>OV651818.1:76967572-78167572 GCA_927349885.1 Psylliodes chrysocephalus | reverse complement strand
TTGCGTATTAAGTATTTTTCAGATCGGTTATGAACGTTTTATAAAAGAGTAAAAGCATACTGGATGTCTCAAAAGAAACACAAAATTCATAGCACCTTCTATAATAAAGGTAGGTAAGTAAGTGTTTTGAAATGATTTCTTTTTAGATTTTCTCGTTTTATTTCACGGAGCTGTGACGTGATTTTGTTTAATTTTCTTAAAAACAGTTCGAGAAAAATTAGAATTAGGTATTATTAATTAGGTACTGGATTTTTATTTAAATTAACTAACTTTTTAAAAATTGTGAATTTATTATCGAGAAATCGCAAATAGAAATCCGAAAAGTACTTATACTTATCATTAGTAATTCTTGTGTGCAAACTTTATTAGTTAACGATGGATTTTTATTCGATCAATAAAAATTTTAAACAATTCTTGCATTTAAGCCTCTTATTAAAAACAAAAATGTAAAAAAATATTGGCTTTACTTGATGTGAGAGTCGCCTAAAAAATGTGTGCATCTTGGCCGTATGATAATTTTTATCCTAACCAGAAGTTGCAAATTTATGATTCGGCCAAAAAAGATCAACTTTACGGCCTTACTACACAAATAACTATTTTGGACGATTAAAATGAATGTATTTATTTCTGTTGCCTACCAATATTCAGTGAGGCCAAAGAGATACATTAATTTTCTGTCCCATTAATAATTAATTTTTAAAGAAAATCCTGTAACGTAAATTTTTATTTTTGAATGCGACAGTATTTCAATTCAATTAATTGTATAGGTACCTACTTCTTCAAACCCCTTGAACTGACAACTACCGCCTTTTCATTTTTAAATGAAATGAGTGATCATGTCATACCTCATTTTAAAGGGGTTAATACTCGTTCCAGTAATAGAAGTTTTTAAAATTTTGACATTTTTCTTTATGAAGAAGCATAACTGTAAATCCAGCAAATCTCCCCAAAAATAGATGAATATGTTTTACAAGAATCTCAAAAATTATTTCATTTTAATATTTTTTTTTATAATAAAATAAGCCATGTAAGATTGTTTGTTAAAAATTAGAAAAATACAAACAAAAATCCCTCATTTTATTTAAAAATTTGAATTGGTTGCTGTCACTCCAAAGCGGTTGAAGCAAGAGTACATAATTATGTTAAAATTAACCTGTTTCAGCAATTTAAAGAAGTAGTTAGCTGGAAATTTATAATTTACTTACTCTATTAAATTTACAATGTTGTTTACTGGTGGTTTTTAACAGCAACGATTTTTTCATCAATGTCGATTTTTTGGATCGACTGCCTGTTTTGGAAGAAAACCGTCTGGTTTTCTTGCCTAAAATTTCGTATACAAATCAGATACCTAGCACAAATTTTTAAAAGTAAATACTGAAGAAAATACAAGCAATAAGTAACCTTTTAAGTCATTTTTTAGAAAAAAGTGCCTATAACTTACCTGTTTTAGACATGGCTATTGTCTTTCACAAAAAATGTTCAATAATTAAAAAAATATTAAATCAATTTAAAATACACTAATACAACACACTATATTACAGCTTCAGAAACAAAGAGGAAAATAAGCTTTAGTACTTTTTGGCTTGCATAAATACCAAATGATAATACTTTTCGGCATACCGACAAAGGGCATCTCCAAAATATCCTATTAATATTATCATGTAAAACCTAATGATTGTCGTAATTAAAAAATACACCAGTCCTTTACATTGCCCTGACATATAGTGCTAAAGTTAAGCCTCAGTCCCTTTCCATTTCTAAAGTCCTTTATTTTTAAAACAAAGATGCATTTTAATAAAATATTTTTGTGCCAATACTATTTATATTTCTACGAAAAAAAAAAAGACATCGGGATTTATAATATGGATCGGCATCACTGCAATATATCCGTCGAGTGCACAAAATGCGATCACCTGCGAGTCAGTTTCGAATATAAGATATATAACGACTCCCGATCGTCGAGGAGGTCGTATTAAACTGCCATCTTAACGGCATCACTCATTTTTTGAAGATTTTCTTGAAACTTTATTAAGCGGTTTTAAATTTTTTCAAATGTTTAATCAAGATTTTCTATTTTATTCATAAATTTCTAACATACCTTCTATTGCAGTTCTGTCTAATTACTTTCCTATCTGTATACAGATATAAGGAAAGTATAGGAATCATGATTTTTTTCGACCTCGAGTTTTCGACGGATTTTCAAGTTTTTTTTGTTTTGTTGCTTTGGTTGACTCATGGTCTATGGACTATATTTTTCGGATCTAAACCAGTTTACTAATATATATTTTTTTTTTAATATAAATTTACTTTTATTTTAGAAACTGATCGTGATGCTATCGTGTCCATTACGAGTTTTTTCCTTCGAGGAGCTGGTAGTAAAACTCACTATGAGTATGAAGTTAGAATAAATACCATCGATGAAAGGTGGACTATTTTGAGGAGATATAGTCGATTTAGAGATTTACATATAGCAATGAAAGCGCGTTACAGAGACAAAGTAAGTATTAAACCCTGTATTCAGTTAATTTTTTCTGAGCTGAGATTTTTCCTTACAGGTCTCATCGATTCCTTTTCCGTCGAAAACTCTCTTTTCAAACAACGAAGCTGTAGCTCAATCGCGAAAGCGTCAGTTGGAATTATATTTACGCAGATTAATCGACATCTGCAAATGTCATCCGGCTTGTCCGTTGGCCTATGGAGGGCCCGTTACCAAAGTTGCCTTGATAAACTTTTCGCCCTTTTTCCGGAAAGGAGTTTTCGAAAATGGAAAATACGGAACATCATGATGGGAGGTTCGGTATACACCTTTGTTCTTATACCTTAAGACTAATTCGATTATTTATGTAGCGATATTTTTTATTATTAATTTTTTTCAATGGCTAGTTCCTTACTCAAGAACAAAACAAAAACATTATATTTAATTTTAACAGATATTAGCAAGAGCATAGCTCTTTTATTTTTTAGTTATTTAAAATATTGTTGTTTAGATTTTTAAATTATTTTATTTCGATTTCATTAACAATCTTAGTGCATATCACTTTGAAAGAATAAAAATAGTTAAAAAATATGTATTTATTGCACAGAATTTGAACAACTTTAAGCTGCTCACTTTAAGTGTAATAAATATAAATTTTAGTCATAGTTATATGTTGTACGAATGTATATATTTTTTTCTACGATCACATTTATCGTTAAAGAATTTTGTATCTTTCCTAGAATTAAGAGATTCGGATCTTTTTATTTGAATGTGTCAAAAAAATGTCGTTTTTCAGATAAAAACGTTCGAATACTATAAATTGACATACTTTAATTGAGCGGCCGTATGACTTTTTCAGCCTAGGCCGAAAAACTACCTTAACAACTCTGTTCACGTTTTGACGGGTCTATTTTTAGGTTAACTTTAAAAGTTTAAAAGGTAAAATCTTTTAAATACAATAACTTTCCTTTAAATTGATTTTAAAACAATATAAATTCCAATGATAAAATTTATTCTTGTTTGTTTCGGACTTTACTTAATGCAAATAGGTATTGTTTAAATGACAAACAACCAAACTTGGTAGATTTTCACAAACACTTTTATTTTAAAAAATTAAAATTTCTTCATGACAATTGTTTTGAAGTACAACTTCTTCAAATGTGACTAATTTACATTTCTGTGTCTAATATACAGTGTGCTTCTCAAAAGTCCCCTCCCCCCTCTTTTCTTTTGAACAGTGATATTTAGACTGATGAAATTTGGAGGGTGGAAATGAACTATTGTAAGCTTCTCTACTAGTGGTAACAGGTGACGTCACCAAGCAACTGAAACCAATAATATTAAAAAAAACCATCGTAAATCCAAAAAAAATAATACAACAGAATAGGTGTTCTAAATACCTTTCAAATAAGATGTCACTTGCCATAAGGTCCCATTTAATATTATTGGTTTCAGTTGCCTGGTGATGTCACCGATGCCTATTACGTCACCTGTTACCACTAGTAGACAAGCTTACAATAGTTCATTTTTACCCTCCAAATTTAATCAGTCTAAGTATCACCGTTCAAAAGAAAAGAGGGGGAGAGGGGACTTTTGAGAAGCACTGTATATACAAAGTGAGCTAACTAGTTACAGGGCCGTAGCCAGAACCAAGTTTTAAGTAGGGCATCCGAAATTTAAAATAGGGCACACCTATGTGGGTGAGTCGAGGGTGTAGGGTAGTAAGAGACGTATTTTCAAAATAAGCTTGTATGTCGTGTTATAAATTTTTTAACTAAATGCTTTCAAATACATTTCTCTGCTTCTTAAGGATTGTGACATATTTTCAAAAATGCAAATTTGTACATTATTACATAAGGTCCCATCATTATTACAAAAACCTGCCGATAGATGGCGCTGTCACTATTCTGAATAACCTTTTTTAGCGTATTTTTATCGAGAACAACGATTCCTTTTCAGTAGTATGCCGTCACCTGCTAAGCTAGTAATAGTTTTTTTTTTGTAGAAAATAAGGGTCAATGTTTCGCATAATGTAAGTGATAGGTAGGTACTATAAATTTGAATTAAGTAAAATATATTTGAATACAGATTTATATTTGGAAAAGGAAGTACATTCCTGTTTTTTTAAATAAACACTTGCGTTGAAACTGTGTAGGTACATAATATCAAAAATATAATAAACGTTTTCCAAAAATATTTGTAAGGACGCCACTGGAAGGGAATTAAACCTTTCCATTCCCCACTCGACCATTCACTGTTGGGTTCTAATTAACAGTGCTGTTCCTAAAGTGGCGCTGGGAAACAGTAACAAAGCCTACACAGAACACACATGATTGAGAATTTAAACACAAATTTGAGACTGGCATATTAGGTATATACACCTAGGCCATAAATCGAAAAAAAAAAAAAAAAACTGGTTTTATATACAGTGTGTCTACTTAAGTTGGAACCATATGGAAAACATTTTTATTGATTTTAGGAAAAAAAGTTATTCTTGATAAAAAGTCCTGCATGACCCAAAACTTAAAATACAGTCATCAGATATCAAATTTTTCAAGCCGTATACGAGGTTTGTCAAAAAATATGAATTTTGCTCAAGAGTAAAGTACGTTTATTTTTTTACAAAATCGAAAATTTTCATTAAGAAATTTGCTAAATTCTTCACAAACATCAACAAAAGGAAAGCTTATCATGTTTATAGTAGCTAACGTAATTTATAACGTTTTCAGATATTTACAATCAATGTGTAGAGTGTAGAGTTTATAAAAAATAAGAAAATCTGTTTTTTCAGATAGATCGGTGTAATTGCATATTTGAATGTAATATTCAATTCTAATCAACTTTTCTTAATGAAAATTTTCGATTTTGTCAAAAATAAACATACTTTACTCTTGAGCAAAATTCATATTTTTTGACAAACCTCGTATACGGCTTGAAAAATTTGATATGTGATGACTGTATTTTAGGTTTTGGGTCATGCAGGACTTTTTATCAAGAATAACTTTTTTTCCTAAAATCAATAATAAAAATGTTTTCCATATGGTTCCAACTTAAGTAGACACACTGTATAATGGAATATTTCTCGATGAGTGCAGATCCATTATTTCGGGTGAGGAGTCACAACACAAAGACAAATAAAATGGGACGGCACTGTCTGTATTTACATGTCTTTATTAATTATAACAAATAGTTTATACCTCCAAAACGCCCACAAATACATTTTATATCACTAAAACCATCGAGTCACGATACAATTATTGCTTTTGCACTCGTAAACACGATTGATTATTAAAAGTAAAGCCAATATTCAAAGCGCGTGGGTTAGCATGTTTTCAGATGCTATCAAAAAAAAAGGAATTGCCGACATCCCTGACACAAGAAATCTCTCCAGATGGTACTGAAGGTGCACAATTTCCAATAAATGGTTGTGACAAATTAACCGTTTTGATATTTTAAAATCGATAACTTGACCACATGCACCTGCTTCTTTGGTGGGTAGATATCACAATGAGAACTGTTTTCAAAATAAAAACACAAGTGGGAAATAAATGGGAAAATGAATTATTTTACTCTATTCAGGGAATCTGAACAGTGTCATATTTTCCTAACTGGAAAACACAATTTTTTATAGCAATTTCATAAATTTTAATTATTTCTAACTGTACTTATTTCAAGAATTTTCAAAATATTTGGTATATTCATTGTGCCGCAAAAGTTTAAATCACTATCCTGAAAAATCGGTTTTTCAGGAATCTGTCACTGTTCTTGAGAAGTAACGAAATTCGATAAAACTGAAAGAAAAAACAAAACATGATAAAAATATTTAGTATAGTAAAAACCTTTAATTTGCCATTTTCGTACTATTGAATCTATATCTACTTTCTCTTTGTAGAGACCACTCAGCCTCAACCAGCAGGTTTTGACAAGTTGAAAGACAAGGTCTATATGCCCCTGGAGGAAGCACATACAGATCTATTTTCTTTCAAATTCAATAAACACAAGTCCTATGACATTCTCTCATGAGCCATTGGCATTCTTTGGGGCTTGTTTATCAGAGTTAACGTCAAAAAGGTAGATTCGCAAAAAGCAGTGCTGCAGCCGAATGTTGTCACTGATGCAAAGAGATTATACGTATCTGTGAGGACTTTTTCCTTTTTTGTCTGTATTTTCCAATTTGAGTTATATCATCAGCAATTCCAACACTTGTCGAAGGTCTCCCAAATAAGTGTGTTGAGGAATGAGTTTGTTCTTGTTTAACTTCATTATTGAGACGCGGATTTTTTCATACTATCTTAATTTACGTAGTAGTTGTCAGTTACAAACTTCCTAATAGGAAATAAAAGATTACAAAGTCAGAAAAGACACGATAGCGCGCGCAGGACATGTATCTAAATATGGATTATGGCAATTGGTGATGAGGGACGCAAGTACAAGAGAGCAATAATGGGATATAACCAGTTTAAACGGGGAAAATTACGAGTCTTGCCGCGTATTACGTGTTACCATGAACAATGATGACTTTGAGACGTGAGTTGTGATGTGCAATACCGACTGGTTACTTCTAAGGTAGGGCATTGGTGTTTTAAGGTAGGGCATTGCCCTTATGTGTCCCTCTATAGCTACGGCCCCGACTAGTTAACGTACTTAAGCTTAAGATAATAGTAATCAAATTTTAATAAGGTATCATTACCGGGATTATCTCAAGTATTGGACACTTCAGATTTTTTGTTTTTAAACATTCAAATTTCATGTCCATGAACCATTTTGAATGATTTGTTGGAATAGAAATATCGAAATATCTATATTAGGTTATTCAGAGAGCAGTAAACAATATAAATTTTTACAGGAAATATTTACTGTGGGATATTCAACAAATAATAATCACTAAATTCCCAACAATTATTTATTATAATGACAACTAACTCGATTTAAAGTACAAACGAAACTGAAGTGGGAAAGCAAGCATTTAAAAACATTAAAATGTGTTTCCCGAAAAAACAATACAAAAAAGGGTTCTAAGAACACCTCGATACACTTCACTAACACAGTGGCGTAGCGATAATTTATTCCAATATATCACAATTTTCCCCACCAAATAAGAGATAATGAAAACTTCCAAATTGGCAAACTAATAAAAATTAAATACTATTGGCAAACTAATAAAAATTAAATAATTTGTTTTAATTATGCTCTTAAGTATACATTAATCTATCTGGTTGTTTTCGGACTCTCTTATTTTCAACAACTTGTGATTCATTTTCGACAACTAGGGGATTACAAATGTTACCCTCTGGCAAATCCAAATTATTGCTATTACCAGCAGTAGTAGATTCACTAATCTTGGCAGAGACAATGTCATTTAAACCACTTTGAATTTTAGTTCTATTCATTTGGTTTGCGTGTCGTTTCCAGGTAACATTCAACTCAGGAATATCAACAATGTAAGTGCATCTACCTATAATCTTTTTAATATTACCCAAAATCCAAGTAAATTTATTTGGTATACGGTAATCTTTTACTAAAACTCTATCACCAATATCAAACATCCTATGTTTCTTCCCTCCAAAATTTTTAATTTGATTTTCTTGTTTTTTTAACACTCTTTCTTCGATTAAATCTTTAATTTTAGGGGTTACAGCACAAAATCTGGTTCGTAAGTCTCTACCAAACATTAACATAGCTGGGGACGCTCCTGTAGTATTATGCGGGGTATTTCGATAATCAAATAAAAAATGACTTAGGGCTAAACTAATGTCAAGAACTTTGTTTTTGCCTAAGTAGTTTTTCAAAGCATTTTTAATATTTTCCGCTGCACCGTTTGATTGTGGAAAGTATGGCGCTGAGGTGACGTGAACAATATTATATTTTTCTAAAAATTGTTGAAATTCTCTACTAGTAAAATTTTTGGCATTATCAGATACCAGTGTTTCTGGCAATCCAAATCTTGCAAAGGTTGCATGTAAAGCAGACAAGGTAAAATGTGAAGTAATATTGGAAGTAGGGAAAACTTCAATCCATTTAGAATGAGCGTCCAAAATTACCAAAAAATATTTATTTAAAAATGGTCCCATGTAATCAATATGAATACGAGAAAATACTTTATCTGGCCATTTCCAAGGGTTTAAATTTGATTTTGGAGGACTAGTTTTATTCACGGAGCAATTTTCACATTGTGCTGCTAAATCCTCAATGTCTTTATTTATGCCCGGCCAAAAAAAATATGATCTCGCAATCGTTTTTATTTTTACTACTCCTAGATGAGTCATGTGTAATTGACATAATAAACGACCTTTTAATGTTTCAGGAATTACGATTCTATTATTCCAAAGCAAAACATCATTTTCAATAGTAAGCTCATTTCTTATTTTGAAGAATTGTTTAAATCTTGGGTCATTTTTCGCATAGTTTGGCCAATCACTTTTAACAAAGTCGATAATTCTTTGCAAAATCTCATCTTCAAGAGTAACTTTTTTAATTAACTCAAAATTTGTTGAAATTATTTCACTATCAGAAAAATAATTTAAATAGTTAATATCAACAGATTCCCATATTTCAGTTTCATCGCTAGAAACTGGCAATCGCGACAAAAAATCAGCATTATTATTTTCTGATTTAACATATTCGACTTTATATGAATAGTTAGAAAGAATAACTGCCCAGCGGCGTAGACGATTTGCGGAATATTGAGGTATTCCTTTTTTCGGATTAAAAATCGCTAATAACGGTTTGTTATCGCTTACCAAAGTAAATTCACGACCATACAAGTACTGATTAAATTTACACAGGGCAAAAATTATTGCTAACCCTTCTCTTTCCACCTGTGAATAATTTTTTTCTGCAGAGGAAAGTGTCCTAGATGCGAATGCAATAGGGCGTTCATGATCTTTAGTCACTACATGTGATAATACACAACCCACTCCATACGGACTAGCATCTGTTATTAATTTTGACTCGTAATCAGGGTTATAATGGGTTAAAACACTGGCTGAAGTTAAAATGTCTTTAACTTTATTAAAAGCTAACGTACAACTTTCAGTCCACTCCCATTTTATATTTTTTCTCAATAATTCATATAAGGGATGAAGAATTGTTGCTAGATTAGGAACAAATTTCCCATAATAGTTTATCATTCCTAAGACTGATTGCAGTTGTTTAACATTGGTAGGGATTGGCGCATTTTGTATCGCAGTTATTTTATCCGGAGAAGTCGAAAGACCGTCTTTATTGATTATATAACCTAAATAGCTTATCTCATTTTGAAGGAAACTACATTTTTCAGGCCTAACCTTTAATCCAACACTTTGCAATCTCTCTAAAAGTATTTCTAATCTCGAAAAATGTTCTTCGCGATTTTTACCGCATACAAGTATATCGTCCAAAAAGCAAACACAACCTTCAATATCTTGAGTCACAGATTCCATAATTTTTTGGAATTTTGCTGGAGCACAAGATACACCATAAGGTAACCTTTGATACTGAAAAAGACCTTTATGTGTAGAAATCGTAACAAGTACCTTAGATTTCTCATCCAAGCAAATTTGTGCATAGGCTTGAGAAAGATCTATTTTTGAAAAAATTACTCCTCCTTGCAATTTTGTAAATAACTCTTTAATACGGGGAATAGAAAATTTATCAGTTTCTAAAACCAAATTTAAAGTTATTTTAAAATCACCACAAAGTCTAACTTCACCTGATTTCTTTAAAACCGGTACAATGGGCGTGGCCCAAGGAGAATAATCGATAGGCTTAATTATACCCAATTTAAGTAAATTTTCTAATTCAGTTTCTATATTACTTCTAATTCCAAAAGGAACTGGCTTAAATTTCACGAATTTCGGAGTAACACTTTCGTCTTTTAATTTAAGTGAAACTGTACCCTTATTGAATGTACCCAGTCCTGGGGAAAATACCGAATCAAATTTAGTAATTAAACTATTAATATTTTCTACACCATTTGCAAAATTTATTTCGTTAATACCAAGTTTAAATATAGACATAAAATCTCTACCAAGAATAGAAGGACCGCCATGACGAATAACAAAAATATTTAAACTATTTTTCATATTATTATAAATTATGTTGGCTGAAAACATACCTAAAGTTTGCATTTGTTCACCCGTGTAAACATTTAAAGTTTTATTTGAAGAATTTAATTTATAATTTGATAAATTTTCATTCCAAAAATTTTCAGATATAGCACAAATGCTCGCTCCGGTATCAAGTTGAAATATCAAGGGTTTATTATCAATTAAAATTTCAATTAAAAATGGATTTTGTACAACCTTTTTATCAGAAACAGAAAAAATATCCTCGCTTTCAATGTAATTCTGCACAAACTTCTGTTTTGGCGAGTAACCATCCTTTTTCTTTGGACAAACTGGAGCTAGGTGACCTCTGCAATTGCAGAAATTGCACACACAATTTTTAAAACGGCACTTTTTTGTGGTATGATTATTTCTACCACAGCACGCACATTTTTCCTTCACACTTGCACTAGCACTTGATGGACCTTGTGTAGATGATGGATTATTGCGTTGTTTATTCCTAGTACTGACATGATGAACTCCTGGTTCGGTTTTAATTACCGGCTGCTGTTGTCTGAACCCATTTTGTTCGGATGCCGCCATTTCTGTTACAGCGGTTTCAATGGCTTCGGAAAAGGTACAACTTAAGTTTTCCCTAAAAAGTCTAGATTGCACTGGCCCTTTTACAAAACCGACTATAAAACGATCTCGCAGCATCATATCAATTACAGCATCTTCAAATTCGCAATTTAGCGCTAAATTTCTTACTCTTGCCGCCCACTCATTTGCGCTTTCATATGGATCCTTGAAAGCACCAAAAAACTTGGATCGTACCACAAATGTAGATTCTGACTTTTTAAAATATTTATTAAAAAGCTCTGTGAGTTCCTTGTAACTTTTATCTTCTGGTATTCTCGGCAAACATAGATTATACATAAGTTTATATGCATCTTCATCCAGAGCATTCAGAAGAATTGCACTTTTTTTTCCATCTTCGGTAATATTATTTACCGAAAAGTAACTATCGAGTCGTCGTTTATAAATGATCCAGTCGCTATTTTGAGCACAGAATTCTCGTATTTGTCCATAATATGCAAAGACCGGACATTTTAATCGCGTTCAAATAATTGGTTTTAATCACATAGGCGTCTCATTCTGGGTTCGCTATTTAAGACGGCAGACAGTGCGGCAGATTCTAATACTATCAGGACAAACCTCTTTTTTTTATTAAAACAAGATAAAAAAAGTGTACTGATATATACATAGACATTAAAACTAATACAAAAAAGTGAGATTTTTTTTTATCGTGTACCTATATTCTTTGTCTTTTGAATCATTTTCATTAAACAAATTTAATGTTTTCTTCTCACCAACGCCGAGGATATGTAGGATATTTTACAAAAGTTTTTAGTAACCTCAGATCCTTTAATTTGTGGCCTGAGAAATTTTCCTTAAAAAAAAATAACTTTTTTGATGAAGATGTTAAACTTTTCATAAGCGAGTTTAAGGTGTAGTAATGTAAACGATATTCTGTATGATATTTTTTTTATTATTATCTCTTATATAATTACAAAATATCTATTCCTCAATATTTTGGCGTGGTACACTACTCTCCTGCCTAAAATGAGGATCGAGGACCCCAGCTGCCTCCCCCGAATTTGTTATTTCCTCCAGAAAATTGGAAATTTCTAGCCTTAGCTGGTCCCGATTCATTGTTGGAGAAATTGCATCGGGGCCAAATATTAGGACTCTACGAGCGTTTGGACTAAGACGCTGTAGAGAGGGCCTAAAATGAATGTCAAATAGGCCCATCATATGTTGTCTTATACTTTCTCGATCCATTGTCGGTTAGTTGCCGGTGATATTTTTATTCAAATAAAGTCAATCCTTATATTATATTTATGAATATTTTGGCTTTTATCGATACCGTACATACCCATTTTTTGTAACAAAAAATTTATGTTTTTATTTCCTGTGGATATTATGGTACTTATACACGATGAGACAATAAAATAAATGTCTGTTAAATTTCTGTAATGTATGTATTAATTCAATTGCTCACTCTATATAGGTATCTGTTGGTTGAAAAAATGTAAAAAGATAACAAAGAGTCGATAAACAGGAGATTTGAGAAGAAAGTGTCTTGTAAAAATATCACTAGATTTTTCCAATGAGTATATTTGTTTAGTTCAAAGGGAAAAGTGATAGAAACTGGAAACGTAAATATGGAAAATTTATTATCGGACTTTGATTGTTTTCGTCGTTTTAATGACAACAAATTATACTGCCGCAATTGTGATCAGGTGTTAGTTTTTAATGGAAAGTCAAGTATGACACAACATGTGAAAACACAAAAACACATGCAATCTTTAGAGGGATGTCCAGACAAAATCTTTTATGAAGATTTATGCAACGCATTTGTTTCTGCAAATATTCCATTAACAAAATTAAATAATACAATTTTCAAAAATTTTCTTTGTAAATATACTAAACGTAAAATACCGGATGAATCCACAATTAGAAAACATTATATTCAAAATCAGTACGATAAAGCAATGACGGCAATAAAAACGAAAATTTCCAGCAAATATATTTGGGTTAGTGCAGATGAAACGACTGACATAAAGGGTAGATGTGTTGTTAATGTTGTTGTAGGATTATTAAGTGCTGAAAATACTTCACAACAGTATTTAGTTTCTAGTGTGTTTCGTGAAACTGTGAACGCTGAAATGATTTATGAAATAGTGAAACGTGGATTGAACAATGTAATTGATAATGACGTTTCAAAAGTTTTATTGTTTATTTCAGACGCGGCAAGTGTAATGTTGAAAACAGGGAAACTATTACAAGAACATTTTCCAAACATGCTGCATGTAACTTGCCTTGCTCACGCGTTACACCGAGTTTGTGAGTTTATCCGTGACAGCTTTCCAGACATTAATTCGTTGATTAGCTGTTTTAAAAAAATTTTGTTAAAAGCACCGTCCCGAGTTTCTTTATATAAAGAAATATGTCCGAATATCCCCTTACCTCCACAACCAGTTATTACACGATGGGGAACTTGGTTACAGGCTGTGTTCTTTTTTTCGGAGCATTTCGACAGACTAAAAGTATTTATTTCCAACTTATCAGAGGACGCTCTCTCTATCACTCAGTGTAAAGGTTTAATAACAAAAACAACTTTGCAGTCGGAGTTAAATTTTCTTGCGACTTATTTTTCGTGTCTCCCAGAAACTATAAAATTCCTTGAAACCCGTAACTTACAATTATCGGTTGCTATGGAAAAATTTGAATCGACATTGTTACACTTAAAAAACGTAAAGTGGCCCTTACAAGATAAATTTAACCATAAAATAGATTGTGTTATTAAAAGAAATCCAAATTTACAGACTCTGAAACAAATCTCCCTGAACAATTTTAACGATTATGAAACTGCTTTAAAATATTGTGATTTTGTTCCACATTTTTCATTTGCTCCTGTAACGAGTTGTGACGTAGAACGATCGTTTTCTAGGTTTAAAGATTTATTGACTTCTAAAAGAAGTAATTTCACTGAAGACAATTTAGAAAAATATGCAGTCATACAAACATATTTTTCAAATGAAGAAGATTGATATTAATTTGTATTGTATATATTGTATATAATTGTATATTTGCTACTTTAGGATAAAGAGTGTATATTGGAACACTCTAAACATAAAACTAATGATGGTGTATCCTCGTTGATATATTTATTAGTCAATAATATATTAACAGAAAAAGCCAACAACATTATCCCACAACACAATAAAAAAATAAATAATAATATCATTTGTAATTATATAATAATATCCAACCAAATTTGAACTAAAATTTAATAAAATAATTATTGCAATGTAAATGTAATAATAAGCCCGCCCCAAATGTTACGCCCGGGCGATAAAAATCCAATATCTTATCTACTGTGTCGACCAGTTCAGTAAATAACTTGTTTTATTCAGAATGTATTATTCAAATCGAAGGTCCGCTCTTACCGTTACTTCGCTGATAAGAATAAATTAAATTGTCCGGTCTTTAATAATATGATAGATTTTTTTCCGGCATTTTTTAGACGGCGTTTTTATTTTTATTTCTTTACTCACGCACACACTAAATACGGAAATTTCAATTTCAGGGTTCGTATCACTTATTCTGAAGCGATATTAAAACACACTCGTCGCCAAGATTTGTGGGATATTCAACAAATAATAATCACTAAATTCCCAACAATTATTTATTATAATGACAACTAACTCGATTTAAAGTACAAACGAAACTGAAGTGGGAAAGCAAGCATTTAAAAACATTAAAATGTGTTTCCCGAAAAAACAATACAAAAAAGGGTTCTAAGAACACCTCGATACACTTCACTAACACAGTGGCGTAGCGATAATTTATTCCAATATATCACATTTACAATTTAATTCATTAATTTGTCGCTCAACAAGGGTTTTATATGAAGTTTTTTTGTAACTTTTATGACCAAATACAAAAACAACAAATATGTACTAATACAAATATTATTTTTTTATACAATCGTAGAAAAAAATATATGCACAATTATAAAAAATGAAGAGCTTTATTTATTTTTACTATCTAATATGTAAATACAATAGGGATATTTTGGTTGCACATATTATTTAATTAAATATAATAATTTATTATTAATTATATAATCTGTATGAATTCCCTGCAAAAAGACAGTCACTACATCATCCTTTGGTGATTTTAAATTAATTACCAATGAATAGCAATCTAATTACTATCACAAAACTCGTCCATCCTGAGTCCAGGGCTTGAATACGTCAATTTATTTGTCGATGGGGAAACCCTTTAAACTTATTTCCAAACCCCTTGAACAGGGTGCTGTACAGCCCTAAAATCTTAAATGGAAAGTGGTGCTGAGCGACACCTTGTTTGAAAGGTCTTTCAATCCTCGTTTCAATGATGCCTCATTTGTGAATTGATGTCATTTTGACATTTTAAATTTATTCGTTTCATTTACAAAGACACTTGAAATTAAAATTTAGTTTAATAAATGTTCAAAGTACTGGCTATTAACTTCTATGCAGTGATACAAGTTCTCCTCAAATCGATTTTTGACATTAAGGAGCATTTCTGATGAAATAAGATGATACCCATTAATAGTCCGCTGCTGTAAATCTTGTAGACAAATTGGTTGAGTAGCATAGATTTTAGTTGTCCCCATGAAAAGAAATCTAACGGAGACAAATCTGGAGATATTGGTGACAATTCAATAGCAACTCTTCTACCAATCCACCTTCCTGAAAATGTTTGGTCTAAGTACACTCATACCTGCTGTGTAAAATGCGGAGGTTGTACGACAACCGCGTGGCAGAGGCGGCTTCAGGAAGTGGGCCATTGCCCCGAAATTAAAAAAAAATCATAAAATCCATGAGCCTTTTATTAAAAAAAAAAAAAAAATGCTAAAAAGGGAATAAAAGACACTTTGATCCATTGATAGTTATACTACATTTTTAACAGTGCTGCCCAAAACTCCTTCTCGTTAAAAATTAAAAAAATAATTAATGGTTTTGTAAATCACTATAAAATTAGTTGAAAATGATAGTCCCTAGTAAAAGTCCCTTAAATCAGTGACTAACAGTTTTAGTCCTCGTAACTGTCTTTTTGCTGGGAATTATTCAAATCTGGATGGAAAACTAGATTATGCTTTACCTATAACTGATTTTATCTATTTTTTTTTTCTAAGATCTGAACCATATTTCATTTTTTGTTTCTCATCCACCTTTGAAAATATTTTTAAAGTCTATCTATATTTATTTTTAATAGTTTATTACGACTCATTTTTCATTATAATATAAGCAAAAAAGTGTTATGTGATAAAACGTAAAAGATGTCTATGTTGTGATATAAATCAAATTTTCTTAAATTGATAAAATTTTCAGCAGATTTAATCGTTAAACATATTAATTATTACTATACCCATAACATGCAGTATCGGAAACTAAATATTTTCTATATGTATGAATTTTAAAGACAGTGGCGGCTCGTGTACGAGCTATTTTTGAAAGGCACTTGAGGTATATAAAATGTATCGAAACTTAACAAAGCACTTTAGGTAATCCGATAGTATTTATTAATAAATCGGATTTTATATTTAAATTCGATGAAGTGGGCTGTATTTTTTATTGTAAAACATAAAACTTTTATTAAATTATCTTTTTACAAAAGAAGACAAAAAAGTATTCTCTGAATTCCCTTTTCCTCTTCGTCATCTTGCATAATTCTTAATATTTCCTGCACATGCCCAGCCTGCGCTAATGTCTTTTCTAAAAACAGTATTCCTATAATTTAGCACACTTTTTATTATTATCATAGCCCAGGTACTTGTGTTTTAACACTTTTTCTTCAAAATTGTCGCTTCTATGTACAATTTATCTTCTAATTCGTTAAAACACATATCCACTTGTTTTTGTCATACACTTGCCTTGAAAATCGTTTTTACATGCACCTTTTGCCCGAGTAAGTTTTAACTCGGGAGTAGACCTTCCCAAAGTTTTAATATGGCATTTTTCAGCCAGTGAATGTCTCAAAAAGCTAGTTTTTAAAATATGTTGTACACCATTATTCGCCATGTTATAAAAATGCCTTCAAACACGGGAACACGCTAAGATACAGTGTTGCCAATGGAAAAAATATCTGATTATCGAACTCAAGTTATCCAAATGTCAGTTATTATTCGAACTTTTTCAACTTTTAATCCGATATTTTTCTTACCTTTTTTTCTATAAAAATTTTTAGACATAAACAGTTTTTTTTTTTAGATAATGAATATCTTACTTTCGTAGAATAACAAAGAAAGGCCAAACGAAGACCGCTGCAGGCAGAGCGTTTATTTATATATTCTACTGTCTGGGAAATCCATACTCTTTTCGGGAAATCCCCTAATTTGATTATACTATACGTAAAGATCGCCGTGTTAGGCACTATGTAAACAAGTGCTTTAATAGTAGTATAACAGTGCCGTAAATAAAACAATTTTTTATACAGGGTGTTTTATAAGGAATGGTAAATATTTTAACCATAGGTTAAGGACTTCGAAATATTAATATTTTGCTAAATAACAAAGAAGTCAAATGTTATTTATGGGGTTGTTGAAGTTAAAAGCTAATATATGCCTATACTCGAACGGCCGATATTACTATTGAAATTTTACAGAAAGTTTCTAGGCACTTTCAAACACTATACATAACAATTTTGGGTCCGCTGACACTAAACATTTTTTTTTTACCTGAAAAGCCTAAAAATTTGTTGTCCAGTCTCAGCCATAAAAAAATGTGAATTACATAATATTCACTGATTTCTTGTTGTAGAAACGCCTAAATATCAACATTAGACAATTCATGTAGCAATAAACCATACCAAATTTTTTCGTAAACGATTAAATTTTCTTATTTTTCGTTTTTCAATTTATTTTAAAAAATATGAAGTAAATACGCCATTTTTAGTGTGACGGAATAATGGTTCCTTTGTCAGTTAAATTCTAACCAAACTTTTAACAAAAACTTCATTAAACTTGACATATACGTTTCTGTTTTTCTTAATATTGTTTGCAGGTCATAAAAAATAATTTAAAGATATGTAATTGGTAACTAAACGATTATATACTTGATGCATGTTATCTACTTTCTATAGGAATATATTTATAAACTATATACTTAGGTAAACAAAACGCACTTAATTGTCAGTGGAACCATAATTACCTCATCACTAATGGCATTTCTATAAATACGGTGTTGCTAAATAGAGTAAGTAAATGTATACGACAGGAAATATTTAGGTTAATGAAAGTTGGCTGTTTGGCAATGGCTCCAGGCAATACAGCGTGGCTGAGAAATCAAAGTGAAGCTAAAGGATGTTTGAAAAAGTTCACTGGTTGCGAAGCAACTCGTAATAGCTGTAGGCTGTATGTGTCCAGGCCGTACAGCGTAGCCGTGAAATCAGAGAGAAGCCAGATGAGGTTTGAAAAAGTTCACGAGTTGTGAAGCAATCCGCAATGGCCCCGGGCTCTATAGCGTAGCCGAGAAATCACAGCGAAGCCAGAGGATGTTTCAAAAAAAGTTTTATCCGCCATGGCCGTGCAGGTTGGGTTAGGTTAGGTTATTTTGTTTGGTTTTTACTTAACTTTTACTCGACTTGTTGGCCTGGTACAACATGACCATTAGCATGTAACAATTGATATGGCAACATTGTATTTTTTTAGACATTCGACATACTTCAAACGTCAATTATCATATTGACTTTTCTAATTTTTTTTGGTACATTCTGTAAATTTGAACAAAAAACGTATACTTCTTTTAATGGCATCAATTCAACTCATTTTTGTTTTCAAGCCTACTTTGTTGAAATATTGTAAATTAAATTATATAGATACTGTGGACAAAAAATTTCAAATGCAAATTTTTCGAAATGGGTTGAATTTATGCAATAGCATAATATACTTGTTTTAAAAAAACAAGAATACGTTTTTTTGTACCATAAATACTTGAAATTTTTTTAGAAATGCCAATAATAAAAGTTTTCTTCATCTAGTAAAGTGTAGGTAGCGCCCTCTTTGTCAAATCATTAAATTGATAACATGCTTATGATTTTCTAGCCCAAAAATATAACCACACCAAATTTCAAGTACGTTAAATAATAACAAAAATATTGAAAAATAAATTTTAACTTTAACACCCTGTATCTCAGAAGTTTGAACATTTGACTCCGTGTTATTTAGCAAAATATTAATATTTTGAGGTCCCAAATTTGTGGATAAAATATTTATTATTCCTTATGAAACACCCTGTACAGAAAATATATTTATTTGATTTTATACCTACATACATTCATGGTAATACTAGATTTTGTTCTAGAAAACTGAATTATCCGAGTTTATTCGAAAATTATCCGATGATACACGAAATTATCTGAAAGATGATAAACAAACTCACTGTTGACTCTACACACTGCCTATACAGGGGCAAGGCTGACATTTTTGTAGCCCTTTTGCATGTCAAAATTCCATAATCGAGACCTGTGTAAGCAACGTCTCCCGATCTGACCGCCGAATATGTGAATTTAGGGTACTAAAACTTTTAGCACCATCCGTTAACGGAAATTAATGAAAGCTAGATTATGATTAGATGGAACAAGTAAAACAGAAGGATCCGTATAAAAATAGTATGGGTAGACAACATATTCGTAATAATTTTAATTTTATATAAATTGGTTTCCCCTTGTGCTAAGGGATGTGACTTACAGGCCTTACAGACAAACCGACACTGGAGATTAAACACAAGTGCAGAGAACTAAGTGAGAACGAACTACAAGATTCTACTCAGTGTTTTGAAGAGAAATCCATCTCTCATAACAGAAAATGCTAGTAATAGCAGGATGTATTATTTCACTTCGACGATTTTTCATAAAATTAAACGATAACAGGTTCACTTCTGTGATTAGTACTTGGATGTGTGACCATTTTAAGGAAAGTCTTCGTACTTATAAAGCCCAATCAACTGCCCGCGTAGTTGCAGACGTTATATCAATGAGTAAGATGTCTAGCCGGAGAGGCTAGTCACGAGACTATTGTGCATGTCTCCGGTCACGTTTTGGATGCGTGACCACTGGACCGACTAATAGTTAAGCATCGATGTCGTGGAACGAATAATGATGAATGGGAAGGAGTAGGGCATCCAAATGGTGGCACAATGGGCCATCTGCGTTTCAGTGCCGCCATGCGAACGCAAAGACTGGACCTTAAGCCTGATTGAGGGGAGTCTGCCGGAATCCCTCGGGGGAGAGTAGAGGGATACCTGAAAGGGTAAAAAAAGAGGTATAGCGTCCGGTATGGCATCTTTCGGAGATTTTAAGCCGTTGGTCCCGAGTCCATTAATGTTGGACTCATTGAAGATCCGTATCTCTGGTTGGAACACCAGAGGATTGATTCAGCAAAATTTCTGGTATTTGAGGATAGCGTGTTCACCAGCACCTCGTTGTTAGAAATAGATCAACGTTAAATAGTAATAAAAAAAATTACTTGAGTAGTATAACGTTTTTTCTAAGTTACATTTACATAGTCATCATTTCGTCATCTTTTACTACGCTAAATATTTTGTCTGATACTGTATGTGGTTATATTTTCTATATTTGGAAAATCGATAGATATATAATGTATTCGATGAAGTTTATTGATATTTCTTTATATTTGGGATGTGTTCAATATATAAAACAGTATACTATATATGAAATCAAAATTTTGTGAAGTGTGCCACATCGGAAAATAGTCTGTTTTTTAGTCCATTATTGCAAGAAATAAAAAATAATTTGTATGTGTAGCGATTAAACTGTATGTCAATTATCAAAAATTGTTTTTAAACTACGAAAAAGTAATGTAGCATAAGCAATATAAAATATAATGTTAAATGAAAAAAGAAAGTTATGCAGATTTTATACAGTTAATGCTACTGAACTTCTTCATGGTAAAATGTGCAATGTCGCGGAGATTTAAAATTTAGTTTAATAAGGTGCTTATGAAAGCAAACATTTTATTGTTGTACATCGATTAAGTAATTTCATAAATAAAAAGAATTGTTAAACATTTATAATTGTTTAATTTTTTTTCACATGACCACATACAGAGTGAGTTGTAAGTATGGAACGCCTCAATTATGTCGAAAACAGCTTGCACGATTTTTATATACTTTGGTCTGTAAAGGTTGTATTTACTTTGTTGTCAGATCTTTCAGTTTTCTGGAAATATAATAAACTTTGTTTTTTCAAAAGGATCACCCTGTACATTTTTTCTATTTCGAAATCCTTAAAAACTACTGATTATTTTTTATGTAATGTTCTCTATACCTAAATGCCATAATTTAATGTTACAGCTACATTTACATTATCTCCGCGGAAGTTAAAATAATACATCTAGATGGCTATGATTGAATAAACTTGTTTAATTTGAATAATCTTTAATAATCTATTAGCGTTTTCGATTCGAGGCTCGGCTTGCACTGAGAACATACGAAAGGTGGGAGATACGTCAATGCCAGTTACTTTTCACTCTAAAAAGTGACTGGTATCGATATATCGCTCATCTTTAATGTGCATTCCTCGCAGGCAGGATTGTGGAATCGAAAACGCTATATATCATAACAGAAATCTCGTAATAAGGTCTAATTTCAGTAAAATAGTAAAAATGTTTATCGAATCTGGTGCAGTAAAAGATTTATCCAAATCATGGCCCAGAAAACCTACAGCAACTGAAGACAAATCTTATGTTTGTGTCATGTTAAAAGTAGATTCAAATTTGAGTAATAGAAAAATTAGAAACTTTAGAAAACATAAAGGCGATTACAGCAGATGCTCAAAATGTTGTCTATTTACTTCAATACAACAAGCCATGCTATTTTTAAAACTGTAATACATTTTGCAACATCCTGGACTGCTCAACTTTTATCTCTGTGGTAATGCTATCTTTTAATTCCTGAATACTGACAGGTTTTTTTTTATAAACGATGTTTTTTAAGTGACCCCACAGGAAATAGTCTAAAGCAGCTGTACTCAACCTTTTTTTTTTTTTTCAGGAAACATAAATCTGTTTGTTATGCTACACGAGCCACAATATTTTTGGGTGATAACTAGAGTTGCCACCTTTTTGAAATGCAAATAAAGGACAATGGGTGACGATATGAATCCGCGCTTTAAATATTTTCTAAAAAAAAAGTCGCAAGTTATATATTGAGAATATAATACTCTTTTATGATATAAATAGATTATACTTATTAATAATCATTTTCTACTTTATAAATAGGAGTAGAACTTTATTATTGTTGTTATTTTGAGGTAGCTTTAGTCAGAGTTATCTAAGATACCCATTTAAGTATATTTTCTACTTAATAAAATTTTTAAAAATAAAAGTTCCTTTTTGGAATGTATAACTGGCGCAGTCAGTAGGATACACGCGAGTCGTGAAAAAGTTTAATCGAGTTCGCTGTTGCCGTGCCGAATATTAACTTTTCGTGACTTTGGAATTTTAATTCCTTAATTGTGGTTCCTAACTAAGAATTGGTGGACGTCATCCCTTTTGTGGCGACAGTCTAACCTCCAATCGTCGATTATTGGACATCAGCCCATGGTGGGAATTCGAAACGACAATTAGAAAGCAATTGAAGAACATAGTAAGTGCCAAATGTCCTTTAATTTAGAGGTATTAAAAAGATTATACTATTATATAATTTTGAAACTATTTTATATTTTATTTTGATTATATTTTAGGAGTGAATCAGAAATTGATACTTTGTTTGCGCAATTTGCAAATATATCATTACAAGATAATAAATCAGATAGTGTAGGAAGTAATTTAATCATGGCACCTCCAGTAGTTGAACGTAGACAAGTGAATTGGGACCTTTTTAAGTCCAAAATAGATAAAAACTTTTGATGGCGATAGTAATTCACTAAATAAATTTATAAATAGATGCGAAAGTTTGATTGGTACTTATAGAACATATAATGACCCAGAATTGGATGCACATATCCAAGAAAAATTAGTAGGAAAAGCTGAAATAATGGTAGGAAACAGAATTGAAATTAATACACGGATAGGTTTAAAAATGCTTTGTTTCAATGTTTCTCCAATCGAAGAGATTTAGATTGCTTAGTCCAAGAATTGACGCGTAGTAAACCCCTAAAAGGTGAACATTTAATAAATTTTGCGAGTAGATTTTAAAAATAAAAGTTCCTTTTTGGAATTTATAATTCGCAGGAACAGGACTGTAGGTCAAACATTTCAATTACCAATAATCGTCGCACAAAAAAGTTTGGAGGGCCGCAAAAAACAGCTTGGAGGGCCGCATGCTGCCCACAGGTCGAGTATGGCTGGTCTAAAGAATTCGTCGCGGGGCCAATCTATCTTATTTATTTAGGTATTGCTAGGGATCTTATTGATATTAAATGATGAAAGTAACGATATTTAAGCATCGATACTTAGAAGCGAGTATCATATCGCATAGGCGGGACAGCCCCGATTTTAAAGCACTAGTCCCGCTTCTGCCCGACGAAAAAAAAATACATACATATATTTCATTTAAGCCGCTTTATACAACGCACTCCATGAAAGATTTCTTTTTTTGCTCATCAATGAATTGCAAATAGAATTTGTCAAAAAAATGGAGATTTTGACACTCTACTTTTCAAAATATGGTCACTCACCTAGAAAGGGTGTCATTAATAATTGCCAACTACAAAATATAATACTTTATTGAAGCAAAATTGTTTTACTCGTTCAGATACTTCGTTACTTATAAATATGGATGTCTTGAACATTAAATTTTTCTCTATCGCAATTTGTTCAAATTCTATTAGACTCCAAAATACATCAACACCTAACAATATATCAACTGGAGGTGGACTGTTGAAACATTAATATGGTCTGGTATTTTAAATATGCACTGATTTAGGCTAAACGACTATAGTAATAATATCAATTAGAAGCTATAAATAGACCGTAATTTTTAATTCGCATAAGATAATGATTGATTTAGACCGTTTATTTACAACTGAGGTCACTATCAAGCAGCACGTGCTGTATTTTTAACTATTTAATTATCTTATGGAGACATCTCAAATTGTATTTAGGTATCCAAAAAGTTTTTCTTCTCATATTGTAGATCTGATGATGGTCTAAGGCCGAAACCAGTTGTCATTTAACTTGTTAATAAATTTTATTTATGTGAGATCTTACCTTTAAGAGCAGTTCTTCAGTTATCATCCTTGTTTTCAGTTTTAAATAAAAATACGAAATTGACAAAATAAAACCCATTTTATTAAAATTTCTTGTATATTAAAAAAATTGACCATAAATCATTAATATATAACATTTGAGTTATGACTTTATTGGCGACAATTCAAGACAAATATCATTTTTTCCCTTGTACTTATATTTTTTTTATAATTATTGAATAAATTTTAGTGAGGTCAATGTTACATGTCCCCCAAACAACTATTGCCTGCCACACACCAACATAGTAAGGCACCAGAAATTTTTATACATTATAATTTTAATACATTGGAAAAAATGCTACTTTCATATTTTGCAATGATAGGTGGCACTGATATTTTATTCAAAAACCAACGAACCCAATTTCTGAAACAAAAAGAAAAAATAGTTTAGAGACATATAAATTACTTAATCCTAAAATCTTACATTTTAGTAATTAATGAAGATTAATTTGGTTATAGAAAATATAAATAAGCATTTTATGGAATATCAGTATATCACCGAAACTGAAATATGAATAACAAATTGTCAAAAACATACAAACAAGGTGGTTCGTAACTCAAGAGTTAATAAAGAAATCTCAGTTATAAAGGGTGGAAGACCCAATGAGTAGGTATGGATTATAAGTTAAGTGTTCCATTTCCAATATAACACCCTATATATTTGTCAAAGTTAAAATATAATACTAATACAATAATAATAATACTTTCCCTAATTCACCCCCTTACGAGTGAATTTTAACCCCAAAAGCTGAGCTTGTGCGAGGAAAGGGGCGGCTATTATTATTATTATTTGCCGGGGCGCTCCGGGGCGACTTAAAGATGATTGATGGTGCCATTTGACTTACAGGTGAGGAAAACCCGGAAAACTTCACCCACCATCATCGAGACGGTACTGCATGGCGATTTTATAATCTGCATGTCATATCAACAGAAATAGAATTTCTATTAATACGGCACACATCAAATCCTATACAGAACCATGCAATTTAATTAAAAATCCACATGGTCTGGTCTGGGATTCGAAGACCGTGTGTCTCTGATCATAAATTTGCCTATAAATGAATATAAGCGCGTGAGACTGCTACACCACCGACCCAAACACAATACTATGTAATGCTAAAAGGCTCTCATTCCACTTATTATAATAGAAAGAAGAATAACTTTTATGTTGCATTTGTTTTTGTCATTTTATCGAACATATTCTGTTTTGACTGAAAAGTGACTTTTTGGTAAAGCAAAGTATTTTTTAGAAAGATATTTTTCTAGTAATAAAAACTGCTACCTAATGTTAAACATTCCAATACAATACATGCTGTATTTAATTTTTTTGGGTGTATATTTTTAGGACATTCTCTCCTAACTGTCAGTAAAACACTTATTTCGTCATTGATTTAACTAAAACTAAACATACACCAATCACTATTGTCAATATTATTTTAGCAATGATATATAAACAGATAGGGTGTTCCATAATGACATTCCAATATTTTAATAGGGTGTTTTGCCAACCATTTACAAGGGAGGTTTCTTAAAAAATTTTGTAATTTGTGTGCCTTGTTTTCTAAATGATTCTCTTATATTAAAACGTCAAGATAAATAATTTTTTTGTATAGAAACTGTTGAATATATACGGAAAAATAACAACAGTGAAAAGTTTATAAATTACTTGTTGTAGTACTTGAGGTTTCCAATCATGAACAGAAAGAAGAGACACAATCATAAAGTAGGGTTCGATCATATGTACTAAAATTAAAATTTCTAAGTCTAACCGTTTTAAAAAAAAACTATTGCAAAATGTTATCAAAAAACCTTCCTTTAACTAGTTGGTTTTTCACTGTTAAAACGTCGGAACATCATTATATTAGTTTGAGAAACCTATTTAATAACCCACACAAGCTTGTCTTTCTGTGAGTTTCTCTTAGGTACTCAATTTTATAACTTTGTAATTTTGTACATCCAATTTGTATATATAAACTGTCACAACGCTTGATAACATTGAGAAAATCGAAATTTAATCAATGCCAGTATAGGTGTTATTTGCTATATTCCAGTTTATATTGAATTAAACAACATGAATTTAATTCATCAATATTACTGGACATCATTTTGCAATATGAATAAACAGAAAAAATAAATAAAATCACTTACTTATTCACTTTCACCTTCGGAGTCACTTTCTTCTTCTGCATTTTGCAACCAATTAATGAACTCTTTCATTTGCTCGACAAACATCATTTTGCCTTTAACATTGTAGTCCTGCTTGTACCATTTCAAAATGGTTTGTTCTGAGATCACGTCCGTCTTATAGAACAACATAATGATTTTCTGAAAGGCCTTCATAAATGTCATATTCGAATAACAGTAGTCCTGGACTTTCAACAACAGGCTCAGTTCAGAACGCGCCGATTCCGTAAATGCGGCGAAGAGATTTGTGTAGTATTTGAGGTGTCGTACGGCTTGTTCAGTTACAAGTTCCTAAAAAGAATATACAACTTATTAGAATTTATTCAATTTTATTTTACGGCAGGCGATAGGCCAAACAAATATATTATTTTCTTTAAAATATATTGATATACAAAGCATATATACAATATTTGTGACATAATGAATCAATTTATACCACTGGAGATGAGAAAGAAAAATTCGTTAATGGCTTAATAAACAATTATTGTTTAAAGAAATTGGAGAAAAAATGCGCTCATGGGATAAATATACTAGTAGTAAGGATGATCGTGAATACAGAAATTACAGAACCCAAAATAATCGTTTGAAATCTTTATTATGTGCAACCAGGAAAACATACGAAAATAGTTTAGTTACAGCTGGTGACAAAAAATTCTATGCATAAATTAACCCGTTGAAGACTGTCGGTATTCTGAGAAGACCACCTCTATAAATTCCTCTTAAACTTCCCACCGGTTTCTCAATTATACCACTGTGTTGCAAAAATCAGAAGAACAGTCTAATTTTTATTGCAGAATATTTAATTTTTAATTAGTTTATGTTCCCACTGGTATCTTGAGAATACCACATCCTACAGGGCGTACTGCAGAATCAGGATTGTTTATTTCGTTTTAAATTGTTTTAAAAATGTACAATAAAAAATTTATTTTACAAAAATCTAACTTTGGTTTTAAAATAAAAATTAGGCTGCAAAGAGTTAAAAGATCTTTATGTTCAAATACCACTAATATTAACCTAAAAGATGAATATTCTAAAATATTAATACTGATCCCTCAGAAAAAGCTGCAACTCTAACAACCCCTAGGAGAACTTCAGATTTATTAATAGTGTTTTTTACTCCTGAAAAAGTTAGTGAAGCTATCCGCTCTCAGAAAACTGATTCAAGTTCTAGAAGTGATGAAAAACCTGCTATTTTCTTACGAAAATGTGTTGAATCGCTAATGGCCACTAGACCAGTACCAAACACCTTGAAGCATGCAATTGTGACACCATTGTTTAAGAAAGGAAACAAACATGAATCTGCAAAGTGATGGAGAAAATAATAATAATCAGAGAAATCACTGATTTTTGACTGAATAATAAATTAATTCCGCTATCACATGGTTTTCTACCAAAACGATCAGTAGTAACTAACTTACTCTCATCCCTGAATTAGTTGACAACTTGGCATGACAATAGTGAACCAACAGATATAATATACTATGCAAAAACCTTCGATAAAGTACCACATAGGAGCATCACGGAATCAGGAGAAATTTACGTAAATGTATTGAGAATTTTTTAATGAATAGGCAGTTCTGTGTCATGAGTTATTGGTCAACTATCAAAAAATCACCCTGTTATCAGTAGGAACATAGTAAATATTACACAAACACAGTATTTTTTTAGAGAAAAGACATCAACAATCCAACCAGTCAGGATATTAGCATCAAACACACAGCAAAACTACTTGCAAGGTTACAAAATAGCACTGCTATGCTTAAATATAAAAATAAAGCACTTGCTTCCATTTGATAGAGGATTATTATATAAATTACACCAAGTAAATTGCCAAGGAGTCCCACAAGATTCATAATTTTCACCATTTTTTTTTAATGTTATATTACAAATAATACATATAGGGGTGATTGCTAACTTCTCCGATATACAAATGATACTTCAATAGTTGTACACGATCATAGATTGGATTGTGCAGAGGTCAAGATGCAAACAACGTTGATAGAATATCTTGAAATGTGGCTCAAACAATGGAGGCTAATAGCCAACCCCAAAAAGTGTCAACTAATCTTATTCAATCATATCATCAAAGTTACAGTTACAATATCAAATGTTCTCGTCAAACTTTAAAGTAACTTTAAATACGTTGGAGTATTAATAGACAAACTGAACTTCAAAAAACATCGTATAATCATGAAAAAAAGTAGTTACTTGAGCTAAACATTTTGGAGGATTGGCATGCAAGAACCAGGAGGCACAAAATTGATCGAAAAACATTTGATCGTATTGGAAATTTAATCAAATAGCATTTGATCAAAGATATATTTTATTGAATAACATTTTATCGAAAAGATAACAGATCTACAATTAATTAGATCGAAAAGACAATATATCAAAAATTAACATTAAAAATAGTAAAATATTAAAAAATTCAAAAGACACCATGCAACCGTCCGTCTAATCCCTACTACCGGAGAAACTAAACTCAGCTGCTATCAAATTAAGTACTAATGGCATATTTTTCGATAATCTCAAATGATAGCTACCTTGTTTAACAAATTTTACCTAACCTGTGCAGCCCGGAGCTGTCGTGGTTTGGCTCGCAAAGAAAATATAAAAAAATCTTAACTAATTTACCTAACCTGTGTGGCCTGGAGCAATTTAATTTTAACTGATTGCTCTCGCACAGGTTAGATAATTTGGTTAAGTTTAAAAAAAACACTAACTTACCTAACCTATGCGGTCTGGAGCCTCGCAAAAAAATTATAAAAAAATGAGAAATTAGGCAAGTTAGTTACGTTTTATTTTTTAATTTTTGTTGTATTTGTTTTTGGAAAGCAACCAGCAATGACTCTAGACCGCACAGATTAGGTAAATTGAGTTTATTCTTCTTCTAATTTTATGTATTTTTGGTTTAGCCATCAATTGCTTTTCCTACCAAATCTATTTTCGATCATAGTTCTTTTCATCATTTTTCTTTTCGATCAATTGTTATTCCGTAAAATGTTTTTTTGATCAAATGTTTTTGTTCAATTTTGAGCCACCTACAGGAACCAAGATATTTATATCTATGCAGACCACTAATCAACTATGCTAGTGTCTTATTCCGAATATGTCAAAGAAACATCTATAATAATATTGAGATAGCAGAAAGAAGTACCCAAGGAATCATGAGATATCCTGATAATAAACTCCAAACCCTCTAAATATACTTTTATATGAGAAAACACAATTGGAAAATATAACAGTAAGAATCCAACGAAATTTGCCAACAAATCAATAATTAATATTAACAATATTAACAAACACGCATTAATAATTCCCAACCAGTATATTAGAGACATTACCCACAGCTCATCATCTTCGAATCCATCCAAAGACAGATAACCTAAGAAGATTAACTTTCTTTAATTATCAAATGTTTTATAACAACTATAATAACTGGAAATATGGACAAACAGACTCCGGCCGATATCCCTTTGGGAGTACAAGTTTTAAATATGTCACAACGCTTGATAACATCGAGAAAATAAAAATTAATCAATGCCAGTATAGGTGTTATTTGCTATATTCCAATTTATAATGAATTAAATAACTATGAATTTAATTCGTAAAAATTATTGGAAATAATAAAATTTTGATGTATATAAACCTAACATCTGGCAAAAAAAAAAACGTTCGGCAAGTAATTACTTTTTGAAAATGTATGAAAGCGGCTTCCAGACTATAACCATCCTTTTGTAAAGTGGAAGTCAGGGGACATAATAGTTTTCGAGTATTAGTTCCAACAGATAGTTCTCTTGGTCATCAAACATACACGTTAAATTAATAACTAAATACAATCCACCATTACTCAGTAAATGGAAATGTAGTCCTTGTAGTGATAAATTGATTATACTCACAAAACAACCAAAGCACACCCTCCATTTGAACTAAAACTTTATTTTGAAATATTCATATTAGTCCGATATCTTTGCGAATATTTTGTTTATATAAATCACAACACCGCTTTCTTTAAAACTATGATATTTGTCACACATGAGCCAAGCAAGTGTAACAAAAATAGTGCGCATGAATGTAATTTTACTATAAATTTTTACAATGTATTCTTCTATCTGTTCATTGACGTACGAAATTTTTATATTCTACGTCATTTGACATAACATTTTTTAAGTTAATTAATAAAAATAAAACTAACACCAAACGAATAAAATCACCGAGGCTCAATTCATTAATACGCGTCCATTGATGTATCACATAAGAAGTAAATAAAAAATGGATATTACTTTTTTTTTTTCAGAAATGTATGAAAAATTTAAAACAATTGCGTTTTTTAAATTCCTATATCGGATGGTGTCAGAAGAACATTGGTAGTTGCACGAGGTGTGATAGAACACACTAGTAAAAAAGCTAATTTAAACAATTATTGACGACCTTTAAGACGTATGTATTATTTTCATTAAAAATGTACTAAACCAAAATTCACTATCTTGGAAGAGTATACTTAATAAAAAAAATTATTCATACAATTTTTTAAGAATCGACAAAAGCGATTAATTATATAATCTTATAGAACATTCTATGCGGGTGCTTCAGCTTTGAGGTTGGATAACAATAAAATGTAGAATAAGGATAAGAAAAAGATGAATTTAGTCCAATTTTTTCACTTTTAATATGTACATCTATTTCAATATCACTCCGTTTCAGGTACATTATCAATCACAATTATAAGAAAATATCAATCATTGTTTAATTTACGTACCTCCTTTTTAGACCATTCTGGAATGTCCATAACCGTGGTCCATATAATACAAACTGTTTCATGTTCTAAAATATTATCTCTCAAAGCAATTTCTTTGATTTCATTAATTATATCACGAAGAGGTTTATTCTCATTGAGGCTATCTGCCAGAAGCACCTGTAGCTCTTTCTTAGCTAACTGTTGGTGCTGATCGTTGTATAATTTGAGTATTTCCTCTAGACCATTATCCTAAAAAAAATGTAAATTTTAATTCATTATTAATGTAGTTTACCTTTTAAACTATAAAAAAAAACTATAAACAGCATTTTCTTAAAAAAAAGTAGAATTTATTCTCAATATTAAGTCAATAATTAATAGGCCATATAAACTGAAAGTCCCTCTCCTCTATATCCTCCTCAAATAAGAAGTCTGGTTTGAGTTTATTTTTAACATATAGAAAAATAAAGATATTAATAAGAATAGTAAACATTTTGTTCAGATTCGTATATACAATAATCTTATTTTAGAATGTATTACCTGAAAGGCATTGCGAAAGTACAACTGAGACTGTTTCGTGTCTGGTATGAAGCTCGTCAGATGAGATTCAATGTTTGATTTTTTGATGGCAGAATAGAGTGAATTGACACCCTTCTCTTGTCGCCAAGCCTTGAACACGTCTATAAGGAAGTCCAACGCTAAGTGATCTTTGACCAGATGAGAATTATTCAAGACAAGTACAGCTGTAAATGGTATGGCACCATTCGCTATCCAGATGTATACCATCACGGACAATTTTTTGCGATCGGATGGTAGGAAATACTTCACGAACATTAATATTTTCTTAATTTCGTCCTAATATAAATAAAAGATAATAATCAGAAGTTTTATAATAAATGGAAATTGGTTAAAATTTTATTAATACAACATTAGAGGAAATTGCGTGTAAAACCGGCTATATCCATCTTTATAAAATGTTGGGAAAATGGAAAAAACTGCCCACTTCCTGGCCGCCTTAGTTTTTAAATAAAAATATATATATAGAAGATAAAAGAATTATTGGGCAAATACCGCAAAAAAAAAATGCCTAAAGGCAAACCGTAGACACTTGTTTTTGACTATTGGTCTTCATCAGTACGGTGCAGCCAAGTTCAAAAGAGAATGGAACTAGGCGATGAAATCAAATCACAGGAGATCACTCAAGAAGCCAACCACACATTTGTGGACTGTGCTAACATTCCCAGTGATTACTAGGAAAATATTAGCGTCGCCACGGAGGCAGTTATAGCCGCTATGAAGATGCATCCAAGCCCAGGGAAACTAATCCATAAATGTATGGTTGGCTTCTTGAGTGATCTCCTGTGATTTGATTTCATCGCCTAGTTCCATTCTCTTTTGAACTTGGCTGCACCGTACTGATGAAGACCAATAGTCAGAAACACGTGTCTACGGTTTGCCTTTAGGCATTTTTTTTTTTTTCATTTTTTGCGGTATTTGCCCAATAATTCTTTTATCTTCTATATTTTTTCACCGCACTAAACCTTTTCTTGTTTATATATATATAAAAAGTTGTGGACTCTAATGTGCTTCATAGATTAGATATAAGTGGTTGATTATCACAAACTTCCTATTAAGGCTCAAATATAAAAAAAAACCGTTATGGATAAACTCCAGTTTGCTTCAAAACACAAAAAAAAATCATTATTATTTTCCGGTATACTGTGGCACAGGACGACATGCATTAGCTCTACATTAGGTTCACTCTTTTCCTGTTTTAAAGAAAGTCTGACATGCATTTACTTATAATTAATAATAACATGATAAAAAAAGTATTTTAATAAATAAACAGCAGTACTACGTATTTTACATTCATTTTTCCAAAATAAAAAAAAAAGATAAGATTGATTTCGTCAGGATTTGAACCAGTGTCCGCGAAATGCATGTTGAATGCTTAGATATCTAAGCTATCCAGACATGTCAAGTGAGTTATCTAATAAAATGTGTACTATAACTTTCAACAAAAAAATTAAAAATTTGAGGGCATACCTCATCTGTAACCTACAAAGAGGTGATATGTAAATTTTCAACCAAAGGTTGGATCGTTTTTTTTAGTTAGTTTAGGTAGTTATTTTTTACAAGTATTGAAGATAAGACTTCCTGATAGTCCCTCTAACCACTTCCCAAAATAAATTTGATCAGTGCTGATGAAAAACTAATAGAAAAAGTAATATATCTTTAAATGATTGATCATTTAGAGAGGAACGACATGATAAGAAACATATTTTGTAGGTAAATTAAATTACTAAGCTTATATATAGAAATTCGTGGTTATTGAAGCCAGAGTTAGATGAGGAAGTTTTTACTTAAACACAAAGATTTCTTATTATAATTCTATAATAAATTTTATGCTTCATGTAATGTAACTGAATGCTAACTAACCTGGAATATTTTTTCCAAATACTTATAGCGACGCATTAGTTTGATAAACACCTGTTCCCAGTTCTTCATTATTTCCATATTGATTTCATCCGGTGTATTGAAAATGCACGCCTCCGTTCCAAATGGTCCTTCGCCTTCTTGTGACAGTGTACCTCCTGGAACTAAATGCAGGATAAAAATCATTTAATTTAGTTTTATCACAGAGATTTTGAGTTATAAGTGAATATATAATTTATCTGCTTACCCAGGATGCCTCCTGCAATGAGTATATCAAAGAGACTTTCGCCATAGCGACGATAATCTAATTTGTTTCCAGCACCGTCCAAATATCGAGATATAGCTTCAAAATCGTTAGAACATTTATCGAGTCCAGAGATTATTGCATCCCTAAACCCATTTGGATCATACCTCTCCTTTTCATCTGAAGTAAAAACGTTATATATTAAAAGAATTAATGACAAATTAAACAATATGTTTTCATATTTGAATATTAATTCTGTTTTGTGAGCATTATACTTAAAAAAATAGATTTTTATTTAAACAAAATTATTTATTATCTAACATTTTAGGTACTAAAAAAACTAAAGTTAGTTTGTAACCGTTTTATATGAATATGCCTGCATTTGCAAGTAAAAATATTTAGCTATTTCTTCAGGAACCGTTTATGCAGGTACTATTTGTCCATATAAGGTAAAATTATCGTACTTTACAAATAATTTTATACAAAAATGTTTTTTTTAAGCTTTAAATAGAGTTAATTAGAATTATAAATTAGTTGAATAGGTTTAGCTTATCAAAATGATTGGTAAACCTGTTATATTCACTTTAAAATTTAAATAACATTACATGATAAAACATATTTTGAAAAAAGCAAAAATTAAATATATTGATATTGAAATGTTTATACAAACAAATCTAAAAATACTATATAGGTAAAACTGAGTTAATATTTGCAAGATATAAAATATCAGAATGTTACTTTAACATAACAAATTAACAATGAGAAAATTGAAAAAGTAGTATTTATTATTAAAAGGAGTGTCCAGAACAGTTATTTGGAGGACAACTTATAATAAAAAGAGTGCTAATAAGAAAAAAGTAAGCATATAGTCCAAAATATGGTACACGTTTGTGTATGAATAAGACTATAGTCGAAGAGATACCGCAATAAAACTGCATGATCAATATGTATTAAAAGCTGGGGGCTCTAAAGCTCCTATGACTAGGTTATAGCACCTTATAGGTCACTAGCAGGTGGTCCTAGACTATTATAGTAGATAAATAGTGAATATTTGTCAAGGGTCCGATTTGAACCGATAAAATAAAACATTTGACTAGTCATCGATTCTTCATCTATTGTTCATGATCCTCAGACGGCAATCGGACACTCATTTTATGAGCATATAATGTGAACGAAATCACTGCATCTCTTCGGCGCTGCGACTATTAATTTATTAAAGAAGACGGGAATTAAATAAACTTTGAAAAAAATATGAAGAATATTACTATTTTAATAAAGGAAAGTGTATAATATAATATTAATGAGAATTTAAAATGAATATACAAACATAGGATAATATACATTTTAAATAAAAAACATACACAAATTTATATCAAAATTGCTACTGGAACTTTTTACACTTTCTCAAAAAAATGATACTATATTTATAGTTATTATTTGTTGATATGTGATAGCAATATTGTGCCATAAAATTCACTCATTTCTGTTCTCTTTGGTAATACATAAAATTATGGGAGTTCTACCAGAGACATCCAGTCCAGACTTATGTTTGTTGATGATGCAGTATTCAGTAATTCATTGGAATTCCTAAACAACAAGTTTTCCTAGGTAAAGACAAATGGTATTAGAATTAGTTATTTCAATAATTCAAAGGCAGTTTCCAGTGGTGATAGAATTGCAAATGCCTGCGATGAAATGCAAATGGAACAAGTAGTGTGTAATAATTAAAACAGAAAGTCCTATTTTATTTATACTGAATGTATATGAAAAAACGTCCAATATAAAGCAGTTACATAATAATACAACATAGTATATGTAAAGAAAATTGCAAATATTAAAAAAAAAAAAATACAAAGTTTTAGAATTATAAGATCAAACGAACTTACCTGAAGTGAAGTTCGATCTTAATTATATGAAGCCTCGTCGAAGTAAATAAGATATATGTCGCCATCTGTATATGCTTCGATTTGACCACATAGTTGAAAGTTGGAACTATTTGATATATTCCCTTCTCCACCAATCCCCTCATCTCAACACTTTGCTTTAGTCATTTCATAGCATACTTGTTGCAACTTAAGGGGACTTTAGAAATATTGGGTGGGTCTGGGACTTATTTACTTCGACGAGGCATCATATAATTAAGATCGAACTTCACTTCAGGTAAGTTCGTTTGATCTTATAATTATATTTCTGCCTCGTCTCGTAAATAAGATATATGTCGCTGTTTAAAGCATGTTGCAACAAAAATTACGATAAAACATTTTATTTATATTTTTAACTGATTACAAGTTTAAAATTTATATTGTCATAATTGACCCACTTTCAAGAAAACTTAAAAAATAGAGATATGTCATGTGCTCTAAGAGGAAATAAATGCTCCATAGCAATTACTCAAAATGAAGTTCACCCATAAGCCGATGGTCTGCGTAGAGGCAGCATGATGCAGCTTCCTAATTTTAATGTACATAGGCTACCACAATTAACCCTTAAGTCTTTAATTTTTTCTATATACTCTAACAAGGTTGATGCTACTCAAATACCTGGGTTTGATAAAAGAAAACGGAAGGTTTAACATGGGATAAACTCTATTGTTAGCTGATATCTTTACTTTTTTCGTTACCTTTTTCTGAATTTCTTGTTCTTTTCTGACAATTTTGTATCTCTATGGCTATAAAATTTGAATGTGCTAACCAATATATAAGACCAGTAACACTGCTAATTTATTGGTAAGGTTTTGACACTACATTTATATCCCACGTATTTTCTTATTTAAGCACATCTGGTCTTAAACCTAAAAAACTTCTAAAAAAAAATATCTTTTTGCCTGAAAAGATTGTGCCATTTCAGGTTCAGCTATTTGCGCTATATCTAATCTGTAACAGTTTAGTGAATTATATAATAATAATAATAATAATAATAATAATAATAATAAATCGTCTTTATTCACCATAACAAAAAACAAAGAAAGAATAAATTTTTTTTTTTTTTTCTACCTAAATATAAAAATAACAAAGGTGAATAGGCGGAGTGTCAGCATAGGCTGTTTTTCAACTCAACCTCAGTAAAGATCCAAGAAAATATCAAGAACCAAAGAGCAGATCCGAGATGAACAGAGATTATTGTTTTTATTAGAACCGTCCTAAACCGACAATCAAGCCTTTTAACCTTTTTTTAAAATTAATTAGAGTGTACGATCCAAATTCTTTAGGCAGTGTATTGTATAATTTAGCTGCGGTGTAAGAGAAACTTCGCTGTCCAATGGATGAACTAAATTTGGGAATTACTAACGTACTCTTATTCCGAGTTCCGTAATTATTACTGAAATGTGTGAATTTATTAAATAGATATTTCGGTTTTTGATATTTAAGAATTTTGTGAGTTATATTCAGAATATGCAAAGAATGTAATTTTTTGATATGCAGCCATTTTGATTCTTTGAATTTCTGTGAAATATGGTCAAATTTGCGTATACCGTAAGCGAACCTAATACACGAATTTTGAATTTTTTGAAGACGATTTAAATCCCTTTGAAGAAGAGCTGGTCCAAATACCGTATCGCAGTATGATAACTTTGACATAATGAGTGATTCACACATTTTTAATTTAAGTTTAGGTGAAAGTATATCCCTATTAGGATACAGTTGTCTTAACACGTTGTATGAGCTTTGACACAGTTGAGAAATATGTTTAGTGAACCTAAGTTCAGAATCAATCCACAGCCCCAAGTTTTTATGATCATAAACAAGTGGAATGGGGTCATGACCTATGCTAAGTTTAAAATTATTAGTTAGAAGATTTCTAGCTTTCTAGCTATGATGAATCTCTATAAAATTGTCTTGTTAAATAGTCTAACATGGACTTCCAACTACAATTTTAATCGGGAGTTATATTTTTTAGGCATAGTATCCGATATCCATGAGAGTTTACTAAATAATATCCCTGCCAATCAGGGAAATTATTCCTGAGAAAGGATGGGTTATCCTATCAAAAGAAAGTAAGTCCTTATTAGGAGTGAATATCAATGTCTAATCTACTCATAGCAATAAAAATAACGGATACCAAGGCTGAGAGTCCCATAATGGTACCACCACCACGTCTTTCACCTTTTTGTTTACTGTAGTAGTACTTATAAAATTATATTAAAAAGCGGAAATGTATAAAATTAAATATTTTAACCAGTTAAAAATGCATTACTGGCTACTGCGTTTGGGTTTCCCAGCCAAGATATAAATCGTTTACATTTATTAAACTTGCAAATAAGTTTTTTTGCGGGATACCGAAGCGTTTTTTTTTTTTTTTTAACGGAAAACTGCTATTCACCATTCCGTCTACTATTTTGAATAACGGAAAGCTTTATCAGCTCGATAATTAAATTTGGAAAAAATATAAAGAGGCAATGGTTCACATCATTGCCAAATTGTATGAGCAAGAGTATTTAACTTGGGATATTAATATAATAGTGTATAATACACTTCCCATTCTTTTAACACATTATAATGATAGTAGCCACAATGTTATCTTTTCGGAACAGTATATTAATTTATGGTTTTTCGTTTGTAAAAACATTTTAGCCTGAACAAAACTGATAAAAGCTGTAGAAAATTTATATGATACTCTTGTTCAGATTCTTACCAATAGACCCTTTGCAGAACACTCTCTATCCCTTCTTGAAAGCGTCTGTAAAAATTGCAATATCAAAGAAATCTGCACGAATATGATATCTACTATCACGTAATTTATTAATCCAGCATAACAAAACATTTGCTAACTCTTTAGATATTTTCATTACTGAATTGTTTTTTGCTTTTTACGAGCTAAGAACTTTTCTCACTCTACGATCTTTGTATAAAGTAAAGAGTATTGTATTGCTGGATATAGGCAGAAAACTAGTTTCCCCTACAATTTATAAAATTCTCTAATGGTCGGTCCATCTTTCTTGTACTGAAAATTATTTTATAATTTTTATAATTTTATATAAGAAAAGTATAAAAAGCTAATTTTTCTAGAAAACCAATAGTTTCCGAAAAAACTTAATACATAGTGTCTCATATGAATTGCCTATTAACAAAAAACATCTATGTATACGTCATATAAAAAAAAAAAAACTCTCCTTCATAGGAAAAAAATTAGTGACTTCGTCAGTTTTGTAAATACAAATGGGGCAACACTTACCCAAAAAACAGACAATTTGTATTCGTACAAAGAGTTCTTATATTTGAATATTTATTTATTTTTTGAATGTTTATTATTATTAGGTTTAGTCATTGTACACTTTGTTTTTGAATTTTCAATATAGATGTGATCTTTACGACACATCATCATCATCTGAATTAGGGCGTGGTTCAAAGCCCACTTGTACTGAAGCTCTAGGCTTATTGTACCCCTCACAGTTTCTATCCCATCAGATTGATTTTCTTGATGAATTCAAGAATATGTCTGATGGGCGCTTTCGCGATTTCTTCAGGTTCCGGATATTGTACCCCGAAGTACCATTCCCGTTCCCATTTAAGGTTCCGGCAGTGGCATAGTATGTGAATAGGAGTTTCGTCCTCCTCTTCACATATTCTGCATAGGGAGTCATCAGATATCCCTAAGAGATTTAGGTGTCTTCTAAGGTCGCAGTGTCCCGTAAGGAGTCCTATTACGGCCTTGAGTTCGCTTCTGCTAAGGTTTAGCAGTTGATATTGTCTGCTCGTGGATGGCCCCTCTATGAATCATTTGGACTGTCTAAGTCCAGGAAGTTCCATCCAGAGCCTATGGTGTTCTCTTTTTATTTGTTCCTGTAACACCCATTTAACATGTTGGTATGAGATACCACATGTGGGTTCTGGTCCAATAAGAGTTTTTCCAGCTCCCTTCCTTGCTAGGAGGTTTGCTTTCTCGTTTCCAAACACTCCCTCATGTCCTGGCACCCATTCAAGGGTAACCTTGTGATGTTCTGCCAGAGCCTGGAGGGATTGTTGGCAATCAAATATTGATTTAGATTGTACTTCTACCCTTTTTAGTGCTTTAAGGGCTGCCTGACTGTCTGTCATGATAACGATTCTCTTATCTCTAAGAGAGTCATTTAGCATGACTTTGGCGCAGGCATTTATTGCTGTTACTTCAGCCTGGAAGACTGTTGTCAGTGACCCCAGGTTCAAACTAATTGTCCTCCCTGAGTTCACATGGTAGATCCCAGCTCCTGTGCTGTTTTTCATTTTCGAACCGTCTGTATACCAGATTGATTCGTTTTGTTTTTTCCTTTTTTCCCGGCTTTTGGCCCTTTCTGGTATTTGAATATCAAAAGGTTTCCTGAAGTAGTGAGTAATGGGCGTTCTATCCAATGGCATTCTTAGTACCGGATTTTGTTTTAATTTCTCTAATATCATTGTGTGGTGTCCTTTTCTCGAAAGTTCCCATCCAAATCCATTAGTAAACAGCCTGTATGCCGCCGCCATAGCCTCCTTCTGTACCACAAGGTGTTTACGACACATAAACAAAGACTGAAGCAAAATGTTGAGATGAGGGGATTGGTGGAGAAGGGAATATATCAAGTAGTTCCAACTTTCAACTATGTGGTCGAATCGAAGCATATACAGGGGGGCGACATATATCTTATTTACGAGACGAGGCAGAAATATAATTATAAATATAAAGATGCAGTCATTCAAAAATGAGGACAGATACTTCAAGGTATGATTTTAACTGCAACTATTGAATACTTTAAAACGACAATTTCATTAGGATAGCTTTTTAAGTATTCATTTAGTGGTTTAAGGCATATTTGGATGAGCAACTTTAAACTGATCTTTGCGTTCATATATCTTACAATTTTATTCAGTGTACATATTAGAATGGTTGAAAATATAATACAATATAAAATATGTGAAAATATAAGAGAAAACATATTTAGGACTAACAGAAAGGAAAGCAATAGAATTGCATTTCAAAGAAAGTATAAGGGACAGGCTAAGAAACAAATGGTATGATGGGATTGGTCTTATTATGAATAAGGGAAATCGATATTAAAATAGTACAGAACAGAGCCAGATAAAGGAGAGGTATAATCCATGACAGACCAAAGAAAAAATGGTAAATATGAAGAATATTTGTTAGCATAAGTTAAAAATGGCAACACAATATTATGAGGACATATTTAAAGGGTATCTTTTATGAAGTCGAATAACAGTTTTTTTTTGATGGTTTTCTTAACGTTTTTATTTTATTAGTAAGATTAGATACAGAATCACCACAAATAACTGCAATAGAATGAGTTGAGAATAGCATAGTAAATATAGAATTTACCCCAGAAATTTGCAATAGTCTTAAACAAGATTAAAGTCCTGCAATAGATGAAATGCCACCCATTTTTCTTAAAAAAAAAAAAAAAATTCTAATAGCCTTCTTAATTTCAGTTATAAACGACTCTATGCAAAAACAGGAACTGCCAATGGATTGGAAACAGGCTATAGTCACTCCTATATATAAGAAAGGTGACAAAAAGAATCCCATAAACTACCATCCAGTCTTAGGAGCTGTATCAGTAAAACAATGGAAAAGATTATTACAAAAGAAGTAACAGAGTTTATGATGGAACACAGACTTTTACCAAGCAATCAGCATGGATTTATGCCAAAAAGCTCTGTTGTTACAAATCTTCTAAGGGCAGTTAACCAGTGGAGAGCTTGAAATGACAACAGAAGGCTGCTTAGCAAACTGAAACACTTTGGAATAAGAGGCAATCTATTATTGTGGATTAAGAGTTTCTTATTCAACCAGCAGTTCTGCGTAAGAATAAATGTACAGCTGTCAAACAACCATCCAGTTTAAAGTGGAGTACCACAAGGTTTGGTCTTGGGTCCCCTATTATTTATTTTATACACCAGCGATTTATGCAAAATCATCGAGTCGAAAGCCAACTTTTATGCAGACGAAGGAAAGATCTCACAAAATGAAACAAGACCTGAATAAAATAGGAATCTGGTTCCGGCAATGGCTCCTATCCATCAACATAAAGATGTGCACATTATTGCAAATTGGCCCAAATAATCTCCACACACAGTACACCGTAGATACAAACACAATAACTCCAGTTAAACCACAAAAGGATCTTGGTGTAATCATATCGAAACACACATTGCTAATATAGTGAAGAAAGTCAACCGTTTCATTTACCTTATCAAAAGAGCTTTTAAAGACCATTCCAAAGATATGATCCTCAAACTGTACACAACTTACACAAGACTAAAGATAGAATTGGCACAGACTGTTTGGGATCCATACTTTGTTAAAGACATGGAACTGCTGGAAAGAGTACTAAGGAGTCACCAAAATACCACCAACCTTACAAAACAATGAATATTCTGATTGGCTAGCCAAACTACAATTTTCAAGTTTAAAGGATAGAAGAACTAGAGGAGACTTGATAGAAACTTACAAATGGACCAGCAGATATTACACCTGTGATAACATCTTCCAGGACAGCACATCAAGAACCTTGAGAGGTCACTCGAAGAAATTAGATAAAGAAAAGTGTAATAAACTGCAAAGAAAATTTTTATTACAAACAGAACTGTTTATCTGTGGAATGATCTTCAGGAATATACAGTCTTAGCCCAGAACATAAACCAGTTCAACACAAGTGGATAAAGAACTCAAAAAAGGAAGAAATAATTTTATTTAGTTTATAGTATAATTAGGTTTTTAACTGTCATGTAGTAATTTAGAATAATTTTTGTCACTATGTAAAAGAGCAGCTTCATTGACTACATCACTTGCCTGTTCTTAATAATAATAATCATACATGGGTGCTATGTGCAACTGACAATACAGTAATTAAATAATGTTTTCAAATTCATTTATCATTTGTTTACCACTATAAAAATATAATTTATAAAGCAAATAATGGAGGAATTTGAGGAGGCATATCATACATATTTAAACTTTTTTTTTATTCAAAAAGAAAGTTTGTTTTCAGTTATGACGGGCATACACACTACAGTCTACCTGTACAGACCTGTGCAGGTGGCCTGCACAAGTTGACTCTGTGTATGTAGCAGGTTCTGGTCTAGTTTGCAAGCGCACCTGCACAGGCAGGCCTCTCCAGTAGACTCACAGCGTGTACGCCCGGCGTTGTTACCTATTGTGACTAAAAAACAGGCAAATAATTTTAATAAGAAAGCATATTTTTCAAATTCATACAATATTCAATAAAATCTAAATGAATTTTGATTCCCTACAATTACCAAACCAAACCTGGATAAAATAGTCTGCACTACTGAGGTTTATCTGTATTTACATAATATGTAATGTTTAAGAACTACACCTAAACTTAAATCCACTATATTTAAAATTATTGGATCAAAAAGAAAATAATATTAATAATGTAAATATTTTATGTTAAAATGCATATTGTGTTTTGCATGATATATTTTATATTATTGTAAATGTTTTTATAATGGAAATTCTACACACCTCTTTTTCTGGTCTTGATGCGTTGACCGGATAGAACTGGTTTTTCTACCTTTTGACTCATACAAAAATTTCTGTAAGAAAAAAAGTATTATTACACTAAATTGTTATTTATGCATAGTATTATTCGGTGTCCCATTTCTTGCAAATAACAGTTAAATACAAACACAATACTATATTATTAAAAATGCACAAGCTCAGCCAAAGTAGTTCTGCTATGAGCTGCCCGTGAAAATAATAAAAATACATTTAATACTATTTCAAATGTATTGTTAGTGACTTCAGGAACAGCAATTTTAGAGCTTATAATTTGGGTTTAACTTTAATTCTATTAGTTTTAACCAACACAGAATATATACCTAATTTTCTCAATTTATTGCATACAAATAAAATATATTTAGTCTATTATTTTCAATTTCTTATGTAGGTTGGAACTATTTAAAAATTTTATTTCAAAATCAGTTTCCTAATATAGGTGTACAACATCAAAAAAGAATCAAGCAGTTAATGTTTCAAAGTGTGAAATTATTTTCATACAACTGTTAGTAGCATTGTAGTATATGAGATAGACAGTTACAATAGAAGGAGCATTTTTTGATATTCTGCCAGAAGAAATTAACACATATTTTGGCTCTCGATTTGGTTTAAACTTTGGGATCAACAAATTATTTATACCACCAGAAGAAAGGACTGTAAAGATAGTTTTAGAATTAAAAAATGTGTTTGTTAATGGTTCCAGGTTACTAGGGCATTACTAAGGCAGCAATATTCTCATTAACAAAGGGAGAGCTGCATTATCTGTGTACTTCTTCTGTTGATTTATACTGTGATGCCAAAATTTGGATATTTTCAGTATATTAACAGAATATATTATGTGATTACGCTACTGTTATAGGTGTTATTATTGGGAACAATTTCAATTATCCACTTCAAATGACACAAACTAATAATACGATGCTTCATAATGGAAATTTGAATGGTATTAAAATCCTAAAATACCAATAATGATCCAAATTTACGAGGATATGATGAAAACATTCAGTCAACTCTTTGTGAAAACTGAAAAAAACATTTCAAAATATTGCTTCATTATTTAAAAAATAATGAATGCTGCTATAAGTAGCTATTGCATGTTGCAAGGTAAAACAATATCAATTTAACTAATTTCTTTAAATCATGTCCACTATTAGCTTTGATCAGCCTGTATTTTTAGGCTAATAAAAGAAGAGCATGTTTTACAGAGATAAATAAAAGTAACCATACTTTAAAATCTTAGATCTTGTACCTATAATTGAAAACTAAGAGGGTTAACATCAAATAAATTCATTCAACATGTTTAGTTATCACTAGAAATTTTGCAGGGTATATTGTCAACATTTTATTTTAAAATTAATTTATAAAAAAAATAAGAAAAGCAATGACTAAAGCAAATGACATAAAATTAACAAAGAATGAGTCACATTGATAAAAGGGGAAGTTAAAGGAGCAAGATACTATGTGGCGTATAACGGCACAAAGACCACGAAAGCAGGTCATCGACTTATCAAATACCGAACTTTGTATATTATTACTTAAAATATTTGTTTTTTTTTAATCATAATTTCCCGTTTTATTAAATAAAATCTAATATTGGGCGTATTTTCTAAGAAATATTCAAGGTGGAAGCCACAATTTACAAGGTCTGTATTATGAAATATTAACCGACTAGTACACGAAACCACAGCTTAATTTTACTAACATAACATAAGCCTATCTAATTTTTAAGTAAATAGCTGTACTTATTGGCTAAAAATCTAATTAACTTACGTGTAAACTATTTTTAAAGAAGCACACTTCACGAACTGAATAAGCACACTCTCAGAAAAGAGACTGGTGCTTTGGCTGCGCTGCAGTGATCAAAAACGAAATGGCAGAACCGGAATCGATATGTTTTCGAGACGCGGGAAATTTCAAAATTAAGGTAAGTTACTACTTCAAAGATTTTATAAAAAAAGAGAATGTAAATTAGTAATATACTGAAAATACTACTTCTCAAAAAGTACGCACGAGACACTTCAAAACAAAAAGAAATTTATGACTGAAATTTTGAAAGAAGTACGCTTGATCTGCTTCTTTCCCTAAAAATATTCCATGTCCGCCACAGAATTGTATTTATGTCCCTTGTGACAATTTTTTGTTGGGTTTTCCTTTCAGATGAAAATCTATACTGAAGGTGGGAAGTTCAAGTATAGTTGAAAAAGAGGAAGCAGTACTGTATCGATAAACATATATCAAGTTTTCTATCTAATAAATTAAATAATAGAAAAAAATTCCTCAGAATTAAGTACTCTCGATAGTCGGACCACGGATCCACGGAATGTCAAACCAGAATCACGGACTTTGACTGTTCTCGTCTAATCGGAGCCGGACTCGGACACAGGGCCGTCTTTCGAAAAATGAAGAATTACCGATTAACTTTTATTATGTAGTTTTGATTTTGATAAGATTTATAATTTACAATTTCATATTAAAAAAGAAAAATGATTTCAAATTAAAGAAGGAAAATAATTTCAAACTCAATTTCAAGCGTTCTACGTCACGTTTTCTACGGGCGTACTATGATAAGTTATATGATTTTTTTATTAATATCATGTTATTTTTAATTATTATTTTTATTGGAACATTTGTTTTGGCTACGTTTTAATCAAAGATCATTTTTAAGTAATTTTCTTAAATTAAAAGGTGTTGTAGTTGACTGTAATAAGTATTAAATTTAATTTTGGTGTTACCGTTTAGTGCATTTGGATACGCGCCTGTAGGCGCTACCCTGTCAAATATCACTTGGCTATGTGGCTCGAGTTTGTTGATCGGCTTTGAACCTTACCTAGTTTAATATATAATTCAGTGCCATAGAGTCGCATCTCAATCCTATTGACAAGCATTCTACCGCACTCCAGTTCATTGGAATAATTAGGCACTCGTAAACAAAATGGTTGCCTGTGGGTATTGATATGGCAACACTGTGGAACTGGTTTTAAATCAACCAGTTCCAGAAAACGGTGTTCGTATAGTAATACATTCCATGCTGGCTCATGAATATACAACAAGAAGACCAAGCAACGACTTCTCGTAGGGTGGCGGTGAAGACCAGAAAATATCAATCCATACCAGGTTACGCCCACCGGCATAGACTCGAACGGCCTGGACACAGCTCAAATTGAAATGAAGAGTCTCATAACTAACATATAACACATTTTATTCTCGTATTATCACCTGTGCAAATGTAAGCATGGAATGTGTTACTACGAATACAGCTCCCCGATTTGAGACGAGGGTCAATGATATAGATAGTTATATAAATTGATCGTCCTTGTTGCTCAAAATCAGAAAAATAAAATTATGCCTAAAGAAGTAGAGAGGGCAGAATGATAAAGTACTATCTGCGCATCAATCACGAGTATAAAAATTATGCACGATTCAACCTTCCACTTTTACACACGCAAATGACAAGTAGAGGTTGCCCTAATGCACTGTAAACAAATTCCAGGCTTGGCTTTCTACAGCTCTATTTTTTGTTTGTGTTGTGACGGTTGTAAGCTTTTTTGGCGTTGGTTCTTTGTTGGCTTTTTACTCAACCGATTCTGATTAATGAGTATTTGCGAGGCAATATGGCCTCGCAATGCGATTCTCTTTAAACAATCTATATAACTGTAATATCATTGACCCTGTCAAAGCCCACAGGCAGCAATTTTGGTAGATGGTTGGAATGCTTAATAGTCGAAGGCCAACATCCTAGAGCAAGAAGAAAAGTAGGTGTTCTGTGATTTTTTATTTGCAGGTTATATTTGACTTGATTTCGCTAAAAAAAATCTGTCTGAAATAAAAAATAAATATTGTTTATTGTTAATCAAAAGTAGGTGGGGAAATTCATAATATATTAAATACATAGACATATGCAATGATTTCAACTTCAAGAAGTTTATACAAAGTAGTTGTAAAGGTAATGAATAAAATAAAATAGATAATTTTTATACTGTATCTATTTTGTTTTTTAGCAAAAGTTTATTACTAACGTGGTTCGCAATGTACCTGTTAGACATAAATCTTATACCCCCATGAATACAGTTGTTATGTTTGTACCTCAGCAAGAAGTAAGTAGAGTTCCAGTTTAAAAATGTTTATTACAAAATTAGTTTTTAGGCATGGGTTGTGGAGCGAATGGGAAAATTTCATCGAATACTTGAACCAGGTTTAAATATATTAATTCCTATTGTAGATAGAGTGAAATATGTACAGAGCTTAAAAGAAATAGCTGTAGATATTCCGAAACAAAGTGCTATTACAGCAGATAATGTAACATTAAATATTGATGGTGTTCTATACTTAAGAATTATTGATCCGTACCTGGCTAGTTATGGAGTAGAAGATCCAGAATTTGCCATAACCCAATTAGCTCAAACTACAATGAGGTCTGAATTAGGTAAAATTTCTCTAGATAAAGTTTTTCGTGAAAGAGAAAATTTAAATGTATCAATTGTGGATTCAATCAATAAAGCTAGTGAAGCTTGGGGTATGACATGTCTAAGATATGAAATAAGAGATATAAAATTACCTCCCAGGGTTCAAGAAGCAATGCAGATGCAAGTTGAGGCTGAAAGAAAGAAAAGAGCTGCTATTTTAGAATCTGAGGGAGTTAGAGAAGCAGATATCAATGTTGCCGAAGGTAAAAGAAAATCTCGCATTTTAGCATCAGAAGCAGATAGACAAGAACAAATTAATAAAGCAGCTGGAGAAGCTGCTGCAATTTTGGCTGTAGCTGAAGCTAGATCTGGTGGTTTAAAACTTGTTGCTGAAGCTTTACAAAAAGATCTGGGACCTAACGCTGCTTCTCTAAGTATTGCAGAACAGTATGTCAGTGCATTTAATAAGTTAGCCAGAACAAATAATACATTGATTTTACCTGCTAATACTGGAGATGTTTCGAACTTAGTTTCACAAGTAAGTTTTTAGCTATATATGTGGCTTGGAAATACAATAAGCAAATGAACCTTGATCTATGATTATCACAGTATGTTTTGAATTATTATAAATATACAAAAATATTAAACTTAAGCAGATTACAATCATTTTCTTTAGATAAAATTAATCTACCTATACTAGTTTAATGCCGAGATGTCAGTGTGGAGGTATACTTTACTATCTAAATTTAACAGATTACAATAATTTTCATTTGATAAAATGAATCTAGGTAGGGGAGACATGGGATAGTCAATAACAGTTGTTTTTTATTTTTTTTTTTGTGACTTGTAAAACAACCGGAGTCATTCAGAGGAAGTCTAAGCAATAGAATTATTATCCTTTTTTCTTTAAAATTAAATTTTTATCAAAACTTTATTTGTAAAATAATAATAATAATAATAACTATAAAATGAAACCCAAACATAGAAACTGTCAAAACCTAGAAAAAACTTTTATTTTTAAAAGCACATAATTTAAATAGATCTTACAGACTAAAAAAGACTTTTTACAAAAACATATTTAAACGAATTTATAACCAATTAAAGCCCTATTTCATGTAACAAAATCATTAAATGTTTGTTTCAAATCTTAGGCATGTTCAAAAATATCTAAAATCATAGGAAACATAATACATTCTGTCACCTTTCATAACAATTGTTAGGTCAAGCGTTATCCCATTAATATGTCTTCACAATTTACGTAGTTTGCTTATTTGTGTCTACTACAGAGCAACCCTAAAATCAATATAGTAAAGATGGCAAAAAAACAGTGTAAATAAATATAAAAAATAAAAAAACATTTAAATTAATTTTAGCTAAAATAGCAGGACAGTCAATTAAGCCATTCGTGATTTTGTATAAAGAAGTCAAAGAAGCTATAATTCTCCGAAATTCAAGGCTATCCATGTTAAAATTATCAAAAAGTAGCTGATAATCGATTCCTCTTGGAGGGTAGACACCATTTACTTTGAAAGCTAAATATTTCAAATACTTCCTTTAAACAGATTCAACACTACTCATGTGAATATTATAGTAAGGATACCAGATAGTTGAACAGCACTCAAGCTTAGTGTGGATGTATGAATAGTATAATGTTTTTAATACTCCAATCTCCTTGATTCCACGACAGTTTGGTATAACAAAACCATACATTTTGTTTGCATCAGAAACATATTAATATACTCAAGAAAACTTTGGCTCGAGTCAAAAGTGGCACCTAGATCAGTGATAGAGGAACAACATGACAAAACTAAAACATTAATATTATAATAGAAATCTGTTGATCTTTTTCTGGTGTATATTATCACTTTACACTTATTTACATTTAGCATTAATCTATTTTCATGCATCAATCTGATAATCTAACTAGAATTGCTGAAGCGCTAAACAATTCTACATGTCTAGTCCTAATAGAAATATTTTTAAGTCATATGCATAAATAAGTCTACAAGAATTTAAATGGTGATTGTGATCATTACTAAATAACAAAAATAGCAACGGCCCAAGGTTTGAATCTTGAGGGACCCCTGATTTTGCGAAGTACACTTGTGAATAATAACCATTATGAAAAACAAATTTGCTGCCTTTCCAGAAGATATGATTTATAGAACCTCATTAATGCCTGAGAAAAACCAAACTGGTTCAATGTATCAATCAATATCCTATGATCCATTGTCAAATGCCTTCAAAAAATCTGTAATTTAGATTCACAGTTTTGTTACAAGGATTGTTTATGGTTATAATGCAGTATTGACTTAACATAAGGCTTTAAAACGCACAGAAGGATTTAGAGTTACATTAGGAAAGTATATTTGCATTCTTAATGCCAGTTATTATCAGTTTAATGTATTTTTCTAGTTGCAACTATCATAGTTGAAGGCAAGGTAGACGTAAACTAATTCATTCATAAAACGCATGCTCGCTTCTTAGATAAACAAGCTTGCACAAACCATCCCCACCCAAATAAGCAGCTGTCTACTTCTTTTTAATGCAGCAGCCAATGCGCCAGCTCTGTCTTTGTAATATAAAACACACTCTGAAGATTGCAATAAATAAAGGCTTAATTATGAATGAATGGGTTAATCCAGTAGTTTTTCGTCATTGTTCCCTACAGACCTGCTCAAGTATTCCTCTGCATGTTTCAATGTAACATCAATATTGTAGTCATCCTAACTTGAGCAAAACAAAAAATTACTAAAATACACCTCAATATCTAATTAATATGCTATAACAATTATTATCAGTTTTAAAAATACTAACCTTAAGCTAAAACAAACTGTCAAAAAAAAAAAATAAAAAAAAACTTTCTTGCCACTTGCCATCAAAACGAATAAATTTCAACTGTCAAAAAATGGCGGTAAATAACTGAACGTTGATGTTGCCAAAACGTTGATCTTGCCAAATCTACACAAATATTTAATTTTCAAGAAAAAAAAAAAATGAAAGATTTAAAGAATAAATAAGAGCTAAAAGCAAATGATCATGTATTATAGCAGGGACAGAAGTTGCAAATGCTTTTCTTCACAGTTCTACCACTTCATATACACAGAAATTGACAGTTTTGAGGCGGAGCTAACCGAAGTGGACGCGATACATTGGCGTACAAAATTATTTTATAGCTGTTGAAATTTTGTAGAATTATGATTTGGGATATAAATACATTGTTAGATTGTGCCAGTAACAATTTAAAATTACTTAAACTATGAAACACCACTGGCATATACATTACCGCAAAATTCTCGAAGTCGTCCGACGTGGTTTGCCGTTTACCCCCTCTCTACCTACCAAAAGCCTTTCAAAGTTCTGCCCCTGCTATACAGGTGATCAACTATACCAAGCCTCCATACTTTGTTTTTTTACTTATATGTTAGGCTGTAGGTATATGGCCAAGCTTTCGCTTATGGCTACCACTACCAAATTATTTCAGTGCTATATTAGGCCAGACTAAGGTGGAGAATTATTAAAAATTAATTGCTCAGAGAATACATTTTATGTTAATAACATTCTTCATCGGTTTGTAAACAAAAAAAAAACAAATTTCTAGAATCTCAGTTTTTCCTAAATAATTTGGAAACGGTCAAGTCAAGTGAAATCAAAATTTCTTTATTGTTGAAGAATTAATTACATTTTTATTAACAAAGATAGATAACATAATAAGAAAGTTAAAAATTAAAATTAAAGAAAAAGGAAAGAAACAAAATTTTCATAAATGAAATGAATTAAACTTTTTTAATATTCTAATTGGAAATATAAAATATAACGAACAAAAATGCATATGCACAACGCCAAGTACAAATATGACAATCAGAGAATATAATATACATAAATTAAAATGAACTACTCAATTCAACTGATCATAGAAAAATTCATCTAATTTATAGTAGGCCTAGTTTGTTAACTTGCTTTTTGAAGTCAGCACTTCTTATATTAGTTGGCATGTGGTTAAACTTCCCAATCAGAAGAGGGTATAGGCAAGGGAAGGTAAAAAATTCTTCAAATATTGCTAGAGGAAATAATATTACTTTTATATTTTTTAAAAACTAAAAGTATGGGTATGTGGGTAATTTTCACAACATATGGTTGGCTCCCTTCAATTGGTACTTCCTTATCTATATTTAACCACTTACAAGATAGAAATACTGTCCCCATTAGAAAGTATTAAATATTTATAATAAACCAATGCAGACTTATTTTACTTGCTACGTAGATGTGCATAAGTACCTTTCACGTAGCTTTTATCTTATTGTGGAAACTATTTAACTAAAATAAGTTTTTCATTCCAGGCTATGTCCATTTATTCAACTATCACTAGGTCACAGGAAACACATCCACAACAAACTATATCTTCATCTTCTAAACCTTTGGATAATTTGGCAGAATACTTTAGCGATGAGGATGTTAAGCCGCAAAAACAAAATGATGTATTACATGTTGATTCTTTTAAAAAAAATTAAATCAGTATAAAAGCTATTTTATATTATTCATGAGTTTTTTTTTTTATTTAGGAAAAATACGTACCCTTTCTCTATTGATTTTGAGTTAAAACTGTATTTTAGTTTTTCTCCATCTTTTACTTTGGCTCAAATATTTTAAAGATATTCAAATCAACATGAACCTATTATTCTTAACTTAGAACAATTTTAAAGAATAATGACGTATACGGAAACTAATTCAGATTAATAGCGTCACATTTCACAAAAATTAAGTGTATTAATACTTACATTTTCAGGAGACCGACTTATTCCAAGATATGTCACTGTTTCTGATAATACTGCATTAGTTTTGGTAAAATTTTCAAAAATATATCACTATTTCACACATTTCCTTGGATAATATAGATAAAATGAATGAATGACAATATTCTTGTTAAATCCATGTTAAAATTCAATTTTTAATAATGACACTATCGCTAACTTTTCGATTTTTGTTGAATTACAATATTATGACATTATTCTTGTAAAAGTTTATGCTGTTTTGGGTTAAATTTTAAATTCAATATTAAATTTTTTGGAATGTGTCACTATTCTGGAGAAGCGACATGTCTACTCTCGCCCATGGGATCCAGAAATTATCTTACATTGAATTAACACCAGTTTCACAATCTTTGTTAAATTAATATTTTTGTTGCAAATTTATCAAAACTTAAGGTGGTCGAAAAGAATGTATGTACGTTTACTGTAAAAAATTAAGTTATAGAATAAAGAAAATATTTATTTCAAAATAATATTCCATATATAATCTCAATATTCGTTATAATATAAACAATTAACATAAAGGTAAATAATAAAGACAGCTTTCTTTCGAGTACTTACTAGTACTAGTTTTTACTAATCAACGGTTTTTCTGAAGCACTATATGCACAATTATCAAATTGTCTAAGGTGTATCTAAAACAAAAGGAAGTGATTTTATAATCCTACATATTTTCAATATCTGTGCCTCAGAGGTAAACTGCACTATGTCATTCTAGTCAACTTTTCAGTAGAGCACTTTAAAAGTTTGAGTACTTTTTGGGCTCCATAATTACTTATTATTATATTTTGACAATAAATGCATTTAGACACTCATTTATTGTCACAATAATTATGTATTTTTTACTAACCCAACAAAACTTTCTTTTATTTTAATTTGCAGAAGTTAAGTTAAGTTACATATCGACATAGTGCAGTTTCCTTCCGAGGCACAGATATATTTTTCATTGGTTCACATTAAAATTAAAGAATAGATCCGATTTCAATGTAGTTTAAAAATTGTAAGGCACTGACCAGCACATTTATTATTGTATACTTAAAATAAAATTAAAAATGAATTTTTAGTAGTGAAGTGAAGAGCAGTGTTGTTCCGAGAAAATTTCTGATTGTGCCATTGGTCAAACAAAATTGTGCTATTTTTTCTTGACTGTGCCAAAGCGCAGTACATAGAACTGTCAGCTATCATTTATGTGTATTGAACTGTCAACTGTCACTTATGTGTGTTGAACTGTCAACTGTCACTTATGCATGTTAAACTGTCATAAGTCAAAATAAGTGAACTCAAATTTATTTGAGAACCCAAATGGTACATGTGTGGAAGATGTGAGCTTAATTTACCGAATGCAGTTAAAATTTGTAAAATACCAACGTAGCTTGAACTTATCAGTGTGACAAGAGCATGATATAAAATTGTGCCATTTTCTCTATTAAGGTGTGTGACGACATTGTGATCCCCCATATTTTTACCTTTAGTTTTGACTTACACGTCATTTCAGTTTAAGACTTTTAGGTCGATTTTATTTGAAATTATTCAAGTATCAAGGTCGGAACTATGAAAACTAGAGAGAAGGAGGCGAATCGGCAATGGTCAAATTTCAAATTTACGTCCTTTTTATAAAGTTCGCGAAATTGACTATAGTTGGCATGTCGAATAACAGTGGTGTCAATTTTCTATGTAAGTCAATGTAAAATAAAGTGATTTTTTAAAAGATTTGTGAAAAGAATCAAAATATTGTGAAAAAAAGTACTTGAATACAAGTAACATGAGTGACAAAAAACATCAAAGCAAGATTTACGTCGTTCCAGATTGTAAAACAGGATACAAATCAAGTGTAAAACTAAAGAAAACACAAGGATAAATCAATTCAATTTAAAGCTTCTAATGTAAGTAAAATAATGTATTTATGTCTAAATATAATATTTATTGTAAACTAGTCACAATATGTATCTTACGAAGTATAGTTTATTTTATTACAAGTTACTATAATATAAATTTTTAGTCATAGATCCTGACGTACAAACAACAAAAATTATACATTAAATTTAACTTACTAGAAAAGACATTTTTTTTATAGAGTTTTAAGCTAAAGACACACACGGCTGTTTTCGCCGAGTCGGCCGCCGCCTCGGCGGATGCTGTAATGTAAATAAATATGGAATTGTTCACACTATACTGCGCTGCGAGAAAGCGACGCTACACCGCCGCGCGTACCGTCGTTCGTCTCAAATGCATTACTTTTTTGTGAACCGCTTCGTGTGTTTTGGCAGAGGCGGCCCAGCCGAGTCGGCGGAAACAGCCGTGTGTCTTCAGCCTTAATGTTAGATAAAGGCTAAAGACACACACGGCTTTTTTCAACGAGTCGGTCGCCGCTTCGGCGGATGCTGTAATGTAAATAAATGGAGTTGTTAACACTATAAGGCTAAAGACACACACGACTGTTTCCGCCGAGTCGGCCGCCGACTCGACTGGTCGCCTCTGTCAAAACACACAAAGCGGTCCACAAAATTAATGCATTTGAGTCGATCGACGGTACGCGCGGCGGTGCAGCGTCGCTTTCTCGCAGCGCAGTATAGTGTGAACAACTCCATTTATTTACATTACAGCATCCGCCGAGGCGGCGGCCGACTCGGCGAAAACAGTCGTGTGTGTCTTTAGCCTAATGCGCTGCGAGAAAGCGACGCTACACCGCCGCGCGTACCGTTGTTCGACTCAAATGCATTACTTTTATGAACCGCTTCGTGTGTTTTGGCAGAGGCGGCCGACTCGGCGGAAACAGCCGTGTGTGTCTTTAGCCAAAGAGTTGCTACTGTTATTTTTTTGTTGAACCCCAATTGTGTCAAATGTTTTTATAGGATACTAAATGCTTAGAACAGTGGCAGCATATATATCATTCCTAGTGCTAATAAAGCACTTTCTAGAGATGAGATGCTGTTCTATACATTTTAGAAGATATCAAATATTATGAGACTATTTTTACTGATGGTACTGTTAGCAAAATAAAAAGGGGAAGCTGAAATTAAAGGATGAGGTAATACCATGTACATTCCCAAATCTCCCTTTATACTTGTATTACAACAATAAAAAAATCTGTTAACTGTGTTTTATTTTGTGCTTAACACTATATATAGGTTCAATTAAAAAAAAAAAAATTGACACAAAATTGTACTTTCAGCATTTAACAAACCTTTTCCAATTTGGTCATACCTACCTAATATGTATTTTATATAGATAAAATTAAATAATTTATCAATTAAACATACAATACTTATTTAGAAATAAATACAACAGTATTTTCCGTGGTTTATTTAGCTAAAAACAAGTTTATTTTTATTATTTTGAAAAAATTATGTATAATTCCCATTAGAAGTCATGTATTTTGAACACCGTAAGCAGTACCAGCGCCCATGCGGTTAATTATAAAAGCTCAATTAGCGTGCGTTTTTGGGACCGTATTTTGAGTATGCCGATTCGCCTCCTTATCTCTAGTCTTCATAGTCGAAACTTGTGTAATAATTATGTTAAGCCACATACTTCGTTAAGCCTTAAGCAGGTATGTCATAGTCAATGTCTTTTGAGGTGCATCCTGATTCCGTCGTGCCTTGACGACCATTGATAGGGAGATAGGGAAGAAAAAAGGAACATAAGAGATAAATAAAAAAATACTAAGAAGACAGACGACCGTTTTTTGCATGTGTACATTTTATTTTTAAACCAAATAACTATTTTTTATATTCCTCATAAGTCTAATTTCAATTCTACAATGTGCCATTGTGTATTTTATTTATAAAGTGTTCTACTTTTGATTCGAGTGCACCCAGGAACAACACTGGTGAAAAGCAATTACGTTTTTAAAACAATTTCTGTTATTAATATAACACTTTTCATATCAGAAAAAGTTTTATTACTATCATTCTAAATGTGAGAGAATTGAATTATAATATTTCTATCATACCTGTAAATGTAGATTCACTTCTCCGAAACGACTTAAGTAAGGAAAATTTCCACCAGATTTGAGATGAGCTAATTTGGCACTTGGGTAACATTTGTAAAGTTCCTCTCGAACAGAGTTCGATAAGGCAGATTCATCATAAACATCTATTATAGTAATTGGTAGATCTATAAGTTTGTGAACTTCCACATATCCTCTAAGGCAATTAAGTGTCAATCTACTAGCTAGTTCGGTTTGCGATAAACTTTCCAGCTAAAAAAGAAAAAGAGGGGTATTGACATTTCAATTAATAACTTTTTTGTTTTTCAAAATTTCATCATTTTGAAAAAACATTTAATAAATCTAAATTTGCTTTATATATTCGACACATTCCATTTTGACCTATCATACTAGGGAACTTTTATTAATTAATTTAACATTCACTACAGTTAATTTGATAACATGAAGTACTTACTCTTTCAACCATAAAGTCTATAGCTTCTACCATTTCTGGATCAACCTTTGAAGAACCAAAATTACCCATAATCATTTTTTTTAGTACTAAGGCAGGTAATATCCAAAACATGGCAGCTGAATCATGATTGTTAAATATTGAGGTATCTGTGAAGGTATTGCATAACATTAAGGAAGCCACCCGAGGACAATTGACTGTATATTCAGCGAATTTTTGAGCCAAATAACCACCTAAAAATAATTTTTTTTTTGTTTTGCAAATAAATGTCAACTAAAAAGTGGGAACTTAAAATATAATTAAAACAATCTATTTTTTTGATTTTCTATAATAATAATAAATCTTTATTGGTCCTTTTTGATCACTATACAATGATGTAGGATATGTCATATTTTGTTTTATTTCCAAAAATTGACCATGTATTTTGAACATTAAAATTGATTTTTCTCGAAAACGGTCGACTTTAGATCGTATGACCAAGAGTACCTTTTTTGTGTAGAAAACATCGGCGGTTCAAATGGGCGTCTCAAAACCGTACTTTTTCCAGTGGCGTAGAATTTTTTTTTTTTTTCAATTTCAATACCCTGTATCTCGAAAATGGTGCATTTTAGAGGGTAAGTTAATAGAAACGTTTTTTCATATTTTTGGACGAGCTATCACGTCCTGAAGTCCTGCGCATATATTATGAAACACTCTGTATATTACGTTACCTAGTAATAATCCTTAATATTATAAAAACATTTTGTTACTAAATTTTTTTTTAATGTTTGTTTAAAGCTGTTAATGGATTTTATGTTTTTAATATCATCTGGCAATTTATTAAATAATTGAATTCCTGCATACTCAGGACTATGTTCATAGAGAGCAGATACATGCCTAATTGTACGTAACATATTGCCATTACGAGTGGGATAGTTGTGACAATCATTGTCCCTGAAAAATTTAGCTTAATTTTTTTTTGTATATAAGATTGTCTTATAAATATATATTGAGGGTAGAGTGAGTATGTGATGTTTAATACAATGATCCCTGCATGTTTGTCTTGATTCCAGATTAAAGATAAGTCTAATTGCTATTTTTTGTGCAATAAATACTCTTGTAGCAGCAGGAGAATTTCCCCAGAGTGTAATATTGTATGATATGTGTGAATATACAATTGCATAATATACCTGTAGAAGTTGGTTAAATGTAAATATCTGTTTTAATTGAAGTAGAGCATAACAACCGCTATTAACCTTTTTACAGATGTAAATAATATTTGATTCCCAGCTCCTATCACTATCTAGCAGTACCCCCAGAAATTTTGTTTTTTGCGACAAGTAGATTTACCTTTACACATATATTATCATAAATTCTATTCCTTGAAAAAAACTGAAGAGCAACTGTTTTATCACAATTTAAGATTAAGGAATTTTTATTACACCAAGCTGAAAAATCTGAAGCTACTAAGTGAAGCTTCTTCTGCAGCTCATCTGGAGAAGTAGCATGAGATGCTAAAGTTGTATCGTCGGCATAAAGTATGGTATAATCTGCAGACACATGCTGGGGAAGATCATTTACATACAACAAAAATATTAGTGGTCCCAAAACTGAGCGTTGTGACTTTTCAATTCTGATTTACAGTTACTCACTTTTACACATATCTGACGTGAATCTAAATAAGAACTTAGCCATTTTAAAATTATGCCCCTGAAACCTAATGCATGTAATTTATTTTGAACAAGTGTCAAAAGCTTTGGACAAGTCAAAGAAGAGTGCACCCACATACTGCCCCTTATCTAGCTGTCGATATACGTAGTTGAAAAAAGCAGTAGTTGCACTCTCCGTTGACCTGTCTGGAAGAAAACCATGTTGATGTTCAGTTAAGATATTAATTTTTTTTAGAAAAGATAACATTTGTTGACTTACACATTTCTCAAAAACTTTACATATTATAGTGGGGATTGTAATAGGTCTGTAGTTATCTGCTGACAAGAGACACCCTTTTTTAAAAATTGGTGTCACAAGCCCAATTTTAAGAGCGTTTGGGAAGATTCCGAGTAATAAGGAATTATTGATTATATAAGCTAATTAATTCGCAATGTATGGGGAAATTGTCTTAATAATTTTAGTGGAAATGCAATCAATTCCTTCTGCATTGGTGTTATTTAGAGATGCAATTGTTTCTATAACTTGTTTATAATTCACTTCTATAAACTGAAATGTGTTTGGAACGAACATAGTGGTGTAATTAATAAAAGTAGTGTTGGAAAAATGATTTTTAATTGCATAACTAGCAATTGAAGAAAAGTAATCTACAAACATGTTGGCAATTTCTAAATTTTCTGTTAATCTTATACCATTAGCATCATATATTTCACTAAAATTAGCAATTTTTTGTTTTTGTTGAATATTTTTGTTTGCTAAATTTTCTTGAAAAAAATTGCTTTTTGCATTTATTAATTTTTTGTGCATACCTACCTCTTTTTTTCCATTTTGTATCGTTCCAATATATGACTATCAGAAACGTTTTTTGTAAGCCAATACATATTTTTTAAATTATTTCCCATTTTTACAATCTCATTATTTACCCACTTTGTATTACGTCTGTTTTCAAAGTAATTTTTATTTACCATTAGACAAGTCTGATTTACCTGGTAGGAAATTATGTTTAAAAATGTATTATAAATCTCATCAATATCCAATGGAGCTTCAAAAACAAGTGAGAAATCTTCCTGTGACATTTTCAAGGATAGACTACATAAATTTGTATATGAAGTATTTCTAAATGAAACAGTTTTCATGTTATTTTCTTTTTGATAATTCGAAGTGATTTAGCGTTATAGTAAGCCCATAGTGATCGCCTAAATAAAAGTCTTGTACTATTGCTTTGTAATCGTTACTACAATTTGTAAGAAAATAATCTATTTTTGATTTAGAAATTTTCCCATTTTTGTCAAGTGACACTCTGGTCAGTTCTACATTTTCACATTGTAAATTAAAACTTTCCATTTCATCCATTAACAGCTTATTTCACGACTTTTAATTAAAAAATTTATATTAAAATCTCCACATACCATTACAGTATCATAAGAATTGTACAGAACAGTTAAAACGCCACACATTTTATGTAAAAATAATTCAGTGGAACTGTCAGGCGATCTCTATATACATATTACACATTTTATATTATTTAGGCTAAATGTAAATCCACAACATTCAAACAGACACTCTTCAGAGAAACTTTTAATAAAAATTAGTTTTTTAAAATTTAAGGAATTTTTGACAAAAATAACAGTTCCTCCATGTATTTTAGTTTTGCGGTAATATCCGTCAGCTACAATAAAATCTTTAAAAACTATATTCTTTATCGATTCTTCATTACACCACGTTTCTGATACACAAAGTATTTCTGGACTTTCAAATTCTAAACAATTTGTTTTTTTAGTCATAGATTGAGCATTAACATAAATAATTTTAAATGTATTTGTTTTAGAGACATTAATTATGTTATTTGTTCAGAGCTTGACGAAAATTCTCATTATTTAATTCCCCAATTTGAGTACTATCTGTATTTGAACTAACAGAATCATTACAGTTAAGATAAGAGTTTTCAAGAAAATTTTCATCACAATCTCTTACAATTTGATGAAGACTTTCCGTTTCCATATCATCAGAGAGGATACTAATATTACTTAGAATAATAATGTTTTTGTTTTTTATAATATCGTTTCCGCCAGCGGCGGCCTGGTCCCCAATTTTAACAAAAACTAAATTATTTGGGCTCTTTTCTAAACATATTTTATTTTTAAGTAAAAACGACAATTTAAAATTATTTATTTTATACCCTTTCTCATTACTAACATTAAAAAATGAAAAATAATTTTGTTGGTACCAATCGACGTAATTTAAGAAATCTTCTAGTTTAGAATTAAATTTAATAGTCTGATTGATATTTGTCTTAAGAGGTATCGATAAAAATATAATATTTGTATGAGTACATTGTTTTAAATTATAATTAATACTCCTGATGCTAGGATACCTATTTTTGAGAATGTCGTTTTTTTCTCCCAAAATAATTACATAATCATTCAAGGTAAATGTTCTTGTGAGATTTAGAATGTCTTCTATTACTTTATCAAGTTGTGCCCCTGGTTTTAAAATAATCTCGACAGATGTATTATCTTCACCAAATTGTTTTCTCAGTTCCCTGTCCAAACCTCTTCCATTAAATTAATGGAATACTACATAGTTAGCTACCACACTTGAAGAGTGATTCATCTTCTACTACCTTAGAATGCGAGGGTAGCTAGGGGCAAGCAGCCTACCTCCAAACTAAACCTTGCTTATCTTTAAAAGACTCTATCTAGGCCTGGCATCTACAGGTTCTACATACCATATGTAATTTAAACTGTAGATTAAGTAATTGTAATATTTTATAAAGTTCATAATCATTATTATAATACCTACCTAAAATAATGTTTGAACTTATTACCTAAAGAACATCCAAAAATGTGAACCTTTTCTAAGTCCAAATAGTCAAGTAGTTTTTTGAAACCTTCACACCATTCACGTACATTCCAGTAGACTGGAGATTCTGCTGAAATAACTCGTACTCCCTTTGCTGACAAAGTAAGAGCTTGTTTAAAAAATATATCAGCAGTACCAGATACTGGAGGTAAACAAATCAAGGGACATCGAACAGACTTTGGACCACAATCGTAGATTCGCCAACCCTATAAAATTAACACCTTTTAGTTTATCATGATTTATTTGATGAGTAAGGACTATTTATTCAAAAAATTCATTATTACAAAATGATTAATTTTCTGTATTAGTAACAAACTTGTACTTACCTTGGAATTATCAGAATCTACTACTATCCGTTTTAAAGGAACGTTGCTTCTAAAACTTAAATATTCTTGAGATTGGCTCAAATCACTAACATAACTCATTATTTATTTTGATAGTTTAGAAATTCATGTAACTAATCTTAGTTAAAAAAAGGTATCTTTGGTTGCGCTTAAAGTATTAACAAATCTTTGTAAAAAGAATTCTTCATGTTAAATTATCACAAATATTTTTTATCATTAATAAATTGCAAAATAAAATTTAACATAACCTATTTTAAAATAAAACAAAAGTGTTTGACAGTTTAGGGTTTGACAACAGCCGTGTGACAGTGACCCGGACAGGGAACATGATCGAATGACAGGGAGAGGGAAGGTGAACCAATCATATACAGTTATAGAGATTGCTCACGGATCGCACTCACGGTTTATAAACTACTACGGTGACCTCTACTCGTTGACGAAGAAGGAATATATACTTTTTTTAATTTGGTGTTATCGGCATCAATTACTAAGGTTATTAGCCTCCTGTTTTATGTAGGCTTTGTTAATTTTTTCCAGCATTACTCAAGGAACAGCACTGTTAATTAGAACCCAACAGTGAATGGTCAAGTGGGGAATTCTACCTATGCATTAGAATTAATATTTAATTTATTAAAGGCCGATTCCACCGTTGTGTTAAATGAAGATTAACATGACATTATTACATTAAGGGCCGATTCCACCGTTATGTTAAACGGAGATTAAAATGACATTGTTAATGTAAAAATGTCATTTTAAACTTCGTTTAACACAACGGTGGAATCGGTCCTAACAATGTCATTTTAATCTTCGTTTACTAATTCAAACTTCATTTAACACAACGGTGGAATCAGCTCTTACAAATATATAACCAAGGGCTGATTCCACCCCAGACAACACACCAAATCCCAGAGATATCCACAGAATATCTTTTGTGGATATCTAATATATCCACAGGATATCAAAAATATATCCCATTGATCTAATATGGATATCCAAATGTCCGTCTATATCCAAGATATAGAAGATATTCTATGGATATCCAGCAAAATATCTAATAGGTACCTTCAGTAGAGGTTCATAAGTAACCAATGGATATATCCTATAGATGTTTAACATATCCAGTGTACATCCATTATTTGATATATTTAAGATATCGAAAATTATATGTCTATAGGGTGTCATAATGGCGTAATTTTTTAATAATTTCTGATGGAATTATTATAATTTATGGACATTTTGCATGTCTATAAATTACATCTCATAGTTATAAAATAGATATCCACCATGGACTGGACATTCAGTAGATATTGGGGTTTTCAGTAGACATCCAAAGGATTTGGTGTGCTGTCTGGGACCGTTGATGATGGAAGCAAATCTAAATTAATAATCCAGTGTCACAACTGCCAACAGTGGGGACACACTACCGCAAACTGTGGCAGGCCGGCTAGGTGCCTTAAATGTGATGGAGACCACCACAAGTACATGTACTAAAACTCGAGAAACGCCAGCGACTTGTGCAAATTGTAAGGGTGAACTACACAAAGTGTTCCAGTTATCTTGCCAGGCTCGAGAGATTAGAGGAAAGAATGCCAAAAATACAAAATAAATTAGTCCCCAACAAGGCACTAAGACACTAAAGAAATCAAAAATGTTTTTATCTCAATTTATGATAATATAATCAATAATGTTATCGAAATTTATGTTCGTTGATAAAATGACCTATTCCTATTGTGACAGAAAACATCTATTTTTGAAATCAAATAGCTATTCAATTAGCGTTAATTATTAAATATAATAAAATCAATAGATTAGTTAATTCTGTGTGCAACATGCAATACCATGAATACCCGTATAAAGTATAAACTTGTCGATTTTTCCTGTCCAGACTCGAATACTGTACGGACGACGAGTAAGTTTCAAATTAGATCTTGTTGATTTTTCTTGTCCAGACTTGAATACTCTATGAACTACGTTTTTCCTGTCCAGACTCGAATATTGTACGACGAGTAAGTTTCATATTAGATCTTGTCGATTTTTCCTGTCCAGATTTGAAGACTCATCTACGAACCACGAGTATAAATAAAACTGCAGGAGGCGTCGTAATCCAAATAGTTAATATTTTCTTCGGCTACGTGAAGGTCAAAAACCAAGACGCAAAGTTATTCGACGGAGTGCTTTATATTTTGTGTTAATTGTGTTGTAATTAAATTTTATGAAATGGTAAGTACCTACCCACATAATACCCGATTCGCCTATTTCCATTTCGCCTGACCAATTAAAATTTCTCGATTCGCCTGACAAGCTCAAATTGTGGTATCGTTTCGCCTGACCATAAGTTGGATGGTGCGTGCTTTTTTTATTTGATTTATAAGCACAGCTTATTTATATGATATGAATAAGCTTATTTATATGATATGAATAAGCTGTGTTATAAGAATGATTTGATTTGAAACAAAAAAAAACTGCATTTATTGACATTATTAAGCGTTTTGTACCAGTGTTTTTAAATCAATTATTTTTAAATTTTCTAAACCATCTTGATAATTTTTCCTTTAAATCTTTTTTCATAGAAGTTCTTTTCTAAAGTAATGTATAGTTTAAATTATTACTGGAGGAATTTTAGCTTTTAAATATATTTTTTTGTCCTGGCCGGTTATTGGGACACAAAAAATTTCTAAATTCAAATAGTTTATTCGTTTTACGCTTCGTCAATTTGAAAAAATGTTTAGTTTTTATTTTACTAACTTTTTACTATACTGGGTGCTCTATATTTTTTGTTTATATCAAATTAAATAACTATAACATTTTAATTTAATTTTATGTTCATTTCTTATTATTATTCATTTGTTAGTAATAGATTTCTTTACAGCAAATACATATTTATTACCTGAGCAGGTCAGGAGAATCGCAACTATTTTTTTCCGTTTAAGGGCGGCATCTGGCCATATCTCGAAAAGTGTTTATCTGAAAAATTTGGCAATTTTTTCTTACAAAATCTTTGAACGAAAATATTTAAAAATGATTTTACCTTTGTAACTTTTCGCTATGTCACGTGATATACCACATAATTGTATTTTCATAAAAAAAATCTATATGATTTTAAACCAAGCTTTCAAAAAAACTGAACAATATTTTGAAGTGTGATGTGTTTCATTATTTTTCTGTGTTGGTTATACGGGTTGTACGGAAAGACAACATGTAAATATGTTTAGTTTTAAAGAAAATTCCTAGGTAAGGTAAGCGATTATATGTGGTTTAGATACCAGAAGTCAGAGTCATTTTTAGAGTACTTTAGTACAACTTCGTTTCTTAAGAAATCTTTATAACGCCTAGTCACACTTTATGAACGGTTTTCACCATTAAAATTAATGCCAGGCAGTATATTTTTCTCGAAAGCTTGGTTTAAAGTCAACCGCACATATACGGCAGATTTCTATGGCCGAACGCCAACCTTAACTGTAGTCAGGCAAAACCTTTGGCAAAACGCTACCAAAGCGTACCAAATTTTTATGTCAGGCGAAACGGGAATATACCTTCGACTTACTACAAAAGTAATTCAATACTTTTCACATCTGAAAATCGGGAAATGTGATTTTTTTCCTGTGTGGCAAATTAGGTCTAAAAAATATGTTTATTATTTTTTCTGTTAAAGTGCACTAAAACCTGAATTACCCTCAATATTAAATGTCTTTACCAATTTTTGATCTAGTATTCCTTAATTTTTAGGAGCCGCAGAAGAGAAAACGACCTTCTGGTGCAAAATTTCGAGAGCAAAAAAGTTTCCAACACTGAAACGATAGAGGAAGGTGAAAATACAGTGAACAACATGTGAACCATCAACATCATCATCACATATCGAAAATATATTCTCTATAAGTATATGCGCGGCGAACATACTGGTTTACAAAAACGCATACTCGATGCTAATCCAAGGGCATTTTTTGTGCTATGTGCTGCACACAGCTTACATTTAGCAGTAAATGATGCTGCTAAAGTTTCAAATGAAACAGTTAACTTTTTTAATATTGTACAAGAACTTTATGTATTTTTCTCTTCATCCACAAAAAGGTGGGATATTATAAAAAAGCATGCCCCGAAGTTAAATCTAAAACCCCTAAGGGTCGATTCCACCGTTGTGTTAAACGGAGATTAAAATGACATTGTTAATGTAAAAATGTCACTTTAAGAAGATATCCGCTGCATATATGTTGCCAATTGTTATTATACCATTTAAATGAAATACGAGTATTGTAAATAAAGGAATTTTGTAAGTACTTTAAATATTTTATTTTTTTCTAAATTGATTTACGTGCTGAGAGTAGACTAAATAGCACCCCCATTATGGTATTTACATTTAAATTATCTACAATGCTATTAGTGATATAACGATTTTCGCTTGAGTGCGCACGATTCCCCCACTCTCCCTTAAAACTTTAAAAACGTACTTTATAAGAAAGAACAACAGATTGGGGTTTCATTATTTATTTACAAATAATAACCATTTACCTATTTACAAGTGATACCATTTATGTTTTGAACATCAAATCTGGGATTATATGGATTATAATTGTACTCATAAGAATTGAAATATATTAACATGCCAGATAGAAAAGAACAACTGAAACTATTGTTATTTATAGTAATCCGTTTTAAATAAGGAAAATAACGGTTTATGTTATTATATATTAAATTATCACCTATATTCGTATTATCCAAATAAAGCGATCTTATATTTTTTAATGAAACCAAATTGGTAATTTGTCCAGAATATGAGAATAAATTAGTATTACTAGAAATATTGAGACTTAATAAATTTTCTAGTCCATCTAATTGTCCATATGATAAGCTGCTTATTGAATTTCTGTCTAATCTTAACTCTTCTAAGTTTTTTGTGTAATTAAATGTTTGAAAACTGATAGTTGTCAATGAATTACCATTTAAAAATAATTCTCTTAAATTTTCAAATGGTTTAAATATATCCGCGTTCAAAGAAGTAATAGAATTATCAAAAAGATACAAGTTTTCAATTGAGTTTGGAAGTGAATCATGTGAGTTAACTAAATTACGTATGGTTGGTGAACAACTAACATTTAGAGTCCTTAATTTTGACAAATAATTTATGTCTGATAAATTAAATGTTTCAAACGAATTTCTCGACAAATCTAAAATAACAAGAGATGATTTTAAGGGTGCAAAAGTATCTATATTAATAGAATTTAAATCATTTCCATCTAAATATAATTCTTCTAAACTAGAAAGTCCAGAAAATGTTTCATCATCGATTTGATTAATTTTAGTATCAGATAGTTTGAGAATTTTTAAACTATTTAATTCTTTAAAAACATTTGCTTCCAAAATTTCTTTATTTTTAAATAATATTGAAGCATCTAAATTTAACAAACTAAATAAACCAGCGAGTGCATTTGATTCAATTGAAGAAATAGTGGAATTATTAATAAGTAATTGTGTTAAACCGTAACTTCCTAGTAAACAATTATTTTTCATTTCGTCTATTTGAGAGTCTACTAAACGTAGATTTTTTAAATTAACATTTGAAATCGTTCTTTCCTCTAATACTCCATTAAATTGCAAAATTAAGGTTGTTATTACAACTGTATCGTCTAAATGAACTGGTTCTGATATTCCATTCAAGTACATGTTCTGCGATTTTATATTTTTAAAGACATTGGGTTGAATTCCTGTAAAATTATTGTTTCTCAAGTCTATCGACTGCAAATTTTGAAGATATGAAAAAGCAAACGGTTCTAAATTATTAATACTAAGGTTTGACATATTTAAATTGTTCAAATTATTTAAATTTCGAAAAGCACCTGTTCGTATCTCTACTATTTTATTGTTACTTAAGTTTAATTCCGTTAAGGGTAAATTTGTAAACGTGTTATTATCCAATACAGTTAAATAATTGTTACTTAAATCAATAATGTTTATGCTACTCATATTATAGAAAACGTCGTTTTCTAAAGTGGTTAAACCAATATTCGACAGATTTAATAAACGTAGCTTATATAAACCGTCAAATGCTTTTGATTTTATATATCTAATATCGTTTCCTTGCAAATATAAATTTTGTATATTTAAATTTACAAAAGTATCAGATTCTAAATGTTTTAATCGGTTAAATGATAAATTTATTGTGATTAAAGAATTTAAGCTTGAAAATGCATATTCTCCGATATTTTCTATTATATTATTTGACAAATCCAATGTTTTCAACGAACTTAAATTCTCAAAAGCCTTACTGTCAATAGTGGATATTTTATTTTTAGTCAGTATTAATGTTTCTAAATTATTTATGTGTTTAAAATCATCGGAACCAATATGGGTTATAATATTTTCATTTAAATCCAAAAATCTTAATGAGTTACAATTTTGAAATAATTCAGATTTTAATTGTGTTATGAAATTCATTGATAAATCAAGGCTAGTAAGCTTTTTTAATGTTTCACATAAAGCTACAGTTTCTTCAAGTATATTTCTCGATAAATTTAACGAAAAACTATAACTGAATCTACTAGAACTATCAAAAACTTCCTTTGTTATATTTATTATTCCAGAATTTGACAAATCTAATGTGTCTATAGAAGAACCTGAAAATAATGGTTTATTTAAAATATTAAGATTATTATAACTCAAGTTTAATTTTCCGATCTCCATATTTTGAAAATAATTTTCGGAAATATCTGACAAGTTTGTTCTTGAAAAATCAATATCAGAAGAACCGTATAATTGTAAATTTAATTTTTTCTCATCGTTTAAGGACCCTAAAAATGTATTAGTTACACTAAAAATAGAATTATGAGATAATGAATTGTTCGGTATAAAATTTGAGTAAAATTCCTTAATACTCAAATCGTTATTCGAATTTATAGATGAAATATTATTTCCCACTATAGCGAGAACGTTTTTATTATTTGTAATTTCAATATTTTCTAGTAAATTAAAGCTAAGATTTAATGATTTAAAATCAGAATTTAAGTTGGTTTCATTAAAGTTTGTAAGCTTATTATAACTCAAATTAATAGAATTTAAAGTAACTGAATGTATGGCTGGTAGAATAGAAGAGATTTCATTTTTACTTAAATCTAAATGTTTAAAATAATTATCAAGACCATAAATTTGGCTTAGATCTAATTGTTCTAAACTATTTTGACTCAAAATTATTGTTCTTATTGAATCCGGCAAAGTTTTTGTGAATTTTAAATCTTTCAAATTATTTTGACTTAAATCTAATGTGTCTAATCTGGTCAACACTTGAAAAGCTCCATCGCTAATCTGTTGAATAGAGGAATTGCGTATAGAAAGATAGCTTACATAAGAACTCTTGAAATTGGGAAACTCTTCAATTGTAACGTAGTTAGAATTTGTAATGATGACATGCCTGATCAAATTTATTGTACTTCGGTGTTTAAATAATTCATAAAGAAATTCGTCTTGAGTGATGCCATTGCAACTGAACGTATCCGTATCATCAGAGTATTGACAAGTTCCACATAAGACCAAGGTAGGAACGCAAAGAATAATAAGGCTTATGAGTTTCTGTAAAATAAAAATAATTTTATTATAGTTTCAGTGCAATGTAAAAGTTATTACATTGAAAAGAAAACAGCTACATCATAATCAATACGCAATACCCAGACAGCACACGACATCTTAAAGACGTCTGTTTTATGTCGTAGTTATGACTGATCGCCTAAAGACCAAAAAAAGATGTTTTAAAGACGTCTTCATAAAGACATCTTTTAGGACACATATATAGACATCTTAAAGACGTATTTTAAATACATATCTAAACTCCTGGACAAATTAACGCACCACTTTAATTAATCTAAATATTTACAATATAAACACAACATAAAACTAAGTTACATTGAAATAATGATGAACACCTACAGGTGTAAATTAAAAATTTAAAAAAACCGACTTCAAAAACATGTAGATGCCATCACAACATTTTAACCAAATTTATATGGGATCACCCCTGAGGTACCCCCTTTCTAACAAAAAAAGAATCATATAAATCGGACAAGGTAGTAAAGCATTATCGCTAAACATACATAAAAAATGAAGAGTTTGAGGATTTTCTCATGGACCCAATTTTTATTGAAATTGGACACCGTGTTAAAGAATTATCGCTGAACATACATAAAAAAAAATATCGCGACGAATTGATAACCTCCTCCTTTTTTGAAGTCGGTTAAAAAATTAGTCGAATATGACCTTTAAACGACCTTAATTTGCCTTATTTTTCCATAAAAATTTGTTTTTGCTGGAAATGCATAAATAAGCTAGCATAACAACAAATTGAAAAAAGAAAAAAATCAGTAAAAGAGAATTAATGCATCTGGGTCAACCCTAATACCGCGTAGACCCTCCTCCACTTATTATCACTATATTCATGCGTCGCGGCATGCTTGATATCAAATGTTCAACAAAAGCTTGCGGTATATTATCCCATTCTTCAATAGCGACCTCTGTGAGTTGGTTGTGATTAGAAACAGGGGGTCTATGACCTCGAATCCTCTTTTTGAGATAGTTCCATAGATGTTCTATAGGATTCATATCCGGACTGTTAGGTGGCCACTCTAATAAAGGAATATTAACATCATGTAAATAACCAATAACCTGTCTAGCCACGTGGGGACGAGCGTTGTCCTGCATGAATAAAAAATTGGGCCCAACAAACGGAGAAAAGGCATTACATGTTCGACAATAATGTTGTCTAAGTAATATTGGGCATTCACAGACCTCGTACGTATAGGGACCAACTCCGTACGAGCATCGAAGCAAATTCTCTGGAGTCCATCTGGAGCTTTAAGGCTAACTCTAGTTTCATCGGAGAACAGAACCCGTTTCCAGTCATTGATAATCCAATTCTGATGTAGTCTTGCAAAATTTAATCTCTGAACTTTGTGTTCTCTGGTAAGCAAGGGTTTTTTGGCTGGTCTTCTGTGGCTTAGTCCTGCTTCATGTATGTAAACGTCTTCTAACCGTTCGAGACGATATAGCGATATTTCGAACATCTGCTAATTCATTTTTAAGCAGATTGCTGATTACTCTCCTGTCTCTAAGAGCACGTTGTCTCAAAAAACGATCATCAATTTGATTAGTGAAACGTTTTCGCCCTTGTCCTGGTCTTCGACGGTACGAACCCGTTTCATTATGTCGCCTCACTATCAGTGGCACTTTGCCCATAAGGGCACTTGGGCACGTGCCCTAGTATAATAAACAAAAAAAAATAACTTACCTATTTTATATTTTCCTCAATGCCTATTATTATTTTATCTAATATTCAGCGCAACCCGTGTTGGCACGACACTGGACGACCGCGCGTTGAGCGACAAGGATAACGACAATATCGCTTAGCAAGAGATGAACACATGCGATTGGTTATACGTCACAGGCAGGGCGCTGTCCTCATCGTGACGTGCTGTACCCATGGCACAGATTACCTAGACCCACATTACCATACGGTGCAAGAGAGAGAGGTCCGACACGCCCAACATAGGGCGCGGCCATTTTGATTCCTATGCCACATTTTATAGCTAAAGAATCAGATCGCTCACTCTGCGTCGGCACTTTTGATCTCAATGTTCCAGTTTATACACTGCGCAACTCGGATAATACAATATATGACAACCGCCTATAATTAAACAGCAGTCTTCTGCGTATCCTGAATTTGTATCCCTGGAGTGGATGTTATTTTGGAACTTTAAACTGGTCCGAGTGAGCTAACTGATTCTTTAGCAATAAACTGTGACTCCAAAAATAATATTCACTGACATTGACGGCAGCAAGCAAAATATTAGATGCGTTTTAATCATCCGCTTCTGCTTCCGGAATTGTCGGTTTAGGGTGAGATTACAGAACGTCTGCAACTTTGCAGATCTGCAAATGTGGCGGCAATTTTGAAAATCTGCAAATATGACTGACTTACACATGCAAGTATCAAGTTTTCGTATTCCAAATTTGGGTTTAGTGTTGTTGGGGGTAATAAACCACAATAAATATTGCGAATTTGCAGATATTTTTTGGAATACTTACATTTGTAAGTCCGCCATATTTGCAAAGTTGCAGATGCAAAGTTGCAGATGCAAAGTTGCAGATGCAAAGTTGCAGATGCAAAGTTGCAGATGCAAAGTTGCAGACGTTCTGTAATATCACCCTTAGTCGTTTTAACCTGTCAGATTAAAACAAGAAAACCGACTGTTAGGTGGCCACTCTAGGGGATGATTAAAACGCACCTATTAAAAATATTGCGCCAAGATGTAGGCAACACGTAATAAGGGATCAAAATGGCAGAGTGCCTAGACCAGATACGAATGTACGCAGCGGCATCTTTACCGGCTCCCTCATAAAGACGATGCCGGCTTCGGCTTAAGGTGCGCGTTTGTTGGACCATGATAATAATAATAATAATAATAATAATAATAATAATAATAATAATAATAATAATAATAATAATAATAATAATAATAATAATAATAATAATAATAATAATAATAATAATAATAATAATAATAATAATAATTTATTTATTGTTATTACGAAACCATTGGAATAGTTAAGAAATAAAACTACAAAGAAAAATATGAAGAAAAAAAAAACAAATAATATTTATAAATGGGACAAAATTTTAATTTTTCTTTTGGTTTTGTCTGACTTTTTCGAGGATTTCAAATCTCTGTTTGCATATTTAAGAGTATAAAAAATTCTGAGTCTTATAAATAATTTAATGGTGTACACTTTAGCAAATTGTTGGCAAGGATGACCAAATTCTATTTTGCTCATCTCAAAAGGTATGCGTTGGAAATTCCAGGCTTAGTTGACAAACTATCAAATAAAGATATAAATATTTTTTCTAATTTGAAAAGATAAAAGAGACGATGGGAGATTTTAAATTGCCAAACACCTTTTCTTCAGAGTCGTATGCTTTAAAATGCGTTAACAAGTTAGAATTGTTAAGTAAATTGAATTATTCTGAGAAATTTGCGCAAATTTCGCAAGAGTGGATATGTAATGATTTTTTGATTAAATAGACACATACATAGTTAAATGCATTTTGAGTGGTCACATTTAGCTCCTTTTAGTCACATTCAGAAATCGTTATTGCCCCAACTGATTGTTTTGAAATATATTTAATTTTCATTAAGCGGAGAACTTGTTTTCCTAAGGGAAAAACGAATTCCGGGATTCCTTTCCAGTGTGTGCCCCACTGCCGCTAGTGCCCACGAGCCGCCACTGCTCACTATGCGACTGATGCTGGAATGATGTCTTCCTAACAAACCAGCAACATATCGCATTGAATATCCTTCAGGAGAGTCGATGCTCGCACTGCCTCCTCCAGTGACAGATTTCTTTGACGGTTCATTTTTTTACTTGATATTCTCCCAAATGAACTTCCAAACATGCATGTAATAAAAACAATTACAATCAACAGCTTGCTTCTAACAGAAACTTTGCTTTAATCAGCACTTTTTAAGAAAATGTTAACACAGTTTTAGTCTAAAACGAGGTTTAATACGAATTACTGTCAAAACAAGGTATTACGTGACACTACCTAGCTTAAAAAACAACTGTCATTGTCAAACAATGTCCATGGCCTACTTGTCGTACAGTAAGCTATCAACAAATAAAGATTATCGAGCAAAATATAAGTGGTGCGTTAATTTTGTCCAGGAATTATTTAAACAAATATAAAAAATGGTAACATTAAAAAAACAAATGGCTTACTTGTCGTTTCTAATTTCCCAAAATATATATTTATTTTTGAATTGTTTTTTTTATTAATTTACATAATATACTTCTATTTTTATTTATTTACGAGCATTTGTTCATTAGTGTAAGTAAATATTTGATAACGTAAAAATAATAATAATAATAATCATAAATATAACTCTAAATAAAATTAACAATTAAAACATATTAAGCCAAATTGAATTACGCGTTCTTTTAACTTAATCGGAACTTGGTTCAACTTTCGAAGCGAACGTTTTTATTATGCTTTGTCTTCTTTCAACAGTAGAATTTAAATAAGGACGTGTATCTGAATGTAAGTAATATTGGCGTTTCGTGGCGTTTCGCGTTGTCATTTCGTTGTCATTTGTTGTTGATGTTGAAGATAAAAGCCGAGATGTTTGTTTTTGTTCGTTATTCGTTGATTTTTTTATTTGTTTTGTGCCGTGGATTACTGTGAATTTATAAGCATAAAAGTTTACTGCATATACCAAATAAAAGAGTCATTATTAGTGTTTTAAGTACGTCTAGGCGTCTAGAGCTGACTTAAAAGCTTCATAGGATGTAAATATATCTGAATTAGAGTTTGAAGTACAGGAAGATTGCAGTTCTTTGACCACCCTTATAACTCACACTATCTACTGAAAAATCTTTCAAAGAGAATTTGACAGAGTGAGCTTATAATGCATAATATTTCACATAGCGCAGTTGAAATTATTGCAACCCAGACTGGCTCAGAAGAGCATCAGACAGAAAATTAACCACTGATGGCGGAAGAATACAAAAAAAACTGAATTTATAATATTTTTTTTTTAACGAAATGTTTCAGTGTTTTATTAATAATAATGTTTATAGAAAATATGTTAGTTTTATTTTGTATAGAAGGAAATTACAGAAGCTTTTAAAACTGAATCCGTACGTCTTATTATACCAATGTCGAAAAACAGACATATTCAAGATTTCTTAAGAACGTTACCTTTTGTAACATCAGACGTCTTAAAGATGTCTTTAAGACGTCTGACCGGCGTCATAAGTCTCTCAGACAGACGTCTTTTGGACGTTTTAAAGATGTCTTCGTGCTGTCTGGGTAAGCATTGAAACTTACATTTCGTTAGTACAGGCAGAGCCGCTGAGAGCTAGGTCGGGCCCCGGGACAATTTTATAAAATTAGGCCCTTTCAAAAAAAGGTCATCATCTTGTATTTTACATAAACCAGCCCCAGATAGCACATAACGTTGTCAAGCCTTTCGACGAAGTTGCATTAACATTACTATACAACGTAAATGCAACATGCATGAGAAGTTGTTGAGGGAAATCAAAACCGTGCAAAACTTCTATTTGTTATTTACCTAGTTAACCTACCAGTTATGTTAACACAACGTAATAAAGTAATTTGCTAAAATAGTATCCACGAGAAGTACCGTGAACATCACAATGCTGAATTCAGAACGTTTATGTTTATGTCAATTGTCACTTGTCAATTTTTCTTGTCATTTGTCTTGTCTTTTTTGATGGTTTATTTTTTGACTTCCACAATTTATTTTATAAATAATTATTATTTATACATTCGAGTAGATTTAGTAAGGGTCCTCTATAAAATAGAAAACTATCTTCTAATAAGTACATTGTATTTGTTTCAGATTACAATGCCTGATGTAAATTTATTATTTCATTCATTAGGTATACAAAATGGTTTAACTACAATAAAAACAAAATATTGCAAATAAATCGTTGTAAACGAGAAGATAAACATTTAACCGAATGTTCAGTAACATTTTACACCAAATACTTATAAAAGGTAATTATATTTAATTAAACTAAAAATATTATTTAGTTTTTTTCTGACATTCTAGGAATTTTAGAAGCAAAAATAAATACTACAGAATTGTCTAAAGAAGAATATATAACACCTGAAATTTTATAGAAAGTGAATCTATAGGTACATGGTATGTCAGGTATATCAGAATTCAAGCAGTTCATTCTTTTCAACAGGCTAGATGTGCCTGGAAATGTAACCATCAGTTCAAGTGCAAACCAAGAAGAAAAGTTGAGAGAAATCATAGATGATGTTCTCGAGTATAATAGAATATCTTGTATAAAAATGCGTATATCTACCTTGGAAATTAAGCATAAAATTTGTAAAATTCAAACAAATTTCAATACACTAACATTGGTTGTTTTTATTTAAAACAACATATTTTTTAATTTCTATATAATTTCCTTTAATAATAGTTAAACAAGTTGTCAATTTCTTTTTTATTCAATGTATTGAGAAGTAAAATCTTTTTATATAAAAATATAATTTATGCTCTTCTAATAAATTGTCATATTTAGGTTACATTATAGCATTTTATAAATATCTATACAAAAAAAGTTAAAAGGCTTGATTTAAAATAGATGATATATCTTTGCGTCTAGAGGTAAGAAATCAGGGAACTTAGCTATCCTCTAGTAATCTAATATAATAGTATGTACCTAGTCATTGTTGTATTTGTTTATTATTATTCACCAATCTAGCTTTATCATCGTTCACTATTTAAGGTTTTAGTGAACCTTTGCAATATTGGTACCTTATTATACTATTTGGCTAATTTTGTCCAATCGTTCAGTGCTTCATAGATAGCTTCTTATATCCCACATGTGTAATTGTGTTTGTGATATAAAGTGTGTTCTTTTATTCAATAATTGTTCCATCAGTGATTGATGTCATGATGTCACTAATTAATTTCTGGTGCAAGATATTTGCTCTGAAAATAAGAACGAACGACATCTCTCAAATGAAAAATTTGACGTTTGGCATCGCTTCAAAAATTAAACCTGTTTTAATTTAATTTAACAGTAATTTATCTCTTCTGCAGTCGTTTTATATTTAAACTCTTATATTGTAGGTTAACTTTTATCTAAATAATCGTGTTCACACATTCAAACAAATTGATTAACTATCCTCACCATTAATCTATCACATATTCATTGGCTTTTAAAGCCGATGGATGCGTTGGCTCATCGGTGAACTCACCGCTGGAAAAAAGCATGATTGACACATACAATCGTCTTTCCATCACTTAATTTACGAACGATTTGCTTCAAGCACTGGATACACCGCTGAATAAAAGAAAACGCCTTGTACCTACCTCTACTTTTGTTATGTTGAATGCTCATTCAACAATGCGCTAGTTCAGTGTGATGTCATTTTGGTTCCACTGACATTTAATTCTAACCAAACTTTTAACAAAAACATCAATAAATTTGACATATACGTTTTTACTGTTTTTATTGTATTTCAAAATATTGTTTACAAGTCATAAAAAATAGTTTAAAGGTATGTAATTGGTAACTAAACGATTGTATATTTGATACATGCTATCTACTTACTTTAGGAATATATTTATAAAAGTGAAAAAAACGATATAATTTAGGTAAGCAAAACGAACAAAACGCACTCAAAAAATCTACTGTCACTTTAATTGTCAGTGGAACCATAATTACATCATCACTGAACTAGCGCATTGTAAATGCAATAAACATTTGATTTTAAACCAATGAGAACTTTTATAGTTCATTTTGACAGTTTTTTAAAAAAAAAAAAGAGTAAATCACACTTACCATCATTTGCTTCCTTGGATTCTTAATAATAAAAGGCTTAGTTTCAAGAAAATCACCTATAGTTATCTTTATATAGGCACTTATCTAGTACGTAAGTAAATAAGATAAATACATTATATTGATATCTATCTATCAGCCACTCATAGACTAAATAAAAATGTATTCCTAGAACTCATTGACTGCGTATACAGTATGATTCATAAAAAAAAGGAAAAAGGGCAATAATTTACCAGTGGATTCTATATCGAAAAAATAGTAGTTTGGAAAGTTTGGAGACCCCTGTATTAAACCAAGATAGCTTACGTAGCGTCCTTTATGCGATACACCAAAAAATGTATATATTTCATCGATGCGCAACTATATTTTGAATTTCACAGATCACATTGTAACATTTTAAAATTCTTTTAAAATGTTATTTAGAATATGTGACATCCTGTATAAAATTGGTATTAAAATAATTTAAAATTTAATTATCGCCGCACGCAATATTCCTGAGAAAGGGAAATTTCGCGAAGTTGAAGTTTTATTTAGTCAGTCGTTGTCGGGCCTTTTCTAGAAATTCTTTTTAACATCATCCCAGCAAACATACATACGTACATAAGACGTAGTACGTACTGATGGGACGTAGTGTTCGTACTTAAATATACGAAGTACGTACGTAGTACGTACATAATACGTACATTTTCCAAACGATTTACGTCGTAGTACGTACTTAAAGTACGTACCTAATATAAGTACTGTGTACGTACCTAAAGTAAGTTCTCTTTACGTACCTAATGTACGTACTGTGTACGTACTTAATGTACATACTATGTACGTACTATGTTTGTACTTATTCCAATAGAGTACATGTTCTAGAGGTATTAGTGCAATGCAAAGAAAAGTAAACAAGTTAATTTGTATTTATTTAATTTTTTACATTAGAAGAATAAGTTAAATTGTTTTGCTTTTTTGAAAGTTTTTAGGCATCACACTAGCCTTCTTCTCTTTGCATTTGCTACTTTTTATAGCACCTTCTGCAAAGAAATAATATCAAATTACAAACTTAACTTAGGTACTTTTTATAAAGAATATTTTATGAGATTACATAATAAAAACAATATAACAAAAAGATGTAGAGCAAAGTAAGCGATAGTTTCTACGGCTCAAAATTATCATTGTCAATATACTTCTGGATCTAAACCTCTCTCATTTTTATCCATCTCTTTTGGTTTTGGCCTTATGTCTTTGAAATCCAATTCGTTCCTGATACTGCTCCAAGGGCGGCTCCAAGACGAATTTTCGGAGGGACATTGCCTTTAGATCAGTGGGTCTCAAACTTTTTTGGTGACGGAACCTTTTTGAAAAGCGAAATATCTGACGGAGTCCTAAACACATTTCTAAAAAAGTCTCCGAGCAAAATTCTCCTTACTCTAGCCTCTTGCCAGGTCCCTCCCGTTTCTTTGCGGAGCCCCTACAACAAAATCCTCAATGTAGCGATAGATACTGCTTTTTTTATGACTATTATTTTCTTCGCGGAATCCCCAGGATTTGCGGAGCCCCACACTTTGAGTTACGCTGCTTTAGATATTTAAATTTTGCCTTTTTAACATATTTTTTTGAATAAAAGGCTCATAAATCGTAAGAATTTTCTTCTCGGGGGGGAAAGGGGGCATGGCCCTTATGCCCCCTCCTGGAGCCGCCCTTGCACTGCTCTATAATATCAGAACTCCTATATTTCTTTTTGTTAAGCTATACCTCCGTCAGTTTTGAATTAAAATATTAAATACCCTTGGTTATATATTCATTTCCTTAAACCTTTTCAATTGTTTTGTAGCATTTTTGTAATGTCAATTAAGGGATGTGTATTGGAGAGGGTGGAAAGTAAGTGGACTGTATATTTAAAGTTGATGGAGGTTACTTCTTCGAAAAGTTCCCGCCCTAACCAATACAAGAGAGTAAAATTGTTTGTGTAGAACTCACCACTTTCACACGAATAAAAGTCATACACAAACTAAATGGTTTATTTAAATAAACAGAGAAGTCAGAAGGACTTCTCACAATATAACTATAATAAAAATGTATTGTCTTAGACGTGGCAACACTGCACGTTTGCTCGACTTTTCCTTAAAATTAAATACAAGAAAAATAGTCAAAAAACTTACATATTATATGTCACTTTCAGCACTGATTTTATTAGCATTAGTAAAAAGAGAGAATCAAAATACATAGGGGTTGGTAAAATAGACATTTTCGTCGTTTTTAACGCTAGCGCACAAAACAACACCAATCATATTTGAGTAGTGGGGTACTACTGCCGCGAGTACTGGGTTCGAGCGTAACTGGTCGGGAATCGGGAACCGCTCCGTGGTGATGCAGAGAAATACGTGGTATTCTGAAACCCGATCAGAGAGATATGGAGATATTTTATAATTGTACAGGGTAGAGTTAAAATTAAGTCGCGCAGGTGGATTTTAATTTTCAAAATCCAACATTCTGCCCGCGCGAGAAGTGTAAATGTGCTAGCACAAGTTTGCTACTACATAACAAATGAATGAATGAATAAATGCTAGATACATAAGAGAAACGTTTAAAATCAGAAGATCCGCTAGAAAGTCTCAACTTCCGCAGATGGAAGTGGACATACTTTGGAAATAGGCCTAGTCACCTCACCGTTCTGAGTTCTAAGACGTGCTACACGCACCCTGCCGTCTTTACCTGGTATTATTTCTATAATTCGAGCCAAGGGCCATCGCAAAGGGGGAGTTTCTTGGTCCTTAACTAAGACCACCTGATTGAGCTTAAGGTCGGTTAAAGGTCGTAACCATTTAGGGCGTTGTTGAAGTCTATGGAGGTAATCTACTGTCCAACGTTTCCAAAAAGTTTGCTGAATTTTGGAACAAATTTTCCAAAAGGAAAGTCTGTTATCTGGTAAATGAGTTAAGTCCTTTTCAGGAAATGCCGTTAGAGAGGTTCCTATTAAAAAGTGACCAGGTGTGAGTGATTGTAAAACCGAAGGGTCGTTGGAAAGTGCACACAATGGTCTGGAGTTTAAAATTGCCTCTATTTGCGTGAGTATAGTTGAAAATTCTTCATAGGTTACTCTTGTTTCACCTAAGATTCTTAATAAGTGGTATTTTGCACTTTTGACAGCCGCTTCCCAGATACCTCCCCAATGTGGTGAACGGGGGGGAATGAAACGCCATTCTGTTTCATTCTGTGACAAAAACTCTCGGATATGATCGTAAATAGATTGTGATTTAAAGAAGTCGTAAAGTTCTTTAAGGTCATTTTTTGCACCGAGAAAATTGGTGCCGTTATCACTAAAAATTATGGTAGGGTTACCACGTCTGGAGATAAACCTGTTGAGCGTAGCCAAAAAAGCTTCGGTAGTTAAACTAGTGACACATTCGATGTGGACGGCCTTTGTTACCATGCAAACAAAAAGAGCTATATAACCTTTAATAAGAGGAGCTTTTCTTAGCCTAGAGGATTTTAAGAGAAATGGGCCCGCAAAATCTATCCCTACTTTTTGAAAAGGGCGAGCTACACAAACCCGCTCCTTCGGGAGGTCGGCCATGATTTGTTCAGCTACAGTGGCATTGAACCGGTGACAAGTGATACAAGAGTGAATGATGCGTTTAATTTCTCTAAGTCCGTTTAGAGGCCAAAAACGTAACCTAAAGTTAGAAAGAGTATTCTGTGCGCCTGCGTGACCTAATATGATATGCTCTTTTTTAAGCATAAGCGATACTATATGAGTGTGGGAAGGGAGTAAAATGAGGTGCTTATGAGAGTCTGGTATGGCTGCGTAGGTAAGCCTACCTCCAACCCGCAGAAACCCATCTTTATCCACAAAGGGCTTAAGAGCTAAAATAGATTTATTAATTAAGGGGCGATTTGCCAAAAGGGCCTGCATTTCTTGAGCAAAATGTTCTTTCTGAATAATTTTAATAATGCGCAGCTTCAAGTTCTGAAACAGAAAGAGGACCAACTTTCCTTTCAATATTTTTTAAGTTATGAGAAAAACGCAACACGTACGCCACTGTACGTTGTGTTTTTGAAAAATTTGAAAATTTAGCCAAAAACGACATCCAAAAATTTTCTTTGGTTGTATTAACTTTTAACGAAATTTTCTATTCTTCTGGGGGGTGGTCCACGATATGGGGGGTAGTTTTAAATAAGTTTAAATCAAAGTTGGGGTCGCGGAGAAATTCAGGGCCATGAAACCAGTTGTTCCACATTTTATTAGAAAAAATTCCCCGAGAAAGCGGATCCGCGGCGTTATTATGTGACGATATGTGACGCCACTGGAATTTTTCAGTGAGTACCTGAATTTGCGAGACACGATTGGAGACAAAGGTCGTCCATCGGCTAGAGTGACTTCCGACCCAACAAAGAGCAATTGTGGAGTCTGTCCAAAGGTTCACCGAACCGAAGTCAATTTTATTTTCAAATATGTGTGAAACTTTTTTCACCAAATTAGAGAGGAGTAACATGGCACACAATTCTAACCTAGGGACCGTGATAACCTTCTTGAGAGGTGCTACATGAGACTTTGCCGTTACCAGAGTACAAGAAAAAGTGTTGTCCGAGTATTGAACCCTTAAATATACTACAGCGCCGTACGCCAATGTGCTGGCGTCAGAAAAACCATGTAAGTCTATACGCGATATTTCTTTAGAAGAGAAGAGGTACCTGGGTATCGTCAAATCTTTAAGTTGCAACAAATTTTGTACAAATTCTTGCCAAAAGTTTAAGAGGATTGGGTCCTTAATTTTCGTATCCCAATCGAGTTTGGAGATCCAAATGTTTTGCATGAGGATTTTACCTGCCACAATAATTGGGTTGACCAGCCCTAAAGGGTCAAAACAAGAACTGATCACCGACAAAATTTTCCTTTTGGTGAGGGGTTGTAAGTCCAACACCGATGGTACAGATATCCTAAATTCGTCCAGAGACGGGTTCCATTTAAGGCCTAAAATTTTACAAGAAGATTCGTCTAAATTCAAATCTTTTTCAGTTGAATTTTCGTGAGAAATTTTTTGCAAAAATTCGCTAGAGTTCGATTGCCATTTATGTAATTTGAAACCAGAGTTGTTTAGAGCAGTATTGAGTTGAGAAAAAAGTGTTTCCAGATCTGAGAGTGTTTCAGCACCGGAGAGCACATCATCAATGTAAGTTTGTGTAAGAAGGGCAATAGAAGCTAAAGAGATGTGTGTGTTTCTCTCAGCAATATCTTTGAGGACTTTACATGCAAGAAATGGCGCAAAGGTTTGGCCAAAAGAGACTGTTTGCAATTCGAGGCATTGCAAGGGTTCTTGGGGTGAGTTCCTCCATAATATATTTTGTAAAACGTTTTGATTAGGGTTTGTTTTAATTTGTCTGAACATCTGTCTGATGTCAGCAGTCAAAACATATTTAGGTAGGCGAAATCGACACAAGATGTCGTACAAGTCAGGCTGTACCGTGTAGCCTTTGAGAGATATACAATTAAAGGAGAGTAATGAGGAGGTTTTACAAGAAAAATCAAATACAACTCTGGTTTTGGTGGAGGCGCTGTCTGGCCTGATAACGCAGAGATGAGGTACAAAATATTTGTTAAAAGAGTGCCTAATGGTTGGCGAAACCTCTGTACCTTGGGCAGGACCTACAATAGTGTTATGTACAAGAGATAGGGGCACCACTTTTGCGTGGCCAAGAGCTAAATACTCCTCAATAAATTTTTTATAATCCTCCAAAAGTTTGGGATTATTATGGAGTCTTTTTTCGAGTGCAAAAAACCTACGTTGGGCAGTGACAAAAGAGTCACCTAATTTTAAAAATTCGAAAGGGGTACGAAATGGCATGTCAACTTGGTAAACATTATTTGCTAAAATTTTTGTAGTAGAGACAAAGAGATTTTCAACATACTCTTCGTCAGGCGATCGTAATGAGGTATTTAAATCAGAAAGTTCTTCCTGATTCCAAAATTTATTTAAAAGTTCATCTAAGGGTTCCATTTTGTTTTGTCATAAATTGTTTCCCGAGGAGTGGCAAGACGTACTTGAACAAAAACATTGTGACACAATTTGTTTGTTATCTTCCAGAGCGTAGGAGGGGATATTACCCGATATTATCCATCCCAAATGGGTATTAAAAAGCACCGGGAGTCCTTTCCCGAGCTGTAGAGAGCCGTGCGCAAGTAGAGAGTAAAACAAATCCGCTCCTACTAAGATTTCAATAGCGGAAGGCACCGAAAAAGATGGATAGGCAAGTTGATTCAAAATATAATTAGGGATTTTTAATTTACTGGGATTAATCGGAACCTGAGGTATTCTTTTAGTTATGTTCTCCAAAACGGAGCATGAAATAGGGAAACATTTAGAGGGATTTACTTTAGAGTGAATAATAATATTAGTGTATTCTTTAGACACAACAGAGTGTTGCGCAGAGATACCTGAAATATGTAAATTTTGTGTTCTAGTAGTGAGGTTCAAACGTCTTACACAGTCCTGGGAAATGAAACTATTTTGAGACCCCGAGTCAAGAATGGCCTTAACTACACAAGGGTTCCCTTCAGAGTCACAGACTACAATTTGAGCAGTGGCTAATAATGTTTGGGAAGTATTATTAGACATAACATTAAAATTATGAGAATAAGTATTTTGCGCATGCGCATTAGGGGAAACAGGCCTACCTGATTGATCTTGTTGTGAACGGTAGGTGCTAGGGTTATAAATATCCTGTCGAGAATTAGGAGTATCTTTAGGTTTCGAGAAGTTCGCTACTTTAAATTGTTGCCGAGTATCCCGGTTTTGTGAAGTATGAGCACGATTTTCATAGGTATTAGGGTGCGCAAACGCCCGATTTGAATTAATACGCGCATCTAAATGTAATAGTGAGTGATGTTTATTTTGACATACGGTACATCGGTGTGCTGAAGGACAACTGTTAACCGTATGTTTATTACCCAAACAATTATAGCAAAAATTTTGACTTTTAATAAATCTATGCCTTTCTGGAGGAGAAAGAGCACCAAAAGATGGACACGTATAAATTCGATGCGAGTTTTTACAATATGCGCAACTAAATCTCATGTTAGGTGAACCTGGAGGGGAAAACCGGCGTATTGCATCATTATTTGAATTTAGGGATAATCTAGGGTGAAAAGTACTGATTGTACGATCCTTCATTGCAGGTTTTTTGTCTTGTAGCGCTTCAAAACTAGATAGGTTGTCCAAAATGACGCTTCTCCTATCCGCGAACGCGAGAAAGTCTTTAAGAGTGGGGATGTTATCGCTGATTCTCTCTTCCTCAAATGCTTTGCGAGAAAGAGGGTCTAATTTGCGTTGAAACATGAAAACAATGAGTGCTTCAGTAAGCACTTTTTCGGTGAGACCTAAATTATTTAGACACTCCACCTCTTTAGTAAGAGTATTAGTTAAATCTCGTAAATTAGCTGCGGTAGCTTTGACAACATTAGGACAACTGAAAAGGTTAGCTAAATGTTCATTTACAACAATAGATTTATTTTCGAACCTTTTCTTGATGATAGTTAGAGCTATATCATAATTAGTATCAATAACCTTTAAATTTTCTACAAGTTTAAGTGCCGATCCCTTAAGCAAAGTGCGTAAATAATACAATTTTTCAGCTTTTCTCAGCTTAGTGTTAGAGCCTATTAAAGCTTCGAAAATATCTAAGAATGAGGCGAAATCTGACGGTCTTGAACCGTCAAATGCAACAATTTTTATTTCAGGAAGACGAATATTCGTCCTATCAACAGAAAAAGGCCCGATACCAGCGGTGGAGGGAGTGGTTGTTTCTGTAAGATTTTTTATGCAATCTTTGAGATCAGCTAAAGTGTCAAAATACCTTCCCTCAAACGCTGCTCTATCCTCGTCATCTACGAGGTCAGGGTTATTGATAAGTAGGCATTCCACTTGGTCTTGATAACTATTGTAAGATTCAAAAACTTCTAGTAAAGTGACAACTCTCGTTTCTAACTCTGTTACTCGTTTGACCGTCGCGCAATGCCCAGTTATCCAATCAGAAAGACGATTCAGCTGCCCTATTTTAGAGTGACGTTTTTTGACTATATCTGCAAGCTGTTTAGCCGCCATGGTAATAAATAAAAAAAAAACAAAAATATAAACAGTATTAAAGAACCATATATAAGGAGTATATGAGCCAATAGTTTAAATTTTTCAAATATATAAAAAAAATATAATATATTGAGTACGCCAATGTAGTATACATTTAATTAATTGATAAAATCAATTTTCTAAATTTAACCATTAACCATTTTTAAACAGTTTTAAATCCTAAAACAGAGAACAAACATTCTTATCTGAATAGTCCAACTAAAACCGATAAAAAATAAACAGATCAATGACATACGATAAAATTTGTTTGCTTTAAATTGTGAGAATATAGGTATAAAGCAAAAAGCGAAATAAAAATAAAGTTTGTTTTCAAACATTAAAAAAAAGCTTAGCGTAATCATAAAAAAAAAGGTTTCATAGATATGTAAACAAACTCAACTAATAAAGCCCAAAGAGTCTTTATTTTTTAAGTGAAATTGATACCTGTTAGTGTTTAAAGATATCGACCTTCACATTTCTTGAAGTTTAAAGTTACGACTTCCGATACCAGACCAAAACGAAATTACTTTTTCAGTGTTGATAAGCTGAGTTCTTCAAGCGACCTGACAGGGTTGCCAGGCCTCGCCCACGATGTCTGGAGATCTGACGACTAAAAGGTCGGCAGAAATTTCTGAAGTGATGGAGTTGTAGAAAACCACGTTTTCTTGCTGGGGTTGAAGAAGGGCTCGGACTACTCGCACAACGATATAGGGTTTACCGGCACGACGCACCCTTAACCGATAATTTAAATTGGAAAGACGATCACGTGATTACCGAGAATGTTTAAATGTTTATAGATGCACACAATAAAAACTAACAGAGGATAGAATCCGGCTCGACGGACCAAATTGTATTGGAGAGGGTGGAAAGTAAGTGGACTGTATATTTAAAGTTGATGGAGGTTACTTCTTCGAAAAGTTTCCGCCCTAACCAATACAAGAGAGTAAAAATTGTTTGTGTAGAACTCACCACTTTCACACGAATAAAAGTCATACACAAACTAAATGGTTTATTTAAATAAACAGAGAAATCAGAAGGACTTCTCACAATATAACTATAATAAAAATATATTGTCTTGGACGTGGCAACACTGCACGTTTACTCGAATTGTCCTTAAAATTAGATAAAAGAAAAATAGTCAAAAAACTTACATATTATATGTCACTTTCAGCACTGATTTTATTACCTAGCATTAGTTAAAAAGAGAGAATCAAAATATATAGGGGTTGGTAAAATAGACATTTTCGTCGTTTTTAACGCTAGCGCACAAAACAACACCAATCATATTTGAGTAGTGGGGTACTATACTGCCGCGAGTACTGGGTTCGAGCGTAACTGGTCGGGAATCGGGAACCGCTCCGTGGTGATGCAGAGAAATACGTGGTATTCTGAAACCCGATCAGAGAGATATGGAGATATTTTATAATTGTACAGGGTAGAGTTAAAATTAAGTCGCGCAGGTGGATTTTAATTTTCAAAATCCAACAGGATGGGATGACATATCTATAAATTATATTTATATATACATATAATTTTTTAAAATTAAAAAGAAATCACCCACCAGACTAAAATAACGAAACTATGTACTTATAACAGGCACTAAAAAGTCTAAAAAACTGTCATGTTCAATTATAATAAAGTAAACACAATTATTTATTTAAAGAAACACTTAATAGTTAAATCTCTAAACATGAAAAACTAACAAAAAACAAACTGTTGTAACCGTTGAAACGTGGTTGCTTGCAAAACGTAAAAAAACGAGCGAGTTTAGTTTCGAGTTTAGGTTAGGTTAAATAATCTGTTTCTCTTTGCATTTTTCGGCCTACGCTCAGGAATTTGGTAAAAAACAGGTTTTTCAATAAAATAGGTATGCAACCAGGATTATGTACACCAAAGTACGTACTTAGTACGTATTTTTCTGTACGTACTATTGTGTACGTACTTAAAACGTACATTTTACGTCCTGTACGTACAGTACCAAAACTGTACGTACTTAGGATGTACTGCGCTGTTTGGGATATCGTTGAATAACCACCAAGTGTCTTTGGGTGCGACTAGCGGTGAGTTATTAATGTCATTAAAAGAAGATCTAATTAGAAATTATATTTCTACTTTTTGTTAGTTGTAAGTTTAATTTTGGAAAGTCATTTTAGATTTTTCAATATGGTTTAGTAATTTCTTCTGTATTGCTGGAATTACACATTTTTAAAAAATAGTTGTTTAAAAGTTTGATTTATGTCTCACTCACACAAGAGCCTCGTGAAAAACAGAATTTATTTTTGTTTTGGAAACGAATACAAGAAGTACAATGTTTTAATGTTGTAGAAATAGACAACCACATTTTTACCATCAGACCAGTTATCTAGAAGCAGGGTTTGGCGTTTGGGCTCGTTGAGCAAAAAATACCATGAGGACTGCTGCCGCAAAAGATTATCAGGTGCTATCTAAATAATATTTATTGAAAAATAATTCACGAAGCTAAAATCTTAAAATTATCGTAGGATAGAGATTAAAATGTAGTGTTGGTACCAGCATATGAGATCGTTCATGAAAATTTAGATATAGTTATTCACCTAATAAATTGCATTTCCACTATTTGAAAATAAACAAATTTATTTATATTCTTGTGAATCTTATTTTTAAAGGTTACAACAATTCTCTTTTTACTTAAATTTTATATAATATTGAATTATTTGTCTAAAAATAATAAAGAGAATTATTGGCGCCCTTTCTTTTCCAAAAACTACTTCCCCACAAGTGTATATTAGAAAAGCCTGAATTTACGACTGAGAAAACCATATAGTTTATGTGCTTATTTAATTTTCTGATTTGATTAAAGGTAAGTAATGTTTGGTACCTATAAAATATCTAAGTGCTAGTCAAAATTTCATAGAAGTGTTTATAAAAGGTAATTTAACGTTAAATACAACTATTATTGTAAATTAACGTAGGATTACATTATCACTCACATCGCCGGGACATAGTACAACTTGTTCAACTCTTCCCCTGTACCCAAATACAAAGATAGGACTAAAAAGCAATGTGAGCATTTTGCAGTCACCTGAGGGTAGTCAGGTAATGAATTAAAACGATAATAACTAAAATACAATATTCTTTACATTTTTATTACGCTTATATCACAAGAATAATCAAAAATAATACACATTTATTACAATAGTAAATATTTTGGTACACAAAGTAGGTACGTAGATGTATCCAGAATTATTTATAAGTTAAAAAAAAGTTCATGAGTGACTCTACTTCAATAATGGAGTATTTTAAATCTCTAAATTGTTTTTGAGTAGATACCTATTAATATATTTGTTAAAGCTATTTTGATTGATAAAAGCTACATTTTAAAAATAATATATACAATAGCCACAGATGCAAACTTCTTAGATTTAGATGCAGACTTCTTAGATTTAGATGCAAACCTCTTAGATTACAGTTTATCGTTGACTTATACAGGGTGAATCCTGAGTTGATATTTTTTAACTGTGTATAGAAGTCAACTTTTTCAAAAAACTTAAAAAAACTCAAAAATAAGAAACATGTATTAAAATGTATCCAATACGGTCCTGTTTTTACTATTAACTGAAGTGATGCATACCTAAATAAGCAACATATTATTCTCAAGTTCACTGTTGTCATATAAATACTCTAATGAACACTCGAGTAAATTACAAATAATCGGTAAAGCGTATGATTCATGATAAAAACCAAAAAAAGGAAGTGAAAAAAGATAAAAAAGGAAAAAAGACTTCTTATTTAGCTTCATTTTTGTACACAGGCCCGGATTTAGGTTTTTAATTTGATCTTTCTAAGTTTTGAGTTTTTTTAAAAAAAGATATTTTAATAGTTAAAAACGTATTCACCCTGTATGTAAGTTACACTACAAAAAGTAACAATTTGAATTAACCATATGCAATGGGCGCTTTATCTGTGGTCCCGCAAGGCTTAATATTGGGTCTATTGCTATTTGGTATCTTTATGAATGATATCTTGACTTCTAACTACTTTATTAAGATGTTGAGCAATAAAATAATTAATGTATTTATATAAACAAAACTAATTGAAAACTAAACTATTTTTTTTTCTTAGTGTTATGGCTTTGGTACCAATTAGTCAGTCTTGTTTTGATTTTTTTTTTACTAATGCAGGTAATGTTACTGTTTCCCAGCGCCATCTCATGATCATCACTGATAATTAGAACCCAAAATGATCAAATGGGTAATCCTATCCAATTAATTTAAACAAATCCCGGCCCTAGTGGAATTCTAGATTCTAACAATTGATTCGCCCACCCCTTTCAACTGACTAACGAATGTAATGGTTTTTAAATACACCTATGTACAGCAAATAACATCAACATCATAATTGCGTTATTTTAAACCTGGACACATCTACTAAAAAATACACATACTGTTTTATAAAAATCTCTAGGTAATCATTATTTAGCAATGATTATGCACCTTCCTAAATTTAATCTGTAAACATTAATAGTATCTATGACTGTGAAAGCCAAGGAAGGAGGAAGTGATTGCTAAGAACAAAGCTGAGTTGCCAGATCGTTGTAGATCATCCGACCAATTAGACACTACGAATTTTGACAGTAAATGATACTACTGACAGTGATATTTGATATTAGTCGCTTTCTGTTTACCACTAATCTAAGGTAACTTGTATCGACTAAGCTCAGTTGTACGTTCTTTTTATGATTGTAAGTCAGAATCTTTCTTCCCCCCTTTACTAGGTAAGGTACACGGATCTTAACATCAATCATAAACCATAACAGAAACTGAGTGTTCTGTGCACCATACGAATAAACATATCCTTATGAATTCATTATTTTTAGAGATATTAAAAGACTAGATAACAGGGGGCAAGAACGTAGTGTTGAATGTTGAAGAAATTATAACATTGATGAAAATGTGGATTGTTGTCAAACAGATGGCATGGACACGTCGCTTGTCAACTAAAATTCGCGTTCTTTTTATAACTTAGCTTAGATTAGAATCTAATTTTTAGCTAGTCAACCATACCTGTAAACAGAAAACGGCTATTCATACCAATTAGACATTCTAACCAAAATGGTTGCCTGTGGACATTGATATGGTAGCCCCATGGATGCATAATAACCTCAATATGCAACCCTGTTAGCCTTGTGGATTTGACAGGGTCAATGATATAAATATACATTAGATTGTACATTCGTTTTTTTTAAATAAACATAAGCTTTATACTTTCCTATATTCAAAGGTTTTAAAATATATTTTTACTAAACCGATTCTGATTAATGAGCACTTGCGAGGCAATATGGCCGCTCGCAATACAACTCGCTTTGAGCAATCTATATAACTATTATATCATTGACCGTATCAAAGCCCACAGGTAGCAATTTTGACATGTCGTTGAAAATGTTAATTAGGCATTCCAAACAAAAGATTTGTTGGTGGGAAGGCTTGATATGTCTAAGGGGTTGCCACATACGATGTATTCTAACAACAATATGTACAATCATTGGCCTGTTCCAACAAGAGATAACAGAGATATAACCATTCATTGCTAAAATATAATATTCACGATACCAAGATTATTTCGACAATCAATACGCTCTATTTGTAGGTCCGTGGCGAGGAGACGAAAGGTGAGAAGTAAGAGAGGTGATAAAGAGAAGGAGTTTACGCAGATTTAACTTTATTTTATCAATGAATAAATGTGTAAGCCAGGGTCCTGTTGCCAGTTCCAACTTAACATTGCTAGGTTTTGGAATTTTTGAACATTATTACATCTAATTTAGTGAAATTATATCTAATTTAGTTAAATTTGATATAACTAATGATTCAAATTTTTTTAGGTTCTGTTGCAATAAAATAGGTTGAATTATTTTAGCTTCTTTAATATATGTAAATAATTTTGTCAACAAAAGGAGAATAATAAAATAAGCATATGACAATAGTGTCCCTTAGAATATATCTTATTCAGGACCGCACGATATTTGTTCTCTGGTTCCAACACACGCATATTATCCTCTACGATTGCCCGACATTGCTCGACGCTTTTATTTATTAGATTTGTGTTCGGCGAGTATTGGCTAATACCGATATAAGAGAAGAATCTCTTGGCAACGTTATCAACTACATTAAATCTGTAGTCTGGCTCGCGAGCTAGGAGGTGACTATTATCTTGGAAGAATTCACAATGGACCTAGTGAGGCCTAAGTGCCGTGGAGATAACCCACCCTCCACACGTTACAGATACAGATAGAGCAACAATAACTCTCACCAGAACCACTTCTTTTCAGCTATTCGTCATATCGCCATATTTAATTTTGTAAAACTAAGTAGTGAAAATAGAAGTGCAGGCCAGAGTGTGATCAATTTGCATAGTTAGTGTTTTTATTATAATTACTAAATGTAATCCAGTGTTATACATACAGTTGACAATACATACAAAAATGAAGAGTTTGATTATTTTCTCATGGATGCCATTATTAGATCTTGACCAAATTTATATGGGACCACCCCTGAAGTAACCCTTTACTAACAAAAAAGAATCATAGAAATCCCACAACGTAGTAAAAAGTTATAGCTGAGAACATACATAAAAAAAATATTCCGACGAATTGAGAATCTCCTACTTTTTTTTTTTAAATTGGTTAAGGAGGTCCTTTCGCCACACCTCTCGCCTCAAAGGTATTAGATTATGACTAAAATTAATTTTTTTCTAATAGTTGAAGTCCTTATTTATCTAATACTGAACTTTTAACTATACCTTACCTTGCAAATTTTTGAGAATTTTTTTTTTAAAAATGTGAGTATTTGTACAGTGCCTCACGAGAAAGTAAGTCCTCAACAACAATTCTCGAATTATACTATTATTTATTGATTAGATGGAGTAGAAAAAAACTAAAAATAAGGTTTTTGAAATATTTAGATTTTGTTTTATACAATAAAATATATATAGTAAACCGTGGAACTTATTGAGAAATTAATATTAAAAAATAACAAAAAATTTTCAAGTAACCTAGTTGAAAATTTTTTGTGATTTTTTAATAATAATTTCTCAATAAATTCCACGGTAACCTATATATTTTATTGTAAAAAACAAAATCTAAATATATCAAAAACCTTATTTTTAGTTTTTTTCTACTCCATCTAATCAATAAATAATAGTAAAATTAATTATAATTCGAAAATTGTTGTTGAAGTCTTACTTTCTCATAAGACACTGTACAAACACACACATTTTAAAAAAAAATTCTCAAAAATTTGCACGGTAAGGTATAGTTAAAAGTTCACTATTAGATAAATAAGGACATCTACTATTAGAAAAAAATTAATTTTAGTCATAATCTAATATATTTTATTTAACATTGGTGGCGAAAGGACCTCCTTAAAAATTACCGTTTTCTGTATTATATTTTTGAGGAACACCTTTAATTTATTGTTAACGTCAAAAATAAAATGAAATATTTTGAATCATTAAAAAAAACATATTAAAGGTACCATTTGGGAAGGCCAGACCGAGTATAGCGACGTCTAAACAGATGTAACTATATGAAACACATTTGGAAAGGCGCGACCGACGACAGTAGTTTTAGCACGGCAGGATATGCTGCTTGCTGCCTGTCACTTGAAGTCGGTCTCGGTCTCGCCTTCCCAAATGTTATCATTAAAAAGCTCAAAATCTCGTTTCTATTATAGGTTTCGGCATATCATGTTCAAATTTAATCTCATTGTTGGCAACGCATATTCACTATATTGGCACTAATGACATATATACAGAACCATCTAGATCTTCATGCAAACGATATAAAAAGCTAAACTATCTCGAGTATTGTACGAAAAGCGACTCTCTGTGACTAACATAGAACACACATTCGTGATCTAAATTAGAGGAGAAGAGTTTTGTATCGTCAGATGTAAAAAAGCTATTAATTAGTTTTAATACTATATTTTAAAAATAATCCACTTTCTGCTTGTGATTCACAAATATTTAACTACTTTTAAATATATAATTTAATTTGGCATTTTGTTTTCCAGTTGGTACCCATCCTTATGATATCATTTTTATTAATTAGCAACCCATTGTCATGTATACAAAGGTTCCCAAGTTTGTATTGATTCATTTAGGTACGCCTGAATATATTTTGATTTGTATTGGCATGATTACCTAGAGTTTTCTCACATAGATATTCTTGAAATTACAACAGCGTATTTTCTACAACTACATTGTTATCATGTCAAATAACTTGAGTTTCCGTTGATGTCCGAAATGAGTTCATACGAATTTGGGATGTGATGACGCTGTTTTGTTTCCTCGACGGCTGATAGTTCAAACCGTAAGCATTGTTGTTTCTCCTGCTTGGACAGAAAAGTCCAGCGATCGCGAGATACATCCGATTGGTACTGTCCTGAAAAATAAAAAAAAAAGAATTACATTATTAGCCATCAGCTTTTCAAAATTTAAAAACATTTTCATTAGCTCAAGATATCAATAATAATAATATTTGATCTCAATATGGAACCTTAACAAATCTATATTTTTTTTCTTCTGAATTATTAGAATAAACATTTTTTTAATCAAACGTTACTTAGACATATTTTGTTTAGGCAAGTTCGAGATAACGCCCTATGGAGTGAGCAGGATATGAGTCCCGTCAAGTCGGAGAGCGAATGTAGTAACATCTCGAACGCGCTCTGTCCACATACTTTGATTTTCTTTTACTATACGGAGAATGGTCGCACTACGCAGCTTTCTGAGTGCCTTTTAAAAGGAGATAGAAAACTCCGCCATTTTGATCCCTTATTACGTGTTGCCTACATCTTGGCGCAATATTTTTAATAGGTGCGTTTTAATCATTCGCTTCTGCTTCGGAATTGTCGGTTTTCTTGTTTTAATCTGACAGGTTAAAACGACTATGCATTTAAATACACGTGATCAATTTGACCCCACTGTAGGTATAAAATTGATCAGTTGATATTTTCATTATAAAATATTATTATACAGATCCATCCACGATACTACGAACACGGTCAAACTGGTGACCAATTTACCCTTGTCCGCTATTGTCATTCCAAAGCTTTCGCATGTGACATATTTGGAATAACTTTATACATTTCACGACAGAGTTGAGTATTAATGAATATTTTATAAATAAATGAAGATAAAGAACAAACATAACATATTCAGACATGAAAATAGCGAAATTTAATAATGCAACCATCAACCAGAATTTGTAATAACAGACAAAATTTTGAACAACTTTAATAGTTGTTGACGTAGCGCAGTAGGTAAGGTGTTGTACTTACAGTCTACCTACGCGGATAGAGGTAGGATCGAATCTAGGCGCCGACGTTTTTTTATTTTTTTTTTTATTTTATTAATTTTCATTTTCTTTTTCATTTCTTTTTTTTTTCTCTTTTTTTGAAACCCTCCACAATAGTAAGAACAGCAACAGTTTAAAATTTATAAAAAACAACTTTGATTTTGTTTTCAAATGGAAAAAAATTCAATACAAACATTAAAAAATAGAGAACAAACATTGAACATTAAAACAAAAACAAAACGAACTTTAAAATTACATAACTAAGATTAAAAAAAATACTTAACTAAGATTAAAAAATCACAAAAAATAAAAATTATAAAATGGAATCCAATAGACAATAATAAATTACAATCAATAATAAAAGAACACGAATTTATTTTTAATGTAATAGGTGCTCAAATAGACCTCCTTCTTGGGCAAGACAGTACCCCAAGCGATCGTAAAATGATCGCCTTACTTCAGCCAACATATTGGGACTAATAAGTTGAACGGCTTCTGAAATTTTCACTTTCAGCTCATCTAAGTCGTTAGCTCTTTCTTCCCTGAATTTGTATATCTGAGACTTTAAATACCCCACAAAAAAAAATCACAAGGTTCGAGATCTCTAGCTGGCCACAGAATTGTACCTTTCCCTGATAATAATCTGTTGGGAAATGTTTCATTTAAAAAGTGCTGCACCGTCACACGATTATGCACAGAACATCCGTCTTGTTGAAATCAAATATTGTTAAATCGAGCTCCTGCCAATCGCCGTATCTCAGGGACAATATGGTGTCTGAGTAAATCCAAATATTTAACACTATTTAAATTACCCTCAATATAAAAAGGACCGATTACATTTTCACCTAGTATTCCCATCCAAACATTCAACTTTTGCGGGAACTGCGTGCGAACTGTTACAAATTTATGTAAATTTTCTCGAGACCAATATCGGACTTGCGATGGATTATGCCTGGCAAGTAATGGAAAAGTCGACTTATCGGTGAACACAACATTGTAAAGAACATTGTTGTCATTGTTAACTTTATCCATTACTGCCTCGCTAAATTCCATTCGTCTGATATTGTCAGTTTCATAAATTTCTTGGCATTTTCTTACTTTATAAGATCGATATCCATGTTTTTTTAAAATTCTATTTACTGTGGTTTCACTGGAACCTACAACTTCCGCAACCTCTCTCTGAGATATCATCGGATTTTCTTCCACAGTTGCACAAATCATAATATCCCTATCTTCTTGTTCATTCTGATTATTATTAACTCGAGCCTTTTTATGTTCATTGGGAGAAACGCAGCCATGAATTTCAAAATTTTGAACAATACGATGTACTGTTGAGAGTGATGGTATGGGCCTATTTTGAAATGTCGCCTCAAACAAACCGTTTATTTGTCGAATTGTGTTGCCTTGAAAATGCCATTTCACAATTTGTACTTTCTCAGCAATTTCGTAAACATTCATTTTAAATCTAAAGAAATACTTTTCGCCCGCGATAAAAGCACAAAATTTGAATGTGACAGTTGCGGACAAGCGTCATTTGGTCATCATGTTTACCATGTTCCTAGTACGATGGATGAATCGGTATGTAAATGTTTTATTTATTGTAACTACACTTTCTTATGTAAAATTCGTTGCGATTATTTGAGTTTAGAATGAAAATACACTTTAAAACAAAAACAATTGATTTACGGTAGTTTTATTTAAAATAAAAAATGAACACCTGCATCCCAAGAAGTTCAAAAGAAAATTTAAAAAATAAGGAAAATCAAAATAATTACTCACTTTAATCTCCTTGATTCTTATGGTATAAATGATAGGATTCGCCAACATCTTCATGATAACAAGTGTATTCTCTATTAAGCGAAGTGACAAAACTTCATATTTATAATCTCTATTAAGCGTATTGAGTGTTTCCCCACTAATTGGACAATCATTACAAGAAAGTATGAAGAAAAGCAGAGCCGGCATCCATCCAATAAAGCACGATCCCAAAATAAAGAGCGTGGTGTAAACAGCCTTGATGTTCCCTTGAAGTCTGGCTTGTTCTCTTATGGCTTTCTGGCTGCAGCTGTTAGTTTTCATGCTGCGTCCTTTGTATTTTGAGCTGCCGGTTCTTGATACGTTCTTCCACTTATTCTGTTGTCGCTTTACAGTTATTAATATATGCGTGTAGCAAATAACCATTAAAACTATGGGAAAGAAAAAGAGAAAGCTGTAGCTCAATCTAGAAGCGAAAGTGGAGAATATTTGAAAAGCGCTTGTATTTCCTAAAAATTTGCCACTATTTTCTACGGTGGACAGTACTAGTAGTAGTATAATAGGACATACCCATAAGAAAGCGATTACAATAGACACTTTTCTTTTGGTTACTATAACATTGTAGTGCAGAGGTTTCATTATGCCGATATAGTGATTGAAACTTAATGCTAGTAAGTGTAAAACAGTAATAACGATTCCGCTTAGCCGAATCAATTCTGCGATACAAAAAAATATTCCCAAATTTTCGATCTGGAGCCGCTCCATCAACAACAAGAATCCAGTCATACTGGAGCTGAGGGCGTCAGCTACGGCTAAGCTCAAACTTATTTTTAGATTCGGCGTCATCGGATTTCTTATCCAGTAGATGCTTATGATGACTAGAGAGTTGACGCACATGGCCAGAAGACAGCATACTAGGAGGAAGGTTATGCATATCAGTACTACGTTATAGTACACCTCGTCAATGCAGCATTCGTCTTCGAAGTAAGTCGAGTTGAAGAGGGAATTGTTGGTGATGTTTGATGAAATAGTAGTACTTAAATTGGTCTCCATGGTGCCACCTGTAAACAAAAAAATGTATTTAAGTTGAATGTCAATGACAAAGGAAATACAGTTCTGAATGATAATTTTTTCCAGAAAATGTTTTTAAAATTAGGTTCAGAGTAAGATAAAGAATATTGGAAAGTCTATAATTTGTTTTACTTTTAGTCCATAATATTTAAATAAGTAATATTTAACAATTATTTAAAAGTTATGGACATTCCAATATTTTATTATATTAAAATCTAAAACGAAAAATACAATCTTTTGTTTTTGCCTGATCAGGAAATACAGGATGATTATAATATAATATAATAATGATGTTTATTCACATAAAATAAATACAATGTATAAAAATGTCATTTAAAGATAAGCAAATAAACATGAACTACACAGAAGCTGTTGTAGACAGCTTGTACCTGGTAGATATTCTAACGATAGTTTAATTTATTTGGATTTTATTTATTTAAAACACACTATTTACAATTTATTTATGACGTACTAATTAATTTATATAATACTTAGGCACTAACTCACAATGCTAAATTATTAATTACAATTTAACTTTTCAGTCCAATACTTTTTACTAAACTAAACTGTCCGTCCATAACTATATTTATACCAAGTCCAACTCTGCTACGAGAAGTCTTTAGATGCTCCAGAAAATTACATTTCTGACTCAACGGTGCGCTCCGCCCGTTCTAGCCGTTTCTCGAGCGTCATCGACATTCCTAGAAGTTTCCATCGTTTCGAGTCGAGTGCCACAGACGTGAAGGTCGATGCTTTAGACAGGGTCGGCTTAGGAATTAAAACTAAATGGTTGTATTTGCAATTTCCAGTTGCATGGAAGTAAAAGAGGATCCAGTTGCGTTATAACCTGAAAGCTGGGAGAATGGCTGCAGACCAGTATTTCAACCTGGGTATCTTGAAAGATTACTTCCACCATGTTTCTAATGATCCTCCAATTCAGCTGGTTGCTATCTATCTTTGACATAGCTAGTTTCTGTACATTGGACTCAAGTACATGCTCCCTCAGACTGAGTAATGCTTCCCATACATCATGATAGGTGGATCGATCTCGGAAGGTGTTCTTTGTTACCAAATAGAAAAGATAACGCGATCCATCTTGAAGTTTTAATGCTTTTCCAGGGGCCGGTAACTGATCTTGAAGTTTTGGCAATCGACCAAACTTCTTCCGGAATACAGATGCCAGACCTCGAGCGTCGTAGATATTGGCGGAAGTGCTATGGACCAGCGATTAATCTTTAGGAACCGTGAGCAGGTCTTGTTGTTGCTCGGTTGTAACACCATATCTTGCTTTTCCGGTACCTCCATATGCCTCTTCATGGTTACCCTCAAATGGCGCCAGCCGATTTTGGTGCACTACCTTCGGTTTACAGTTCGGGATCTTACTTATACGGTAAATGACATCATTGATTTTTTTCTTGATGAGGTACGAGCCTTCCCAAGACCTTTGAAGCTTTGGAGAATAACCCTTTTGTCTTTTTGGGTTATGGAGCCAGACTTAGTCACCTTCCTTGAAACATCCTTTTGTGGCTTGGGTATCGTATCGCTTCTTCATTCTGTCACTAGCGATTTGAAGATGCGAGCGGACCAATTCATGCATATCGTCTATTCTTCTTCGTAACTGGAGCACATAATCTTCACCAGCTACATCTTCTCCAGGTCGGCATCCAAACTCGAGGTCGCACGGTAGTCTCAAATCACGCCCAAACAGTACCTTTGCTGGTGTTTGGCCTGTTGATTCATTGACAGCGGATCTATAAGCCATTGCAAAGAGCGAAAGATACTGATCCCAATCTCGCTGATGGTTTGATTTGACAGATATTTATCTCGCTGATGGTTTGATTTGACAGATATTTTCCAATGATCTTATTCATTCTTCTACCATTCCATCGAATTGTGGGTGCAATGCTGTGGTTCTGGTTTTCTTCATGCCTAGTCTGTCACAGATTCCACCACGGAAGAGTGGGTTTTCAAAATTTCTGCCTTGGTCACTGTGGATCTCCAAGGGCACTCCAAATCGACAGACAAACTCTTTTATCAATACGTTGCAGCCTCTTGATTTTGAATGGCGTAGACTTCCACCCACTTCGTGAAATAATCCATAACCGCCATCAGGTATTTATTACCATTTTCGGTTTTGGGGAATGGTCCAGCACTATCTAAAGCGACATTAAACCACTGATGGATAGGCGTAACCACGCACCAATCTCCTTTTTACACAAACTTTTAAATAATCAAACTCTCCATATATATTGAGTAAAATTAACTTTTTGTTACCCAGAATTGAGTCACGCAATGAATCTTTTTTTTATAATCCATCTTGCCGAACCAATACATATATTAGTTAAATCTCCAGTAGTTCATATGTGCACAATGTATAACAAAATATGTAATCATTGTGATATTAATAATGATAACATACACAAAATCCTGGACATTTATCAAAAAAACAGAGCTAATTAATTAATTAATAAATTATTTTTTTTGTTTCATTTATTCTTTTCTTCTTATATTTTACTATTTATAAGCTCATACTATTAAGTTCAATTCTTATAGCATTGTCTTATTTATAAGTTCTTATTAATAAGTTTTTGTTCATACATACTAAGTACTGTTCATGTTTATTGTATTATGTATTATTTTTTGTTATTGGGTGTTGAAAATAAATATATTATTATTATATTATTAAACTTCTTAGGTCCTCAAGTCGTTAATTACTATCTAAATCTACAAATCATTCTTCATATCTCCAAGTATAAAAGCTTCTAAATCATTCTTCATATGATAAAAAATCTTCCAAATCGTTTTTCATGTGATCTTTAAAAATGAAAAAGAACCTCTTTATCAGATGATCTTCTCGATAAATCAAAATTAGTCTTCTCGGTACCACATTTAGGAAATCAATCCAAAAATGAACTGTCATCGCAAGGAAAATGATGGGACAATAGAGGTGTTTGAAAAACATTGCGTTACAATTTATGGGATACATTAGTAGTTATTTTTGAAACATAGCTTTCAATGCACTCTACAACTTTCATTTGACACATTTTTTCCTATCTCAAATAGGGAAGCAGTTATCGTTCTGTTTTCCGACAACAGTTAACGTATGCACTTTCAGAATGTAACACTCTGTATAACTATGTGAAAACGTTTATTGGAATAGTCATGAAATATCGTCAATTCCGAAAGAGATGTTAATAATACGATAATAAATGTCACTCAGCCATAATCCAATAAATTTTCAAGATAATAGAAAATTGTCGATTGTCATTACTCTATATGGACATGATATATGATTATTTCCAATTATTATCATAATCACAAATTTCTCCGACAGACTGTGCAACAGGGAGGCGGCGAATTTAAATTAAAAACTAATTTTCGGTAGTATGTACATTTCAATAAATCAGTGTCAAAGCCATTCTCCATTACTCGCATCTGAAAGGATAATTATTAATGTTTGTTCATTAAAAAACCGCCCTTGACAAGTCATAAATTCATCGTTGAGAAAATATGGTTTCAGTTCACGTCGAGGCACCTGTGGAATTTATATTCAGACTTATGATACTGTAAGTGAAAATGCGAATAAGGGTGAGTGAGGATTTTTTAAAGCCATTCATTAGATAGAGCTCTGTCAACCACGTGATACGCAACTAGCAACTGATTGTGATGACTCTCAGTGGGTCTCTACTCCAATAAAATACCGATTGATCTTGAAATAATTGGGTACAAGCTAATATCGGCAGATTTATTGGAAAGAAACTACGTCTTATCAGGAGAGTAATAAATTTTATGGTATAAATATTTGACTGGTATCCTAAATGGAAAAAAAGAAACGGAAATCTCGCATTTATTTTACATTCCTGATTAGATTAGGTTAGGTAAACGAGTTAAAAGATTAAATACCTACGAAGGCGAGAAATAATTTATTAGGGAAAGGATGAACAAAATGACAGCGGGTCTTTAAATAAAAAAGAAAATACATTTTTGAACACCTGACTAAATAATATGATATAATAATGTAATGTAATAATTATTACGAAGTTTTCTACCAAAGAAAATCAAAGGGAAATTTATTATAAAATAATAAATACAGAACTGCAAAAATTCACCTTTTTTTTAAATCAAGGGTCAATACAAATTTCGCAAATGAATATTTTTGATTTTAATCCACTCCAGCACAATCATCATAAGCACACATCGAATCCCGATTTCACCAGGTTTGGTCTTTTATTTTGATTCATCTAAATTGGGATTACTATTCAAAATAGTCGTTCCCTGACGTTTTCTTGCTTTCCTTTTCTTGGAATGTTCCAGACTCAGGAAATCTCTACAGAGAGATAAGCAAGGATTCGGGGATATGAGTACGAAGGTTGTAAAGAAAAGTCCTTTGTATTTAATCCCAACCATTACATATGGCTATTCTCACTCCTAATGATTCAATAACATATAGGATCTCTGAAAAATCAACAACGAGAAATCACAAACACAGAGGAGGAGACTTTAGAGTTATTACTAAAGTCACACTTCTCTGGATGTGAGATTATCCTTGACCAAAAGAACAGAAGTACCGAAGCATTAGTTCCTAGAGCTTCAGAAACAAACTGGTCTCTTGCAAATACAATAATAAACAGAACAAAACTTGTACGGGCGATTCAATCCGTTTAACAATACAAGATAGCTGGACCTGCTAGTACAATCCTAGCACTTCTACAAAAGAGCCAGGAAATACTGGAAACACCACTGTGTAAACTATTGCAAGCTAGCGTAACCCTCGGATATGTTCCACAAAGTTGGATGTCTACAAGAGTTGTCTTCATTGGTCGATAGCTATGGTGATGCAGCTATACATAGGCTAGCTCAGAAGGCCGGACAAGCAAAGAAATAACACTAGGAGTTTTTCAAGATCTAGAAGGAGCCTCATTACTTAACGGAATAATTTGTTGGCTATCGCCGCCTACTGGTGGTTTAGAGACGTGTTAATGTAATAGAAATATAATAATTATTTTTTTAAATATTGGTTATGACGTAGCGCTGTTCTTCTTATTGTAATCGGATTTTAGTAAGGCATCTTCCAAAATCAACAGTAGTAATAGAAGAATTAACCGGTAAAACTTATAAATTAGAAATTTGAACAGAGAAGGAACAAATAAAATCAGAACATGCCATGTATCACAAATCAAAGTTTATTAAAATCATGATGAATGATGATACGGATGATGAAGATTAAGAAATTATTTAGGTGAAGTATTTAACATTAAAAATTTTAAGTCAATTTCAAATGTTTTAGATCTCTCAGTCAGATGATTCAGAAGATTTAAAAGATAGAGACTGGGTTACTAATCCTGATAAGAGTGAAGAAGAAATTCCCTAAGATGTAGACTGCAATAACAAACCAAGAACCATAGGCAACCAGAAAGGTTTGGACACTTTGTTTGAGGACAAACATTACCAGGATGGTCGAATGCTATATATATTTTTTTATGGAGGACTTTGATGTTGTTGTGATTGAATTTTTCGTCATTGTCAGATATTATTTAGAGAACGTTATCAATAAACTTTTGAAAATATTTCTATTCATTTTACCAAAACATACCCGATTCCGGCATTTCCAACAGGACATCTAAAAATGAAAAAGGAGGTTATCTTGGAATTATTCTTGGTGCCATTCTGCAGCCATATAGAAAAAAACCACAGTACAAGCTGTAAGAATACTATAGGCTCTGGTTGGAACTTCCAGTCTAGAATATTTATAGAGGCTCGATCCAAGAGCAGAAGCGAAATAAAGGCTGTAATAGGACTCTCTATGGGAGACTGTGGCCTTATAAGGCACCCAAATATCTTAGGGATATCTGACGACTCCCTATGTAGAATTTGTGAAGACAACAAAACTCCTATTCACATACATTGCCGGAACCTTAAATAGGAACGGAAATGACACTTCAGGGTACAATATTTGGAACCTAAAGAAATCGCTAAAGCGTCCATCAGACATATTCTTGAATTCATCAAGAATATTAAGCTGATGGGGTAGAAACTATGAAGGGAGGATAATTAGTCTGAACCTGGGGTCACTGACAACAGTCTTCTAGGCTGAAGTAACAGCAATAAATGCCTGCGCCAAAATCATGCTAAATGACTCTCTTAGAAACAAGAGGATCTTTATCATGACAGACAGTCAGGCAGCCCTTAAAGCACTGGAAAGGGTAGAAGTACAATCTAAATCAATATTTGATTGCCAACAGTCCCTCCAGGCCCTGGAAGAACATAACAAGGTCACCCTTGAATGGGTGCCAGGACATGAGGGAGTGTTCGGAAACGAGAAATCAAACCACCTAGCAAGGAAAAGAGCGAAAAAAACTCTTATTCTACCAGAACCCACGTGTGGTATCTCATACCAATATGTTAAATGGGTGTTAAAAGAACAAATAAATAGAGAACACCATAGGCTGTGGCTGGAACTTCCTGGATTTAGACAGTCCAAAAGATTCATAGAGGGGCCATCCACGAGCAGACAAAATCAACTGCTAAACCTTAGCAGAAGCGAACTCAAGGCCGTAATAGGAGTCCTTACGGGACACTGCGGCCTTAGAAAACACCTAAATCTCTTAGATATATCTAATTACTCCCTATCTAAAATATATAAATAGGAGGACGAAACTCCTATTCACATACTATGCCACTGTCGGAACCTTAAATGGGAACGGGAATGGTACTTGGGGGTACATACAATATCCGGAACCTGAAGAAATCACGAAAGCGCCTACCAGACATATTCTTGAATTCATCAAGAAAATCAATCTGATGGGATAGAAACTGTGAGGGGTACAATAAGCCTAGAGCTTCAGTACAAGTGGGCTTTGAACCACGCCCTAATTCAGGTAGATATATAGATAAAGGGTACAATAAGCCTAGAGGTCAGTACGAGTGGGCATTAAACCATACCCTAAATCAGAGAGATTGGACTTAAGTCGGTGAAACTAACTCTCACTGACTCTTCATTCTTAAGACTTGCAAATTATTTTCTAAAATTTCTGATGCTGAAATTTATTTGTTTATTTCAGGCTGTGGTTCATCACTGTTGTTTTTGATGCCCAGCTGGTAGGCCAATTCCAAAACGTTTTTTTATTGTCAGTTAAAAAACCTAGTTGTTTTAGTAGTTTTTTTAACTATTTATTGGTGAAAAACAAATTCATCACCTAATGCAAGGGATTGGATTTCAGTTTCCTCTGAGGTACAGTATTAACCAAAAAATATTTTTTCACCTCCAATACAAAATCTAAATCTGGTTTATAAAAAGAATATAATTAGTTCAGCCAAGCTTATGGTTTCCAGTTTGATGGTGAAGGAAAATGGCCAATTATTTCAATAGAATAGGTATCAAAAACAAGGAAACCTCTAACATTTTCGCTGTGTATTCCTGTATTTTCCGTGCCTCGTTGTTACGCACCTGGAACGTCATTAATGTTACCTGAAACATCCTTCACCATTAACGAGACACCATCAAGAAATTAATTTTCTATTGTGAACTGTCCCTACCAGCATCCATTAAATTTTCTTGATAATGCTACTATTGGTTATGCGAAACTTGCCAATACGTATGATATAGTGTGTTTTCCGATTTGCACACTCTCTCTCGCTGATAAACTTCCGTAGAACTGTGTTCAACAGGAAGAGGTCACGGTTTATATTACAAACTAATTTCCAGTAACGTATATAGGTTGTAAACCTAAATTCACTTAATTTTTAAATTGTCTGCAGGAATAATTTTGGAATAAGTATTGAAATATTACTTTTATCCATATTTAGTACGGGAGCAATTTTAATAAAAGAGTATACCGGGTGTCCAGCAGGTTTTGGCTAGCTAATATCTAAAGTTTTCACCATGTACGTTATAATTTAACCTTTAATGTTTAAGTTTTAATGATAATAACTGTGTGGTTGTCGCTAAAATTTTGCTTCAGAAACTTTGGGCTGAGAAAATAGGTTGGGACGAATCATTACCTTTTTCATTAAAGTATGAATGGCAACTTTTACGAAAGGAGTTTATTCATCTTAATAATTTTCGTATATCTAGACAAGTAATGTGTAAGCATTTTTGTAAGATAGAGATACATGGTTTCTCTGATACTTCAATCAATGCTTACGGTGCATGTTTGTACCTAAGAAGTGAAGATTCAGAAGGAAACATATTGGTAAAACTATTGTGTCCAAAGGTAAGAGTAGCACCTCTTAAATCGTTAACAATTCTACGGTTGGAGCTATATAGAGCACTCACTTTAGCAATCTTGGTTGGTAAGATCAAGGAGGCAAAGACTGTCAATTGGTCTCAAGTATATCTTTGGACAGATTCCACAGGTGTATTGGGATGGTTAAATACTCCTACAAGAATTTGTTGGCAATCGCTTAAATCCTAGAGACAACGCATATGGATGAATGGAAATATATTAACACAGAACATAATCCCGCAGATGTTTTATCGCGAGGGATATTCCCAAAAAGATTAATTGGATTGGATCATTGGTGGAATGGTCCAAGTTGGTTAAGACTGCAACAATCAGAATAGCCACGCTATTTATATGAGATACAAACGAAATTGTCAGAACTAAAAGTGCAGATTACAAAACAGGAGCCTAACCCAGATGCAGCGTTAAATTTTGGTAGATTTAACTGCTTAAATAGGCTAAAACGGGTGGTAACTTATTGCATTCGTTTTGTAAGGAAGTGTAGACGCCAGAAGGTGAAAACTGGTACTTTAAAATTAGTAGAATTACAGTATTCGTTTAATTGTTTGCTAAAATTGGCACAGAAACAGTCATTTGGAAAGGAAATTTGTATGTTGAAAAGAAAACATTTCTTGAATGGTAATCTACAAAGTCTTTGACCATTTTTGGACACAAAAGAACTCCTTAGGGTGATGGTTGACTTTAGTTATCAAATCTGGATGATGCTAAAAAGTATCCGCTGTTACTAAGTGGATAACAGGCTGAGTGTGCTCTTATGTGAAATGGAGCATAAAGACATGCTTCAATTAATATTATGTTCCATTGGGGAACATTTTTGGATTACGGGTGGTCGAAATTTGGTAAAGAGAGTAGTTCATAAGTAACTTGTTTTAAGGCTAAGCCGGTTGCTGCATGTCAGCAGCTAGGTAACTTACCTAAAGATAGAGTACAACCCAATCCTCCATTTTTTATAACCGGTACAGATTTTGCGGATCCTCTTTTAATCAAAGACAAGTATGGGAGGGGTAGCAAAACTATTAAGTGTTATATATGTATTTTCATATGTTTTTCGACTAAGGCTGTTCATTTAGAGGGGCAGTCTCCAATTTAACCACAAACGCATTTTTGGCTTGTTTACGACGGTTTATTTTCCAAATTTGGTCAGACAATGGCTCCAATTTTGTGGGTGCAAATTCAGAATTAAGGGAATTGGCAGGTTTTCCTAATTTTTAGGGTTTTAAATTATCTACTTTACTGCAACTTTCATGAGTAAGTCGTAGATGTTCTACGACTTATTCACTTGTACCATTAAAAAGAGCAACTCACAAGTGGATAAGTTGTAGGTGCTCTACGACTTACCTACTTGTATCATTGCAAAGTAGATAACTCGAGTTACCCAATTGTAGTATTAAGGGGACGAGATGAACCTGTCGACATAGAATAAATTTTGATAAAAAAACTATTTAAGAAATCGCTTTTCCACAAGTCATTCCAATTAAGCTAATTCCTGAACATACATTAAAAATTGATTAATTGAATATTTCAGAAAGCCACGAACAACTCCAACCAATACAGCCAATAGCACTTATGCCACAAATTTCAACAGGACTTAGCATTATTGCCCTTGTCCTTATAATGTCTGTTTCAGCCATCTTTTTAACCGTCGTAGTAAAGAAAAAGAAAGGAATAACAAAAAGTCGTTTTGGGCCCAAACTATATCCAGCACAAATACAGGTTCTGCAGGAGTTACTCGTAGAGATTTCAAGAACGAAGCTAAGACCAAAGAAGGGAGGAGTAATCCACCATTCATTGCTCGGAGTGCCTTATCAGCAAAGTCAGCGCTTTTCATCTTCACGGAGATGAAACCGAGGTTTTAAATACGATGTCAATGTGGGAATTAATGTTCTTTTTATTTTAATCGTATTGCAATAAGCTTTTAATTACATAATTATTTGAAATTATTAAAAGATCCATTTTTGTACAATTTTTAAATAAATAAAGTTTGTTTTTTTTTGGAAACTAGCGTTATTAACCATTTGTTTTTAGTTGATTTCCAAAGGATCCTGTTGTCTTTATTTTATTTATTTTATTTATTTTAGCTAAATAGTAGAAATAAATTGTTAAAGTAAAATATAAATCAGTGTAGTTTTGAATACAAATAAATTAGTTATAAAATAAGTTGCTGTATTTAGTGAATATAAACTAGAATTATTAAACTGTGCAAAATAAATAGACGTAACAATATAAATTAGGAAGACAAAATTGGAAACTGACATAAACACATTAAATAATTTAATGAATACTTAATTGAAAATAATTTTAAAGTAGAAGTTCCTAGAATTAATTTCTACTTCACAACGTATTTCTGAATCCGAGTTTAGTCTTTGAAAGGAATTAGTTGAAAATTCCATGCCATTCGGGAATCAATGATGGCTTCAAACATAGGCGTTTCAGGACACTTCAAACAATAGATGAAATGTTTGTGTTTTAGCCGTTGAATAATTGATGTGAAGCGGTACATTGTTTTGATGAAAAATTAGATTTAATGACAGGGTTTATGTTTAAATTCGTTAATCGTTTAGTGGATATTTTTTCGTTTTGTGAAAAAACACTCCATATGGGGCGTTTATTAATATTACAATCTGATCAGGACTTGATCAATAAGTAATTTTGTTATAACCTAACTTAACTAGGGTTGCAATGTTAAAAACTAAAGTTCTACACGCTAGTATACCTTAGAGTCTGATAACTTAATTACACTAAACTAACGTGTAACACTAAACCGCACAATGCTTTGCTTTGTTAATAACACAATCACTTGGCTAACTCAAAACGTTTCACTCTCTTGAATCTTCTTGTCAGGTTCGTGTTGTCAAGAAGATGGATCGCCTCAACGTTCACATGTTGGTGGAGCCGTTGTTCGTGACTCCTAGCGAATCTGGTGATAGTCTGGTCAACAGTGTCATCTGAAGGTCTCCATAAAGGTCGCTGTTTTTAATGTACCAAGGAGCATCGACAATGTTCCTCAATACTTTATTATGGAATCTCTGGATTATTAGAATATAACTGTAGCTGGCACAACCCCAGAGCTGAATGCCATAGGTCCAAATTGGTTTGATAACTTGTTTATGTTATAGAATTTTGTTATGTGTAGATAGGCTGGAATGCCTAGCAAGTAACCAGTACATTTTCTTAAATTTTATATCTAACTCTTGTCACATCTTTTTAACATGGACCTTCCCACGAAGTCTTGCATCTAATGTAATACCTAGATATTTTGCCGAGTTAGCATAAGGGACCTGAGCATTATTTATGTTAATTGGTGTTCTTTGACCATTTTTGTTAGTAAAATTAATATTAACAGATATGTTCATTTCAATGGTTGTTTAGTTCCATGTTTAAAATTTTTGGAGTAGCAGAAATAATGTTAAAGCCACGACATTTCCAATCACTAATTATATTTTCTGGTTAACAAGAATGGTGCAGTTTATAGAGTACCAAGTCTACTCTTGTTCTGTTAATGCTCCAGAAAGCATTCTATATTCTGGTCCATCTGGAACGTTAATTTTAACATTATTATCGTTGATGACTTTAATTTGGGAGTTTGTTGGGATTTGTCTCACTATGGAGTTTATTAAAGTTTTGGACGTTATCCACTATGATAGGTGGTGGTGCCGCCTTGATTTTTACAGGTTTTTCTATTGTAGTGCTGTTATTTTGTTGTTGTGCATGTGATTGCTGAGGTGTCAATGAAGTATCCATTTTTCTTTTCTTTCTCTTTTTCACGCGGATCCATTCAGTATCTTTTGCTAGATCTTCTTCATCAGTAAAGTATTTAGTGGATTTAGTTGCATTGTTTATATTGCTAGCCATGAAATGTTTGTGTTTTAGCTGTTGAATAATTGATGTGAAGCGGTGCATTGTCTTGGTAAAAAATTAGTATTTATTGACAGGGTTTATTTTTATGTTAAGTTCGTTAATCGTTTAGTAGATATTTTAATATAGAAATTCCTGACGTCATCAAAATTTTTGTCAAAAATTGAATTATGTGAAGTTTGTGGAAATCAAAGTTAAAAAACAAATTTCTTTTTTGAAAATTTGGTAGTGGAAAATTTAAAAAGAGTCAAATAGAAAAGTAAAAAGGTTCTAAAAAAGTTATATAGATGATAGAAGTTGATAAATAAAAGAAATATAAAGAAAGTTTTATTTCAATAAAAGAAAGGGTGATTTAAATAAAAAAAATGGCAGAGCCGTAGCTGAAGTACAGATTAGTGCAGATTAACATAATAAAAATAAAAACATTCAAGACACAGGCAGAGCAGTAAAAGGTATAGTAAGTAGTAGAGATAAGGAGTAAGCGAAAAGTTGGGATTTAGTATTTATTATTTTTTGTAAATTTTTAGAGCCGAATCACCCCTTTTAAAAAATTGATATACAGGGTGTTTCAATATCAACATATTTTGAAAATAAAAAAAAAATGATGATCGCAAAACTTAATTCATTAATTATCCATAGTCTCAATACCAGTAGATTAATTATGTGGCGAATTAATGAAATATAAAAACTCAATAATTTACAGTTAAGTATGTTACAAAAGCAATTATAATACGTGACAAACTTGCCTACTAGATCAAAGGTACCAAATACTATTATGCACTACTACTCAAAGTTAGGGCGATTCTGATTATGTTTGTATATGAGAGAGATAGTTAACAGCTCTGTTGTAACTTTCCACCCCCTTTCAATAGTTTTGGAACTCAATCCTTATCAATCTAGCCTACAAAAATTTATGCACTAGTATGTTAAACAATAAATTAGCAGTTGTAAAACATATCGGGCATCTCTTGACCTAATAAAACTAGTATAACTTAATTGTTTCTATATTTTTTGGCTCTGTTCTACATACTCGAATGTTTTGGATTATTTTTAATTTATTTTTTATTAGTTTAATCAATTGAACCCTTGGCTTATAAGAAGTAGACATTGTGCCCCAAGTTCAAAGATTTATGGAACCAACACTGTCTTTTATAACGTACAAAAAGTATTACCGTAACTTTGTAATGGCTCTAAAGAAGCGTCAGTGCAGTGGAATATATAGGAAACTTCTCAGATTTGGTTTCAATAAAGCACGACTGGTAACCACTATAACATCTTATACAAGATGGCCAAACGAAAACTTGATATGGGGGTTTTGGGTATTAATACTTGTAACGGTTGAAACCGTTATTTCGACACAACCACCTCTAACTCAAATGTCATTTGTCGTCTTGTGAGATTTATTTTTGATTTGGTAGACAGCAACAATCAACTAGATTTTATTTTTATCTTGGTTATCCGAAGTATTAGATGATTTTTAATCTTAAAATCCGTCTGATTTTATAAGCTCATGGCTATATCTAGACGGTTTTGATTCATCTCTAGACGTGATTTGGATTTATCCCTAGACGTTTTTGTTGGTTTAATCTCTAGACGTTTTTGTTGGTTTAATCTCTAGAAGGTTTTGGTTCCATCTCAAGAAAGTTTTGGTTCAATCTCTAGACGGTTTTAAACTCATCTCTAGACAGTTTATGTTCGAATACTGAAAATCATTCACAGTGCATAATTATACAGAATTACGAATAAGGAACCCGAATTCCTTGTGGAAGTTGCCTGAAGAAATAACATGATATAGATTTACATTCCGTATATTACCTAACTTACCAAAAGATAAGTGCTTAATCAATAAATCGTTTTAAATTTGAATTAGTAAAACTTATGTGAATTAGAATTTGATAGCTACCTTATCTAAAGCATGGTTTTAATATTATTTGTTAATGGTTAGTGATTTTCTATATTTTTATCACTAATCTAGAGTCAAATGTAGTAAGCTTTAAAGATAGTGGTGCCCAACTTCTTTTTCAAAGTTATTCGAGTTATTTAATAACCTAACCTACGCCCAATCAATGGAATAACTAGATGTCACGTTACAAAAATGGCGCCAATTTTAGTTTCGAATGGGACATATTTTAATCATATCCTTAGCTGTCATACGCCATTTTCCTCTACTCTATTACTCGAACCAATACAATTTAAATAAGGAAAGTACCATTTGATGGAAAATTTGGGAATAGGTATGACTATTTATTACATTATTTTTTATTTTAGCGCCCTCTTTGGGGATAAAAACTGTTATTATAAAGTGTGGAACGTTATTTAAAAATTAATTTTAACGGCAATTTAACACGTAGCATAAATTTGTTATTTTGGTTGACTGCGATTAACGTTTGTTTTTATTACCTTTGAGGATATAATAAAAATATGTTCCCCTTCAAACTCAACTCGATCTATTCAAATGTATTGTTGTTCATGAACCGTTGAATTTTAAAATTTGGTGGATACGCCATTTCTAAAAGTTCTCGACCGCGATAAATGATCTTGAAACTGCAATTTTTGGCGTATGCACTTACTTTGATCCAGTCTTAAAAATGGCGGAAAATGTCTAAAATAAATGGCGAAGGCATCGCTGTCGTAGCAAGTTCTTGTGTATGAGCGAACATTCGAGAAATACGATGTATAAAATTGACTGTTTTGCTGTTGTAGCAGAGAGTTCAAGTTAAGATATCGATGTGAGCAGATTGTTATTGTTAATGAGATATAAATTAGTACATAAGGTTATAAAACAAATTAATTGGTGTAAATAAATCAAATAAATAAACAAATGTTAAGGTATTAATATCCAAAATCCCCATGTGAAGTATACATTGGGCCACCTTGTATATATATGTGTAGCAGAAAAATAAAACTAATAAATAATTTTGATACTCACCGTATTTTTCAATTTCACACCAATCTGCCTTTCAAAGCCATTTCTTGTTTGTTACATAAAGCGTTGTTGGAACTCAGAGATTTATTTTCATATCTGAAAAAAAAAGAAAAGCTTTTGTTACAAAAATACTCTTTTATTTGTTAAAGGAATGAAAATATGTAACATATTCAAAGAAAATTCGCGGGCACCTTTGCTTTCATTTTGGGGGTTCGAAAACAGTTTTCATTATTTTGTAGGTGTAATTGTGAAAAATTTATTTGTTAATTTCGAAAAGAAGTTATAATAGTACATTATATGCCTAGGGTGAGAAGTGAGCTATTATTTACCGAGCACTTTTATATCCTGAGGCGCGTAGCGCCGAGGGATATAATGTGCGAGGTAAATAATAGCTTTCTCAGCCGAGGTATATATAGAATTTTTTTTACTACTAACATTAATATATTAGCAATTTTAATTTTGACATAAGTAATTTCCTAACAATTTGTTAAATATTTCGAAATATCAAGCAGAGTGGAGCGTGTTTCTAATCACACTGGCTTTATTTATGTAAACATTTGGCATGTGTCAAATTTTGATATGATTCCCATTGCATTTTTGATATTTTAGTGACATGGATTTATTGGTATTAATTAATAATTTTTGAAGCCTATTACCGTTGTTGAATTTCCTAGTTAATATATATTTTTACTATTAACACTGATATATATTATCATATTTGATTTGATTAGATGTTAATAAACCCAGCTTTAGTTATTTCCTACTTATTTTTCAAATATTTCAAAATATCAAGTAGTCTGGGAGTTTAGTTGTCAAATTAACAAAATGAAACTAATGAAATTTAGTTTCATTATTTACCTAGGTATTTTTTTATTATCATTATTTACCTAGGGTGAGAAATATTACTTCTCATTAGAGGAATGGAGTAAATAATGGTGATTTCTCATGTTAGTAGTAAAAAAAAAAAAATATATTTTGTAGTCAAAGTAACACATAAGTATAATGTAAACCAGAGTTATTAACGTCTTTTGTTGTGTTCAAACACTCTAAGAAATAAAATTGTGCTTTAAATACCATTATTCAATAACTATATAACTATTCACTTTTATAAGACATTTATTTTGCTAGTTGGGTATGTTATTCAAAATATACAGGGTGTAACTAAATAACACCATATTTCTGTGATGAAAATTAAGGTGGGTATTTAATATAAATTTTTTTGAAATTTTTTGGAAAAGTTACTCTTCCGAAAATTAAAAAAATAAGTTTTTCTTTTATATTTTCCCTGTATATTACGTTAAAGACACGAAACTTTGTAAATATTATTTGTCAATAAAACTACACTTTTTGTAATTTTTTCAGCCTCGAAGTATGCTTAGAACGAGTTGAAATAATCAACCGTGAGATATTTTTCTATTACAACTTTTTTTTAGATAAAAATTTTTCTTTTAAAAAAATATGGTCAAAAAGTCCGATTTATTTACTAACTTTTTTATCTCCACAAGTTTTTTTTAGAAAACTTAAGCATTTACGAGAAAAAAATAAATGTATATTGCAAGCTCATGTTAAATAGCATTTTATTGAACAACAGCCAACCAAATTATGATTCAACTAGGTTAAGACTTTTACAATTAAAACAATGAATATCGACAGTACAATTTATAATGAAAGAGAAGAAGAAGTTTCATGTCAAATGAAAAAGGTATGCTAATCATTTGGATTATTTAACATTTAAACTTTTAAGAGGTAGAGGCAAAGTATTTAATTAACTTAGATTTTAAAAACTATATTAATCACTTTGAAACACAAATAACCTCAAACTCAAAGCTTTTTTAGCAGTTTCTTAAGTCAAACAAAGGTAAATCTAGTACTATCGATGTTATAAAAGATACTAGCAATACATTAATCGCCAATGGTCCAGCAATTTCTGAAACCTTTTTGAAGTCTGAAGTACTTTTGTTTTTAACAAATCTAACCCAAACAATAATACTACTGCTACAACTAATTATAATATTAATAATATAACTTCATATTATATCCCCTTGAATAAAATTGTCGAGAAGATTAAAAATCTTCCGGAAAAAACCTGCTGGTGCAGATAAAATATCAACTAACTTTATAAAAAATTGCGATAATGAAACAGCCTCTCTATTGTGTATTGTCACGTGATGCGTGTTATCAATAAAAATGTCACGTTTTACGTGCTCTTTGATAATTATGGAACTATCTATGTCCCGGGGGTTGAATAACAAAATATAACACTCTGGGCCTACATAACGTAAGAACTCTATATTGCCTTAAACTTGGCTTCGTAGCCCTTAACTATATAAAAGGGTTCTACTCTTGATGTTAGAACCTAACGCATCTCTGTAAAAGGGCTGAAGGAAACACAATGTTTTCTCAAAACAAATATAATATAATTAAAATAAGGATACAAAATAGGTCACAGCTCTATATACACAAATATGGGCTCAATGTAATAACAAGTACACAAAAATGTAAACTTACCAACTCCACTAATATTTGGGGCACATGTCACAACTCTTGCCTGACTATTAAAACTGCTATTTAAAATACAAAAAAAGGACTTTTTATTTAAACTGTGGAGATCCTGAGCTGGAGCTGCTACTAGGAATCTCCTACAAGGAGGGCTTCCTATGGGGAGGATCCTTCCCTGTGGAAAAAACCCCTGCACGTCCCCTCGACATTACCTTTATAACTTCTCCATAGTTTATTGTTATGAAACTAATCTTTAATAATTATTAAATAACCAACTTTGCACACGATTGCAATTTAAAACAAATAGTCGTCATAATTAAACAAAGTTTTATGTACAGGATGTTATTTAAATAATTAAATAAAATTAGGAAAACTATGAATTTATGCGAAGCGTGACAGTATATTATTTAACAAATCCTTAACTGAGGGCTGTTTCCCTACTATTCTTTTTGAATTTTTTTAACCCTGAAGTATGCTTAGGCGTTGAAATAGTGAACCCCTAAGATATTTTTTCTTACAACTTTTTTTAGATAAAAATGTTTCTTTTAAAAAATATGGCTGAAAAGCTCAATTCATTTACTAACTTTTATCTCTACAAGTTTTTTTGAAAACTTAAACATTCACGCGAAAACAAAAAAGTATATGTTTTGGCCGCACTAATTTTTAGTTTGTGTGTTTTGTAATACTTAAACATTGATAATCTGCACTTTGTTATTAGTTATAAGCCGTTCTATTGGCGTAACAAAATCTGTAGTGAATCAAAGAACATTCCCTTGTGAAATTCAAGAAAAGATGGAATAAAACAAGAAACTGCAGAGTAGCCACGGAGCTCTTAAGTTATCCTGACAATACTGTAGCAAATAAATACTTGACTATGACTAGACAGAATCTGCGCCTAGTCACATACATTCTGACTGGTTATTGCCAAGAGTACGAAAGCATCTCCATATCATGGGGCTGTCAGAATCCGCACTCTGCAGAGGGTGCGAACAAGAAGATGATACTATCGAGCATATCCTTTACCATTGCTCGACGCTCTCATTTATTAGATTTGTATTCGGTGAGTATCGGCTAACACCGGCCGATATAAGAGAAGTACCTCTTGGCGACGTTGTCAACTACATTAAATCTGTAGGCTGGCTTACGAGCTAGGAGGTGCCTATCATCTCAGGAGGATGCACAATGGACCTAACGAGTGCCGTGGGGGTAACCCACTCTCGACACGTTACAGATACAGATACAGAAGCGAGTGAGGCGTATAATTTCTAATTTCAAATTAGGAACAAAACTTTAACAAACCTATTTGATTTTCCAAGATCTTTTCTGTTTTTGCGTAAATGCTTAAGTTTTCAAAAAAACTTGTAGAGATAATAAAAAGTTAGTTAATATGAATTGAGCTTTTCAGCCATATTTTTTTTAAAAGCAAAATTTTTATCTAAAAAAAGTTGTAAGAAAAAATATCTTAGGGGTTGACTATTTCAACTCCTTCTAAGCATACTGCAAGGTTAAACTTTTTTAAAAAGTGCAGTTTTATTGACAAATAATATTTACCAAGTTTCGTGTTTTTAGCTTAATATACAGGGAAAAAGAAAAATATATTTTTTTAAATCTTCGAAAGGGTGTAACTTTTAAAAATTTTTTATACCAAATACCCACCCTAAGTTTCATCACAGAATCATTCCTTAAATATTTTCGGTGTTATTTAGATACACCCATAACTATTCACTTTTATAGGGCATTAATTTTGCTAGTTGGGTAATTTATTCACAATATACACGAGTATTTTTGACAATTGTTAAATTGAACTCATTCGAAACATTTAAAATCTCTACTGTATTGTTTTTGACGTGTTAAAAAGTTCTCTATTTAAATATAATATAACACGATGCGTTTGAAAATTTAATTCGTAGTACATTTAAAACATTATTTGCAAATTGATAATGAAAAATAAATTGTTGAAATGGAGCGGAAATGGCAAATCATTTTCATATATATACATTTAACATATTAATATGGAATTGTGTACACTTTTGAGGTTTCGGAAAATAAATTACTGAAACATATTTAGTTGGATATATAACCAAATATGTTTACTGGAAAATAAAAAATAAAACTCCATATCTAAATACAGAACGTTTTTTAATTTCGATCGGGAGCGGTTTCTCCATTGGTTCATTTGTGCAGTGAACACCCAGTTAAATTTCATAAAAATACATTATTTTAAAATTACATAAATAACATAAAAATATAAATATAATTTTAATATTTTTATTTTCATACGTGTTAATCTATATTTTTTGGTACATCATTGCCCTCTGGCTAATTGCGTTTCTGTGACATAGTATACCTAAGTATACTGTGTCTGTAGCGCATTATGATGAGTGAGCCTATAGCTAAAAAGAGAAGACAACACGCCAACAGATCCTTTAAACTGCACAAAAGAACACATTAATTGGTGCGCCGCTCACAAACAAGGTTGATAAACCAGTGTTGCCAGTTTAGTACAATTCACAATTGTACTAGATGTAGTACATTCTGCGTGCATCAGTGTTCACGTGTAATATATATTGTGTTCATTGTTTGGGTTCGTTATCAATAAAGACCCCCTTCTTTTCCTCTTCAATGAATTAAATGTCACTGCAAATAGAATTTTACTTTGCAGATGGCATCTAATAGAAGTAAGTTAATGGTGTCACTGGCCCAAGAACAAGCAGCTAAAGATTGTAGTTTGCTAGTGTAAGAGGCGTTAAAATATTATGACATTTTACTTCTAGAAATGATTTTTCGTCCCCTCTATTTGACAATGAAATGATTGATCTAGAAGAAGAGGAAGAAGTAAGAGAATGAAAGCAGTAGAATTTTAAAAGAACATAATTTTACATGTATAGAAGAAAATGAAGAACATATAGATTAAAACGACGAACATATAGAAAAGATCGAAGAAAAGATGAAAGAAAATTATATGGAAGAGAGAAAAGACAATGAAAATATATAGGAAAACAATGGCCAGCATGTAGGAGAGAACAAAGAAAATGAAAATACAAAAACGAATGAATAAAATGAACGTAGGGAGGAGGAAAAAGACGACGCAACAGTAGATGAGAATGACGAAGATGACGAAAATAATGATGATTACGGAACAGAAAAAGTTTAAAAATTTGCAAGATCTTTGCAAAAAATTTATAATTAAACCAGAATATTATTTTGAATATTTAAATTTAAAAGTTATTAGGACTGTTAGGGATGAATTAGACGAGACTGATGAAAAAGAATTGATAGAATACATAGATGTATAATGATAATTTAAAAAATAAGAATTACCTATTTATTTTTTTTAACTTGTTCTGGAAAAAATCGAAAAAGCAGAAAATCGAAAAACCGAAAATTCGAAAAATTGAAAAATCGAAAAATCGAAAAATCGAAAAATCGAAAAATCGAAAAATCGAAAAATCGAAAAATCGAAAAATCGAAAAATCGAAAAATCGAAAAATCGAAAAATTCGAAAAATCAAAAAATCAAAAAATCCAAAAAATAAAAAAATCGAAAAATCGAAAAATCGAAAAATCGAAAAATCGAAAAATTCGAAAAATTGAAAAATCATCAAAAAAATCGAAAAATCGAAAAATAAAAAAATCGAAAAAGCAGAAAATCGAAAAATCGAAAATTCGAAAAATTGAAAAATCGAAAAATTAAAAAAATCGAAAAATCGAAAAATCATCAAAAAAATCGAAAAATCGAAAAAATAAAAAATCAAAAAATCATCAAAAAAATCGAAAAATCGAAAAATTCGAAAAATCGAAAAAGCAGAAAATCGAAAAATCGAAAAATCGAAAAATCGAAAATTCGAAAAATTGAAAAATCGAAAAATTAAAAAAATCGAAAAATCGAAAAATCATCAAAAAAATCGAAAAATCGAAAAATAAAAAAATCGAAAAATCATCAAAAATATCGAAAAATCATCAAAAAATCGAAAAATAAAAAAATCGAAAAATCATCAAAAATATCGAAAAATCATCAAAAAAATCGAAAAATAAAAAAATCGAAAAATCAAAAATTCGAAAAATTCGAAAAATTGAAAAATTGAAAAATTGAAAAATCGAAAAATTCGAAAAATCGAAAAATCGAAAAATTCGAAAAATCAAAAATCGAAAAATCGATAAATCGAAAAATCGATCGAATAATCGAAAAATCTAAAAATCGAAAAATCGAAAAATCGTTAAATCGAAAAATCGAAAAATCCAAAAAATAAAAATATCGAAAAATCAAAATTCGAAAAATCAATCAATCAATGTATTTTGTTTTTACATTATATTTTAAAAAAATATTTAATTATTGAGTTTTAATTTCATCCCCTTTAATGGCACAAATACCATTGAATTTTAAAAATGAATAATTAGCAATTTGGCATATATCCAGATAAGCGACCTTTTCATTCATTCTAATTAATTCGACAAAGCACAAGCGCCATGACGTTTTTGGCATAAATACTTTTAAGTTGTCACTAACTGGCATAAGCGACAAATTTACAGTTTTTTTGATTTTGTATAAAAGTTCTTCTAGAAATATCAAATAAAATGGCAAGAAAAATTAGAAAAAAAAAATATAGGAAGAACAAGAATAAAATTGTTTCATTTAAAAATTACTACAAAATAATTTATAAGATTTTTTCTGTCTCCTGAAAAAATATCATAGTGGCGTTTGTGCCGTTTTGTCATGGACGCGACGACATCAGTTTTCGTTTATGTCGACCCCTGGATAATCGATCCCTGGTGTAAATTATTAGATTATTCTCCGGGAAAAAATAATATTCAATCATATCAATGTTTTTCTGAATTTAAATAGCAGAATAGTTTATTTGCAATTTAACAAAAATTCAATTTTTGTTTACCCAACATACATTTCATCGAAAATATATTTATTAAACATATCAAACAACTATTTGTTTATTTTCTATTCATTAGCGTACTTATTGTTAGGAGAGGAATAAAAGTAATAAAAAAAGGAAAGCAAATAAAGGTAATCCACACAAATCTAGAATTTATTGCATCCGACAAATTAGAAGCGGCAAAATTTTGAAATGATATTACTGTAAGAACATAACGGACATATTCGTGAGAAGAAAAGTGGCAAGATATTTTCTAAATCAGAATATGTAATCTCTCTTGTTGATAGTTTTTATTTTGGAATAGGTATTATTGTAAATGATATAATTATTGTATAACTTTGTACTATATTATTGAAGAATCTGGTGGACACTGTTTTGGGCTAGTCCTGTCTGTGTCCCGAATAAAAAAAATAAAATAAAAAATAAAACAGGCAGAGACTGTTGTCATTCGTTGTTTATAAATCTGGGTCAGATGTATATAATAGGGCGAGCAGAAGTCAAAGTCGTATCGATGACCGCGGTCTCTCTGTTTTATGCGCATGTTTCTATTAAACTTTCTTCAACTCATTGTAAGATATGTTTTTCGTGTAGAAAATTTCGTACCTATAAGGAGAAAAATTTAAGTTTGCGCCCAATTTACCTATAGGATTACACTGACCGTAAATTTCATGCGCCCGTTTGACATGTTCATATTATGGATCAAGTAACATTTGCGCCCAATTTACCACCACCGACAGCCCGCGGGCACGATCCTGGTTCTACCGATTCAGTGGATGTTTAATCAACTGTGTAATGTGTTCATTTTTTTCCATTTCATTGTAAATGAAATTTTAAATTGCAAGCCATTTCCTTAGAGAGATAATCTAAATGCAATTTTAGCGCTCATATATATTAATAACTTTTTTTGTTAACATAGAAATTTGTTGTTTATAAATAAAACATAAAAATGCGACATATTTCGATATTATTAATATTGAGTGGTGTAATTTGGATTCATGTTTTCGGATTGGTAAGTTTTGTTTCGATAAATATAAAATGAAAAAAATGCGATCAATGCTTTATACATAAAACATAATAACGGGTGTCTCACTATATTTTTCCATATTTTTAGGACTTGTATCTTCCGAATCAATTAAGATATCCTAAAGCGGTTTTTACTTAAAAGTTAACATGTTTAGTGCCCACTGGGTCAGAGCAGTCTCTACCCAGAACTCAACATTAACTTTTATAATAAAATTATCAAGGCCGTAGCCAGAAAATAATTTCGGGGGGGGGGTTGATTTGGTGGAACAGTAGAAAAACATAAAATCGTTTTAATAAAAGAAATAAAATGGTATTACTTATCATATATATTTATTAGAAAACCATTACAGAAATATTAACACCTTATTACAAAATTAAATTTAGTCTTTTAACTTTCTTTGCAGCGAACAAATCAATTACCTCCTCGGTGTCGATGTCAATTCTGCGGTGGATTGACATTAATACCAAACCGTTTAGTCTTTCCTGGCCTGTGGAGTTTCTCAAATAAGTTTTGAGGCGTTTTATAGAAGAGAAAGTCCTCCCAGGAGTACATGTAGAAACAGGCAGTGTCGCCAAGATCTTTAAAAGTTTGTGTATGTTTGGAAATAAGGCCTGGTTGTAGTCTCCGAGAGCTTCAATAGCACATGTTGTTCGATCTAGTTTAGATTCCTCCACCCATTTTATCCGCCACATGTCTAATTCAGCTTTTATAAAGTCCCATTCCAAATATTTTTTATAGAGCTCAAAGTAGTTTTCTTGATAATTTTGATTAATTTGTTCTTTGTAACACACAGACGGAATTAAAATGTTGAGAGATGATAATGTGGCTTTATGATTTTGGAATCTCGACTGAAGCTGATCAATGAAATCATCCAAAAGTTGAATCATTATTATAGTAATTCTAAAATAAGTTTCAGGATCTTTTGTGTTATAGTTTGCCCTATGCTCTTGCCGTGACGTTATTCACGGAATTTTCCTTTCCTCGTTTACAGTACTGATCAAATTCTGTGCATTCTTGAAAAGTTCAGCAAATTTTGAATCAATGTTTTGGCGAACATCTTCAATAGTCTTTATAATTAAATCGACATGTGGTAAAGCTGCTGTCAAATCGCATAGGGGGATTGAAAGTATTTTGCATAGTGTCAGTGTGCACGGGAACAACATTCCTAAGCAACATAAGCTTATAACAAAATCACTTGAAATGACTGATCTCAGAAAAGAATTAGCCTTTGACGATGTTTCAGATTCCATGTCAGTGCTTAAGTCGTCTAGTGTATCAACAATAGCTTTATAAATTTCTTTAAATCTTAACAACACATCAAGATTTTCTACCCAGCGGGTCTCGCACATTGCCGTAAGGTTTCTCCATTGTGATTCAGAAAAGTTTTTTTCGATATTATCTTCTAAACTCTTGGTTCGTTTTGCCGAGGACATGATCAGATTTCCAACCGATTTTATAATTCCATTAGCTGTGAGCTGCAATGAACGTATAGGGCTTCTGGATGTGACTCACGAATTACTGCCTGCACACCTTTAAAACTTCCATTTATCGAAGAAGCTCCATCATATCCTTTTCCGACTAAATATTTGCAATCTACACCCAAAGATTTTAATTCAGATAAAATTTGCGTTAGCTAAATATCTTCCTTTTATATTCTCAACTGTTACGCAAGAAAAATCCATTATCTTTTGGCTCGGCATATCTTAGACAAATGGACATCTGTTCTTGTCGTGAAATATCAGTAGTTTCGTCAACAAGGATTGAAAAAAATTGCGCAGAATTTAATCCTTGCACAATTTTTTTCTGGATTATTTCACCACAAAATGCAATAAGTTCATTTTGTATGGTAGGACTTAGGTAGGTAGCGTTCAACGTCATATTTTCTGTGTGCTTTATAAGATTTGAGTCTCCACATCTGCTTCTCATCCGTAAGATAGCACGAAAGTTTTCATCATGTGTTTCTGTTTCAGCATCATTAATTTTTATTGGACCTGAGTCGCACGTACCTCTCAGTGCCAATTCTTATTGTATTTGGTTGAGATTTATTATACACCTTAATAAAATGATCAGCCAATATTACAGAATATTTGTGGTACTGGCTTTCACTGTGAAATCATGTACAGCATTTTTCCATTTAGTAAGCGGCTGAGTAACTAAGGATTTCAACTGCTGATGAGAGCCTTTACCTGCACAATCTCTGGCAAATAATACACAATATTTGCATAAAGCACCTTGTTGCCCTGTACTTGTGTAACCCAACCATGAGAATCGTTCAAAATATTGCATTTGAAAAATTTTTGCTTTCTTTTATCGTCACTTACTGGAAACTTGAATGTCTTTTCTGGCATCCATGGAGATTTCAACAATCTGTACTTTAAAATCATTATCAATTTTGGTGTTTGATCCCGTATAATAGCCCACATCTAAAACATGTTGAGCAGCAGAGTACCAGAACTACTTGTAGCAGTATCACTGTCGAAAACACTTGAACACTGATTTTCAGTAGAACCTTTACTACCAGTACCAGGTTTAAATTTTTTAAATAAATATTTGAATAATGTATTTTCTTGCGTCTTTTTTGTCATTTCAAATGTTGAACCGACCTGTAACAATTAAAAAAACAGTCAAGTATTAATTCCCATTTGTACACAAATATTTACTTCAATAAAGATTTAAAAGAAAATGAATACGAGTAGGTAGTCTACTCTTAGGCATCAAATCCTTTTAATTTTAATTACAAAAATTAAAACACCTCTTACTTCAATACTAATTCACAGCACTATTATTTCACACACTTCACTATTACTTCGCTTATATCGCCTTAGTCGCATCGCATTGGATCACTTTCCAAGACAGAACTGCCTCTCCGTGCTCGACGGCTCGCTTATATATTCCGCAGACGCGGCGCAACGAAATATAGAGAATAACCCGAAATGCAATTCGAGCACGTCCCCGAAATTGCGTTGCTTGTGTAGTTGGCGTAGCACGTAGTTTCGCCGCTCCCTAATAGATGTCGCTGCGCCGCTATTTAAGTATCGTCGTGCGAATACCAAGCGAGCATAACAAAAATAACAGTAGGTAGAAAATTTTGTTTGTAGTGATTAACTATTATGTTGTGAACAACAAAGTGAGACGGGCGCACTGTATATAGTTGCAGTCTCATTAATACGTATTAAAAGTCTAAAATAAATTTCTTTTTTAATTTCGGGGGGGGGGGGGGGGGATCAATTCCCCTTGATCTCCCTCTTGGCTACGGCCTTGAAAATTATAAAATATGTCACTGCAGCTTTAGTTAATTGGACGCCGGCATATTCATAGTACCTTTACAAATCTACGAGTACAAAATATTTGTGTTTCATAAAATAACATCGTGTTTTCATTTTTCATTTTTAATTTTCAAATTATATACACCCCACAAAAATTATTGCATCACAAATATGTTTGCAATGTATGTTTATAACAACTATTAGAAATTAAAAATTAAAAAAATCGACTTCAAAAACGTGCAGATGCCATCACCACATCTTAACCAAATTTATATGGGACCACCCCTGAGGTACCCCCTTACTAACAAAAAAAGAATCATATAAATCAGACAAGGTGGTAAAGCATTGTCGCTAAACATACATAAAAAATGAAGAGTTTGAGGATTTTCTCATAGACCCAATTATTAGATGTTGACTAAATTTATATGGGACCACCCCTGAAGTACCCCCTTTCTAACAAAAAAAGAATCATTGAAATCGGACACCGTGTTAAAGAATAATCGCTGAACATACATAAAAAAAATATCGCGACGAATTGATAACCTCCTCCTTTTTTGAAGTCGGTTAAAAACAGGCAGTGCTAAAAAACTGTATTTCTTTTCTAATAACAGAGAGAACAAAACAATCAAAAAATAAAATTTTGCCAAAAATGAGGCTAAAGTAGGTTATTAATTATAACATGCTATTATTGCTAGTACACTCCACAGGGTTCCAACCAAAAACCTATATTGTAACATCCGGTATACACTCTAAAATTAACTTTTATTTAAAGAATCAAAGAGATTACTATTCCTGAAGAATCAACTTATCTTCCAAAAAAAGAAAATCCAAATCAATCGAACGGTTCAAATAAAAACTCCAAATTTTTGAAAACTATTAGTGATGCGATAATTTTTGTGGGGTGTATACTTTTTAATTTATCAAATTTCTCTTTTAAAACATAAATTTAGTAAAAAATTATAGGAACACGTATATTTTATATTTCAGGGGTGTCAAGTTAATTGGACGCGGGCTGTCAATAGAAACTCTTGCGTCCAGTATACTGGACGTGGGCACTGAACTTGTTAAGTAAGGTCATAAGATTTATTAGTATACCGGAAATGAAATTGTATCCGCATCGGGATATCTATGACAAATACTCAAAATGTGAAAAAATATAGTGAGACGCCCCGTAATATTACTAATAGGTAGAGATGTCATCGTAAAATATGAGTGTGCTCATAAAAATATTAACCTATCAGGATACTGATTTCTGAAGTGACATAATTATATAGATTTTTAGAGAGAAGTGATAAATCACATCCACGCTTTTGGTTACCGGTTAATCAAAGCCTTTATTCTTGAATTGTGGGGAAATTATCACCCATTGTTGTCATGATTTATTAGATACATTTGACCTATTTGGTTGTTTTGTTAATGATATGACTTTTTCGCTATCTGCTGTCAATAATTTTGATGTTTTTTAATTTTTAATTGTACAAAGTCGATGGAAATTATATAATTTAAATACCACTGTCAAAATTATTTTGTGTTCTAGGGCTTAATGAAACAGGTTATTCTTTTGGGGCATGTCCAAAACTACATCAATCAAGATTATTGGGATATCATTATACATATGAAGAAACCCAATAGAAAAACTTTTCAGATGAATATAACAATGATTCTTTATAGGGATATACATGACGTGCAGGTGAGAAAATACATTTGTGTAGACTTTTATATTAAAACACTATTTTACTTTATATTAATACTTTATTGTTATTAGAGGCGAATTTAACACTTGAGATTGTAATACAGAATGAATAATATAATAGAAAAATTGTGTCGAATTATATTACTACGTAGATTCACTCAGAGATCGAATAATTCGAGATATATATATATTATGTCTCTATATTAATATTAATAAATAAGACGCACGGCCATTCTGATTTTCTTTTGTCCTCGAAAGGTAAAATATGTCTGCATGGCCATTTTGCTGCCCTTTTACGCTCAAAAGGTTGGTAAGTATCTGATAACAAATTATTAAAATAGTATATTATTAAACGAGCAATTTATGGTAGCCATTATTCACGCAGGGTGAAGTCGATTTTTCGATTTTTTGATTTTTCGATTTTTCGATTTTTCGATTTTTCGATTTTTCGATTTTTCGAATTTTCGATTTTTCGTTTTTTCGATTTTTCGATTTTTCGATTTTTCGATTTTTCGATTGTTCGATTTTTCGATTTTTCGATTTTTCGATTTTTCGATTTTTCGATTTTTCGATTTTTCGATTTTTCGATTTTTCGATTTTTCGATTTTTCGATTTTTCGATTTTTCGATTTTTCGATTTTTCGATTTTTCGATTTTTCGATTTTTCGATTTTTCGATTTTTCGATTTTTCGATTTTTCGATTTTTCGATTTTTCGATTTTTCGATTTTTCGATTTTTCGATTTTTCGATTTTTCGATTTTTCGATTTTTCGATTTTTCGATTTTTCGATTTTTCGATTTTTCGATTTTTCGATTTTTCGATTTTTCGATTTTTCGATTTTTCGATTTTTCGATTTTTCGATTTTTCGATTTTTCGATTTTTCGATTTTTCGATTTTTCGATTTTTCGATTTTTCGATTTTTCGATTTTTCGATTTTTCGATTTTTCGATTTTTCGATTTTTCGATTTTTCGATTTTTCGATTTTTCGATTTTTCGATTTTTCGATTTTTCGATTTTTCGATTTTTCGATTTTTCGATTTTTCGATTTTTCGATTTTTCGATTTTTTGATTTTTCGATTTTTCGATTTTTCGATTTTTCGATTTTTTGATTTTTCGATTTTTCGATTTTTCGATTTTTCGATTTTTCGATTTTTCGATTTTTTGATTTTTCGATTTTTCGATTTTTCGATTTTTCGATTTTTCGATTTTTCGATTTTTCGATTTTTCGATTTTTCGATTTTTCGATTTTTCGATTTTTCGATTTTTCGATTTTTCGATTTTTCGATTTTTCGATTTTTCGATTTTTCGATTTTTCGATTTTTCGATTTTTCGATTTTTCGATTTTTCGATTTTTCGATTTTTTGACTTTTCAATTTTCCGATTTTTCGATTTTTGAATTTCCGATTTTTCGATCTAGAAAATATCGTTATGAAAAGTATCGCCCATCTTTAGTTATCTACCGGAAATTGCCAGAATTACAAAAGCGTGAATTATCATAATTCACTCTAGTGGTATATGGGTACCATATGCTTTTAGTTAGGAGGTAGAATATTGATATATTATTAATTGGTCGTGGACAAACGATATTATTGAATGATTTCTAGCATTTATGTTAGTTATTATATTGCCGATGATGGGTAACTATAGTATTTATTCAGTTAACCTATTTGGGCTGTAAAAATTTACCAAACAACCATACAAAAATTCGTTTTACGATCACTACTGAGTCCACGGTGTTTAAGACTACAAAAAAAGTTGTAGGATAAATTTAATAGGGATTATGCAGAAGTTTTGGCTTTGCCTTTAAATATAGTATTCAATCTTGCATCAAAAAGCTTAAAATTTCATTCAGTGAAGAGAGAAACCAAGATTTGTCTGATCCATAAGAGTGGGGAGATGTTCTCTAATTTTTTTCAAAGGTCTTTGAGGTGGTCATACATACGGGGGCCTCATTAAAAATGGGACACAGAACAACTACAAAATTTTCTAATTAAAAATAAGCCGATTGAACGAAATAGGCTTACATAAAATGTTACCGGTTTTCGAAATATATAATTTTTGGTACAAAATCCGTCGCCCTTCGGTCCCATGAAAACATTAATTTCTTGACGACTTTTGAAAAAGGGATGGAGAGAGTATGTGGTACCAAAAGCCTCGCCCTTCGGTCCCATGAACTACACGCATAACAATATTTCTTCAATTTAATTTTCAGTCCACTTCTGGCGATTATTTTGGGAGGGAAATGAGATCCAAAATGAGTCCCATACATCTCTCCCACAATAAACATTTCAAATTTTTATTTTAAAGTTGCTCTTGAGGCCCCTAAAATTTTATAATTTGTGTAAATTTCACGGAAGGCCCCTAGACCAAATATCAGCGACTATTTCTCTAGCTACCTAATCAAATCTATAGTCCAATTATTAAATAAAATTATTCAGTTGTCCCGTTATAAATCCATAACCATTATAGGTACCTCTTATCATATTATCTGTGGAGCACAATTTGGATTTAGAAGCGGCAGATCAACAGTAGATGCTATAGAATCTGTAATGAATCTGGTGAACTTCTCGTAGTCGCCCGAAAAAGTAAACTTTTCGTTCTTATAACATAAACTACTATTATTGTGTATTTATTAATTTAAGTTACATCTAGGCTTCTGGAAATAATCTCATCAAATATAACTCGACCTTAATAAATTAGAGATTAAACTGGTTAGGAATGAAACGTGTTGGGAATAGGTATTTCTTCTACCCTAAATACATTGTAATAATAATAATTATAGCATACTTGCTAAACGCTAAAAGGTAATAAGTTAGAACTATAAGAATTCTTGGCGATAAGAGTTGATACAACGCACTTAAAAATTACATAGTTCGTTTCAAAGTATTGTTGGTGATTTTGTAGTTTTTACTTTCTCTCGTAGTTTTAACCTAATACATTTTATCGTTTTGGAAACATGCTATATAAAATTTCACGAACCATCCTGTATAGTTTTTATAAAAAAACACGTTTATATTTATGATAAAATCTAAGCTAATGAACATTTTTATAACATTAAAACCACTGCCTGATCAAAGTAAAATATACCTCAATTTTTTTTGTAATACTAAAAACTTCAAACAATATTTACTTTCTTTGTAGTTTTTATCATAATAATGGTACAATGTAGGTAAGAGCAAACTTCATGCCATACAATTGTTTTTTATTCCGTTGTAGTCGTTTGATGATTTAAAATCGCTTTTATTTGTTTTTTTTTTATTTAAAAGTCTGTAATTTTCTTTGAATGAGATTTCTAATTTTGTTGACTCACTTGTTTAGTTCACGAACACTGACAGTAAAGCTTTAATGTCTTTAGATTTTTAACGGTGCTGTTGTACAGAAAAGGAAATAGGAAAGGTAGGTGTATAATAAATATTGTTTTTAAATTCGATAAAAAAGTATATAGCTTAACTTTGTTCACGAAACGAATTTTGAATAAATTGTTTTTATTTTATTACAATATCCAAATGAATACAAAGTATCAAAATAAAATCATAACAATACACAGAAAAATGCAAATTTACCAAATAACAATTTACGAGTTTTTCTTCTGACAGTTTTACAGACATTAAAACAATCTTAAATCTAGGAGACCGTACTGGAATTCTTTAAGACTGTATTTAACAACCATTTTTCCCAATTCGCCGCAGTCTTCAGATTTACTTCAGCTAATCATTATACCTCCATGTTTGATATTAGCTATTTTTGTAAGATTGATGTTTGTAGAAACTGGATTAATATTTTTTGTACCTCAGAGACTAAAAATGCATTTTACTTCCTCATTTTAGGGACTGAAGAGCCACTTATACTCTCTTGGTACTAAAATATTTTAGTCCTAATGAATTAAAAAATTTTAGTCCTGCAAATAACAAAACCAATAGAAACCATAGCAAACTACTTTATTCGGGCGGTAATATAACAAGACCTCTTTTATAAGCGAATAAATTTATCGATTTTCCTGAAAATAGTTTTGTTTAAAACTTTGAATATATTTTTATTTATTAATAGTACAATTATTAAAAACACACTTGAATACTATAAAACGTCAAAATAATAAATTTCAATTAGACATTTAGTGTATACCTACTTGATTTACGTATAATGTGTTGCCTATATTCAAGGAACTGTCAACAAGAACATTGAAGTTTATTCGCAAAGAAAGGAAGGTGAGTTTATCAGCGAATAAATGTTGACAGATGAGAAAAATAATCAATGAAATTAATTAAATTAACAATTACAAAAAGGAGTAATCTTTAGTCCATCAAATAACAAAACCAATAGAAAACATAATAAACGACTTTATTAATTAAAAAATTAAATAAAAAACAATATGACAGAACGCACCAAGCGAAATAACATAAAAATAAACAGCCTTAGAATCAATTATCAGTTTTAGTATCTGCGGTACAAAAAATAGCGCATCTACCACGAGAAAGTGCATTTTAATCCCTCGAGTGATTGTTGCCCGAGTGGGATTAAAATTGGTACTTTAGTCCCTTGGTATATAATATATTATTATCATATCATGTTTGGTAGCAGAGGCATCTTGCTTCAATTTGGGCTGGATAATGTAAGAAGGTTGTTTCTTAAGAACTTGATAGTATAGGTCAAGGTGAACGGACATTCGAAACTGCATTCCAAATCGGTCAGGTAGAATTTTAACAACGGAACTGCATCTCGGGTACAACGAAACTGCATCCGCGGTGCAAATTTTATTACTACTAAAATTTTTCAAAAATTTAACCAGTGTTGTCAAATGTAATTTTTAAAAGTAGGTACCCATCTATAAAGTAAAAGAAACATACATAAATAGGTACTTTATTGAACCCTTACCAGAAAAATGTTAGAAAATGGGACATGCATGTGATACTCCCCTTGTACCCCAACATTATTGACCACATGTCACTGTCAACTGTCAATACTCCTGACAAGTCAGTACAGACGAACGGACAACCACATACGCCAAGCAATAAAATATAGAATAGTGTAATACTAATAAATAAACAGTTTTGGTGATTTAATGACTTTTATTGGGGTTAATTATCCCTTACTGGTTACAGGTTATTCCAGTAATAACATAGTAATAATTGTTGTTTTGTGATGAGGTTATATGAATAAAACTAACCTAAATTACCAAATGGACTTTTAATTAACTTTCGTTCCAGGTACAAATGGATTATCTATCGCCAATTAATATTAATTTTAGTTCATCTTTGTCTTTGTGTTGGTGTCTTTGTGTTGGTGTTTTTCTTCAGTTTTTAATAATGGAAGCAACATTTTGTTAAAGTGAGAGAGGCATGTCATTATTGGTAATTCATGGCTATACACTCAGTTTTCAAAAAATGTTAAAACCCAAGGATCCGACGATACAATAGTGCAATCAGTTTTGAATCACAATCATGAAAAGTTATCCGATGAAATTTTTAACAGACATCTCGTGAGTAATTCAGTTAAGCTTAAAACTGTAGAAGACATTTGTGAAAAACCCTTAAAACTCATTAGAAATGAAATTAAAAATTCTGCAGTCGAGACCTTAACCACAAAGGACATTGTAAGATTAAGGAAAAATATATACAATACTAGATCTTCTCTTCTTTTTAAAAATTTTAAAAATAATTCCGAATTTCATACGGTAATTGAGTCGTCTCCTATTTTAACCAATCAGAAAGAAAACTTCTTGCTTAAAAATGACAAAGAAAATAATATTGTCATATTTTTGTGTTTATCAAACCTAAAATTTCTGTCATCTGTTTCTTGTTGGTATGTTGATGGTACATCTGAATATTGTCCCTGTTTTTTTACTCAGCTTTTTATAATTCATGGTCTTAAAAATGATCATTACATTCCATTAGTTTTTTTGTCTCCTTCCTAATAAAACATTCTTATCATACATAAGCCATATAAAGTTATAATAGAACAAATAGAAGAGCCGGAAGTGGCAGGTACGATTCATATCTACACCGACGATTCTAAAACAAAACAAGGCTCAGGATGTGGAATATACTCCAGATTCTTAAACCTAAACATAAAATGGGCTGTAAGCAATAATGCAAGTGTAGTTCAAACAGAGCTAACGGAAATTCCCATAGCAGCAAAAGAAATAAACAGAAACAATATCACTGGAAGAAACATGCTCATCTATACAGATAGCAGACAGGCACTACTCACCCTGAACAGACCACGAATTTACTCAGTGTTAGTACTAGAATATCAAGAAGGTTTGGCCGAAGTATCCATCAACAATGTGGCCACCTTAAGATGGATCAAAGGTCACGCCACATTGAAAGGTAACCGTCTTGCTGATTCATTAGCCAAGCAAGCAGCCAACCAAATACTTATTGGACCTGGCCCCACTATTGGCCTGACAAAATCGGTAGTGACAGACCTAATCAAAGAACATTCCCTTGTGAAATTCAAGTAAAGATGGGATGAAACAAGAAACTGCAGAGTTGCCAGGGAGCTCTTAAGTTATCCTGACAACACTGCAGCAAACAAATACTTGACTATGACTAGACAGAATCTGCGCCTAGTCACAGGCATTCTGACTGGTCATTGCCAAGTACGAAAGCATATCCATATTATGGGGCTGTCAGAATCAGCACTCTGCAGAGGGTGCGAACAAGAAGATGAGACCATCGAGCATATCCTTTACGATTGCCCGACGCTCTCATTTATTAGAAGATTTGTGTTCGGCGAGTATCGGCTAACACCGGACGATATAAGAGAAGCATCTCTTGGCGACATTGTCAACTTCATTAAATCTGTAGGCTGGTTCACGAGCTAGGAGCTGCCTATCATCTCAGGAGGATGCACAATGGGTCTAATGAGGCATACGTGCCGTGGGGGTGACCCACCCTTCACACGTTACAGATACAGATCATACAATTTTGTTTTAAGTATACAGGGTGTTAAAAAAAAGTGTCACAAAATGAAACGGTGAATAGTATGACCCAAAATAAGCAAATTAACGGTTTCGGAGATACGGACCATTTTGTGTTTATAACAATTTTTTATTATTATAAAAAAACAATGATATTTATAAACAATCAATAACAACATAGAGTTAAATGAGATGTTCAAAGTGCCCTCCCTCCATTTCAATGCATTGCCATTTGCACGACCGTACATAAAATGCATGTCAGCTATTCAATATTAGTGTAAACAAGCATAACGAAAATTTATAAAATTATTCACCCACAACAAAATAATAACTGCAAATAGTATCTATGAAAAAACATCGGTAGACTCCGATAAGAAAAGCAAGTTTTTGAGAATGAAAAAAGATAATCAAAAAACAAAACAAAACAAAACACAAAACACTCCATTTCTCTGAAACCATTCATTTGCGGACATATGTTTATTAAGACTTTTCTGCATATTTTGGCCCATACTACCCCCCGTTTTAGTTTGTGACACTTTTTTTTTAACACCCTGTATAATAGAGAAGTGTGTCAAACTTAACCACCCTGTTTCGCCGACAAAAATGATAACAGCAGATTTTGAGATTGCTATTCATAGAAGCATCTACAAGGCATTCCCAGAAGCAAGTCCACGAGGTTGTCGCTTTCACGCAGGGCAGTCATGGTACCGAAAAATTCAGGAATTAGGCTTAGCTACAGAGTACCAAAAAAAGGGAGAGAGTGAAACGGAATTATCAAAGTTTTTAACCTTAGTTTTTGGATTATCATTTCTTCATCCTGAAGATATAGGCGACATTTTCCCAACTGATTTAACACAAATTAGGCCTATCAATGAAAAAGTTACGCAGTTTTGTGATTATCTCGTTGACAATTATATTGCAGAAGACTCATCTTTTCCACCGTTTATATGGACAGAGTATTCTTCTTTTTTGCAGAGAACCACCAATTGTTGTGTGTCTTTTCATTCGAAATATAATGCTTCCTTTTACGCCGCTCACCCTAATGTGAATGTTTTTATAAATGTGATAACTTAATTTCATATTGACACATCGCTTAAAATGTCTGAAAAGGTCCATAGCCTACTTAAAAACATTTAACAATGCATTTTTTAAATAATAAAGTCTATTAAAACATGTTACGCTATAAAACGGCGTATCTCCTTTAATAACAGAGATAATGAAGTAAACCAAAAAAGAAAATGTTGGCGAAAGATGGACCTACCGTCTAATGTCAAGTGTTATATGTTTCGGTTGCTAGTATACTCCACAGGGTGATACGAATTTTCAAAAATAAAAACGTTACATTTTTATTACACCCGATATAAATCGAAAACTTTTTATCATAAACAGCGAAAATTATGACATTGTTAAGGAACCAACCTATAATGCAAAAAAATTATAAATTCAAAAAATATAGCATCAGAAATGTGGCAAATTTATGATGTTGCGTTAATTTTGTCCAGGAGTTTATATTTCTAATTTTCAGTGTTCTTTATTTATTAAAAATGGGTTATTCTGATCTGAATAAGCTCAATATTTGAAGTGATATATTTTCACAAAATAAAGTACACAGTTTTATCCTTAGTGTATTTATAAGCAATTACAAGGGGATATTTTTCATAGAAACATCCTGCATTTCGCGAAAACAGAAACAGGAAAAAAGTATAGAAAACTAAAAGCCCCAAAACTAAGGATATAATAAAAATCAATTGTTCTCTAGACTACAGTGAACTTCTACATTAATATTGAATGGAGACACAAACGGAATAAACCCAAAACCACTAAAGGTAAATCACCACAAGATCCTACAACTTACTCTCGAACTTCCAAGAACAATATGTTCAAATCTTAACAGACCGAGAAAGGGCCATTCAAAATGTTTCGGATCTCTATTTGCAATTGGGAATGGCAAATAGTACATTTTGCAAGTCCGAGTCTGATGGACAAAGTGATACGATATATCATTAATGAATGACCATTTCCTGATCCATCAGTTTAGTTGCAAAACTGGACTCCTTGACGACTGCTAGAGAATTTGAATATCCTGCTGTGCCTTTCTCTAGTCAAAGTTTCGTGTTTATACGGGGTGAGGCTGTGAAATTTGTATAAAGTTCAATACTTAAAAATATTAAAATATTAACATGGATGATAAACAAATTGATAACTACACAGGGTGTCCCATTAGTGCATAATTGATCGATAAATACACAAACAAGTTAAAATAAGAGTTAAATGGACGTTAAAATAAAAGCATATTTTTGGATATACAGGATGTTAAGCTTTTGCCTGACAAATAAAAATGTATATTATGTTAAAAGCAGAATAAAAAAAGTTGGTTAAGTAATAGGTTAGTGTTAATTTTAAAACATGATTGTATTACTACAAAAAAGGAACTATTTTAATACTTACTTCCTATTTTTCTGAGATTCCATCACTTAATTAATGGTTGATGGTGCACAAACCATGAAAATATAATGGCCTTTTAATATTTAGCCAACATGGTCGTCTCCCTATTAAATTTACGTTAAAAAATAAATAAAAAGTGAACAATATAGATAAAAATAGGCGAAATACTTAACATTAAGAAAATTTAGGTACCTAGATGAAGAACTGGAAAAGTTTTTAGTGAAAATCCAGCAAGCTGAATGGAAGAACACACCAAAAGTAAGACGATTAACAACTGGAAAACTACCCGGTCGAGATAAGAGAATTGGTAGCAAAAAAAAACTAAGAAAGAAATGGCAGATGATAGAATAACCAGACGATAAAAATATATTAAATAGGTCTACCCAAAGACTTCCTTTAACAGATACGTAGTGAGGCTAAAAATAAAGAAACTAATTATTCGCTCTGGAAGACTAAATATAAAAAACTCGTGTAACCACTATCCTCCTATCATAATAGCAGATAACAAATAGAAAAGAGCAAGAGACAATACAGAAAGCTGATATTCTCATTGCCCATCTACAAAAAAAGTTCCAATTAGATGAAAATGTGAAACAACTTAAAATTAGGCTAGTTACTACCAATGAAGTTGGAAAAAAATTCAGACAAACATCAACCCACAGAAAGCCCTAGGATATTACCTCATTAATGGAATAATATTAAAGAAACTACCAAGGAAGGCTATCGTTAAATTGACATATCTCATAAATGCCGCATTTTGCCTTAAATATATGTCGTAGGTTCATAGTGAAATCGTCTTTTCATCTAGTAATTTCATGAAGCGTCGGCATATTGTCCAAAATCATGAAGCTACACAATCTGCCAAGGCTTTTCATGAATAGCCCGTAGCATTTCGGCAAATTGTTTGTAACACAACCTGCCTAAATTAAAATATTGTGGTTTAATGAAATACCTACAACGGCAAGGTATGTTGTGTTTAAATGATTCTTCTGAGCTTATTACCGAGACAGTGGATTATATAGGGCGGGCCAGCATTGAACAGAGATAAAAAAAAAACATTTTATCGTATAAAATACTTTATATCGCTAAAAATATTTAAACTATTTTAGACCTTTTTTGATTATATTCATTAAATTTTAAATCTATACCTCAAACCGTTCGGGAGTTTTAGTGGACATATATTTTTGTCAAAACTTATTTTTGGTCATTTAAGAGTCAGTCTGACAGTTTTAGGCAAAACCAAAATATTTTTTATCTATACAATATTTACCCTCACCTTGTGTGATGAGGAAGCAATAGAATAAACAAAAAAAAATTGAATGACTTTATATTGGGAATCTTACTATCAATATCCGGCAACTAAAGCTTAGTAAATCTTCTAGTAAGATCTAAACGCACCATATATACGAATTAACCCTACGAATATACTTAAATAATTATTATTGGGTCCACCTTATATTATGTACCTTTGGTATTTACGTATATTTTGCATGATTTATAACATAACCTCAAACAATTGTTTATGCCTTACTAACTGCTTCATGTTGCATGGTCTTTTATCGCACATGACGTATATTATTTGCTATAGTATGCATTAAACATTTTATTTTCATTACTTTCCTCTATACTAACCACAAATAACAAAATTACTACCAGTTTCAACAAAATCAGGTAAATTAAACATGTTACACAATCTGACGACTATAAATCGTTACTTCACAAAGAATGTGGTCTCTTCATAAAAAGCATCGGCAGAGTGTGTAGCTTCATGATGTTACACAATATGCCGACGCTTCATGATGTGCCTAGGATCTTCATGAAAAGACGAATTTCACTATAAGACTACGACATATATACCAGATGCGTTAAAAATGGCTGAAGTTATCCTAATTTCTAAGCCAGGAAAATCTCCGAATGAAGTATCATATAGACCTAATTCATTATTACCAACTAAGATATTGAAAAAGCTACTTCTAAAATGACTAAAAACAATAATTGGAAATAAAAACCTGACCCCTTGGCACCATATTGATTTTAAAAACAAACACTCGAGAAGGGTGTGGGAGGCTTAGTGGTAGAGTCTCTGCCTGCGGATCCAAGGGTCCCAGGTTCTAATCCCACCGTTGGCCGGACTTTTTTTATTTAATTTATTTATTTAAAATTAATTCTGATTCCTTGGTAGGATTCCCCACTTGATCTTTCATTGTTGGGTTCTAATTAGCACTGCTGTTCCTAAAGTGGCACTGGGAAATATTAACAAAGCCTACAAAGAACACGAGGGGAAATAACCTTAGCAGTTGAAGCCGATGACACAAAAAAAACTCGAAAATAGATTAGGTGCACAGGATATCTGTTACCATAAAAAAGAGCATATGAGGAAAAATGTATATGCTAAGCTATATTCCTTGACGTAGCCATAGCATTTGACAAGATAGTGTACGCTGGTCTCATACACAAACTTGAAAAAAAAGCTCACTAGAAAATATGTCGACATTCTGGGAAGAATATTTGGAGTGAAGAAAGAGGAGTTATACTTCGAAATGAAAGAAATTAAAGCAGGAGTCTCACAAGGCAGTGTGCTAGGACCAGTTATATACTTATTACATACCAGCGGTATCACTCAACGAAAATCTGTTAACATAGCAACAAAAAAGGGGATCTGAGTGAAATTTTGTTTTATCAAATTTCCTATTAATTTTCAGGTCTTCTAGATATAATTTAAAATTGGAAATAAAAGTAATGTGAAAGATTGTCGAATTTTCAAAAGGAGTGAAATTAGGATTGTTGTAGTTGATCTAGGTAGCTGTTTTTCCGATGTAAGCAGTGTTACAATTATTAAATGTCAACCTGTATATGCCTCATTTTATCAAGTCAAGTATAATTAAAATGGTAGTTTTATTAACATTGTTTTTTGACAAAAGTTCTTTAATAATGGGAAAAGGGTTTCGTCTCTAGTTACATTGGTAAAAATATTGCTAACATCAAAAGTAAATGAACACAATTGAAAATACGTTTGTTCATTTTTTTTTATCTACCAGTGTGTACGTGTACGCACCTACAACCTTTAATTGATTTCTTTTATTTTCAGGTTAAAGGTCAGATTTACAAATTTGTAGACGGCAGTTACAAAGAAACTGCTCTCAAATACGATGGCGATGCATGCACTTTTCTAAAAACAATTTGTGGGAATATGTTCCAATTTAATGCGAATAAAGATGTTTTTAAGAATTTTATAACAAAGTGTCCATTGAAAAAGGTATGTTAGAAATAAATATTCTAGGAGTAAACCCCATAGGCATACAAGGGGAGATAAACAGAGCAAGCGGTCAATCCGCTAAAACTTTCAGGAAATATTATTTGACTATCTCCCTAGACCAAATATCAGCGACTATTTATCTAGAAAAATGGTTGATATTTGGTCTAGTGAAATAGTCGTCACAAATATAACACGACCTTGATCAATATTCTGCTATAATAGTAGTTGCTAAATTTCTCAAACATTTTACAATTTGATTCTACATAATTTTGGCAGATTAATAATGCCTAAAATTATCGAAATTTAGATTCAACAAAAATAGCTGACTATTATCAAGGTCTTGGTATATTACGCTTGATTATTTTATTAACAATATAACTGCTATACGATTATGATGGTAGCTAGTGACCACCAGGCGAGTATGCAGAGTGGATTACTTAATAGTTCCTTATCGTCGTTATTAACTATATCCGAATGATTTTTTTTAAGACTTATGAACTTTATTATTAGTTTAATAAATATAAGCTACTTTTTAGCTTATAAAGACTATTAGAAAATAAAAAAACTAGACACAGTGCTCTAAATAATGATCAAAATATATACACTAGATCTTAAAAACGTCGAGATAGAAGGTTTTAAGTCCTACTCATAATTAAACTAATCCAATCTCTGGCATTTTAAAATTCTAGTCACCCGATTTCGCTAAAAGTAAAATAAGCAACTATTAATTATTTACAAGACAGCTTTATTAAAAATATCTACTTGCTCGCTATAATTGGTATTCGTTTAAAAAATGTGATAAAATAATGTATCAGCCATTTCCAAAAGATAACCAATTTGTTATCCGGTTAACAAGTACAAGGAGCTTGCTAAGATAGCAAGCTTAAACAAAATAAAAATCAGTATCTTAAATATTGACTAAGCTATCAGTGGGTGGAATTTTTAGGAGGTTTATCAATACCGAAAATGCTTAGATACACCATTGGTGTAATTTAAAGAATAAAAACAGATAAAAACGAACAGAAACGAATAAAAACGAATAAAAAGGAATAAAAAGGAGTAAAAAGGAATAAAAAGGAATAAAAAGGAATAAAAAGAAATAAAAAGGAATAAAAGGAATAAAAAGGAATAAAAAGGAATAAAAAGGAATAAAAAAGGAATAAAAAGGAATAAAAAGGAATAAAAAGGAATAAAAAAGAATAAAAAGGAATAAAAAGGAATAATAAGGAATAAAAAGGAATAAAAAGGAATAAAAAGGAATAAAAAGGAATAAAAAGGAATAAAAAGGAATAAAAAGGAATAAAAACGAATAAAAACGAATAAAAACGAATAAAAACGAATAAAAACGAATAAAAACGAATAAAAACGAATAAAAACGAATAAAAATGAATAAAAAGGAATAAAAAGGAATAAAAACGAATAAAAACAAATAAAAACTAATAAAAACGAATAAAAACGAATAAAAACGAATAAAAACGAATAAAAACGAATAAAAACGAATAAAAACGAATAAAAACGAATAAAAACGAATAAAAACGAATAAAAACGAATAAAAACGAATAAAAACGAATAAAACGAATAAAACCGAATAGAAACGAATAATAACGAATAATAACGAATAGCGATGAGCGGGACGAAAGCCCCCCATAGGGGGGCGAGGGTCTTAATTAATTACAGTGTTTTGTAATTAATACTTGCCAATTATTATCTGATTAGTGTTCTGCGGTTTCTTGTCTCATCGCTTATTGGAGTCTCTCCATTATATCAACGAAATTTGACTCATTACATGCCAAATAAAAGGGTTTATTTTATCGATGGAGTCGATCTCGAACATGCATTACAACACTTGTAATTCAATGTCCGGAAATACATTTTGTATCTCTGGAAGTATTTGTTATTTGAGACAAATTAAACACAAAATCTAGTACCAGATACATTTTAACCAAAGTAGTTCTTCTTAAATAAATAAACCATCCCTTCCGAACTGTTATCAGCAATGTTACCTGTGTACTGTGTAAGTAGCGAAGGTGCAAACGATAAAGTTTGAACTTTAACTGACATTAGTTATAATTTTAACCAAATATGATATACAGAATAAAACTTTTAATAACTTTTTTAATAACCTATGATTAATTTTATCCAAATTTTTACAGAATAGCTCGTCCTATACATTTTTAATAATTTAAATAATTTACTTGTCTGAGTAAAATGAATAATTTACGGTATCACCTAGCATATAATTGCAAGACTAGTGGTAATTAAACAAAATGCTTACTTTAACTCATCAGGAATAGCATATTAAAAATATTGGGACAAGCGCTATTTATCAGGAAATAATTTTAATTAAACTCATTTTGTCCCCTAAAGTCGTAAAGTGCATTAAAAGTCTATAATGGAAACTGCCGCAATATCATTATAAAATGGACATTGTATGAAGTCGTTAAAGATCAATAGCCGAGAAAAAAATTCAAGCATCTAAATTTAACCAAATCTAATAATGCTAGGTCGAATCGGTATGTCCAGATCAAATGGCGAACGCCAGCACATAACGCTCGCAGCTTCGTTATGCAAATTTCGTTTTTACCGCATCTTTATTTGAAAACCAGTATTCCGGTCTTTTTCATAAACCATTTCAATTTATACAGCTATTTTAACGTTCAGAATTTTTCAGTAATCGTTTAAAATTGTAAGATATAAAATTTAATGTTACATAATTTAAAATCCGAAAATTTAAATTTATTGTATGCAGAGACTAATTTTTTTTATATACCTACATTCTAGAAAAAGTTTTAAATTTTATGAGAATTAATATTATACTCATTACCTGTCAATTTTAGTAATAAAAAAAATTAATATTTTTAAAAATAACCCATTGGCGTAGAATCAATGGCTATAGCTGTAACGTTTTAATTAATTTTGTCAGCAATGTTAAAAGGTTATTTATAACTATGACATTAAAATTTTAACCCAACTCTATTCTATATTTCATCAATTTAATTTTGTGTTATTAGCTATTTTATAACCAATCGCAGTTAAAATAGACATGGCAACGACTAAAAGTTAATTGAAATGTAGCTCAACCCGGCTTTAAAAATAAGAAAAAGAATATATTTGACATATAATCATTACTAGATTTATTACTGACTTAAGTTATAATTTGTAACTAAATAATACGGAATACAAAATTAAAAATAACATTGCCTTGGTAGGATTCCCCACTCGACCATTCACTGTTGGGTTCTAATTAACAGTGCTGTTCCTAAAGTGGCACTGGGAAACAGTAACAAAGCCTACACAGAACACGAGGCGAAATAACCTTAGCAGTTGAAGCCGATGACACACAAAAAAAAACATCCGGTTATATTTATAACCCAGAGTTAAATTTAACCAAATTTTTATAGAACAGACACCTAAAGCTTTTTATTTTTTAAACGATTTCAAAAAAAAGAGGAGGTTCTCAATTCGTCGAATATATTCTTTTATGTATGTTCAGCGATAATTATTTACTACGTTATCTTAGAAAGAGAATACCTCAGGGGTAGTTCCATATACAATTGGCTAGGATCTGATGATCTATGAGAAATTTAAAAATCTCAATTTTTAAGGTCATCTGCACGATTTTGAAGTTGTTCTTTAAAATTATAACTTGTTTATAAAAAAAGTTGTGACGCATATTAAAAACGCACGTAGCTATTACACCCCAAGAATTAAGATTTTGATTAAAACATGTTAAAAAAAACGAATGTGCCTGAATTCAGAGCATTAAACAAATAGGTAAATTTACATAATTTTTAATGGTACCCTGGGACAGAATCATACTCGTATTACAAAGAAACATTAAAAACTTTATTTAAAAATATTACTGGAGCCGACTTCAATGCAAAACACCCATTGGGATTTAGAATAACAAAAAACAACTAATGATAAAAACTTGAAAGAAGTGATGGTACAGCTAAAATGTGTGTCACATTTAACAGACAAGCCAACTTATTGGCCCACAGACAAATCAAATATTCGACTTAATAGACTTTTTTAAGAAATCCAAATCGTTCTCACATTACTCCGAAGAAGGTCACAATTAAAATTACACCTGTTTAATACCCCATTCAAGATAACATATATCCCTAGGTTGTGGCAGTGGTCGTACTATGGTGCATTCTAAAGCCAGATTGAGCTGGTTATTAAATTTTGTTTTTATACATATTTGCTAATTTGATCTTTAAGTATAAATTCAAACGATCTAGAAAGAGTGGGTAGAATACTACTAGGACGCAAGTCAGATAGGCTAGTAGGTTGATTACATTTAGCAAAATGATTTTTTCCTATTTAAATGGAAAGTAAATATAAACAATTAGTATAATATACTTTTCGGTTGTATATTTAGATTTAGTGAATTGTGTTTCAGAACTAAAAAAAATCAACTTTTGTAAAACTAACCTATTTAAATAAAAACAATTTAATTATTTAAACAAAAACTATTTAATTATTAAAAAAGCTATTTACCTATTTAAACAGAAATTGTAAAATAAAACTAAATAAAAGATTAGTAATTATTGCATATTTTAACACTTATATTTTAATAAAAAAATAAATATTTTCTAAAAATCGAGTATTTTTGGGTTAAAAGTATTATTTTTGCTTGGTTTATAGCATTTACGAGTAATTGGAAATATCTTCATTTTCGCCATGGTTGCTGTACAAAATATAATCGTTGAGGGAATACATTTTATGAATGTCAGCAAACAAACAGCCTATGTTTTGCAGAATCGTACATTACGTAGAATACTCGGTAATTTCTTTTAAAATAAAGAACTGCCCGTTCGAGAATCTCTAACCCATCACTAACGGCTAAATACTAGCGTTTACAAAAACACCCAATCTATGTATCCCAACTCGTACAATAAATAAAAATTTAAATTTTAAATAAACTGGATAAAGATAAAATATTTTTTTATTGTATTCATTATTATGTTTGATATTTTAACTTTATTTAGGTATATTATATTTTAAAATATATAGGTACTTATAACATTAATTAAAAAAAAATAAATAAATAAGAAATTTCAAACTAAGACAATTAGCATTAAAGTTTCTAGCTTTGCTGAAAGAATGCTACGAAGGGTAATTACAATACCAACAAAATTTCATTTATTTTCCCTGTAAAGTAATAGAATAAAAAGAATAATAATGTTTACTGTTAATCAATAAGAGTTACAAAGTGTTAGATAAATACACAATAAATAATTAGGTACATGATTACTTTTTTACTTATGTTATATCAACATTAGGAACCCATCTTTTTTAGAAAGTACCTGCAACATTGCAACATAATACACGATATTTCGTAGGTACCCAAGAACTTCTACTTACAAAATTTATCCATTCCTGACGTTTTTCTAAATCCCCTTGAAAATCTACAATAAATGAATAAAATTGTGTTTATTATGTAGATATAATTAACATTTAATTTTCATACGACTCTGCACTATGTTTATACTTACCTATGAAATCTTATTTAGGAAATTTTCTTATCCACACCATTTTTACTTGTGCAATTGCACTTAGCACACGACGCCATTATTCTATTAATGCTTTTGAGACTAATAGTTCATTATAAACGTTTATAATTAATAATTATAATGAAATTAAAAAATACATTAAAATACAAACTGTCACAAGTGAAGGAAGTCTAGCATCAATATGGCCGACGTGGTGACACTTTTAACAACGTGATTGCGTATCCTTCCCTATTTTACCTCCATGGTTCAACCTTTGTCATACTAGGACTGTCACAAACCGACAAAATTTCTCTGGATAAACTTTTCAGTTTACCTATTAATTTCATAAATTTATTATTTGTTATAGCCAATCCAATATTTGCTCGACTCACCCATTCGTTGTCTTGAAATCAGATTAAATACTAACTATTGAAAGACGGAAACTAACCACTAACTAATTCAATAATAGTTTAAAACTAGTTAAACTTGCTTTAAACTATGTCTGTTTCGACAAACCAATACAATAACAAAACTTCGTGATCACTCCTTAATCTCAACGTAAAAGTATTTCGGTGTCTACCACAATGAAAATAAATAGATAAATCTATGTGGTACAGTTGCGTGTACAAGCGAATGTAATTAGTGAAGTTTGTTTTGACTAGGAATCTGGAAAGTTGTAAGAAGAATTTGTATTCCGACCTCATCTTAATTGTTTTTCAAGATTAAAATGCCTTGCCATACCCTTTCTCCATCATTGTAGCTCAGTCCAGTTCAATTATTTTTATTTATTTCTGTTTTTGGATGCCACTTTTTACTTAGATATCCTGACCTCTTGTCTTTTTTCACCCTTTTTTTTTCGTTTTTTTTTTATGAATAACACATCATTGTGAATCGGTTAATGTAATTTAGTCGCTGTAACTATTTATAAAAAATTAATTCAATAAGTTTTAATTAAAAAGGGCGTGGATCGGATATAGTGCGCCAACCCTGGCACGTCGTGTTTATTTATACAATATGTATAAAATATAATATTGGATTAGGAAAATGGATGTGGGAAGGTCGAAATAAGTTTGGATCTTCTACTAATTTATTTAGGCGCGTTTAAAAGGAGGAGTGGAAATAGCAAGCTCAGGTACACAATCATTTTTTAAGGACGATGGTTGGGATAGTCCTGGGGCTCCATTATTGTCCAGGTTTGAGCGAGTTTTCCTAATCTTTTTCGGTTTTAGGAAAATGTTTAGCATTAAGCTAGGGGTGTAATATTTAAAGTGGAATCTCAGCAGTAAGTACAGGAAAGGGGTATAAATTAAATTCTGGTTCAATGCAATTGGGAGAAAATATAACTTTTAAGGCAAACTTATCGGCACTTACCTTTAGATGGATCGTTTGGCACTAAATGTCCTAATTTATTGCGTTAACTTTTGATTCTAACACCCTAGTGGGATATAAATTGTCACGTATTGTAAAATGTGACGCAGCTAATTTAATTAGTAAGTAATTTAATTCGTAGCGTATTTTTTTAATTTTAGTTTATTGCGATTAACGTTTGTATTTTTTTATGTTTTATTAAATTTTGACAGCACCGAAGATGGAAAAGTTTTCCGAAACATATGTAGTGCTGTGCTAAACGATAGAAAATAAAAACGACCGAATAAACCAAGGAAATTTTTATTTATATAAAACTCTGTTACGGTCAAGAAATTATTCTTATTCAAACAAATTATAAACATATATAGACATATTTTATAGTCGTATATTCAGTGGCGGCTCGTGGTAATTTAAAATGGGTGCTCAATTTTTCCAATAATTTTATCATTTGTAAGTTCGGTTCAAAACTTTGTAAAAGTCCTGTTTTTCTTTTTAATTATTTGAGTTTGTATTAAGTGTAGTTATTATTATCATCAACATCATACTGTTTTAAAGCACTACAACTATTAATAAATGAATATTTTAGTTACTGTAATATTTGTTTTGTTTTTAATATGTTGAAAACCATCTATAAACATTATTAGTTAGTAAACTGACTTTCCTTCATAATTTGAGATTATTTTTAAATATATATTAGGTGATGTAGACAGCTTAACATTGATTTTTGTGTAAAAAATATTATATGAAACTTTACCTACCATTTTTCAGTTTTTATTGTAAGTTTAATGATTTTTACAATTTGTCACAGATATCAAATAAAAAAAATATTTTTTAAATACCTTTTATTGGCAAATAAAATAAGAACTAAAATGTTTTAAATGTTTATTTTATAAGATCAGTCCCATCACAATACATAATATTACAGACACAAACTAGAATAAAGATATATAATGCCTGGCATTCTAAATGATACTCTTCGCAGTTTAACAGACCCCCATTTTCAACCAGTTTGTTTTCACAATCAATAGGCATCATCTCCGTATAGAGCTTCATTTCTACTAAAAATTTCATGTTGATATCGCTTTTCATTTTTTTTTTATTTCAACCTCCTTTAAATCCCCCATATTTAATCAGATTTTTTTTTATAATTAAAGGGCTTCTCCTTTTAGAGCTTGATTGCTAAAAATTTCAAGTTGATATCATTTTTCGTTTTTCTGTTAGGATTTTTTTAATTATTTGAAGGGTGCAGGGGAAAAACGGGCTAAGTCAAATTTTATGGTTTTGAGATAAAGCAATTTTAAATTTCAAAACGCTACAAAATCTAAAGTATTTGAATTCACAAAGTTCTCTTTTTACCAATATGGCCCCTAAATACCATAGATCTTTGGGTCATAAAAGAAAGGCTTTAAAAAAAAATTAATGGAAAAATCAAAAATTTATTGTTAATTGGTCGTGACTTAGCCCGTTTTTCCCCTGAATTTATAATATATAATTTTGTATTTTAAAGTGTGTTTATTTCACTCAACAACCAGCTTTATGCCTACATAAATAATACACTAAAACAAAACTGAACTAAAAAATAATCTTCATTATTCTATCATTAATTCGATAACCTAAAATAAATAATAAATAGTTTAATTAGTGTATAAAAAAAATAAACAAAAAAATAAACAAGATTTTTTTACCTTGAAAGTTTCTTTATAGGTAAGAAGTCCTTCATATTTCCAATTAATTATGCACCAGTGAGGTAAAATAATCTTGAGCTTCCTTTCCACAGAACTTCTTCAAACTCTGTAAATTGGCAAATTTTTCCGCCGAAATTGGTATTGGACCTGGAACAAATAAGAGAATTTTAATAGTCAAAATAAAAGTATATGCGTATAAGTTTACCTGTGTAAGATATTTCGGGAAGAAGAAACTGGTTGTTTGTCTCCAAGTTTTTGAGGACCACAGATTTTCTATCCATCACAACTGCAGAGATCCATGTCCCATTATATGTGTCTCTGTACTTGATCAACCTAGGGTGTTCTTTTGAAACTTCGAACTGCCTTATTGACTGAATTGGAAAGCTAGCTTTTTTCTTGTAGAATTTATTCAAATGTTCGGTCCACTGTTGAAAAATGTGTTGATTGTCTTCTGAAAGATGTTCCACTACAAAGGGCGAAGGTTTTTTTCTGGAAGATTGGACGAGGTCACATAATTCCTTCACTGTTTTAACTCTGGCTTTCTGATTGATGATTCCCATATTCTTATCATTTTCCATATAAGAATGGCCTCTAATTGGGAAAGTAACTCGAACAGAATCAAATCTTTTTTGCTGGTGAACAAGATTATGTAAGTAGCGGAAAAAAGTGTAATTCTTATTATGCCCACCGCAGGAGTCACAAAAAAAATCCAAGTTTCTTATGTCTGAATTAAGGTAATTAGTAATTATACACAAAATGATTCATTAGAGAAGAAACATCATCACTACCTTTTTTGGCAATAGTTTCTGGGTATACATAAAAAACACTTCTTGAGTCAGACAAAACGTGTACGTTAAACATATAAATGGACAACTGCCTTTTGTAGTATACATCATTAGTAGGAATTTTGGGGAGAGGAAAATTTTTACCAAAGTCTATACAGACTGACTCTTTAACGTTTGATTTGCGACTTGAAAGCTTTGATTGCTTTTTAATTGAATAAAATGATTTTGCTTTACATAAATGCAGGTCATGTAATGTGGTCAGTTGTTTTATTTCAGCTGTTATATCTTCCTTAGTTCGACCTATTTTTTGATTTTTATTTGGAGACGTGTGTACAGGGTTTTCATTGCTTGCATTTTGTTTTTCATGCTCGAGACATTTTATTTTAGCTAGGTACTCATCACATGTACTGCACGTGTCTGTTCGTGGGTAACCAAAAGCTATATTAAAATCTGTGGTGAAAATGGTCCTGTAGGTTTCGTAGGATACTTCATTGCTGGGATGCATATTTTTAAACATTTCCCACATTTTTTTAATGTTTAGCTTTTCAGGCAAATATTTCTTCTGAGTGTCTTTAGTACTATAATGACTGCCACTGCTTTTAAATGAAGATATATGGCTCTTTAATTTTATTACGAGTAACATCAGACAGTTTTAATGGCCTTTTTGAGTGTTTTCCTCTTTTATCAATTGGAGAAATGCCAGTATTTTTTAAAGATGTGAGTAAATACTCAATTCGACGTTTTGTAATGCCGTGTAATGCTATAAACTCATCTCGACAAATTTCTAATTCATTAAGCTTATTTTCATGTAAATACCTAATCTTATACAGAGCTACAACATCTCTTAAACGAGCATTTTCTTCATCTACCCGAGATCGTCTATTTTTGACTGGGACAATACTAATGAGTCCACATAAATAGGAGTTTTGCTTATCAGTAGACTCTAAAAGATTAAAATTCTTTATAATATCTCGCTTACCCTCCGCAGGAATCTTTTTGGAGCACTGTAAACGTTTACAATCGCATTCTTTACCAATTTCATGGCTTTGTACTTTCAATTTTTTATTCACATCTGTTAATCGTCCATGTTTTGGTCTCTTTTTTGTAGAAGATATCACTTGTACACTTTCACAATTACTTGAGTCACTTTCCATGATAGAACAATGTTCCTAACAATGTTTACCAATGAAAAACATGAAGAACACTGACAAATCTGCACGAAAACAATTAAAATGGCGATCACAACGTTACCGAATGGACAAGTATAAACGCGACTTAGCCCGTTTTTGCTGGGTACCGCACGTTTTTCCCCTGTACGGGATATTTTTCTTATTCGATATCTTCTGATTTATCCTATTCTTGACGTGGGAGGTATTTTTAGAACAAAATTTAACATATTTTCTATCGGATGACGTTAATATCTCAATTTCGCTAAAAACTGACTTAGCCCGTTTTTCCCCTGTACCCTTCATTTTAACTCCCCTTAACTTCCCAATATATTCATATTTTTTTCAGTATCAATAGGCTTTATCCTTATTTTTACTAAAAATTTCATGTTATTATCGCTTTTCGTTTTTAATTTAGGATTTTTTTTAATTTCAACTCATCTTAACCCCCTATTTTTAATAAGATTTCTTAAATTTTCAAGTTGATATCATTTCTCGTTTTTGACTTATCGTGCAGACAAAAACGTGACTTTGGACAGACGGACAAAGTAAACCTATAATATTCTTCACAAAATACTGTATGAAGAGTAGAAGAAAAAATTTATGAGGTAAAATAAACATTTAAAGAGGGCAATGATAATATTCAACTACTTTTATCAAAGGATACTAAAAGTTTAAAATAGCAGCACATAATTGAACATTTATAGAAATATGTAAACTAAAATAGTGAGATACACATCGTACAATTTTATCACACTTAATTCTCCACATGACCCTTTCTAAGTGTATTTCACAGCATATTCCAAAGTATTCTTGCTCTCACTAATGTCCTACCCTCATGGCTGCTTTTGCATGTCCAAGTTTACTAAAAAATAATTGTTTTAATAAATAATAGAATAGTAATTTTGTCTAAATAGGTAAATCAGCTTCATCTGTATTTTCAAATTATTGTTTAATTGTAGATGTAGATAGTATATTAATGTTTTAATATAAACTTATAGGATTGATGACCCAGAGCATGTAGATATGTGGGATGCGACTTGTTAGGTGCCTAATCGAAATCAAAATTTGTTTGATACTTACTGCTCTTTTCGAGACACTTTATTTTGTTCCTAAAGTTCCATTATTAATATTGACCCAATTGTTCTATGTTCACTGTAATTGTCACACTCAAACTTCATAAATTCCAAAACCAAGTATTTATTAAATTTTAGTTTAATAATCCGGAATATCTGGAAATATATTTTTTTATTTAATGCAGATTCAGCAGAACCGCTGAAGATACGAGACACCAACTTATCGCATAAACAAGCTATAAAGTGTCGCGCTTCCTAAAGTTTGCGAAAGCTGAGAATTTTACGGGTAATAATTATTATACCGACGAATAAAATTTACGTCGGTCTTTATGGATATTAAAAACGAGTTAAAAGTATGAGTTCAAAGTAGGATTTCGTATCTCAGAGATAAATTCTGCAACTATTTTAACACAAACTGGCATAGATCAAGTTTATCAGGTTCACCGCCATGATACGATTTCAGCGGTTAAATAGGATTACCGTTGGGATAGGTGATAGCGTGACAGCAGGAGAAATACCGCAGTAACGGATCATAGGTAGCAGGACCTATATCCAGGAGGAAAAGATATAATGATTATATACAGTGCGTTTCAGATTTTTATAGCAGGACTTTTACACTCAAAATCAATACAAAAAGTCATGATTCCAAGTCATAATAGTAATATATTAATAGGTATCAAAAGATTATTTATTTATTTATTTACCAAAACTTAGGGGCGGCTCATGATCAAAATTTTGGGGGTTCACAGTAGCAGAATATAGATCCCGGTACAGATATAGGTAAAAAACTGTCAGTGTTTTAAAAAGGTATATTTAAACTTTCTAAAATACTGAAAGTTTTTTCATACATCTGTACTGATACCTATATTCTGTCGCTGTGAACCACCCCACGAACGGCCACTGCCAAAACTCAAACAGGTCTATTTGCCTTTTTACATGAGTAGTTTTCTTAACATAACAGTTAAATATTTGTTATATTATATGATACTCAAAATATAATACAATGTACGTTTACAGAAGCAAATAAATATCAAAACCGTAAAATATACAAAAAAGTGCTGGACTGACAATATATCTATACTTAAAAACTTAAAATGTTTAGATAATCAAATAGAACCCTTTTGAATTGATTAATAACAATTATCCAATCATTAAATTGAAGTTATTATCAAGTCTTATGATATAAGTTAGAGCAGATTGCAGAGTGCTTTTAAAAATATTAAATTTTAGAGAGGATCTGACACTTCTTGATTGAACAATAAATGGTACTAACAATAATAATTGCATACAATTTGTGTCGTTGTTGACAATTTTAAAAAGGAACGAACTCGATTGTTTACGTTTATGAATTAGTGAAGGTACTAGAAATTCCTCTCTAAGCATAGAGGTTTTTATTTTGATATAATTAGGCCAGACATTATATTTTTAACACACTTTTATTAGCTTCCCCTGTATGTATGTTTATTACTCTCCTTTGGACTAAAAGCAAGTGGCTTATTACTGTCAGTATATTCCACTACCTCAAGTTCGTTCGTTGGCCGAGCGGTCTAAGTCGCGGGTTTTCAGATCGCCAGACTCACCGATCGTGGGTTCTAATCCCCACGGCTGAAAAAAAAAATTGTTTTTTTAGCAAAGCGTGGGGCGCTTTATCTATATTTCTCGTACATCGAGCTCCCGACGCTTTTTTCACAATAATACTAGTATTTTCCATTTATTATTCTTTTAAGCTTATTTGAAAAATTATTTTTAACTTTTTAGTTTGATATGCTCTAAAAGCGTGTTTTTTAGTTCTTTTAAACTATATTTTTTTAATAAAGATATCGCAAAAATGTATTTTGTATGTTCTCTAACGAGTCTAAATGTTTTTGAGGTTTTGTTCGTACTAAAGTAAAATACAAATATTTTGTTACTTTTAAATTCGAAAATTGAGATGTTTGTCTTATAAGAAAACTTAATGACAGGAAAACATTAAATTTTTCTGATATAATTTTTGAGGTTAACGTCACATTGATTTTTCCATTCCAATATTTTCTATATCAGTATTCTAATAATTCCTGTACGTATTATCCTTGATAACAGCCATTTATTTATCGGTGGTAATTTATATATCAATTTTCTTATCTGTAATCAATCACCTCCTAACAATGGTATAAGAATGTCAGGACAAGCTGGTTATTAGTGTCTTGGAACACGTTGTAAATCGATTAATAAATGGTGTAGAATAGAGATAATTTATTTTTGACTCGACCAACCTTCGATTGAAAATAAAAGTAAAAATATCAGTTGATAAAGTAAATTGCTTTAACGCTTTGTTTTAACAAAACGGTCAATTGCACGAGACAAAAAAGTATTTAATGAGAATTAAAAATTACAAAAAAATAATGAGAGTCAACAGGTTAAGTTTCGCCACCAGGCGACACTACTGAAACGTGAAGTAGGTATTAAAGTATGTAGGGACGAATGTTGTACATGCTAATGACCTAGGGGTATGGTCTCCTTCCAATGATTTTAGATAGCCTGGTTTTTTACTGCACTTCGCTAATCTCACCTGTGTTCCCACTGTGGTGACTTTGTCGTGAGCCTCGGAAATCGAATCCTGGACTGTTCCTAGTTTCTCTAAACTTATTTTATCCTCCGGGTACCTTACTGCTACCATTGCAATCTTCACTGAGGCAAGACCTTCTTCCTTAGTCAGCTGACCTGTGGTCTGTTGAACGTGGGCGCTTTGCAGTTTTTGTGCCTTGATTGGCAGCACCTTGCACCCTGGTTTTTTGATATTCTATCTTCTAGGGCTTGTATGGCCTAGTTTGGGGTTTTGGAAAATGTTCTTTTATTATCTACATTTTTGCCGCTGTATAATTAAGGCCAGTTTTCAAAAAATTCTTTAGCCTTGTCTTTGAATGAACACCTAAACGGGAAGAGTTTACCACGTCCTCGGGTATTTGGTATACCTCTTCCAGAAAGGAGACAATGACTTTACGCCTCTTTGCTAGCTTTCAGGAGGCGCTGCCTTCGTTGTTTCCCCTTTCGAGATTGACGCTGTTGCCTTGCTTTTTTGTCGTTTATTGTTTTTAGAATCCGTTTTTTGACGCACGAGTACCCAGGGAAAAATATCCGCTACGGCAGAGCCCTGCATGCCGTAATTACCCGGAGATGACCCGGTGTCCCAGAAGCTTTGTTTTCAATATGTTAAACTAGGTATCATTCAGTCCTTCGGTACGGTTTGCGATATATCTTAACTATATCTGCTACTAGCCTGAGATTTTGGTCTTTCTCTTTTCTACCACCTGGAGATTCGTATGGTAGGCACTTAACCAATTATATAGGTCCAAGACAAATATTGTAGGTCTTTTTTTATCCATTCAGGCATCCCTTTGCACCACTCTCGGTTGTTCCAAAGTCCCCACCTTAAATGGTCCAGCTACCCGTCCAGGGTTTCAGCATAGTGGCATTGCAACTTCATGGACTTATTGTATCACCATTTGCATCTACTTTTTCCGACTCATTCATTTCACTTCCTATATGTACTCCCACGAGCATATATTCTCGGGCCGTCATCCAAGACATGACTGCAAACGTTTTTGACATCAGAACTTGACATCCTATAGAGGTCTATGTTTTTAACTTTTTGTGATAGCTACTGTTTGTATTTTCCATCACCCTGTGTATATAATAGATATTCCTCGCCAATATTTAAATTCCCCATGACAAGTATTTTATATTTCGATTGTGTATGACTCATGACGTTAATGAAAATCCAAATTTTTAAATGTTCGTAAAGCGACAGGCTAGAGTATGCTGTTGGAATGAAAGCTTGAGCAGTGAAATATATTTGAGGATGTAATAATTAAAATAGTGTGTATTGAATAATTAATAATCAAAATAGAGAACTTGTAAGAAAGAAAATTTTATAAGAAATTTGTGTTAATTAATAATTTGTAATACTAAATGGATATATTAGGCTATATTGATGTCGAAAAAAAGTGTGCTGGGAGTGATTGATATAACTGAAATATTCCAAGGTTCTTTGGTACATTTTACTGTAGTGGGATTCATTCTATATTATATCATTTATATCGTTTGATTTGTTGGCATTTCCTCTCAAAAAGTCAGTATTTTTATTTTAATAACGTATGCTAATATATATTTTTTAATTTAAAAAACTATAAAAAATTTTTTGACTGCCTCAAAGGATCAAAACATAAAAGCCGTTTTCATTACAGAGTACAATAACTAGCATGCTTTACAAAGGACGTGTTTGTATTTGCAAGTAATTGTATAGGCAGAGCGAATTAGACTAATGAGGTCTACTGTATGTTTGTCACACAGTGTAATTCGAAATAGATGCGTATGTAGTTGAACATTTTATAGTGTAATTCGGGTATAGCTTTTCGTTAAAAAGTTTAACTGCTGCAAATGAGGAGAATTAAACGCGATGTCCGTTAGAAGTTCAAACACAAAATGGTGTTTGTGATGACCCTGGTTATTTGAGGTTTTGGAGACTTTGTAAATAAACTTTTTATTAAAATTTTAAGCTCAGCTCATTAAGCTTCATTTTTTTATCGTCAAGTTGGAATAATAAATTATTTCTGAAAGTTATACAAATTTATGTAGATTATTGTTCAATAAACCGAAATAGAATTTAGACTCTATTTTTTCAAAATTTCGCGCGCCTGTTATTTTTCACATTTTTTACATTGTTTTTGTTTTGGGCGGGATTTTGTATTTGGGCATTTTAACTATTTTTAGATAATAATATCAATAAGTTTCATTTATTGTTAATATAAGTTTAGTTTCTGTGCTTTCATCATATATATATAATATTTATCATGTGTTTATGACTAATTTGAGAAGCATTGCTAAGATCTCACAAATAGGCTCTTGTCGACCATACTTCAAGGAATATGGCATATTATTTCTCTATTGTATTTTTAGTTTTAAAATGTGTCTATACACTTACAAATTTGGCTTCCCTTGAATAACAGGTTAAAACAGTAGCTTCGACTTTTAGAAAAAATTAATTTCAAAAATCTCTTTTGTAGAATTTCAAGTAGGTTAATGGGTACTCTAAGTGCACTGCCCCCAGATCACCATTCCATATCGCAGATGACTTTAAACCAATGCAAAATATAGTATTTTATAAGAATAATGAAATGCCTTTATTTGCTTGTAATGTACAATATACATAAATATCATTGGGCGAAGTGCGAAGTCTAGCTTGCGCTACTCAACTACCTCAACATAATTATAAACTTAAAATAATCAAAAGGTATCTATCATTTAAAATATAAAAAAAATAAGAAATTTAATATACAATTAATTTATGATTAAGTAATGTATTTAATCTAAACTATAATAAATTTAGGTCCTATAATCAGTTATTTTTAAAATGCAAAAACAAGAAAAATGTATGGAAATTAAAATACAATTAAATAAGGAAAAATGTGTGAAAATAATAACACATTAACGTGAGCACTGTATTCATTGCTCAAATATAATTTTGTTTTAAAAATGTCAGAGAACTTATCCTAATGTCTCTAGGTAGACTGTTATATATTGAAACGGCGTTATATGTAAAAGATCTTTTAAAAAATGATAATTGGTACCTCGGAATCCTTAAGTTGTGTGGATATCTCAAATGTAAACTGTGCAGATCTTTCCGATATATCAATTTACTTTTTAAATATTTGGGAGTTCAGGTTGAAAGAATTCGAAATACCTTGGCCGCCATCTGATATTTAAATAAATTTCCTATATTGAGCCAGCTAAGTTCTTTAATTTTATTTGATATTCTATCATACTTTCTGATACCAAATACAAAACGACAGCAAGAGTTTTGAATCTTTTGAAGTCTGTATTTGGTTATTTGGTCCAAACAAGGATAGTAAATTAAAAGTCCATAATTTAGGATGGATAATACAAGACTTTCACAGAGCAACTCACGTAATTTGAAACTTAAAATACCTCGATTCATGTATAATTGACGAATAACCAGATACGATTTTTTGACTAGAAGCGAAACATAGTCCTGAAACCTTAGTTTGCAGTCAGAGATAATGCCTAAGTTTTTGGAACTTCTACATGATTTTTGAGGTTCATTTTGAATGAATAACTTAAGGTTCTGTTGCACATTATGTTCTAAGACCAATGGATTCAGGAGTATTCAAAAGTTGCTAATGGCTTACCGCATCAAAGGCCTTCTCAAAATCAATGAAAATACCTAACGCGTGGTGTACTTTATCTGTAAGAACTAATACTGCATCTTTCAGTAGACGTGTTTTATTTAAAAGCATATTGCCTTAATGAAATTAGATCATTTTTGTTTATGTATGATAACCGTTTTTTTAGCAATTTTTCGAAAATCTTTGACAAGTTATTAATAAGGGATATTGGAGGATAATTCGTAACTATAGTTTTGTCTCCTTTTTTAAAAATGGGAATAACAACTGTTTTTTCGGATGAATCAGGCAAACTTCCATCCTCTAAGCAAATATTTACGAGTTTACAAACTGGTTTTTACTAATTTATGCTAGGTTGTCTGTAAGGCAAGATAAAAGGATTTTCAGATTGAATTTTAAGACAAAAATGTTTTTGTTAAATAACTTGACTACCGTTTAAACTAGGAGAAAGTGGTTTGTATCATTGAATTTCTCTTTAAAAGTTCTACAAACTTGTTTTTACTAATTCATGCTAGGTTGTCTATAAGATAATAGGATTTTCAGATTGAATTTTAAGAGGAAAATGTTTTTGTTAACTAACTTGACTGTCGTTTAAACTAGGAAGAAGTGGTTTGTATAGTTGAATTTCTTTTTAAAAGCTCTACTGAATTCGTTAGTGAGTTTTACAGAATCAGTAAGTACATCTCCATTTTCTTTTTTATTAGAATTATTTGGATTTTTGCAACGTTCCATAGGTGTTTTAAATTATTAGCATTTTAGTCCGTCAAATAGTGACAGGTTTAGGTGCCCCATTTTCGCATACAAGCATCGAAGAGGGTTGAAAAGTACATCGATTTTAAGTAGAATGAAAGGAAATTTACGAGTGGCTGCTGGGGATAACACATGGAAAACTCGATTTTCCCTAACAAAAACGAAACGTTATTTGTTGTCAATTTTTCCACGAAAGCAGTTTTCACTATATGATTAATTAATAGAACTAGGCTTCGGAAAACCAAAGGCTTTAATGTTGCAAGTGGCTAAAGGCTTGAAATGGCGTAATCTTTTAAGGAAAAATCGATATTTTGCCCGATTTTTCCACGCAAGCCCATCGAATGTATGAAAACATACGTAGTCACTAGTCCGAAAAACATATTTTCTTGAATGAACCGAATGTATAAGTGCATTTTGAGGTCGGAAAATATATTCTGATAAGGAAAATCGAATTTTCCATGTGTTATCCCCAAGAGCCACTCGTAAATTTTTTTTTATTCTAGTCAACATCGATGTATTTTTCAACTCTCTTCGAGACTTGTATGCGAAAATGGGGCACCTAAATCGGTCACTATCTGATAGTCTATTTATTTCTGTTTTTTGGAATAATTAACTTTTGTTTTTGTTTTGTAAGTTTTCTTTTCTATATAATTTAAATCATTTTTTATTGGTAGGGAACTTTTCAAACAAATCATTGTTTATTTATATATGTTAGCAAAGCATTATTTGTAAACCATGGCGCAAGTTTAGAATTTTTTCTTGTAGATTTTTTATTTCTAAAGATTTGTTAGTGTTTTCAGACAGTATCATAATGAATATGTTTGATGCAGTATTTAGATAAGTCTCTGTATACACCCCATCAATTGGTTCCCTTATTTCCGACGCATCATCCACAGGATTCACATGCCAGCTGGAGCTGTATGTGATCGTTTTGTAACCCAGAAACATTTATCCTCATCTATAATGCATACATCCGTTTCATTGCTGAATACAGAGCAATACTATACAGCACACTTCTCATCTACCTACAAATTCACCACAGTAAAAGGACGCATACTCTGATGATACCAATATCTACCTTTTAGTTTTCCTAGTAGACAGGTCTATGTGCAACCCAACAACATCCCCATCTAAACCCGTTTGTAATCACTCAGGGAACAGTACGTTTCTCTAACTCTAAATAGCTCCAACACCTTTGTCCAACACACCTTATAAACCATTTCACATCCAAACCGATAACTCTTTTTTAGAATCGAATCGAACCTTCTCACCGATGAACACAAATTAAATATCCCACTTTCCAAATTCTACAAAACTTACTGTAGTTAGCCCACTTATTTATAAGATAAAACCCACACAACCAAACAACCCAACAATTACCATCATAACCAACTGTAGTATGTATACGATCATGATTTAGGATTTCGTGGTTTTCCTAAATCGTATTTTTCACTTTATCTTGGACACAACCTACCACACAGGCACACTAGGAACATACCTACCACTATCCCTTCAACCGCACCCCCTCAGACCCGATCCCTGATCCCTCCAATGCGACTTAAGAGCCTAGGAATGCCTACAGCGGCTTGCTCCCAACTGAGAATGAAATAAACATCCTCTACCTTTATGTTGACAGTTTATATTTCAGACCCTCACATAAGAAACAAATAATTGTTAAAGTTTCGTCTCATTTAGTGTTCTGTATTCTAACTTAAAGTGACTACAATGAGTAGTTATTTCATCTTTGATCTAACTTAGCCTTTACAAACAACAATTATTAAAGTATTTTGTGTTAGCTTACATTTACGTATTATTCGAAAAGCATCCTCATTTAACTTCAACTGAAGTTGGTTTTGTTTGTTGTTTCTAGAATGTATATCTACGGTATCATTTTAAGTACCTGCATCAAAATTCATTGTGTTTTGCTTTTCTCGTTTGAAGATGTATGTTTACTGTTTGTATTAACATGGAACTTGTTCATTTTATTAGTTAGAAGTTACGAATTTAAGCCGTAATCAAAATCGCATTAAAAGTGCTTGTGTTGAAAATAAAAAGGTGTAGTATTTATTCTCTCAGAGAGGGGCAGTCGCAAAAAAATCAGAAACATATTCCTTAATGGCCGCGGGTATCAAATTTGTATCAGTCGTATAATATGAGGTTTGTCAAAAATAAAAGTACTTTATTCTTGACCAAATATCATTTTTTTGAAAAACCTCGTATACGACTTATAAAATTTAATATATGATGGTTCTATTTTAGGTTTTAGATAATATACAATTTTTTATGAATAATACATTTTTTTTAATAAAACTAATGTCTTTTGTTTCAACAACTAAGGTCATTAGCTTCGTGTTTTATGTAGGTTATGGATTGTACTAGTAGTCTAATACTCCATAGTGCAGGAGTATTAGTACTCTAATACTCCTACACCACTACAGACAGGTCTTGTTACTGTTTCCTTGCGTCATTTTAAGAACAGCACCGTTAATTAGAACCCAACAGTGAATGGTCGAGTGGGGAATCCTACCAAGGCATCAGAATTAATTTTAAATATTTAAATTAAATAAAACAATCCCATTAACGGTGGAATTCGAACCTGGAACCCTTGGATCCGCAGGCAGAGACTCACCACTGAGCCACCCACCCCCATATTTTTAGTAAAATAAGAAATTATTAATTAATCCCAAAATAACTGTTTAAGGAGGTCCTTTCGCCACACCTCTCGCCTTAAATGTTAAAAAAAAGTTATTAGATTATGACTAAAATTAATTTTTTTCTAATAGTTGAAGTCCTTATTTATCTAATACTGAACTTTTAACTATACCTTACCTTGCAAATTTTTGAGAATTTTTTTTTTTTTAAATGTGAGTATTTGTACAGTGCCTCACGAGAAAGTAAGTCCTCAACAACAATTCTCGAATTATACTATTATTTATTGATTAGATGAAGTAAAAAAAAACTAAAAATAAGGTTTTTGAAATATTTAGATTTTGTTTTATACAATAAAATATATATAGTAAACCGTGGAACTTATTGAGAAATTAATATTAAAAAATCACAAAAAATTTTCTCAAAAATTTGCACGGTAAGGTATAGTTAAAAGTTCACTATTAGATAAATAAGGACATCTACTATTAGAAAAAAATTAATTTTAGTCATAATCTAATATTTTTTATTTAACATTGGTAGCGAAAGGACCTCCTTAACTGCTTTTGTGTTAAAACTTACTTATGATTAGTTCTCTGAATTTCCTCTCATTTGAACACAGTAACACAAAGCAATGTTTAAAGGCATTAGGAATCAAAATAACGGTAAAAATTTATAATTTTCAAAAAAAAAAGACTAATGAAGAACTACAATTAAATGTCAAATGTTACGAAATTTCCATAATGTTGTATTTTACATGGTCAAAAAGAGATTTACAATTATTTACAGAACTTATCTTTCACTGGATAGATTTTAGTGATACTGTGTCAGCTTATAGCAAAATGTTTAATGATTGCAATGAAACAATTGTATTGTTAAAAATAAAGGTACTTTAATCTCGAGAAAAATTCATATTTTTGACAAACCTCGTATAAAGCTTAAAAAAATTGATTAAGTTTTGGACCATGCAGAACTTTTTATTAAGAATAAATTTTTTCTCAAAAGCAATAATAAAAAAGTTTTCCATATGGTTCCAACTTAAGTAGACAAATATGATTATTATTTACAAAAAAAAAAACCATCCAAAATATTTGGGGAAATGAAGAAAAATAATTTAAACGTATTGGTTAGATATATAAATAATTTTATTGCACAAATTCGTAATAAAAAAAAATGTGTTATTTCAACCATTATTTGAAAACTGCGGTAAATATACCAACCTATTTATAATAGATTATGCGGGGTCAGTGCCACTAACAGATTCTTACGATAAGTATTTATATCAGTAGGCACCTGCGACCTTAATTAGACGATTAAATGTTTAATTCCACATAAACGAGAAAAACCTTGCTAAACAATTGGTAGATTGCCTATCGATAGATATCTACAAATTCGCGGTGTTGAAAAATCTTTTCTACCAGATCAATTTAATTGAGAACGAAAAATAAAAGTATGATTGCGTTTATTATTTTGGACAAAATATGGAGGTTAAAGAGTGTAAGTAGTAGAACAAAGAGAGATTTGGCTCAATTAGACTATGCAATAGCAATGAGAGTTCTCAGTCAAGTTACTGTGTTGAGAGTTCTAGATCATAAAATAGCAATGAGAGAACTGGATCAATGAGGGATGGCAATGAGAATTCTGAATCATGCAGTCTAGGCAGAACTAAGAGAGAACTGGATCAATGAGGGGATGGCAATGAGAATTCTGGATCATGCAGTCTAGGCTATACAATATCAATGAAAGTTTTCAATCAAGGTACTGTGTTGAGAGTTCTAGCTCATAAAATAGCAATGAGAGAACTGGATCAATGAGGGGTGGCTATGAAAATTCTGGATCGTCTGTTTTGCGGGGCGGTCTGCACTACGCATACAAAGAAAGATTTGGCTCAATTAGACTATGCAATAGCACTGAGAGTTCTCAGTCAAGTTACTGTGTTGAGAGTTCTAGATCATAAAATAGCAATGAGAGAACTGGATCAATGAGGGATGGCAATGAGAATTCTGAATCATGCAGTCTAGGCAGAACTAAGAGAGAACTGGATCAATGAGGGGATGGCAATGAGAATTCTGGATCATGCAGTCTAGGCTATACAATATCAATGAAAGTTTTCAATCAAGGTACTGTGTTGAGAGTTCTAGCTCATAAAATAGCAATGAGAGAACTGGATCAATGAGGGGTGGCTATGAGAATTCTGGATCGTCTGTTTTGCGGGGCGGTCTGCACTACGCATACAAAGAAAGATTTGGCTCAATTAGACTATGCAATAGCAATGAGAGTTCTCAGTCAAGTTACTGTGTTGAGAGTTCTAGATCATAAAATAGCAATGAGAGAACTGGATCAATGAGGGATGGCAATGAGAATTCTAAATCATGCAGTCTAGGCAGAACTAAGAGAGAACTGGATCAATGAGGGGATGGCAATGAGAATTCTGGATCATGCAGTCTAGGCTATACAATATCAATGAAAGTTTTCAATCAAGGTACTGTGTTGAGAGTTCTAGCTCATAAAATAGCAATGAGAGAACTGGATCAATGAGGGGTGGCTATGAAAATTCTGGATCGTCTGTTTTGCGGGGCGGTCTGCACTACGCATACAAGAATCCGTATCGGGGCGTTCTGCATCACGAATATCATCGTTCTGCATCACGGATATAACGTTTGTAATCCAACAAAATAGATTTCCAGTTCTCTCATTGCTATTTTATGATCTAGAACTCTCAACACAGTAACTTGACTGAGAACTCTCATTGCTATTGCATAGTCTAATTGAGCCAAATCTCTCTTTGTTCTACTACTAGTGTAGCTACATCTACGTAGGAAAGAATGGACTAAAATTAAAATTTAAATCATGTTATGAAAAACCGGAACTGCTGCGGCATCCTTAATAAAGATAATGCTGCAAGACGTCCAGAATTTAGAGAGCAAAATATAACTGATCTCTCAGAAAATTTATTTAAGAAAATAGTTAAGTTGGTGGTGTAACCAACGACGCAAAAACTACTAGGCAAATTTTGTTTATAAAAACCGAATTACAAGTCATTCGAGGTGTTATTCACATAGTTACAAGGATTAATTATGATTATAATTCGGAATTTATTTAACATAAGGCTCTAAAACGCCCAAAGGCTTTCAAAATTACATTAAGGACGTATAATTGCATTCTGCAGGTGATATAAAGGAAAGTACATTATTTATATGGTGTAAAGCAGGAATTACAGCTGTCCGAGCTGTGTCATTGCTAAAAAGCTTACAAATCATCCCCACTCAATTTAGTAGGCATAATTTAGTAAGCTGAATACTTTATGGTTTCAATGATATTTAGAGCAGCCTGCTTACTTTTTTTAGCTCAAGCATTAAGAAATAAAAATGCGCTAGCATATATGGATAAATATAAGGTGGCAGTAGAAGCAATAATAAAAAGACACTATATGGACGATTACCTCGACAGTGTAGATACAGAAGAAGAGGCAATAAATAAAATTAACGAAGTTATAGAGATTCACATAAATGGTAATTTCCAAATTTGCAATTTAGAACTTCTTTGGAGTTGCAAATCCAATTGTCGGATTAATAATGTAAAAAAATGCTTTATCGGATCTAAAAAAGTACTCAAGTTGGACAAAACTTATTCTATCTACTGCAAGGATATTAAGATTCATAGAAAATTGCAAAATTTCCATTAAGAAAATAGACAAACCTAATATTTACACAATATTGTATCCAGAAGAATTGTTAAAATCTGAAAAAATTTGGTTACGAAGTGCACAACAGGAAATATTTTATGAAGAGATAAAAGATTTGAGATAAAAAAAAATGTAAGAAAGATAGTAAAGTATACCGATTGTCCCCATATTTAGATGCAAATAATATCCTCAGAATGAAAGGACGACTCAAGCATAATCCCGATTTGGAAGAATATCAGAAAACCCTATTATTTTAACGGACAAACATTACAGAAATTTTAATAGATTATTTTCATAAAAGTTTAACCACGTAGGTATCGAAAAGGTAATCAACGAATTTCGATCAAAATATTGGATCAACCATATGAGATGAGCTGTAAAAAAAGGATTTAGTAGATGTATGTTCTGTAAAAATCAAAAATCGAAACCGGCACGATCTGAAATGAGCGATCTACCTTTACCAATAATTACTGGATTTATGAGACCCTTTACTAACTGCGCAATTGATTACTTCGGGCCCATGCTTGTTAAAATTGGCAGAAGACAGGAAAAACGTTACGGAGTAATATTTACCTGCATGGCTTCAAAAGCCATACATCTAGAATTGGCACACAGGCTGGACACAAATTCAGCTATTATGCCAATAAAGAGGATGATCATCAGAAGAGGATGTCCGCAAAACATGTACTTTGACAACGCCACAAACTTTAAAGGTACAAGGAACACCAGACATCTTTAAAAAATATCTCTCAAGACGACATAATTAGAGAATTTTTCATGAAATATATGAAATGGCTCCAAATTTTCCTGGAGCCTGGGAAAGATTCATTTGAACAGTAAAACAAAATTAAAAATCATTTTGAAAGAAGCAGTTTCCAAAGAAGAAATCCTCTTGACCCTTTTATGTGAAATCGAGTTTAGCATCAACAGTAGACCTCTCACATATGTACCCACAGACCCTGATGAACTTGCATGTTTGACTCCAAACCATTTCTTAATAAGTAAGAATTGCGGAGCACCAGTTCTAGACATCGAAAATCTAGATTTAAGAAAACAATGGCAATTGGCACAAGATTTCAATGTAACGCCTTTGTCGGGCAATTATAAAAGTAATATATGATAGTGTTTGATAGTCAGACGCGAGTATCATTTTTACTATTATAATTGCCTGACAGGTATAAATGAAAAATTATACCCTATAAATAATGCTAGAACAGTAAAAAATTTAAATCTCCCAACTCAATCTGTAGATGTACAAAACTTAAAAAGATATTATAAATTTTTAGAAAACTTTGACGTACAAAGTTTAAACAAATGCTCAGCCTACCATCCTCATTGGTCAGGATAATAATTGGCCTTTCATTATTAGCCTAGAAGTGGCGTATAAATCTTGGGATGGACCTGCTCTGTCAAAGAACGTGTTGGGGTGGGTAATACATGGGACTTTGTCACATAAACATCATTTAGATATTAACAACTTTCATATTACAAGTCATATAGTCCAAGAAAACAATTATTCTCTGGTGGCGATCTAGCATAACTTATTCACTGGCCGATGGCATATACCAGTTATGTACCCACAGACCCTGATGAACCTGCATGTGTGACTTCAAACCATTTCTTAATTGGTAAGAATTGCGGGGCACCAATTATAGAGATCGAAAATCTAGATTTAAGAAAACAATGGCTTAGTAGACAGATTTTGGCAACGTTGGGTGAAAGAATACCACTAAACAGACGCCAAAAATGGTTCCAGCATATCCAAAATATAGACGTTGGAGATACTGTGGTTATCGCAGACAACAATGCTCCTCGAAACACTTGGCTCAAAAGAAAGATTTCCAAGACTTTCCCTGGAAAGGACGGGGTAGTAAGGGTAGCTGAGGTCCAAACTGCTACTGGTATATTCCGTCGGCCAGTGAATAAGCTATGCAAGATCGCCACCTTAGAAAAATAGTTTTTTTTTTATTTCGGGGGAAGAATGTAAAAATTATTATTTATTGTAATTATGTTTATATTTTATGACACCCTGTGAGTAATAATTTCATGTTGTTATGGTTTTCAATTGATTAAAAAAGTAATATATGATAGTTTTTGATAGTCAGACATGAGTATCATTTTTACTATTATAATTACCCGACAAAGGCGTTACAGAGTGCTAGTAATCTAGTAGTTTTTTATAATAAATTTGGTTAAAAGTACATTCATACAATTAACATTAGACGAACTTTACTAACCAAATTTAGAAAATATTACAACAGTTAATATGTAAAATTAAAACATGAATAAGTTAAATTTTAATTGTTAGGGAATAAAATGAAAACAAAATTGAACAAAAACAAAATCTGAGCTTTCCATCCCACGAGTTTTAGATTTGAGATGATGATATTAAAAACAATATTATTTTACCTGCAGATCTTGTTAAAATTGTTGTAGAAGCGTCGAAATAAAACTTATAATTGTGTTAATTATTATTATTATTATTATCCTTTAATTCTAAAAACAAAGTAATTTATATTTTGTAGAGAAATGCAGTCTTAGTATTAATTAATTTGTATTGAAATTGTGTGATAAAAATAACTCTATATTTGGTACTGTTTTCCAGGAAGCTGACTTCATTTTCAAAACAAGTAATTATTTTCTGACACAGCTATTTTAATTTCTATAAATAAACTTAATAATTGCTGTATCGAAAATTGGATTTTGTATACGCTTTATTAGTGATGACGTAATTTACGTTCAACTGAAAATTAAAGTGACATTAGACTTATAAAAATAAATACATATTCATTCGTTAAAATTTCATTTCTATTATTTTCAAGATCGTTTTTATTTAAACATTAAAAAATAATTTAATTACATACTATTTTTACATGATTTGCAAACAATATTTAACAAAAACTATACGTATGTTAAATGTTTTACTTATAAATAAATCACCATGTTTCTTTCATTAAAAGAAAAAAATATTTATTTAATTGGATAATATAACGCAACCAAACCAGTCATCAGTTGCGAATCCTATTCTAACCAATTTAGATATTCCTTTCCCAATAAATATAGTATACTTGCACCATATAAAGTTATAATATGAGCTCACGAGGATTCTCATAGCAGCAAAAGAAATAACCAGAAACAATATCACTGGAAGGAATATGCTCATCTATACAGATAGCAGACAAACACTACTCACCCTGAACAGACCACGAATTTACTCAGGGTTAGTACTAGAATGTCATAAAGCTTTGGCCGAGGTATCCATCAACAATGTGGTTACCTTAAGATGGATCAAAGGTCACGCCACATCGAAAGGTAGCCGACTTGCTGATTCACTGGCCAAGAAAGCAGCCAGCCAAATACTTTTGAACCTGACCCTTCTATTAGTCTGACAAAATCGGTAGTGACAGACCTAATTAAAGAACATTCCCTTGTGAAATTCAAAGAAAGATGGGATGAAATAGGAATCTGCAGAGTTGCCAGGGAGCTTTTAAGTTATCCTGAAAACACTGCAGCAAACACTGCAGCAAACACTGCAGAAAATACTGCAGCAAACACATACTTGCCTATGACTAGACAGAATCTGCGCCTAGTCACAGGCATGCTGACACAGTGGTATTTAGTGAAACTCTCAGACTGGAAGAGGTTAATTTTATTTCACAAAGCTTTGGCCGAGGTATCCATCAACAATGTGGTCACCTTAAGATGGATCAAAGGTCACACCACATCGAAAGGTAGCCGTCTTGCTGATTCACTGGCCAAGAAAGCAGCCAGCCAAATACTTTTGAACCTGACTTCTATTAGTCTGAAAAAATCGGTAGTGACAGATCTAATTAAAGAACATTCCCTTGTGAAATTCAAAGAAAGATGGGATGAAACAGGAATCTGCAGAGTTGGCAGGGAGCTTTTAAGTTATCCTGAAAACACTGCAGCAAACACTGCAGCAAACACTATAGCAAACACATACTTGCCTATGACTAGACAGAATCTGCGCCTAGTCACAGGCATTCTGACACAGTGGTATTTAGTGAAATTCTCAGACTGGAAGAGGTTAATTTTATTTGAAGTTCAGTAGAAGAATAAGGACTTTCTGTACACCGGAGTCCTTGTCAGTATCGTAGTTCTTTATTCACTTTTTAAAAAGGTGGCAACCCTAGTAATCCAAGAGCTAGTAACACACATTCCATTAAGTGTTTGATGCACTTTGAAATTTTGTAATTTGAAATAATTTGGATGGAAAAGCAGATATACCTGTGTTGGCTAGACCCACCCCGGGACACCAGGTACTGCGCATAATAGAGAGGGGTCGTAAAATATGACCCAAAAAAAGTGTTTGATTCAGAGGCCAACAAACAACAATTGAAAGTTTAGGTAATTCTAAAAATACTAGTAATTTAGGCAGATACTTTTGAGACTATTTATAATTAATAAATCAACCCCAAAGTTGATTTTTTTAAAATATGATTTGAAGTGTTTGATTCACGCTGAAATTTTATTAGCGTCTTAATTAAATATAAAAAAATTAATTCCAAAAAGGCAGACACTTTTTCCGGGATTTAATTGCCGGCCAACATAAAAATGAATAAACCTCGTTATACGCCACTATGCATTGAATAAGTATATACGTTTTAAAAACTAAACATTTTAAATTACCAAGTTTGTGAAATAATAAAACAATAATATTTTTTCTTTTTTTTCTAGGGGGCTCGAACCACCAACTTGCTTTTACACTATCAAAATTTGGATACTTTCGGAAATATTTCATATATGAAAAATATGCCAAATATAAAAATTTCATAAATGCCTCACTTTAGTAATAAGTAATTTATAACACTGGATAAATTTATTAGTAGAATATATATGATTGTCAGAGCCAGACTAGGTTAACTCCAAATATTGTCTTTTTTAAGTTTTTTTGATGTCACATACGTCTTTTAAACTACTTTTATATGTATTTTCTATTTGGACCTATCTTAAAAAATAAATAGGTATATAAATAAAAATAAAATATTGAAAAAATATATTCTGATTTCCTCGCAACAATCAGTGGAAAAGGACCGAAAACAAAAACAAAACTGACAAAATATAGTCCGCTAGATGGAAACAAGAGCTTTGGGTTTGTCTCAGTTTTGTTTTTGTTTTTCAAATTCTATAAAACACAAACAAAGCACAAACTCAACTGTCCGTTTAGTGGATAACCGTCTTTAGGCCGACGATATTATGGAAACACTGTAAACCAAATCCGTGCCGGATACAACGGTATTTTCACATGCGCGAATCTTTTGCTTTGTCGACTAGTACGACTATGTTCGTTTCTGTGCCCAATCGGGCACTTCCGTAGTCATTATAAAAACGTGCAATTTCAGCGTGAACATCTACAAACTAGAACAGCTCATTCCAGAACAGCTTTGTTATTCTGATTAAATTTATATGTATGTGCAATATTTGAATTTTGAAAATAAAAAACTCAATTTAATTAATCATTAAAGGCTCTATTATTCAGTCAAATGATTGAGAACACTTGCCTTCGGCTCGTATCGTAAACTCTTTTCTCATACATAATGGTCATACTAATATAATTATTAGTTCATTGAACATATATCCGATCTAATATCTCTATTATACAAGCTTATAAAATTGGCGAATGGTCGTCAATAAACAATTATTGCATCAAATAAAGTACAAGTCTTTATTAATACTCCAAACAAAACAACACACCGTAAACTTCGTTAACTTTAATGTCAAACTTTATTAAATTATTCATTAAATTCTAAATATTTCCTTTTATCATTAATTTCAGGGGAAGTATTATGTTTACAACGTTAATGAGACCTTTGTTCGAGCTCCTTTTATTCCAGTTTGGAGAGGAAAAATTGAGTATTCTTACTTCACGGACAACGCCTTGATATACAACTCGGACGCCTTTTTTGAAGTCATTGAAATCTCCAAGAATTAATTGATTAAATAAATACAAATAAAGGGTGTGATTTAATTAATGCTGTATATTTTATTTTTAGCCCTGTTGTCCTTTCAGCTTCGGTGGCCTTCCGCAAAATTAAAAATTATACTAAAATTAAAGAATTCTAATTAATAAAAAAATGAGTGAAATTGAAGACCTTGGGACTGGAAGGGGACATATCACCTAAAAAAAGTTTTTGAGAATACGTAATATTTAACTTATCTTCTAATCGTGATATACAAAATTTTAAATTTTTTGTCGGAAATAAGGTCAACAATCGTTTGGAAATATGTAACTAAAGACATAACAAATGTAACAAATATTTTTTTAGCGATATTTGAGTTTATGAACATTCAAAAAAAGGCTTATCCTCTTCTCAAGCGGCAACTGTCTTCTACGAGACAATCTTACGAAGAATCAATCACTAACACTCATCCAAAGTGGCCACTTCTTTTCTTCAAATGACTGATGGAAGTTTATGCTTCTCCAATTTCGAAACAGCTGGGATCTTATCGCTCTGTTTTTCCAATACCTACACTATCAAGCCACCAAACAATGATGTACTGCCTCATATTATCACTACACGTAATTCAGCTTCACTTGGAAATATATTTTTTACTGAAACCCAAATCAAAAATAAAGTACTTGCCTTATTCAATCAACATGCATGCATTAAAAAGAGTGTCCTCGTACAACGATCTAGGTGTTACAGTGAATTCTAATTTATCGTGGAGTGATCATATCGCTAATGTGTGCAAACGCGCAAACTCCAGATTATTCCTAATTCAAAAAACATTTTCAAAAGTGTCATTTAAAACGTTGTGCAGACTTTATAAATGCTACGTCCGTCCTATCCTAGAATACGCAGGACCGGTGTGGTACCGGTGTTGTACGCGACCAACAAATTCTGAAATGTGTTCAACACCGCGCCACCCGGCTTACCTTTGACCGCATTAGATCATCATACGAGGAAAGGTTAGAAATGGGAAATCTTATAACATTCCGCAGTGACCTAACTTTGTCGTTTCGAATAACTTTGGCGACCTTAATCAAGCTTTTCCTCTAAATACTAACGCCCAACTTCGTGGACATTCGCTAAAACAATAACGCGACAATATTTTCTGAGTAACAGAATCTTCGAAGTCTGGAACAACTTGCCCCAAGAAATTATAGATTCCCAAAGTATCGATATTTACAAATACAATATAGACAGGAATATTTTTCACAATTCATAATTATGATATATTTTTGGATTTACCACCTGAACAATGTTCGAACTTACATTGGCATGTACCTCATTTTCGGATTTAATTTTGGAACTATACTTGTATTTAGTCTTTATATTTATTTTAAAATCATTTCTTGATTTAATAGTTTTAACCATACGATAATTAATTTGCTCTTTTTTTACTGGGCATAATAGGACACCGTCCTCTGCCCATATTGTAATAATAATAATAAAGATACGGCACTGGCGTCAAAAACATGGTAGAGTGTATACATAGTTCAAGAATTATCTGTGTGTTGGTTCCAATAATTATCATCCCAGCTGTCTCAATTTACTGAAGAGTAGATTTATTTGTGGTTTGAACTTCACACATTACTTTTCAGAGTATATAAATTTTAAATCTTTTTAAGATTAACAACTAAATATTACAAAATCATATCTTAAATAATTGGAGTAACTTTCACAAGTTTTGTCCAGAAATTATTCAGTCATGAGTAACTTAAAGAAAATGCCGACAAGAGCAAGTTTTGTGTGAGAAGAGCTGACGATTCTGTCTGGCTGGTGCCATTTTTGCTTTTTATTCGTATCCCTTTCAGCAATCAATCTCTAAATTTAGTAATGTGACCTATCTAAAGTGGAATAATATTATGTTATAGACTGCATTGAATTCAAACTGTTTATAAATTATGTATGCGAGAGAGATGGATATAATATAGCAAAATATTATTCTCTGAACTTCTAAATTATCTTAATGCAGGGCTGGCCTGATGTATCAGTGAAATATGTTGGATAGATTTCCATCATCCGCTTTTATACAAAAAATGAACATAAAACGCAATTCAGTTGTTATTATCTTCAATATTATAAAAATTTTGTTTTTCAAGGGATCTTAGATTCTAAATAAATTCAGGGAACTTGTAGTTATTTCCCGTACAATAGTAAATAAAATTATACAATTACAGATTCAAACTTGTTAATAAAGTATAACAACTCTTTCGCCTTGTTTAATAGATAAAAGTATTTTACCTAACAAAAAATGTTCTTAGAAAATTGAATTAATGCTGAACCACTTTTTAGGAAAATTAGCAATCTCTACCCAACTGCCTTGTGTCCCTTCGCTTTGGTCTCCTTACATTCCCCCATTTACACTTTAATGTGACCGGATAATTCCCTAACTATTAACCTTCTTTGTCTTGGGCTTTGATCCTAATTGAAGGGTGGAAATAAAAGAAGCTTTTGGCGGAAGTGTTCATTTGACGCGATTTGCTTATTAAGGAGGTAGGTTAATGGAGTATCTAGAAGATTTTTTTTTACATAATTATATTTAAATTGGAAGTTGAAGTAAGTGGTCCATTATGGAATATTGGAAACGGGATTTGAATTTAAACGGCATTTTTCTTTAAATTTCGTGATTTATGATTTGAATATAAATTAGGAAAAATAATTTGTGTAGTCACTCCGTCAATATGGCACAATTTCTTACTTACAAACAATTACTCGACCATTCACTGTTGGGTACTAATTAACAGTGCTGTTCCTAAAGTGGCGCTGGGAAACAGTTACAAAGCCTACACAGAACACGAGGCTAATGACCTTAGCAGTCGATGCCGACGACACCAAATAAAATATATATATATATATATATATATATATATATATATATATATATATATATATATATATATATTCGTTTACTCAATGTCTATGGTCACTAGTACATACCCACAAAATATTATTTCTAACATCCCACCCCTTTCGCAGAAAAAAAAAATTACCAAAAAATATTACATTTTCAGACGCCTATTAAAATATGCAGTGCTCTCTCGAATTTGATGTTATAATTTAAAAAACTACGATTGTATACAGCCAATAGACCAAACATTTTTTTGGACCAAGTTTGAATTTTTTATTTTGTACAGGGTGGTCACAAATTAATTTCACTTTCCAAAAATTTCGAGGGAAATTTTTTAAAATTTTTCAAATGTATTACCCTGTATATCTATTCATCAACTGAAGGTGAATTTCATACCCTTCCACTTCCCTATGTACTTTCCTATACCTATCTGTCGCCGTTATAAAATAAATTCAAAAGGAAGAAAATTGCGATAACAAAATTTATTTGAAATTTATCCTAAAACATAAATTTACATTTTATAAAAGATGCTCAAAATGTCTACCATTTTCTCTAATGCATACATTTATTCGTTGGGCGAATGATCGAGAAACGTTTCTATGCATATCAGGTGTAATGGAATGGAAAGCTTGCACTATCCTTTCTTTCATATTTTCAGGTGTTGTAGGTGGCGTAAGATAGACTAAATTTTTAATATAACCCCACAAAAAATAATCGGGTTTTGTTAAGTCAGGTGATCGAGCTGGCCATTTTTTTGGACCATTTCTACCAATCCATCTATTTGGAAACTTTTCATCTAATTCATCTGCCACTTCGCGTAAAAAATGCGCTGCTGCCCCATCATGTTGGTACCACATTGTTAGTCTTACAGCAAGGGAAATGTTTTCAAGTAAAGTAGGAAGATGATTTGCTAAAAAATCTAAATACATCAGACCATTTAAGTTGCCTTCAAAAAAATACGGCCCAATAACATGATCCCCAATTATACCTCCCCAAACATTTACACTTCATCTTTCTTGGCTATGTGTTCTGATGATGTTAGGATTTTCCGTGGAATAATAGTGGAAATTATGTCTATTAACGAATCCGTTCTTGTGGAATGTAGATTCATCAGAAAACAGCACTCTATCAAAAAAAAATGGATTTTGTTGCAGTTTAGTTTGTGCCCAGTTACAAAACACCATTCTATTATCAAAATCGGTGTCTTTCAGCTCTTGATGCAATTGTATTTTATAAGGATGATATTGATGCTGTTTTAAAATCCTTCTAACGGATGTTCTACTTATACCTACTACTTCGGCAATCTTTTTTTGACTTACATGAGGATCTTCTATCGCTGTCAAAATTACAGATAATTGGTTATCATTATCAGTAGCACGTTTGTCAATTATTGGTTTTTTATAAGCAACAATTCCTGTTTCCTGTAACTTTTCAAAACTTTTTTGATCAGGGATGCGTCTATCGGGATATCGTTGATGATAAATTCTTTTTGCCAATAAACAATTTCTGTCGGATTCTCCCAAAACATAGACCATGTCAATTAATTCGTTTTTCGTAAAATTCATTATTAATAGAAGAATTATCGCGATCAGTAAAAATAACTTGACACTTCATTAATAAATAATCTGACACTTCATTAAGACCCAGCCTACTTGATTGAATGTTCACTTTCAATAAAACCACTGGTAGAAATTGGATTTTTGATACATCAATGTCTTTTTGGAATTTACTTTTAAACGACGACAGATAGGTATAGGAAAGTACATGGGGAAGTCGAAGGGTATAAAATTCTCGTTTCATCGATGAATAGTAATACAGGGTGTTCTATTTGAAAAATTTTAAAAAAATGTTCTAGAAATTTTTGGAAATTGAAATTAATTTGTGACCACCCTGTACAAAATAAAAAATTAAAACTTGGTCAAAAAAGATCTTTGGTCTATTGGCTTTATACATTTGTAGTTTTTTAAATTCTAACGTCAAATTCGAGAGAGCACTGCATATTTTAATAGGCGTCTGAAAATGTAATATTTTTTGGTATTTATTCTTTTTCTGCGAAAGGGGTAGGATGTTAGAAACAATATTTTGTGGGTATGCACTAGTGACCATAGAGTACCTAAAATTGGAAAAAAAGTTGGGTCATTCCATTTAAAAAAAAATAAGTGATTTGCCTAATTTACTATTGGGCCACCCTGTATACAGGAAAATAATTTTGGGACATTTTGTTTTGACCACCATTGACAGGTATACTTCGAATAAATCGTTAAGATTTGCATAATAGGAGTTATAGAACTACGACAGAGGTTTGGCCAACCCTGTATATTTAGCACAATAATTATTTTTTCTTGCTTATTTCAATATTCGGTCCATAAGAGGTTGAGAAGATAAAGTGTTGATTTGATGGAATTAGTAAGTAAGCAATTTAATTTATTAATAGAGGTGTGTAGATTTATTTAAGGACTTTGTTTATCATTGTTTTCTTAGTCTTATATAATTTTATATTTCATCGATTTTCAGTTTTGTTTTAATATTTGAAACAAAAAATGTCTGATCCAGGTATAGTTAGGTATTCTCGAGAGCATTCGTGTTCAGCTCATAATTGTTTAAATAAGTATTATTCCAAAATTCAGAAAGTTGGATATTCAAATATTAAACACGTTTTAATTTTCCTTCCGATATTAAAATTCGCTAGAACTGGTTTAAGACTTTAAATTTAACTGTAGATAATAATACTCGCTATCTTTGTGCAGATCAATTTCATTAGATAATTGTGCATCCGGTTTAAATATACAACCTGAGAGTCAGATATTAGAATATGTTGGGGCTGAAGCACAAATACAGCAGCATAAGGAAAACAAGAAATTGGTTGCAAACTTAATAATTAGTGATGAACAATAATTTAAACGACCCTCGAAATGAAGAAAAACAATAAATAAATAAAAATAGAGTCTGAAATTTAAGTCCTAAAGAGAAAAAGTTATTTAATATTGAGCTCATTACTATGTATGTATTACTGTATAATAAATAATTAAAATATATGTTTTAAATATTTTATTTTAATATAAATATTTTTTGGGGTTTTATCACGTAAAAAACTAATATTTATGTTAATGAATGCTAAAAAAATGTAAATAAATAATAAATTATATTTGAATGAACCGCGGTTGACTTAAAGCTCTTCTTTTTTTCCTTCTCTTTCTTATTCAGCCTCTAACTGGCAAGTCAATCAGCCAGTGTAGTTCAAAAAATTCCGTTCCAAACTAATTTGCAGCACTATATGTTTCCAAAAATTAACACGGGATCAGACTATCTTCTTTATTAATTTATCTATGGAGTAAGCTGCCCGAATGCTGTATTAGAATACATGTTTAAACGAACGTAGCATCTCCTTTAATATCCTACCTCCATGGCTTCAAACAAAGCCTATGTTAAATGGCATCCGTTTGTTTTTGTGAGATTTCAATGAGATCAGGAAGAAACATAAAACATGTAACTACTTTTGTCATTAGTGTAAATTAATGTCGATGCAATGCTTTATTTTTATGTTTACTTTTTAGAGCAAATAATATCCTATGAACGACATATATAGGTTTAATTTTGTTTTTTACAAAATCTGCTTTGTCTGTCGCGTGGATATAATTGCTCGTTAGAGAAAAGCGTGTTTCGACTTTAATTAATGACGTTGTCAGAGATCCAATTAATCTATTTGTGCTAATCGGATAAAAGTAACAATAAAGATTAATCAATCAAGGATTTTTATTTTATTTTCGTTATTGTAAAATTTAGGTGCATCCAGATAAAATGAAACAATTCGTTGCAAACGTCTGATAGAATGTAATTACGTTCTTTTGGTTGAAATCAAACGGTTTTTCCCAAATGAGAAATATTTAAATTCATGACATGAAAATTTTTTGTTTCGAAATCATTGAGTTTTTAACTATTTCTCGCAGACATATAATAATAATAATAATAATAATATAATAATATAATAATATAATAATATAATAATATAATAATATAATAATATAATAATATAATAATATAATAATATAATAATATAATAATATAATAATATAATAATATAATAATATAATAATATAATAATATAATAATATAATAATATAATAATATAATAATATAATAATATAATAATATAATAATATAATAATATAATAATATAATAATATAATAATATAATAATATAATAATATAATAATATAATAATATAATAATATAATAATTTATTGAGAGAAAAACTGTTTAACGTAAATAATAAAAGAAAAAAGAAATTATACTGAACGCCCACTGAAGACCATAAATAGTTGCGCTTGGGCCAGATGATTTGTTTTAACTTTTTGTGTACACATTTTAAATATTGAAACATGATAAACAAAATAATAATAACAACAACAACAACAACAACAACAACAACAACAACAACAACAACAACAACAACAACAACAACAACAATTTTTATTTATTATTTATTATTTTTTTATTTTAAACTTTGAATATCATATCACTTCAATCTTTAGCCAACAGGGTTACGTTTTCTTACTGTTTATTTTATTTCTATTCTATTTGTTTCGTGGATTAATCGATTTTTTTAATATTCTGAAGTACTTGTTTATTTTTTTGAACGAATATCAATACACTATATTATGCATATAATATTCTTGTATGATTTTATAATGCGTTTTTGTAAAGTATCTAGTTTTTGATTTTCCACCTCATATTATTATCACATACATTATGACATTTTTGGAAGGGGAAGCGATTGTATAAAAATACAGCAAGCCAGTAAGCACAGCGCCGCAGACGAAAATTTTTCGCAGCGCATCACCATTTTGTCAAAATCTTGCTTTTTCCTCAGTACTACGGATATTCAAGATTGAGATTTTTGAAGTATTACTATTACTTTATTACCTAGTTTCGTTCTAGAAGCTATAAAACAACTAACCATTGAAAAGCTTCCTTGGTTCATTTAAACTTAAAAAAAAACATTTAACTGAATTTTTTAAAAAAAATTTCCAGCATTTTTCGCACAGTTGACACAGCAGTTGACATTTATTTATACTTTTATTTATACTTACAAAAATGTTGAGCAAAAAATTAAAATCAAAGTTTTATTTGAGCCAATGCAAATACCCTTTAGCGGCAGTAATAGTTTCAGCATCTCATGTTTCTTTATTATCCCAAACGTCTTAAAAAAAGTGTATCAAAGAATTACGGTACTGAAACACTATTTGCACTAAACGTCCATTGTAGTTCCATCTCGTCGGAGCAACTTTTGGAAACCTTCTTTGAACGTGAATGTCCAAAGCGCGAGTTCTTTTCGATGGCTTTGAAAAGAAGGAAGCCAAACCACTAAGTGTCAAAAAGAAAACTTTGCAATCTTTAATATTATCCATGTTTCGCGATAAAACCAAATTAAGTCTATGTGCTATACAGTAAACGAAATTTGCATGTTTAAACTTCTCTTTCACTTTAGCTTGAAGGCCTCCTAAATGGCTAGCCATTACGGCAGCACCATCGTAGCTCTGGACAACAAGTTTAGAACCATATTCTAAACTTGAAATATTGTCACAAACAATTTTAAACAATGCATCTGCAGTTCTTTCGCTAGTAACGTTCAAAAATTTTAAGAATCGCTCTTGAGGAATGCCATCCAATACATATCGCACAACAATGGATACTTCACTTAAGTTTGCTACATCTGTAGTTTCATCAAGCGCAATTGATACGAAAGGTGCTTTTTTAATTTCACTTTTAATGTAATCCATCTCAACGTCGGCAGTGCATTTAATTAAATTATTTTGGATTCTGTTTGAGGTACTTAGAAAAGTCGTCGAATCAATAAAATGATTTTTTAGGGTATCATCGTATTTTGCTAAAAAACTTAGAAGGTCCATATAATTTCCTTGATTGGCAGATCCACTTGCTTCATTGTGACCCCTTAAACCTAGTTCATGCTCTCCCAGGAAACAAGTTACATCTATTAATCGTTGTAAGACGTCCCTATTTTTTTAAATTGTGAATTTTGTTGCTTATTTTTAAATGATTGTCCAAACTATGTTCAATGCGATAGGTCCCGAATGTTTTTTTTTTTAATTGTATCACTTATATTTTGCTATTTACATGTCGTTTTACACTTTTGTGAAAATGATTCAAGTCTGTAATACCAATGTGTTTTTTCGGCTCTATTAAAAAGTAGGCAAGGCCAGCAAAACTTTTTCAAAGTTTTGCAGCCGGTTAACCATCCATACTTTTCATAAAATCCTACGTGAAAATGCCTGGAAGAATATTCCTATTGTCTGCTCGACAATAAAAATAAACTACGCCCTTTATTTTAATTTACACATTTTACGCCAAAGAATATGCTTATTGTAATTACTGTTTACTGTGTATTTAAAAATAATACAGAATACTTTTTAATATTATAAGAATTATTAGGTTTGACGAGAGGTCAGATTATAAATGTGGGAACAATGAAAACAGACTATTGTTATTTTTAAAATCTCAGACTCTCAGATGTTTAATTTCATTTTTTATTAAAATAAAATTTGGTATGATTTAAAATACATTCGGGAGAACCAAAATCAGGTTTTGGTTAAATTTAAGTTTTCAAAAACTAAACTAATATGGGCCTGATAACTGTTTTTATTTATACCAATAGATACAAAAACATTGTGTCTATTGCCATAATAACGCAGTCTTCAGAGACCAGAAGTTTAGGACATGTATAAAATAACCGGAACTCTAACAAACAATATTAACTTGAAATCGTATTATGTTACCAGCATATGTGTATACAGAATTTCACAATTTTAATTTCGTAGAGACGTCTAATTAAAGCTTGTTGTCATGGAAATTTTGCATTTGGTTACTTTAATTCGAAACAAATTGTGCATCATCATGACATGACTAATGAAGTACATTTATAATATAGTCAGTTTGAACGTAGTTTGATTATTAATATATAACTAGATATCCTACTTTCCTTAATGATTGGACGGCTTAAAATTATTTATAAAATGAAAAATTCGATACATAGAAATTCCCAAATACATATTTAAAAATTACTTTTAGAAAATAGTGATAACTAATTTTGAACCCCTAAAGAGAAAACAAGTTTAATAAAAAATTTTAAAAACTATCCTGAGTTCAGATTTTCACCCATATATTCGTGTTCTACGCATACTGCCTCATCAGGATATAAGATGTTTAAATCAACAATTCGGAATCCGGACATCCAAACACCTACCTTTGCTTAAAAACTATAAATCAATTTAAATAAGTTTATTGTTTTCATACGTGTTAATCTCTATTTTTTGGTACGCCACTGCGCTCTGGCTAATCACGTCTCTGTGGTGTACTGTTCTGAGTGAGCGCGACATCGCGAAAGGTTTTCGTAAAAACCTGTAGCTAAAAAGAGAGGTCAACACGTCAACAAATCCGTGAAACAAACAACGTGCCTGCTTAAAATTACTTAAATCAAAGGTGGGAAAAGAAAGAAAACAGGTCCTTTATATCTCACAAAGAAATTTGTATTTGAAAGGCGACTGGTTTCGAAGTTTTTTTACTTTATCATCAGGCACTCCGAGTGGGTAAGAGAAAAGGGGGATTTTTTTAAGTTAGCCAAAAATTAAACCATTAAAATAAAAAAATTAAAAAATTAAAAAATGATGGAATATTCATTTAGTTTAAGCGAAATTAATAGAACTTATACAGGGTGAGGACTTTAACTGGCGCAAATTCGCTACAGTTTCAGGTTGAAAGATGCGGATAAAACGCAAAAACACTTCAATTGAGATTTTTTGTAAGCTTTCCGGTCAAACCATAACTGTTATGCTATTTTCTAGCGTGAAAAAAGAAGAATCGGGGACGAAATTCAACAAAAATTAGTTGTGCATAAACTGGGCTCTAAAATTATAGTCAGTGTGTTTTATCTTAAAAATTTACACAAAACTCAACCATCTACATTGTTAGGAATACCCAAATTAATCAAAGAAACATGAAAATGGAAGGTAATTCTTGGAAAATTAAGTTTTGTTTTACATAAATAAAAAATAATACATATTCTACTCGCTAAGTGGATTTATTTCTTTTTATTTTAGCAATTGTTCAAAATGAGCACCATTTACTTCTTGACAAAGAGCAACACGGTGGTAAAATTCAGACATTAAAAACTCTCCTTACCACACATTTGGAGAACAAATCGACAGAGATTGTGACAGAAATGAAAGAATGCAGACTAATGGATGACGTTGTATCTGCTGGTAACAGGCTGGTTCAAAATAGCCACAGTTTATTATTAAATATGACTAATAATGCTACAGAGACATATAATTCAATCGTAGCCAAATTTGTTGGATGAAAGAGAATTAATTTTGCAGTAAAAGGAGGATATAATGTTCGGTGTACAGCTGCAGCCATTTCTTTTAATAAAAAAAGAGAACTATATCCCCACTCTTTATAAAAAGCTGTGAAAAAGTGTTCCTGGGATTCACACACAAAGAATGCTTACTTAAATGAGCAAACGTAGATGTAGTAGAGAAGCCAGGGGTACTCAATTAAAAAAACGCAAAAGTGGCGCACCTAAAGATAGGGACTACGAACTTCAATGCGATGATGATGACGATGTTTTGGAACAAAAAAACTGCAGTTTTTGGATATTTTACCAAAATCAATAGATGATATTTGTAAAATTGAAGTGTCTACTAGAGATCAGGCCAGTAATGATCTGTGAAAATAACATCGTAGTAATATGTTCACGGCTTTAAATTTTGGATCCGTTTGCAAATTACGTATTTTAAATGCCGGATTATACGCTTTTATAAACGTTCGGCTAATTTGTTCACCACGTTTTTATGCTTGGAACTAAAGTGAATGTTTAGCACAAGAGAGATGAGTATATGTTGTTAAGTATCTCTGCACGGAATATTTATTTGCTAATAAAACTCTGTCGTATCTTTTACCCATCATTGTTGTCTGGATGTCTTTTCGGTTAATATGGCCCAATGAAGTAGCGGGTTATATGGCCTTTGACCATTTAACCCACCAGTGGGGCACATTACTCTACTTAATTAAAAAAAAATCTTTTCTTGGTTTTAGGTTTAAGATGGGAAAAGTATGTAAAAATTTACGCAAGCGGTGGTCTCAAGGCCAACTTGAAGAAGCCATAGCAGCTACCAGTAACGGAGAATCTTAACGAATGTTTGCTCTAGATTTCAAATACCTAGGCGCACTTTACGACGATATTTAGTTCAGGGCTTGTCAGAAAAGAAATTGGGTCGTCCAAGCATACTGAGCCATCAGCAGGAGAGAGATTTTCTGCAGCTGATTAAGCGATACTGTCAAATTGGTTAACACTCCCAAACTTGTCCGACATCAAATGTTTCGATTTTGTGATATAAACAACATTTCTAATAATTTTAATAAGGAAAATCAGCTTGCTGGGAAGGACTGACTGTCTTTGTTCCTGAAGAGACATGCCGATTTATCTGTACGAAAGGCGCAACCTATGAACTCTGCACGCCCTCAAAAACTGAACAAAACTATCGTGTCTGACTACTTCACCAAGATATCCGAACTTATGGCACCTTACACCATCAATAATGCGTTATGTCCGAGAAGGTAGTACGACGGGTTCATATGGTTGCGCCTGAGCATGCTAAAAATGTCACGGTTGTGGCTTGTTGTAACGCTACGGGCATCTCTATTCCACCTATGATATTGTTTCGAAGGAAACGTCTTAAACCAGAACTTAGCGACAATTTACCTCATGGTTCCCATGTAAAAATGGCACCAAAAGGGTCTATGACGACGCAACTCTTCAATTAATTTTTAAGACATTTCGCTCTGTATAAGTCGAATGGACCTACACTTCTTGTTTTTGATGGAGCTTCCATCCACTTAGATTTCACTATTGCTGAAACAGCTGAGTCTCTCGGCATTACATTATTCTGTTTGCCATCAAATACAACTCACGAGCTCCAGCAACTGGATAAGGCTATATTTCGCTCTTTTGAAGCAAATTGAAAACAGGAGCTCTTAAGGTACTGGGATAGTTACTCTCAACGAAGCTTAAACAAGGCCAGATTCAACAAAAAATTTGCCCGTGTTTGGTCCAAATGTATGACACCCGAAAATATTATAAGCGGATTTAGAGGTACAGGATTATTTCTTCTTAAGCCATGTCTGATGAAATAACTGAAAACAACAATGGAGACGCCGAAAGGACACACGAAACTCTTTCAACTGCACACAGTGAGATTTCTTCTGACGATGATTTTCCAATAATCTAGTTCCTCAACAATCTTCTGCAGATATAATGAATAAGTCTTTTCAGGAAAACCTTCCGACTCTTACCGATATAAAAATTAATGAAGCGAAAGGCAAAAAGCTTTGAATTACAAAGCTCAGAAAGTTACAAAAGACCTTTCCTTTGAGAGACATCGCCCATCAGCTATGTAGTCTTCAGCTTCGAAACTTTCAATTCCATCAATTTCCAAAGAGAAGAGCACTATCCCACAGTCAGCATCTAAAAAACCAAACAGGAGTCATGGTTATGTGCAGCCTGTGAAAAAGAGGACCAACTTGACATGCGAACTTATACAGAATGTCATACCATGAGGCATGCATTGGCCTCGAGTCTGACGATGAAGATTTTGAGTGCTGTTGACTTTTTGTTTTTAAGTTTTTAAATTTTTTAAGCATAAAAATATTAATTTGGTTTTTTTATATATTTTTTTTTTAATTTTTGTAATAAATGTTGTTTAAATTTTGTATTTTTTAGTGTGTTCATTAAATGTTTTAGAATTTGTTATCTTTGTTTATGTTTCTGACTAGTTTAATATTTTTTGTTTATAATTTTGTGAAAACAACCAAAATGTTTATAATAAAACATCTATTACGAATCATTTTTAACCAGGCTAAATTATATAAAAATGTCGGCTTACCTATTAGGTTGTGGAAAAAAATGTTCCTTCCAGTATTCAGCACGGGGGTTTATATCATATGCACAATACGTAAACACGTTTCTGCGCATACTCCTCCGCGCTTGGGTGCTCTGAAGTCCGTTTTACAATAGCAAAATTGTATTAAAATGTAAAGCACATTGATTAATTTAATAACATCTCGTTCAGTAACACACAAAAAGTGTTGTTTCAAAAATTTTAATTCATATATTACAACAAACTAAAAAAAAACATACCTTCACTTAGTTATTTGTACTATGTGAAGATGGCTTTCTGTCCGCTGCATGACTGCTGGCTGCCCGCTATAGCGGGCCCCGCGCGCGCTTTCAACAAATAACATCAAAATCAAACAAATGTGTGGTTATGTTATGATTTGGTTTTTGGTTGTCGACAAAAACATGTGAGTGGAACTACTTTTATTTTTTTAGATATAAGTTATTTAGGATTATTTAAAATCAAGTAAAGGTATTTTGATGCTTTAACATGTCTTTACCAGGCAGAATTCATTATAAACGCATAATTTCTAATTGTTATAGTACATTTTATAAGGCCCATTCCAAACGTAAATTTTAAGAACATTTTTAAATTTCCTTCTGATATTGATCAAAGAACGGAATGGTGTCGTATTTTAAACATTCCACTTACAACCCCAATCATTATACATTATGTGAAAATCATATTTTAATACAAAATTGTTTACAAACACAAATCGTTCAAGACTGCTAAAAGATTTGCTTTACCTTGCTTTAGCATCCTCAAAACCAGATACATCAAAGATAGTAGTACTTAGTAATATTGTTATCACACCTCCAAAAAGAGTCCTGTGAGGATAAAGTTCATTCTAATAATATATACAAAATTAATAAATGAAGCAGAATTTGAGTCTAGCCACTAGTTATGTTGCAGGGTTTATTAAGAAACTTAATAGTTTTGACTGCAAAGAGTGTAAAGTTAATTTACAGACATGTTAGAAGACCATCGATACTTTTACTTATTTTAAATATTTTATTTATGTACAAAGAAATGTTATTGAATTTCTTTCAAAAATTCTTGAAATAGTTTCACAACTTTTGGGTCATATTGACAACATAATTCAAAAAATTAAACTTTTTTGCCAGACCATGTTGATTTTAAATGGTTTACATCAGAGGCGACTCGTGGCCTAGTCTATGAGGAGACTACTTTTAAAAGGCACACCCTATATACTTAATAAAATTATATGTCTATAAGAATTCAAAAAGCAGAAATATTACATTGTATTCTAATAGAAATATATATTTGTATAAAGTATATAGGATATGCCAGCTTCCTCACAGACTAGGCCACAAGCCGTCTCTGGTTTACATATAAAGAACATAAAACAGACTTCTTTTCTCATTTCGTTGAAACTTGTCTACTATTAATAATAAGAAAGTATTATAATTTATAATGCAATGTCTAAAAGACAAACAAAATTATTTGAAGTTACTGCATTTAATTTTTTTCTGTTTCAGTTAATTTGGATGGTTGCTTTTGTCTGATTTCCTAAGATTCAAGAAGAATTTGTTGTTTTGTTTTTTGTTTATTTTAAAAATTTATTTACTTAGGCATTAGTTTTCATATCAAGTAAATTAATTATTTGTTATGCAATTTCTGATTTTTGTTAGCAAGAGATTGTTAACGTACCGAAATAGTAATGTAATGTTTGTGATATTAGAGTAACTTTCTTAAAGAATCATTTATAAGACGTCCGGGAGCGCCATAGTAAATAATAATAATAATAGACATTCTTGCTTCGCATAAGCTCGCTTGTATGGGGGTGAAGTGCATGAAAATTTTTTTTTGTATTGCCATCTCTTTGATATATTTTTTATTTATTTTTTTTGGGAATTTTTAGTAAATATAATTATATAAAACTTTGTATGATATTTATTTTATCCCTCATAATTATTTGTCATAGAATTTTACAATTTTATTGGGCATTTCATAATTGTTACAAATAGCTAATAAAAAAGGAAAATTTTAATTATAATTAAGAGGAAAATTTACTTAAGCAATTATCGTTTTCTAAACAATACGAAATAGAGCCACAAATATTTCTATAGTTTAATTTTACTTTTTAGTGAATGAAAAATATATACTTTCAGGTAAAAGTGAAATATCTGTTTTTCTGGAGCCACTATTCCGAAATTTGATTTAATTATTTTCTCAATTTTTGAAATCTTTATAAAAACAAAATTTTGCGATTTACTGCCATCAAAATTTGATTAAATTTTGAAAGAGGAACATATTTTAGCTACACGTACATGTTTTTTATTTCACTAAAAAATTAAAAAAATTACTATCAAAATTTTGTATGGCTATATTTCGTATTAGTTAGAAAATAATTGCAAAAGTAAATTCTCCTTTAAAAAAACCCGCCAATTTTCAAATTAAATATAAAATTACGGGTAACTGCATTACCGACAGAGTAAGAGTTGATGGTAATACTGCTGGTAACTACATTACCGACAGAGTAAGATTAGTTCTACTCCTCCACCCCACAGGTCGTTGCAATCAAACATGTTGCCAAATTTCTACAAAGAAACGGCAACTCTTAATAATCCTTCCTCCATGGTATTCAGCTTCCATGAAAAGAAAAAAAAATAAATAAAAACAATAAGGTGGGCCATATTTGTCTCCACTACCTCACAAATTAATTGTGAGATTGATGCGATTATTTTTAAAAAAACAAATATTTTATAATATGTACCAAAAATCAATTTCCTATAAATAAAGCCATCCAAAGCTTTTGCGCGGATACCAAGTGTATATTATCGAATATTAGTAATAATAGCAATAATTTTTATTTACAAAAAATACGATCAATATTTATTATATGTATAAAAATCTTTTACTATTTTACCTTAGAATATAAATAAAATCAATTTAAATGTAGTTAATCATTCATTTAAAAAATAATTTCACTAGATAAAGAAAGAAAACTTTCGAATCCGTCGTCAAAGTAATAAATAAAAATATTATCTGCAAAGAAATTACTATCAACACAATAGTTACAATATACCGACAAATTTGGCCAGCCCGCGTTTCAGATGGAGATGAATACCGAGAAAGATAGGTGTCCCATTAGACTGAACGTTGTTTAATTTTATGATCCACATTATCAATATAAATTTCAATTGAGTTGAGCGTCCGGTTTTAAATATTCTGAATTAACGCTATTTTGGGATAATTTACTGAAAATTTTAAATGTGTATTATGAATTCCTTCAGATTATATGAGCCTCTTCTAGTTACTTAAGTTACACAATAAATTTATTTTTCGTGCGAAGTAGGTACTAAGATAAGGTTTATAACAGTTTTATTTTATATTTTATTAGACTTTTATGTGCTTTTTTTACTGTTTCTTGCTGATATTAAAAATTTTATGACTGTAATTATATTGTACTTTACAAGTACTTTTATTGCGTCTCTAAACATACCTACCATATTAGTATTTGAAAAACAGTTATTAAAAATAAGGGAACATTAATAACAAAAACTTCTTACCTTGTCAAATTAAATTCAGTTCTATAATCTCATATTAAATTAACTTTAGAAATAAATCTATAACATGTACTTTTGTTATAATACTATTAAAATTTTAGATATTGAAAGTTTTTCTAATTCACACAGCCACGATCTCCTTTTACCAAAATTGACATCCAATTTAAATTAAATAAATGACATTTAAAGAAAATTATGATCAAAATAAAAAAACTGGTGATAATTTGTTGCACATCAAATATTAGCTGAAATAATTTACTTTTCTTAGAAAAAGATAGCATTATTAATGGTAATTTTGGACATAGTTTACTTTAAGTTAGTACAAAAAATAAATGTTTTTTCACGAAAATCGGATAAAAATAATTTCACGACCTAGATGGCTTGAAATTAGTACCTTTTAAAATATTTTTAATATACACTTTAAATTCAATTCCAATATGAGCTTATGATGAATGTTAAAATAAAGATTAATATTATGCTGCATTGAAAGAATACCAACGAAGTTTTAGATGCAACGTAGGCATCAGATTTTTATTTTAATGGAAACACAAACACATGCTTTGCATACAAATGCGAACTACATGCAAATTTCGAACACATCAAACATCCACATGATAGAATAGCTAACGAACATATGTTTAGAAGGATACAATAATTTTTACCATGATTGGTCTCAAAAATTCTGAAATACTTAGTTTAAAGCGTCAGATAATGAAACCCTTTATTAACCTTTTATTTGACAAAAGCCTGAACAAATTAAGGTAACATTTCTGACAATTTGTCATGCAACAGATTTGGCACTCAATTTAATTATCACGTAGAAAATTGGCACCAACGTGGTTTTACGTAACACAATTTTGGTTGTGTAGCACATTATTGAACAAACACAAAATATATTCTTAGTTTTTTATTTTATAACATGTTGTACAAACAAACACTTGTCTTGTACCAGTATTGTTATACAGGGTGTCTGTAAAAGGTCTTTACAAAAACATACCACATATTCCTTAGACCAAAATAAGTCGATTTAAGTAAAATTACCTTAGTACAAAGTTGCTTCGTTTGGGCTCCAGAGGGCCTTGAAGTTACAATTTTTAAATCGTTTTTCCCATATAAATTTAAAACGGCATATGCAATTTTGCTGAAATTTGGTATATTGGTAGAGTTTTATGGGACAAAAAAGTAGTATTAAAATTTTGTCCGATAATTAAACTTGATTTTTTAAATAATTGCACCTTTAAAAATTCCACGCCAATGGAAGAAAAGGAGTTTGACTGTGAAATTTAGATTGCGCAACTCATTTACTTTAAAAAAGATACTCTTGATAAGACTCGATTACTCTCATGGTTTTGACTAGTAATTTTAGAACATAAGCATATTAAAATACACACTTTGTCAAAACCATGAGAGTAAATCGAGTGTTATCAAGGATACTTTTTTGTAGTAAATGAGTACCCAATCCAAATTTCATACTCAAACCCCTTTTCTGCCATTGGCGTAGAATTTTTAAAGGTGCAATTATTTAAAAAATCAAATTCTACGCCTATGTATTATTATCGGACAAAATTTTATACGATAAAAAACATAAAAATGTACTTTTTTCATATCTTCTTCAACACCTCTAATCGAGACTTTTAACAAAAATACTCGATTCTTGCCATGTACGATTTTTTGAGGAAGATTAATTATTTGCCTGCAATACGTATACAAAAACATTTATTGTTGGTTTCCATAGTTTCATCTAAATAAAAATATTGTCAAGTTTTAACACCTAATCTCTTGTTTACGATTGAAAGTGTTCTATCTGAATCAATAATTAAAAAAACAAATGCGTGGTTTATTAATATGGCGGTACAATATACCAATGCAGAATATACCGATATTTTACTGACATTAGGATTTTGTGAAGGAAATGCTCGAGAGAGTGTCAGGGTGTACTCTGAAAGGTTTCCAAATCGTCGTGTACCTAGCCACCCAACTTTTGCTGCTGTTGAGAGACGTCTTCGGGAGACCGGTTTCTTTGCTCCCAATACTGTTGATAATGGAAGAGAACGTTTTGTAAGGATTCCTGAAGTTGAAGAAGACATTTTAGAACGCGTTGAAGAAGATCCATAATTAAGCACCAGACGAATTGGAAGGGAACTAGGAGTAAGTAAAGATGTCGTTCATAAAGTGCTTAGAGAACAATTGCTATATCCATACCATAAGAAGCTAGTACAAGAATTATTAGTCCATGATCCTCAAATTCGTTTGGGTTTTTGTCGATTTGTTAATATGCAAAGAGAAAGAAATCCAAACTTTGTCAAGAAGGTTCTCTTTACCGATGAAGCGGGTTTTTCAAGAAGAGGTTTAACTAATACCCATAATGAACATGTTTATGCCGTTGAAAATCCGCATGCAATAAAGGCAACTTCAAGGCCCTCTGGAGCCTAAACGAAGCAACTTTGTACTAAGGTAATTTTACTTAAATCGACTTATTTTGGTCTAAGGAATATGTGGTATGTTTTTGTAAAGACCTTTTAATTAATGCGAACAAAAATCAACACCTTCATCGCCGTAGATAATTCTTCAGACAGAGGAAACCTTAATTAAACAAGTAGAAAAGCACTTCCGTCTGTTTACTCCTAAAATCAGGAGCAAATCAATATAAAAATTTACATTTATCTAGGTTCGCCGCTACTGAGTCTACACAATCTCTTTTATGTGACGTGGGGTTTGATATTTATTTCAAAATCGCTGCAGCACACTCAACAGAAGAAGCGGATTGTCCGTTTTAAGCTCTAGTCAATATAACAAAGTGCATTTGATTCTTGCAACCTCTCGAAGCGTGGAATCGAATATATGGAAGAGACCGCAATTGACTATTGTTGTTTCTTTTTTTACACAATCTTGTTGACTTAATGGAAACAAACTATATAAGAGGTCTGCTAAATGCCCAACTGAGTGATTACACAGGGCAACAAAATAACAACAAATTTGTTGGTGCCGGAAATCCAAGAATTGATTTTAGATATATTTGTGTGCTGATTCTAAAACTGATATTCCTATACCTGCTTAATCCCCACTAATTAATCTCAGAAACATAGTACCCTTTGTCTACCTTTACCCTTCTCGATTTAGTATATACTCGTATATATTATTGAGTTTTTGCATGTAAATTTGGACTATAATTTTGTGTAAATTTTCATCTTTTCATTAAGTTTCAGTAACATCATTATATGCATAATCATATTGTATCATTCGCAACGCACCCCAAACGTAACAATATTAATAATAATAATAATAATAACAACGTTTAATTAGTAAGCCAATAGCATAATACAATACAATATATTGTAAAAAATCTGATGTGTCCAACACATGACTTTCCTATCTAGTTTTTATAGGCTTTTTCCGGTTATTTTGTACAACCTATTGCAGCATCTCTATAAATGTTTAGAGGATAAACTAAATATATACATTGTCCACATACATCTACCTCGAAACATCATTCTATAGATATTCATTGAAAACGAAAATAGTGAAAAATTTAAATTTAGCACTTTTCCATTACGGACCATTTTAGAAAAATCATGTATAAACAAAAATTATAGAGATCGATATCGCAAACATCTTTTAGTTCAACAATTTTCATAAAAATCAGAATTTTGCACATTTTGTCAAATTTCTCGGATACGGACCATTTCAGGAAATTTTAACATAAAACAAAAATTATAGATAATAATATTATAAGTAACTTTTATTTGAACAATTTTCTTCTCCAAACATAAATAACATATATATTCCATAAAATATAAAAACGGCCTCCCATAAAGTACTCCCCTAGATGTTCCGACTTTGTCCAAAATCTAATCATTTCACTTCAGGCCGCAATAAACCTTAAGTTTAAAATTTAATGTTTTTTTCTTTATCCGTTTTTGAGTTATCTTCAAAATTCTAAATTTACACATTTTCTCAAATATCTCGAACACGGTCCATTTTAGAGAAATTATGTAAATAATAAAAATTTAGAGAATTATATTACAAACAACTTTTATTTGAACAATAGATAATTATATTAGAAGTAACTTTTATTTGAACAATTTTCTTCTCCAAACGTAAATAACAGATATATTTCATAAAATATAAAAATGACCACCTATAAAGTACACCCCCAGATGTTTCGACTCTGCCCAAAATCTAATCGGTTCATTAGACGCTGGAAAAAAGCTTAAGTTTAAAATTTAGTGTTTTTATGTGTATCGGTTCATGAGTTATGCAACTTACACACACACACACGCACGCACGCACGCACGCACGCACGCACGCACGCACGCACGCACGCACGCACGCACGCACGCACGCACGCACGCACGCACGCACGCACGCACGCACGCACGCACGCACGCACGCACGCACGCACGCACGCACGCACGCACGCACGCACGCACGCACGCACGCACGCACGCACGCACGCACGCACGCACGCACGCACGCACGCACGCACGCACGCACGCACGCACGCACGCACGCACGCACGCACGCACGCACGCACGCACGCACGCACGCACGCACGCACGCACGCACGCACGCACGCACGCACGCACGCACGCACGCACGCACGCACGCACGCACGCACGCACGCACGCACGCACGCACGCACGCACGCACGCACGCACGCACGCACGCACGCACGCACGCACGCACGCACGCACGCACGCACGCACGCACGCACGCACGCACGCACGCACGCACGCACAGACATCATCGCGAAAATAGTCAAAACGGATTCAGGGGACCTCAAAACGTAAAAATCCGTCGAAAACTCGAGGTCGAAAAAAATCATGATTCCTATATTTTCCTTATATCTGTATACAGATAGGAAAGTAAAAATATCAAGAATATGATACAAAAAAAATTAATAATAAAATAAGAACCTTCCAAAAATATGAGCTCACTGAATAGGACATATTCATCGTCAATCATACAAGATGAAAGAAGAATATTTTCAATATATCCAGATATAAATAGTATAAAAGACAATTACAAAGATTATTTACCTCGCCTGTCAGATTTGAAATTTTAACCAATCACATCGCAATTTACGTTATCACAAACAAATCGACTATTTTCACTGACTAAATATCAAGAAAGGAACTAGGGAGTTTACATAGGAAACAGATAAAATGCTTTTTACTATTAAATGAACAATTTAAATTATGAAGTGAATAGTTTCACACAGACCAAAATTAATAGGAAAAGAAAAAGTCCTATTTAACATATTTAAATATAGTAAAGCATATTATCTCTTTCCTAACAAAATAATAGATAAAATTATATAAAACATGTGATTCTTGTGTTTTCATGTTGAGGTTATTTTTCAAATTTGACATTTTAATTAGAAATTCTTGTACAAAATATATATTTTCAACAATATATCGGTATAAAAGCTTACCTTATAAAATCAGACGGTCATTAAGAATATTAATAGACAATTAGTACACCGGATGTCCAAGATAAAAGATAATTAAAAATTCAAATCAACTTCCTCGTTGACAGATATAAATCGAAATGAATTATCAACTTTTGACACAAGGCATAAACGACAAATGACATTAGGGTAGAGATGTTTGCGTCAAAATAACGAAAACGGTTTCAACCGTTACAATGTTTGGGTCTAAATAACGAAAACGGTTACAACCGTTATAATATACAAAGGCTTATATTATAAAAATATAAAAAAGGCTACGGTTTAGTTCTTTTCTCTGCTACGCCGACCGGCATAAACACCAACGGCCTAGACACAGCTCACTTACTGTGTCAGAAGGAGACCGATATACAAATAAAACGCGTACATCCGATGTACTGCTAGTCACTGTCAATATTTTATTATAAACGGACAACAATAAAGTATCATTTCAAGCCCAATGTCATCAGCACCAATAGCTTTATATTTTATTGACAGTAATATTTTATATACTTCATTGAAATGGAACTCACCAAGTACTTTTTTGCTACTATTAAACCCTTCCAAAATAACTTTGTTGATTTTATGCTGTGACCGAGAAGAGTTAATAAAAAATTATTTAACATATCGACGACAGCTAAAGTTATTTTTATCGTTAGAGTAAATATTAAGTTTTTTTATTTCTCTATAAAGTGTTTTAGTTAAAATGTTATTTTTTAATTCGTAGGCTAGATAAGCCTTTTTCTCGTGAGATACAGCTCGGTTAGTAAAGTTTCTAACTCTTTATAATATATCCAGTGAGATTCTTTTTTAGTTCGTTTAAAACGACTTAGAGCATTGTCCCTTAATTTAAACATTAATTTTACATTTTCAGTAATCCATTGTTTACATTCTTTTTTTAATAAAATTGATCTATTCTAGGATATAATTTATATATAATTTCCTTTTGGCTGCGTTATTTGCTGGTAGAAGCAGATAAACCATGTTCGTGTAGTCTTTTCTCCGAAAAATCCCTTATCCATTTTTTCCACTCGAAAATATTCGTTCAGACGTTAGTGTCTACGTGCACAAGAGCAAAATTGGAGCCTTTATGATGCAGCGGTCCTTAATAATCTTGACTAATAGAAATTTATAACCGATCATTAATGAAAATATGGGGGTAAATGGGGCAGAATAATATAAAGCTATACTATTAGTTACACTGGAAAAATTGTAATGGTGTACGTTGGGAGATGGGACTCTAGAGATGGGACAAAAATAACGGCATCATAGATATACCGTTCAGCGGTTGACAACACACCGAATCGTTACACCAATTAAAGATGGGACTTTAGAGATAGGAGAAAAATAACGATATTATAGATATACTGTTACAAAATGAAGTGTTTCTTTCTAAAAATGGCTGAAAATGGAAATGGAAAAGTTGTTTGAATTTTTAGTACAACGAAAAAATGAGGTTTGTTAGACATGTTTGAGTGCCATTATAAATTACTTAATTTTCGGATAATACCATTGATTTGAATACAATAAATTGATAGCTAATACCAATATAGGGTGTCCTAAAATTAGACGATCATATTTTAACAGCGTAATCTACATCCTACAATAGGAAGAAAAGATCATATAAACATAGGTCCGAAAACGTTTCTTTTTCGAGATAAAGGGTGTTAAAAGTGAAGTCCTAATGACACACTTTTGTAAATATTTTCCAAACGTTTACAGATAACTAAGTAAAATTTGCTACAAATACTTACTTTTTTACGCTCTATTTAATGGACCAAACCCCAGTTTTAATATCATCTTCATAGGTGGGTAAATTAGGGGGGCTTAGGGTAAAATTGCCCTAAGGTTTTTTTGTTGAGAGTTTTTAACATTTTTGACTATTTGGAATAATTTGGAATAACAATGTTTTCTTTATAATAAAGCTACTTTCGTGGCATCTCGCTAGGACGCACCATTCTCAAGAGAAAAGCATTTGAAACATTCATGATGTTATTTTATTAGAAAGTGTAAACAATAATAAGTAGCCCTGTGGATTTAGAAATTTTATTTTTTTTAACTTTGTAAAACCGGTGACTAAAAAAAATTTAGAAAATATTTACAAAAATGTGCCATCAGGACTTCACTTGTAACACCCTGTATCCCGAAAACGGAACGTTTTTGGATCTATGTTCATATGAACTTTTAATTCTATTTTAGGATCTAGACTACGCTGAAAAAATATGACCGTTAATTTTGGGACACCCTGTATATAATAATTATTAGACCTTTCGGTTTCGGTTTCAGTAACAAGTCAGCTGATCTAATAGGAATTATATTTAAAAAAATAAAATCCAAGGAACAAAATTAAGTAATAAGGCACCGAAAGCTTTTCATGTCAAATATGGAGTACCTCAAGGTTCGATACTCGGACCGGTATTATTCTCTTTATATATTTCTGATTTTTACAAAGTAATCAAAAATTATCAGATACACCATTTCGCAGATGATATCTACACATATGGACCCCGTTATGTAATTGTGAATTAAGCGACATTTACATGTTTTCGAGAGACAGGAATAGAAAGCTTTTTAATTTTCTTGGCAAATATGAAAATGTCGCTTAATGCCGCCATTTCAGTATATTTTACGTGGTCAAAACAAATGTTTACAATTATTTACAGAACTTATCTTTCACTGGAGGGATTTTAGTGAAACTTTGGCAACTTATAGTAAAATGTTTAATGATTGCAATTTGTCCTGTTAATTATTAAATACTATAAAAAAATTTAAAAAACTGGTAGTCGCAGATGAAGTTCAAAAAACTTTACAGCATTCTACATATTTTTTTGAATATTCTTGTCAAATTTTAAGAATCAATGTTAAGTACTTTTTAAAATGCGCACAAATTACGATTTCATGTAAAATTGAAAATTTTGCTGCGTCCATATTGAATTTTAGTTCAGGTCCGAAGTTATAGGTATTCGTTAGAGCAAAAGTAGCGAAAGTTTCGACGCCGTGTTGCAATATCTTAAAATTGTCTTGAATTTATAGGAAAATATATTATCATGCATATTTACAATTTACAGAAATATATATTATACATACAGGGATATTCATTTTTTACCGTTTTCTTAATAAGATGATTTTTTAATAATATTTGGTGCTTTGTCTAAAATCAAATACTAAATTAAATAAAATTTAAAATATATGCCTGTATACGTGGGAAAACAAAAATGCACTCAAGAGTAAAGTCTCCTTATTTACACTTTGCTAATTGAATACTCATATAAAGTCACAAAACACTCATTTAAAACGCGGATGAAAAGATTTGTGAATAAATTGGTTAAGGATGTATTTTTTTTTAAATAGGGATAATTTCCTGACCGTAGCATAATTTTATATAAATAAAAATTTTCCTTGGTTTAATAGGTCAAATGTTTTTATTTACTATTGTTTAGCACACTACATATGTTTCTTAAGGAGGTCCTTTCGCCACACCTCTCGCCTCAAATGTTAAAAAAAAAAGTTATTAGATTATGACTAAAATTAATTTTTTTCTAATAGTTGAAGTCCTTATTTATCTAATACTGAACTTTTAACTATATTGTTTTATACAATAAAATATATATAGTAAACCGTGGAACTTATTGAGAAATTAATATTAAAAAATCACAAAAAATTTTCAAGTAACTTACTTGAAAATTTTTTGTGATTTTTTTAATAATAATTTCTCAATAAATTCCACGGTAACCTATATATTTTATTGTAAAAAACAAAACCTAAATATTTTATTGTAAAAAACAAAACCTAAATATTTCAAAAACCTTATTTTTAGTTTTTTTATTAAAAACTGTACATAAGTGACAACTGTATCAACTTTGTGTTTGGTAATTGTATTTTCGTTTATTATTTAGTGATAAAAAATATTGAAATGGGTGGATGAATATATGTACCATCCGTCTTATGCAGTGGTTCGTTTATGTACCAGTAGTTCAGTATGTAGAAAGATATTTTGTTTGCAGATATGGATTGAAAAAGGCCACTAACGTCTTCTGAGCTGGAAGAGTCAGCCATCAATTTGTCTGACTCTCCATCGGAATCAGATGATAGTGATAACCTCTACAAGCCTTCTGATGAGGAATCTAATTCAACTGCTACTGACTCAGAGGAAGAATCTAATGCGAATATTGTTAAATCGGAGTCCCAAGATGACCTGCAGCCTGCATGCTCTTCAGGGGATACTCCAACTACCAGAAACCGTAGCCTCTTCTTCAGATCCTTTTGTGCTGTTTACCGAACTTAATGAATTATTTATTCCGAAACTAAAAATATCCTCTAAGCGGAATTGCAGCTCATTTTCTGAATTTGACAGGAATCTAACACATTTTCAATTGTTTAAGAAAATGTTTATATACATTGTTTAGTGTACGAACAAAAGAATAAGAATTTACAAAGAAACAAAACGCGATGCACGTTTGAAGGAAACCGATGAGGGCGAAATGAAGATTTTTCTTGGATGCATGCTAGTTATGTATTTTAATTAAGTCCCACAAATCAGCGATTACTGGTCAAGTCATCCCTCAATGGGGAATACTGCAATCCAAAATGCAATGTCTAGGGATAGATTCAAATTTTTGTCTTCAAAGATGTATTTCGCTTCACCATGCAAACCGTCTGAATGCTCCAAGACATATTATATTGATGATGTCGTTGAGTGTTTGAAAGGCAAATTCCAAAAGTGTCATCAAGATAGTTGCTTTCAGAGCATTGACGAGTCTATGACTAAATTCAAAGGTCGCTCGTCAATGACACAATATATGCATCTAAAGTCAATAAAATGGGGCATAAAAATGTGGCTTAAATACGATTCCGCCACTGGTTACACGTACGATTTTAATATTTATACAGACCGAGAAACTGAACTATTTAGTGGTACATTGGGAGGAGCGCGTTGTACGTAAACTTGTTGCCACAGCTAAAGAACAGGATATAACGTTTTGTTTTGATCGTTATTATTACTTTAAAATTTAGAATACGCAGCACTTGGTACTTGTAACCATAACAGGAAGTTCATACATAAGATAACAGAGAAATTAGATAGAGGTAGAAGTGTGTTTCGATGTAGCAGTGATGTACTGATGTTTGTGAAATGGCAATATACTAAAGAAGTCCTTATGCTAAGTAATTGCCATAATGATGAAGTTGTGACTGCGAAAAAAAACAAAGATAGCTTTTTATAGAGAAATTATGGGGGGGCATCGACTTAGCAGACCAGATGACGGGTCTTTACAATTTGGACATGAAATCAACGAAATGGTGGAAAAAATTGTTCTACCGTTTGTTCATGATGGCAGTTGTAAATTCGTGAATCATCTATAACGAACTACATAAAAAGAAGCATCCGCTATTGCAATGTTTAGTGCATTTATCAGAAGAGATGATAAGCGAGGGGAAAAGAACAGCGGCAATATAACGGTTTACAAAAAAGGCAGAGTTTCAAGAAAACGAAGAAGATTTGCAACCGTGTCTCTTCATCTACCCTTCGAAGGTCTAACCAGAAGAAGGTGTAGAAGAGATGCCGAGAGAAACAGACACGTGCAAAAACATACTGTCAAGAATGAGATACTCCTCTTTGTAAAAATTGTTTTGCGCTTTACCACAGTAGTTAATAATATGTGAAATAAACACGTTTTTTTTTCAAAAATAATTGTTTGTTGTTTTATAGGAATACCCGGTCTACTGGTATATATACGTACCTCATTCAAGGACTAGTGGTACATATGTTTACCATCACCTCCACCCCCCTCAAGAGAAAAAAATATTTTTTTCAAAAAAACAACTTATTCTTAAATTACAAATATGAAATGAGTTAAATAATTAGGGCTACTCTGCATAAAAAAACCGTCTTGAATGGGTTAACCGACAAGTTGGGAACCAACAATTCAGCGTCCCTCTAATTTTTATTCTATTTGCCCCATTTATCCCTAAACAACTCCAAAAAAGTGCAAGATGTGTACCATAAATTATATATAAGTGAAGTTTGAGTTACTTATTTAGAATCCCTTTTCTTGCAGGCATAGATAACAAGCCATTGTGTTTTTTATAACATCATAAATGGAATAACGGCGGTTTTTTATGAGGAAGATCTCAAAAAAGGACAAAAGGGATTATGAATTTTCACTGTTATCCTCATGCGAAAAATTTACAGTTTACGCCTGGAAAAAAGTGCTAAATTCAACCGATTTCGAGCTAAGAACTAGGAAGTGTTTATATGAAAATTTATTACGAATTTATGCTTAAAAGTGAAAGCAGAGGGTTCAGTTTTGAAATAAATTTGATAGTGACCAATGTTGAGTTGAAGATTCAAACATATGCTTGCAGATTTTCTTAGATTAATAAATAAAGCGTTTTTAGCCATATCCCGAAGTTCGTTGAAAAACGTAAATATCCTGTCACCTGCACGAAACATCTACTATAGAAGTAGCAAAACCGGACCACAGGCACATAATTTTTACCAAACTTCTGGGGTACCGCAAGGATCTGTTTTAGGACCACTTCTTTTTATCCTATTTATTAATAATATGCTTAAAAACATCAACGTTACAAGTATTTTATATGCTGATGATCTAAAATTGATTTATGAGATTGGAACTACTGATTATTGTGCTAAACTTCAGAAAGACATCGATTCATTAGATGAATGGTGCTCAGAGAATGAATTACCACTCAATGCCAGTAAGTATAATGATATGTCATTTTGTAGAAAAGATCTGCAGGGTTATTCTACTAAATTTATAGCCCGGCTACAAGTTGGATTTTGGCTTGACTTTATATGTTCCTAACTTCAAAGTGGAGTCCTAGCTTTTTCGTATTCTATTAAGCTTCTAGCACGCCCTTATAGTCTGCATATGAGGACTATACTGTAGTCTATATTCTTATAAGCACCAAATAAGGTGCCTATTAAAATTAAAAGTATGCTAGAAGTGTACACATAACCTGATTTTTTTGTTTTATTGGAGTTTGATGTGAGTTTGTGAATAATTTAGCGGCCAAAAGTTAAGTGGAGTTCATGTGCCAGAGATAGAAGAACTGGAAATTAATAATATTGAAGATAACATTGGTATAAAATAATGATGTAGCAGGCAATTCGAAATAAGAAACCAAATAGTTGCCAATTTTTTTTAGGAATAAAATTTATTTCAATGTTAACTTTATTTTTTATTAAAAAAATCAAAATATTTGTTTTGTTTTATTTAAATATAAAATGGAAACATAAATAAAACTAAAACATTATGAACAAAAACAGCACGACTAAAACATTAGGAACAAAAATAAAATAAATATATACCTACATACTTTATCTACAAAAATAAATAAAACGCAATGAATATTGATATAAAAAAAATATCACAAATAAAAAATCACAAATAAAAAATCGCCCAAAATGTGTTACCAAAAGGGAGGAAAAATTTACATGACACAAAAAAAATATTCATTTAGAAAGATATTGCTTAGCAATCTATGTGGCTATGAGCAAAATCATATAATTATTCTTCTTGATGTTCTTAGAACACAACGCTTGCCAAACCCTCACAGACTAATTTTCTAGTACTGTAGTTGTAGCCCTATTAAATTTATAGTCTGACTATTTCTAAGACTAGTAGAATATGGGCTGGACTATAATTTAGAGTCTACATGTTTAGTATGCTAAACTTATAGTCTCTTTTATAGTTCCTTAGTAGAATAACCCTGCTGTGGCTGAATATAATATATAATTACAAATTATGGAATGTTTGTTCTAATACGTCCAGAACTGATACAAGATCTTGGTGTTTACTTTGACCCTAAACTTACCTTTAATGCTCACATTGCCAAAATCACTGAGAGTGCTTATCGTTTATTAGGTTTTATAATCTGAAACATGAGAGTGTTTAAAGAGTTTTCTACAATGAATCTACATTATCTGGAATTTCATTTATAATGTACAGATATCTTCAGTTGACCACATACAAAGACGTTTTTACAAGCTGTCTGTCAAGCTATTGATGGTAACATTGGTAACTATCCACCGAGAGGCATTCCTCAAGAGTATTTTTATAATCGCTACTAATACTGAGAAGAAGAATAATGCAATCTGTTCTGTTTTTACACAAACTTATTAATAATAAAATATACTGCATTTTCATTATTAATCTATTAAACTTTCACATTCCAAGAAGTAATTCGCACCTTAATCAGGTATTCTATCAAAATACTACTAGGGACCAATAATATATGTAAGGCTTCTTCTCCTTACTTAATGATTCAAAACTATTCTGAGGTTGAATCTCAGATTGACATTTTTAATTGTATTATAACCGCCATAAGAACTTATTTCCTTAATACGATAATGTTAAATTTTTGATTTTTCTTGTTTTTGTAATATTTTTATTTCAAAAATTTTATCTCCTGTTTCTCACCTATTCAGGTATTTAATGTTTAATGTAACAGACTCAATTGAGTGCACAATTTTTTTCTCTTGTCTTGAGTTTTTTTAATGTGTATTCAATTTGTGTCTAAATATATTGTATGACATTTCTATATACGTTTTATAATATTCAAATGTTATTTTCCAAAATTATATAGTTTTTTACCTTATCCTGTAATTGGGGATTACCCTGTTGGATACTGTACAATAAATAAATAAATAAATAAATTTATGGATTTACCAGGTTACTTACACTTATGTATTTAGAAGAAATATTTCATGTAAATTCTTGGGTAATATATCATATATTATTATTGAAATATGCGGTGTGTAAATCTTTTTTATTAGCCTTTGGCTAGAATCTGGAAACTATACTCTTGCGGATGCGGATTGTCTTAACTGAATACATTAAACGTCTCACTTCGAGAGATATTTGATATTTCAATAATGTATCTATATTGTTGACGTTGTTAGTAGTCTTCTGCAATGCAAAATCGTTCCGTAATTGTAACATAACCTATTAGCAAAGTTTGCGTAGCGTGGGATCAAAATTAGGCATGCGGAGGCTATCGAGCAACTTTGCCTTCGGCAAACGGAGGAATGCTTTTATAACTATCTGTTGCATTTTCATAATTATTATTACAATGCCAATAAACATATATTTATGCAACCAGCTAGGAAATGCGCAATTTTGTATACAAGATTTTTTTTTTATTTTAGCAGGAACCACCTTAAACAATAATAAATAGCATGTATGTTACTAACTTTGGAACATCCCTGTATTACTTGAAGACACATTCTTTAACGTGTAGCCGATAATAAAGCATAGTTGATTCATAGAGGGTTACGTTATTGTCGATGGCTTTGTTTCGTTAATATAAAATATTAGTCTGTAATTTGTCTCGAAAGGGTTGTAAATATTTCACTTCGTTAGACATGGCAAGTGGGTACCACCAAATACCCATCGCAGAGAACTCTTCGCTATTAAAACGGCATTCGTCACCCCGGATGGCCAATATGAATACCGTAGGATGCCTTTCGGACATGTCAACGCTACCGGCAGTCTTCCAGAGGACGATAAACCAAATCATGGGAAACATGCGTATCAGCACAGCACTAGCATATATGGACGATATTTTGTTACCTTCCATAAGTATAAACACCGGTCTAATTGCACATTGCAGATGTTCTAGAAAGGTTTAGAACATCTGGCGTTATTTTAAGACTTAATCAATGTCAGTTTTTCCAGACTAAACTCGACTACCTTGGTCCACGAGATCAGTAGCGAAGTCACACGGCCCAGTACTGCGAAAATTCAAGGCGGTTGAACAGTTCCCAGTTCCCAAGAATGTCCACAATGTCCGCCAATTCATTGGCTTATGAAGTTATTTCAGGAAGGATTTTGCTCACGTTGCAAGACCCTTGACATCCCCTCATCAAGAAAGATGCAATATTCAGATGGGAAACCAAACAGATAGAAGCTTTCGAAAAACTGAAAAGAGTCCTAGTAGAACGCCCAGTGGCTATCTACAATCCAAGAGCCCTAACCGAACTGCATACTGATGCATTCAAGCTTGGACTCGCTGGTATTCTGCTCCAGAATCAAGAAGACGGACGTCTAAAACCCGTTCAATACTTTAGTCGGCAAACGAGCAAAGAAGAAGAGAGGTATCACTCCTATGAACTGGAGGCGATAGCAGTAGTTAACTCGATGCAGAGATTTCGAAATTATCTTTTAGGGATCGAATTTAAAGTGGTTACGGACTGCAGCGCCCTCAGGACAGCTATGACGAAGCGTGATCTGATACCCCGGATTGCCCGATGGTGGTGGGTAACTCAAGAATTTAATTTCACCGTGGAACATCGCCCTGGAACAAAGCTAGCTCATGTAGATGCTTTGAGCAGAAACCCCATTCAAGAATACCATGAACCAAAGCGTTTCGACATACTACAAATAGACATCACTACAGATGATTGGGTCCTGGCAGTCCAATTAAATGATGATCGCTGTAAATATGTTATAGACGTTCTTTCTCGAAAACCAACTGATACTGAAGAAAAACAGATCCATAACGACTATTCGCTGAAGAACCACAGATTATACCGAAAAACGACCCAAGGACTTAGGTGGTATGTGCCTAAAGCAGCAAGACGCGTCGTTACCATGTATCATCATGACAACAAAGGACATTTTGGCACTGAAAGAAATCTAAAAAATATCGGCGAGAACTACTGGTTTCCCACGATGAAAAAGTACGTGACTCGTTACATAGCAGCTTGTTTGTCCTGTGCGTACAACATAGCACCGTCAGGGAAACGGGAAGGATTTCTGAATCCTATTGAAAAAATCTCAGTTCCAATGGACTTACCTGATAGTTGCCATCGATGCGTTCACCAAGTTTTCTTGGGCAAAACCTGTAAAAAGTGCTCAAGCAAAACCTGTTATCACTTTCCTAGCAAGTTTTTAGTACATTCGGCGTAGTAAGAAGGATAATTTCCGACAAAGGAACTGCCTTCACAAGTGATCCCTTCAGAAATTTTGTAAAAGAGTTGGGTATAAAGCTTGTCATAAACGCGACAGCCACCCCACGAGCTAACGGGCAGGTGGAACGACTGAACAGAACTCTGTTGAGTGCTATATCAACTAGTTACGACGATGAAACCAAATGGGATCAAACGGTAGATGCGATTGTCTTCAGCATAAATACGTTCACTAACAGCACTACAGGGAAAAGCCCTTATCAGTTGTTGTTCGGATATCAAGCGAGAGGGAAAACTGATTCATTTATTACTAATGTCATAGGGGAAGAGAATGTAATCGATGACATTGGAAAAACTAGAAACGAGACTAGTCAAAAGATTAAAGAGGCTCAAATTAAGCAGAAGGCTTATTTTGATTCAAAAAGAAAGAAAAGTCATGGTTACGGCATAGGGGACCAAGTTGTGTTGCGTAGAACGAAGGCTACGAATGACGGCAAGAGTAAAAAGTTGATACCCAAATATTCAGGGCCCTATGTAGTCAAGGACGTTCTTGGCCATGATAGATATGTAGTTGTAGATCTACCAGGTTCTAAACGTACGCGTAAAGGGTATCAAGGTGTTTGGTCAGCTGACAAGATGAAGCGCTTTAAACCTGCGTACGAGAGCAGTGATAATTCAGATGTAGAACCGGACGTTGCCGACGTGGGCAACTAGGTTTCTAAATAACTTTGTATACTTACCATAAAGTTGGTAATGCTAGGGTGGCATTGAGGATTTGGGCGTCTGGCCAGCGTTTGAATCCTGTTTTCCACCCGGTCTTAATTACAACTTGATTATCTTTAATACTCGAGGTCTATTCATACGAGAAAGTAATTCGTACTGTATTTTTCTAGGTTTAAAGTTTGATTCTTGCAGTTTCCGGGACGGAAAAGAAGGGTAGCATGGCCGACTGTTACGAACTTTGGAACATCCCTGTATTACTTGAAGACACATTCTTTAACGTGTAGCCGATAATGACGCATAGTTGATTCATAGAGGGTTACGTTATTGTCGATGGCTTTGTTTCGTTAATATAAAATATTAGTCTGTAATTTGTCTCGAAAGGGTTCACTTCGAGTTATTGTTTTCGTTAATAAATATATTTCGTTATTCATATCGTGTTTAAATAATCGAGTCATTATATGTATTGCTCAACAAAACCATTAACAGATCAACTAAAATATATTTAATACAATAGTATTAATGTGCGGACCAAAAGATAATTCTCTATCGAACATAACACCTAAATCTGTAATAGTTGTTGGACTTTGGAGGATTGTGTTGTTAATGATGTAATCAAATATTACAGGATTAGCGTTAAGACCATATGACATGACAAAACTTTTATCGGCATTAAGCGATAAATTATTTCTTAGACACCAGATTCAACACTATCAATATTAGCTTGAAGGCGTTTGCAGTCGGATCTGTGAGTCATGGACAAACACAATTTTAGATCGTCGACATATAACATACAATTAAAATCAATTATACCAGTGATATCAATAATAAATAATATAAATAATGAAGAGCCTAGGTTCGAATCCTGCCATATACTCAACTGATTTGAAGCCATTTAAATACACATACTGTTTCCGGCATTGAAGATAAGATGTAAATAGTTTTAGGAGGGCATCATGAAATCCGAATAATTTTAATTTAATGAGCAAAGTTCCCAATGTGTCAAACGCCTTAGTAAAATCTATGTACACGACGTTCGTTTGCTTCTTACTGTCAATATTCTCGGCAAAGATTTGTGTTACATTAACAAGATTAGTTAGCGTAGAACGTTGTACAAAAACATGTTGATGCGATGAAATTTTACCGCTGACGTGCAAATTAATAATTACAGATATTGGTCTATAATTGATTACATCATTCCCATCTCCCTTTTTGAATATAGGACATACTTTCGATGTGTTCCACATATCTGGAACGGTAGATGTTTAAAGACATATATTTAACAACACCATTAGAGGATCAGTAAGGGCATGTGCACACTGCACAGTCTTTAAACACGGATAAAAACAGGTTCAACGGCAACACAGGGACGGACCTAATTAGTTGTATGTTACGTTTAAAGTGGAAATATTATACGTATTTAAATATTATTATCACATTATTGGCATAATTTCCTTCTTCGATTATTTATTAAATATCACTAAATTTAGTTTTAAAGGAAACAATTACGAAATTGATCCGAAATGAATATTCATAAGAACACATATAGCTAACAATAAATTATTACCTAATCATCAGTCTGGCTTCAGACGTGGCTTTAGTGGCTCTACAGCCCTGGCTACAATAACTGATGACATGTTATCTACTCTAGATAAAAATGAGTTAAGTATTTTAATTTTGATCGACTACTCCAGAGCGTTTGATATGTTAAACCATCAACTTCTGTTGTCTATACTCCATTACCTCGGATTTAGTACATCTGCTTGTTCTTTCTTGTCCTCTTACTTATATAATCGAAGTCAGTGTGTTAAATTAAGAGAAGACATTTCAACATCAATAAATATTGAACAGGGAGTTCCTCAGGGAAGTATACTTGGCCCCCTGTTATATACATTATACACGTCTAACTTTTAGAAGCTAATAATCAAATCAATCAAGATCTAGAATCAGTAATTTCCTTCCCTACTAGTCACCTCCTTTCTATTAATACAAGTAAATCATGTGCAATGGTGTTTGGTAGTGAACTTCAAAAATTGACAGCAATCAATCAACTTAATATTGTTTTTGGTCCCGATATATTAACTTTTAGTGATAATTGTAAAAATTTAGGTTTAATCCTTGATTCTAAAATTAGGTTTAAAAATCATGTGACTGAAAAACTTAGAAGAGCGTATTCCGCACTGAAGTTGATATATCAACATAGGACTAGTTTAAATTATGAAATAAAACAAGTATTAGAAATTAAAAATTTAAAAAAACCGACTTTAAAAACGTGCAGACGCCATCACCACATCTTAACCAAATTTATATGGGACCACCCCTGAGGTACCCCCTTACTAACAAAAAAGAATCATATAAATCGGACAAGGTGGTAAAACATTATCGCTAAACATACATAAAAAATGAAGAGTTTGAGGATTTTCTCATGGACCCAATTATTATATTTTGACCAAATTTATATGGGACCACCCCTGAAGTAGCCCCTTTCTAACAAAAAAAGAATTATTAAAATCGGACACCGTCACGTTAAATGACATTAAAAAAAAAGATTTCTAAAAAAAAGTTAAACACCCTGTATCTTTAGAACAAACCATTTCCGGACCAATGTTTATATGGACTTTTTTCATAAAATTAGCTCAGGAATACACCATTAAATTTAATGTGTGCAATTAGGAAACACCCTGTATATGTGTTTAAGTATAAATAAATTAGTATTTATTGTAAATAAATTATAATAAATAAACTACGCGTAAGGCAAAACTGTAATTAAAAGAAGAAGATACAAACAAAAAAGTTTGAAAGTTGCGGCCTTCTACTAATCTGATGGTAAATGCCTATACTATCTATATGTACTGTGCTATAAATAATTAACTTTTTACACTCTTCCCTCTTTTAGCATAACATTCGTAGTTACTTAAAAAATTATTCTAATGGTTGATTACATAGAAATAACCAATTATAAAGCTAAAGCGTTAATTACTTGAAGCTAGTTCTAAGAAATCTAATAAACCCTATTATTCCAGAAGATGAGAACGACGCCTTGCTAATTTGTTCTCTGTACATCTCATTTTGATGTTATATTAGTATTATGAGTATATTGGTTTAGACACATCGTCGATCTTCAAGAAATTTCTGAAAATATAATTACTCAGATCGAACTAATAGCTTCCTCTTGGTATTAAACGACGTATTGAACAGTGGCAAATTTGAAAACATTATTTACTAATCAAACAAGTTCAACTGTAATTTATTTCAGCCCTCGATTATATAAACAGTATCAAATAACGCATCCCAGTTATGATAACACAACCGTAACAAAAATATTTTTCATATAAATGGTTATTAAATGATTTATAATGATGGACGGATAAATCAAAACGATGGAACATTAGTATATGTGAAAGATGTATACACGAATAAACTATTACACAGTGTTAAATCGTTGAATAGAACAATTACAAATAATTAGCCAAATAAACGTAAAAAAAAACAGAGCGTTGCAAAAGTCAAATAGTCAATATCAATCAATATAATCCAGCGTTATTGTTCGGACGGCACATCCATCGCGCCGCGCAGGGTTTTTGGACCGTCTCTTCTTATTGGCTGGCGCAGTGTCGCGTCACACACTGTTGACACCGTTGCCGAGCGTAAGATATATTTATTGTATGTGTTTATCTGCAATGAATGTCTTAAACATACAGTATAGACCAGTTTTCTCCAACCACTTGTCCCTATGAATTTAATGAAAATCTCTTCGAATACTTATCCACTCAGTTAAAAGACAATGTTTATATATTAACAGGCGACATTAATATTGATATTATGGCAGACTATGATAATACTGATGATTATTTAAATAAATTAAATGAACTGGGATATTTTTCTATGATAAATGTGCATACTAGAATATTTAATAATTCCAAATCTTGCCTGGATCATATTTTTGTAAAAAATATAGATCAGTCACAATGCAAATCTTATGTCGTAACTACAGATGTTACTGACCATTTTGCGACAATCGCCATGTTAAAAACTAACGTAAAATTTAATACTAAAGTAAATGAAATAAATATTAAAAAATATGTGAAGATAAGTTAATCGAAAATATAAAAAAAGAAAAATTTGGCCAAGTACTTGAAACTAATGACATTAATAAAAATCTGATGTGTCCAACACATGACTTTCCTATCTAGTTATTACAGGCTTTTTCCGTTTATTGTGTACAACCTATTGCAGCAACTCTATAAATGTTTAGAGGATAAACTAAATATATACATTGTCCACATACATCTACCGCGAAACATTTTTCTATAGATATTCATTGAAAATGAAAATACTGAAAAATTTAAATTTAGCACTTTTCCTACAATTTTTCCATTACGGTCCATTTAAAAAAAATCATGTATGAACAAATATTACAGAGATCGATATCGCAAACAACTTTTATTTCAACAATTTTCATAAAAATCAGAATTTTGCACATTTTGTCAAATTTCTCGAATACGGACCATTTCAGGAAATTTTTACATGAAACAAAAATTATAGATAATAATATTAGAAGTAACTTTTATTTGAACAATTTTTTTCTCCAAACATAAATAACAGACATATTCCATAAAATATAAAAACGGCCTCCCATAAAGTACCCCCCCAGATGTTCCGACTTTGTCCAAAATCTGATCATTTCACGTAAGGCCGAAATAAAACTTAAGTTTAAAATTTATTGATTTTTTCTTTATCCGTTTTTGAGTTTTCTTCAAATTTCGAAATTTACACATTTTCTCAAATATCTCGAATACGGTCCATTTTAGAGAAATTATGTACAGAATAAAAATTATAGAGAATTATATTACAAACAACTTTTATTTGAACAATTTTTATAAAAAAAATATTTTTTTACATTTTGTCAAATTTCTCGAATACGGACCATTTTAGGAAAATTTTGTATATAACAAAAATTATAGATAATAAAATAACTTTTATTTAAAGAATTTTCTTCCCCAAACGTAAATAACAGATATATTTCATAAAATATAAAAATTACCACCTATAAAGTACCCCCCCAGATGTTACGACTCTGCCCAAAATCTAATCAGCTCATTAGACGCTGGAACAAAGCTTAAGTTTAAAATTTGGTGTTTTTCCGTGTATCGGTTCATGAGTTATGCGTTATACAGACACACAAACACACACACAGACACACACACACACACAGACACACACACACACAGACATCATCGCGAAAATAGTCAAAACGGATTCAGGGGACCTCAAAACGTAAAAATCCGTTGAAAACTCGAGGTCGAAAAAAATCATGATTCCTATACTTTCCTTATATCTGTATACAGATAGGAAAGTAAAAAGGGTGAATATTTCATAAACACACTACAACAACATATAGATGAAACCACTATTATGTACATGGTAAAAAACAAAAACCAACTAAAAGGCATCCGTGGATGACCAGTGGTATTGCAACATCGATAAAAAGAAAACAAACATTGTATTACAATTTACTCAACAACCCCGGTAACATCGAAATCGACATTGAATATAAAAAGTTCAGAGCACAAGTCCGATCGCTTATAAAAAAAGCTAAAACTAAATACTTTCAAGTCCAAATAAGAACTGAAAAAGATAGTAAAATCATATGGAAGGTAATTAATGAATTTACAAATAAAAAAAAAAATAAAAAAAATTATGGGAATCAACTACTTGAAATTGAGGTGAATGAAATAATAAAAAAGAAATGGCAAACTATTTTAATGAACACTACTCAGATATAGGCGAAAAAATGGCAGATTTGTTATCGACATGTGTCAACAATATAAAACGCGTCATTCATAAAAATTAAATTTTTTCTAAAGCCAACAAATAATATGGACATAAGAAATTTTATAACTGAACTAAAAAGCAATAAAGCCCCTGGCCAAAAATTGTTGAAAAAGTTTTAAAACACAGGATTGTTGATTTCTTGGAAAATATAAAACTTTAAAATATAAATTAATTTCTGATAAACAATATGGTTTTAGAAAGGGAGTTTAGACGGAAAACGCTATTAAAAATTTTAATAACATATATAGGGTGTCCCGAAATTAGACGGTCATATTTTAACAGTGTAATCTACATCCTAAAATAGGAATAAAAGTTCTTATGAACATAGGTCCGAAAACGTTTTGTTTTCGAGATACAGGGTGTTACAAGTGAAGTCCTGATGGCATATTTTGGTAAATATTTTTTAAAATTTCTTTAGTCACCGGTTTTTCAAAGTAAAAAAAAATAAATTTCTGATTTCATAGGCCTTCTAATTACTGTTTACACGTTCGAATAACTTATCATGAAATTTTCAAATGCTTCTTTCTTGAAAATGGTGCGTCCTAGCGAGATGAAACAATAGTAACTTTATTAACTACGCTAAGAACTCCGTGAGTAGCAAATAACAAATTCAACGGATCGATAATTCATTTTGGCGAGTAGATTATTTTATCAAATATTTGACTACAGGCACTACTGGTTAGGCAGTCCCGCAGTACAGAATTCGACCGCAAATCCTTTGGAGACTCTGTCCTTAAGGTCACAAAATGTCGGGTCCACCTCTGTTCGCATTTTCGGGTAATGTGTCCGTGCTGTGACTTGAGTTAGGATTTATTAAATTAGTTTATTCTGCATTCTTGGGAATTTTAGTGAGTAGCTTGCATTTGTATCGTGTTTTTCTAAATTACAAGAAGGAGGTAGCTCCATAAATCAAAATTGTCGAGAAATTAAGAAAACCTATTTTGCGTGAAAATTGTTTTCTTTTTCTGGTTACCTTTTCCTTACTTGCTTTGTAGAAGTCCTTGAATTTCATTTACCGAGGAAAATTTAAATTTTTAATTATCCATATATTATTATTTATAAGTTTTTATTGTGGAGCTACCTCCTTCTTGCCACCAAGAACAAAAAAAAACTACACAAATTATTTGCTTCTTGCATTTATTGTAAATAAAATACACAACATTATTCATTGTTTTAATCTCCAATATCCGTTGACTGGATCTTCAGAAACGTTTAATGAATTATAATATACCATATCAACCTGTGGAACATATTGCTTAGCCAATTGTATAACGTTGGAATATTTGGCTTTCTTCAGTTTTAGTGTGGATTGATACAGATTTGGTGGTATTTGAAACTGAAAATTATAACGCTGTATGTTGAAATTCAAATAAACTGGAAAATTTTTAGTTTCCCTACACTGTATTTCATCCATGTAGACTTCATAGATAAAGATTTTATATTGTTATAAAAAAAATTTCTCTTTTCTTGAAAACAACATTTTTTTTTAAAATACTGTTGGAAATAGTCCACAAAATTAAATATCATTTCTTGTGTCACTTCAACAGTTTGAAACTTTCGGCTACTTTTTCCATGCAGGCGAATGTATTCTGAAGGGGTATATACTCTTTCCACTTTCCTCAGATGTTTTTCCACTACACCAAATGCTCGGTCGCATGGTAAAAACGAATGGCCTGGCTCAGGAAACCTGTGGATAATTTTTTTAAAATGTCCCATTTTGACAAGGGTAAACAAATACTGCATCATGGTGTGATTCTTGTTCTGAGCAACGCAGTTATCAGAAAATAAGTACAGAATCTTTACTCCCTTGGACAGAACATTTTCAAAGTAGTAGTTTAGAAGGCTTACAGTTTCATTTGGTGTCTTTCGACCTGTTACTTCGTCAAACATAAAAAAATGGGAGATATCAGTTTTTAAAGAATAAACACAAAAGTTATAGACCCACAGCTGGCGCATGTAGAAAACATCTCCGGAAGGTATTTTGGGCAGCGGTGCATTCTACTGGTAGACAAAACATAGTGTTTAAATGGCTGAGTTATTTTTTGCTTCCTTAGACCTAACCTTTAACTAGTTGAAGAAGGAATTAGCCTTGCTTAAATGTAAGTCATGTTATGTTGTACTTTTTTAAGTGTTTTTTCTTCTTCATCCACGACAACTTTCTTTTCGGTGCTAAACCTCAGATAGCACAAAGTCGTCTTAAAGGCGTCTTTAAGACGTCTAGCATAATACATTAGAGACGTCTTTAAGACGTCTGGTATTTCCTAAAAATGTCTTTAAGACGTCTTAGAAGACGTCTGATGTTACCAAAAGTAGACGTTTTAAAGACGTCTTATTAATGGTTTATAATGGCCTTGTGAAGCTTTAAATAAGCCATAAATAAGACGTCTTTAAGACGACTTATTAATAGCTTATAATGGTTTTGTGAAGCATAAATAAGACGTTAAATATATTAAATATGATTGGGTAGATGAAGGTAATAAGTGCTCTCTAAAGGGACCTTGTTCTCGCAGTAAACGAGTTATCATTCTACGCGCAGGCAGTACTAAGGGTTTTGTTTCTAATAATAAATTTTGAAAAAGATTAAATATAATGTAATAGTTTGTTTACAGAAAATGTTAAATTTATATCAAAATACTCACCATTTGAAGCCGCTCGTTCCTCCTAAAACAACATACAAAACATTTCAATATAAATAAAAATTAATCATAAATATGCTTGTAAATGTTAATGGAAATTAAAAAAAATATTAAGTTTAAATCATTGCACTTATTTATAAATGATTTTGATTTACTTTATTCAATAAATAATCCAAAAACAATTCTAAAGTGTAGGCAGGAAATTTTTTAAATTTACAAATTTCATTGTTATTATGGATTTCCAAGTGATGCAAAACATTTAGTGGGAATCATTTTTTTTACGGCGTCGTCCTCAAATTTAGTCTTCGTGCGATATGGCCATTGTATCCATCTTGTTGCACAAACTACTAATTTCAACCCGGCAGAGCTACCAAAAAAGTGTCATTGAAAGCTATAAAAAAAAAACTTTTAAAAAGAATATGTGATCGACAAGATATGCGAATTCAATCCAATCGAGATGATTTGGGCTGCTGTTAAAAAAACCTAAAAAAATATAATCAAATTCCAACTGACAGTGCTTCCGTACTGGGAAATATACGAAACGGTTATTAATGAAGTTAACGACAGTGGCAAACAGATGTGGCCAGCAAGTCATAACTATTATAACCCTAAATTCAGATTCAAGCTTTGAAAATTCAGATGATTCTTCAACTTTTTAATAAAAAAATATCTATGTAGGTATATGAAAAATAAAATTAATTTTCAAAAAAAATTATATCACGCCACCCATGCTATACAAAGAAGCCGCCGACGGTCGGTAGATATTTGGTTTTCATGCCGTTCGAATTGACTTCGAATAGACTATACACAAAGACATTACAACTAAGAGACTAAAGAGACTAAATTGTTTACATTTTTATGTGGCAAATCATTATTCCCACCAGATTCTCGTTTATTGCGTCTTTGCCGATTTTATCAGTCTGTCAAAATTATTTGGAGAAATTACTTTCGAAAAATAAAATTTGATGTGTCCTGTAACTATAATTTTATATTATATAAATAAAAATATGTTCTTAATCAAATTATTCTTTGAAGTTTTAATATAAGCTAAATTATTAAAAAATCAATATTAATCTAAACAAAATATTAGGGTTTCGAAGAACTCCGTAAATACGGCAACGCTGAATATCTTATTTTCCGAATTTACAATTTTTATGAATGAAATGTAGTACCGTAACCAGTCGCAACGTTGCCAATCAGGTCTAACAGCTATTTTGTATTTCTGACAGTATCTGACAGTTTCTGTTTTTGTGAGAAATATAAAGAATTATGGTACATGCATGTGTAGTGTTTAAAAACGTAGATCATTTAAGTCGAAATGTATGGTTTCATCGGTAAGTATTTTTAGGTTAAGATATGTTGTTTTCATTTGAACCAGTGGAGTAGGGCTTGTACAAGATTTGATACAATTTCTTATTGAATTTAAATTATATAGGATCACATAGTAAATTGTTTGAAAAATGATTATCCAATCTAATTTTTCAGACAATTTATTGCAGGTTTGATAATATAAAATTTAAATTGTACAAGAAATTGTATCAAAAACTTGTGTAGTCTAAAACAGTCTTAAAACAGTTTTTAAAGTGATATTCCTTTTATAAATTAGTCAATTTTTCTTATACCAATAAATAATTATTGAATAGTGGCAAAGAAAATTTAACGTAAAATGTAGAATACCTTAAAAATGATTTACCTATTGAGCACCTATACATATTTTTTATTACTTTATTTAGCTTCCCGCAAGATCCTGAGAAAAGAAAACTTTGGTTTTCTCTAATAGGAATCCTTGAAAATCAGCCCCTTCGTAAAAACCCAGAGTTGTGTTTAGAACACTGTTTTCCTGAAAATGTTTTGGTACGCGCAAATGGTACTAGATATATTAGAACAGATGCAAACTCCCGACGGTGTGAGGGCTTTCTATTTCTGGATGACTTATCCAACAGGTAAAAATACAAAATATTAATTTTTTGTTTACCTCTAAACATTATTTATTACCTGTATGTATGTATATCTAATGTATGGGTGTTTAGTTCTGATTCAACTGTTTTTGGAACACCACCTGCTACAAAAAGAAACGTTGCAGTAAGTTATAACATTAATAACTAAGCATAAAAAAATTAAATGAAATTTTAGTTAATAAAATTAAAGTATTTTATATATTTAAAGCATTATTTTAAAAATTTTTAGTTTTTTTTACGATATTTTTTGGCATACCATGTTTTTTTGTAATTATTAAAAAATTATATATTTTTAGGACAGTGTTTTATTTAGATACCCCTACCTACCTACTTAATGTTAATTTAAAATTTTAAATAATTTTGGTTAACATCATACCAGGCAAATATATAGTAAATGCCAATAAACTATAAACCAATAAATATTAAAAACTTGAATTCGCTTGTATTTGAATTTACTTGTACTTGGATTTACCTACATGAAAAATCAGCAAGTATCATGCAAAACTATTGTCATATACTCTGAAGGCAATTCTCTCACCAGAAATCAAATCACGACTGGTGAAAGACTGTCTAGAAGACCTGACAGAGCTAAGTAGTTAAAATAAGGTGACCTTGCCTGGGTTCCAGGCCATGAGGGATAGCAGGGCAACGAAAAGGCCGACGAATTAGCCCGAGGAGGCTCAGATAAGGCCATGACAGGCCCCGGACCCTTCTGTGGAGTTGTTAAGGCATTGTGCAAGGCATCCATTAAACAATGGATGCAGACAGAGTCTCAGGAATGGTGGAACAACTATCCAAGACTGAGACAGGCCAAACAGTTCATCAAGGAACCATCGGCCAAGTTCACGAAAGACCTACTGGATCAAAAGCGTCAAATCGTTAGGATAACAGTAGGCCTTCTTACTGGACACTGTCGCCTGAAAAGGCACATGAGTGTCATAAATCCAGCAGAAGAAGCAACTTTGTGCAGGTTCTGTGAAGAAGAAGAGGAAACAATATTCCACGTCCTGTGCCAATGTGAATGCCTGGCTGGAACGAGGTTTCTAACATTGGGCGAAGAAAAGCCAATTGCATGCAACTACATGCGGGAGCCACTGTCAGAGCTACTAAGACTAATAAAAAAGACCAGGCTAGACGACATAATCTAAAACAAACAGGAGACCTACAATAGATCTGAAAAGGTCGCGGTGGACAAGGACAAATAACGTCCAACTCATAATCTAATCTAATCTACCTACTGTAACGGTTACTCTTCTAGTACCGTTATTTTTTAATATTTTATAACTATATTTTTAAAATGATTGTCCCATCTCTATTAGGACCGATAGTTTCATTCTTTCGCTACAAATATTTTATATAGTTATTTTTTGTTTTTTATAAGTTGTATGTTCGGATCGAAAGTGAATTTCGACAGGTTTACTTGAAAAAGTCTTTTACAATAATACCTCAGAACGAGGCAGTCGAGATTATTAAATCTGCTAATATTTAAGTAATCTTAAACAGTATGTGGTATTTTTATTAGTGGTGAGAACCATCAGTATTTCATGGTGAGTAAAAGATTAATATTTACAAGATTTCTGCAAAGATTAACGAAATGGATCGGGATTTATTTAGTTGTTAAAAATATGAGGTTAGATGTTTTAGAACGTGTTATTAATTTCTGAAAAGATCTATTTTTTATTCATTCTGTGTTCAGAAACATCTTACCTCCTTGTTCCTTATTTTTCCTTATTACGTAAACTTCAAAACGGTCTCAATCTTTTAGATAAGTCAACCTTTGGATGGTTTTTACAACTACGCTGAGAATATAGTTTAAAATATTTTTTTTTTAAATAAACGCTGAGAAGACAGTTGAAAATATGTTAATTTATGGTTAGAAGACAGTTGAAGTTATGATTACAAATATGTTGATTTATGGTTAGAAGATAGTTGAAGTTATGGTTACAAACATGTTAATTTATAATTAGAAGAAGACGCATCGCTGTAGGAGACCGTCCTTATTTGAGAAAGATTGAAGACCTACACCATTCCTACTTTGAGATAAGTTTCATCACTTGTTACACTACATGGAAAAATCATCATAATTATATTACTAAAAAATATACCTACATATTTACGTATTTTTTTAACATACTACTCTGACAATACTGGTAAGTTTAAAACTCTACGCCACTGACGAGCATATTATGGACACTGTTTACAACGTTGCCAGCCGGTCATAAGCCGGTCTTTCTCTCTTCCACTCACTAACAATTTTAAAACAATAACAGTCCGCAATTGTATGGGATTTATGAATGAAACATTTTGTCTATATGTTGTAATGTCTTTGACTATACATAAATAACTATTACAGAACGTAGTGCAGGTTCAATAGGTAGACATTTTATTTATATCTCATCCGTCAATGCTTATTTGTAGTTAAAATGAAATTTTTAATACATCTGATCGGCCTAATAAAATTTTTCGTTTTAATCATGTTTTCATGGTTTTTACTGTAATAAACATTTTCTTTTGACATTATAAGCATGGGCGTCGTTACACAATTCTATAGGGGGGGGGCAAATTTTTTAAAAAAATTAGAATGTTTATTTGTTGAAAAACAAAGAAAATGAAAAATAAAAAAAGAATACAAATTAACAACAGTTTCTAATAAATAAAATAACCCAACAAAAAAGACAAAAACTAAAATAAAAAAAAACAAGAAACTTAAAACACAAATTTTTAAAAAATAAACAGAATGTGTGAAATAAAAGAAAAATATTAACAAGAAGACAGTGCCATACATAATATTTAAAAATAAAATATTTATAGAAACACAAAAACAAAAAAACTCACTCAAAGACGTTGACAATACTAGCAAAACGTACATTTTTAATTTCTTCTTCCTCTACCTAAAGTAATTGCTAACAGAAAACATGAATTCTTTTTAATTTTTTGCGATTATTTTTCGATGTACGCTCATCATGCAAAGCGCAGTCAGCCTATTTTTATTATTTATTTGCTCTGTGCGTGACAGCAGCGCCAACTAATTCATGAACTAAAGGACGATATTTGCGTATACTGACAATACAATTTTTAATGAAATCCCTAATTAAAAAATATATATGTTTATTTTAGTAAAAGTATATGGATTTGTAAAACAAGTGACAAAATTATTATTATTATATATTTTTATTACTTCAGCTAAAAATAAATGAATGATATGTTGCCTAAGCCTAATAAGTTGTCATTGAAGAATAGGTAAAAATAAAAACATTACCATTATATAATAACGTAATATCAAAACGTATTAACAAAAATAATTGGTAAATTTGCGATTTTAATTTATATTTTTTTCATTTTTAATTCGAAAGAACCCATAGAAATTAATCAATAAAATTGATTTCCTATCAATAAGTCACAAGATTGCATTTCAGCCACATACAATAATAAAAGGCAGAAATCTAATCTTTGCTGAACATTTAAAAGTTAGGGGATGTTGAACAACATTGTAAAATAATAATTTATTGTTTATTTAAACCTTTCAATTTTTTGATGTCTACTGTTTCCAGTATTACTGGAATTAAAATAGCAACTCAGGTGCGCACATTCGTTGGTTAATTTACATTGACATCTTTATAAAACAAAAGTAATTTAAGCAGGTTTGCCAACTATAATAGATACGGGTATTTTAACATTAACTACTTTTAAAAAAAAGTAAAATGTATAGGTACGTGTAAGATATGGAATAAATATATTCAACCTATAATATTCGTCAACTGTATTAGCCTGAATATTATATTTATGAAATTGTTGTCCGTAATTCGTGGCATTTAGATTTCTACACCTGTCATGTTTACCTATTTCTTCTATTCCCTTAAACAATATGAGCGAGTGCCAGTTGTGTAATTGTGTTAGTTACGTAATTTTACTGTATACAGGCGTTGTCAAAAATTAGTTTGGCCAATTGGCAATGCCAAGGCCATGCATTTAAAAAAACACGTTGTCAAACTGTGGCACGTAGTACCTACCTAACGAAATATCAGTAATTTATATACTAAGGCTGTATGTTACGATACTAAATTAAGTACTAAATTTAGAACTAAATTAATACATTTTTTAAATACTAAAAAAATTTACATTGCAAACAGCAAATTTAGTATTAAATTTAGTACTAAAAAAATTAATTAATTAATTGGAACTTCCTCTATTTTCTACCAAATTTAGTATTAAAAATGCGTTGAAATGTTGCGCAGAAGTTTTTCTCAGAAAAAGTTGACACAACGGTCTTTTCTGCACCATTTTCATTTTGGTTAGCGACAACTTTGCATTATAACCTTGGACAAATTTCGCTTGTGTTTGATTTTGTAAATTTTATGTTTTTTCGTGGTTTTTAGTAGCATTGCTGCATTTGGTTGTTGTCAAGTCAACAAGTGTCAAAGTCATAGTAAAAACATCTTTTAATTCACTTTTCTCAGTTACACAGAATGTTTCATTTCTGTGCTAATTTCACGTAATATTACGTCAATGCGCGTGCGCCTATACTTAATTTAGTACTAAAAATTGGTATCGTTACAAAAGGAAAAAAAATATTTTTAGTTCTAAATTAATAACTTACTTTAGGGCTAAATTTTAGTACCTAATTTAGTAATGTGTCATACAGCCATTACGCGCTGTAAAGTCGTAAAAGCCAGGGGGGGGGCAACTGCCCCCCCTTGCCCCCCCCTAAACGACGCCCATGATTATAAGTCAGGTTTTATTTATTCATAGCCGTATCTTATGTATTTTAATTGATTCGAAAGTTTGTATTAGTATATATTATAATATTACAGTTATATAAGAATGGCGAGTACATTAGAAAATATTGTAAGCACAAGATGCGTAAACGATCCAGTGGACATAAAACATTATCTTTAGAGGAAAAAATATCGTATTTAATGTATTTAATAATCTTCGAAAAGACTTTGTTTCACTTTCTGTGGATGAAATGGCCACTAAAAGTGAGACCCACTATACTGGAGTATCTAAGCGGATAGTGTATAACATAATTAAAAAAGACAAAGTTATTAGAGAAGTCTAACATCCGAAAAAGTCCCCACGAAGAAACAATACCTTTATTAAAACTTGGGTAAAGAATGTAATAAGGCAAAATAGAAAATAGCCCCATTCTTCCAACTATATCATATTTTCATCTGCAAAAAATATTACATGAATTAAATTTTCGTTACAAAAAACGTGACAGAAACATCAATTCCCATTCCCTTTTCAGTGAAATGCCGTACGACCCCTCTTGAGAGATTGACTGAAGGGGGTTCATAGGAATAGCGAAATTTTAATACTATCGGATACGAGTTTAAAAATCCATTTGTTTTTCTCCACTTTTTAAAATAAACGAGTTGAAAAGGGGCGTAAGACTTTATGAAGTTACAAATCTTGATAATTGTCCCCAATGTAAAAACCGACACATCAAAGCCTTCGTTTCTGTATGAGTATACTCTGGGACAGCTAAAATCTTCAGTCGGTTTTGTCATGATTAATGTTTTATACACCTGAACTTTCCTGAATTGAGAAATGGAAATAATATAGGTCGCTGAAAACCGCATCAAAATCCGTCTGCAGGTCTCGCAACTGTCGGTGACTTTATTATTTGATACTATTTTTGGAAATATGGAATTTAACCGGGTGAATATTTGATGTGGTAACACCAACTCTATAGGGGCGGTTATGGAAAACGTCAATTTATTTAAAATTTGACAATTTAATTTCAGACGCTTACAGTGGCGGCGGCAAACATTTGGGGCCTCCCCGCAAAATTATGTGACAATATAAATACTAATTGTCAGTAGCGTATCTTGACATGTTTTTTTTTTTTGGGGGGACTCATACAATACATATATAAGAAGATAAATGTGAAACAACCGTAAAGAGAAAACATACGCAACATGAGGTTTGATAGGGACCCGGGCCCCTCTGGTCCCCTTCTAGATCCACCACTGCTAATTGTTATTATCGTCATAAAATTAAAAAATATAAATAAGGCAAAAAATATAGAAAATAATGTAAAAAAAACTTACTAATGCAAAATCTGCTAATTGCAATGTTGCTTTCCAAATCGCCGTTTTTTACTTTTGCAGTCGGATTTCCAGAACTTCATTATTTGATAATTTCGAAGACGGTTCTAACCCCTAAAAACCCGCCCCTAAATACGGCCTTGTTGGGGCCCCCACTCGGCCGGAGACCTTATCGCCGCCACTGGTCGCTTCCCTGGTGATTTGCCTATCTGTCCTCTGATGGAATATTTATTAAGAGGGTTGTACAAATTAAGCAAGAAATTAAGCAAGAAGTTTTACAAACATTTTTGCAATAAGTATTAGAAGTTTTAAATGAAGTTATCCAGAAAATACTTCAACAAGTATTCCAAGAAGTATTGAAAATACGAATAAAAATTGAAAGTAGTATTGAAAAGACTTTTGCAAATTTACAAGAATCTGGTGGTATTGCAAGAAATATGACAAGGAGAATAGTAAGAAAGGTTGATGGAAGAATTGCAAAAAGTATTTCAAATAGCATGCATATAGTACTGCAGAAAGCATTTCTAAAGGTATCGAAAAAGTGAAGCAAGAATTTTTGCAGCAATTGTTACAAGAAGTACTGCAAGAAATATTGAAAATTAAAATGAGAAATACAAGTACCTAGTATTATTGCGCGGCGTATTGTAAATTTTATAAGCTGTATCACAAGAAGTACTGCAAGTAGTATTACAAGGAATATTTGGCTCCACTATAGCTATATATAGGGTCCATAGTGCCAGAATTAAAAAAACAAATTATTGCAATAAAAAGTACTAAAAAATCTACAAAATTTTGAGAAAAATTAATCAGAACTTGTAATTTTATAGGTTATTTACTACTAGACGAAGGTGACAATTTTGAAGTTTTAATAACAGTTTAATTAAAATAACTTATCTTTATTACATTTTAACTGAAATTAGATGTCTATGGTCAACTATGTTTCATTTGCTTATTTAATCTATATTATAATTAAATGCATTCTATTGCCTGTTTAACCATTTCCTTCCACAAAACATAAAATGAACAAAATAATTTATCGAATTAGCTTTGACACATGCGGTACTTGAGTTTGCAACGTTGCCATATTATCAAAGTTTCTCCAGGTTGTGTGTGTCTAGGCTTTATAGATAGGCGAGAGTTCAGAGCTTATTTGAAACACTAAAAAGTACTTGTTTTATACAGTAGGTTAAAAATTAATGAAAAATCAGGAATTTAAAAAAAATTAATCAAAAATTGCAATTTTATAGCTTATTTGCCATATTATTGACATCGCACATTTATGTGTTATTCACAAAACACTTATGGTAGTATTTTATATTCATAGAACTAAAGGACATGAAATATCAAGATATAAAAAGAGATATACGTATCTATGATTTTTTACTTTTAAATTTAATTTTCGTGGTGTGATATTTAAGTTTTTTACGTAGTAATTACTGCCTTTATGCAAAATAAAATTTAATAACATAGTAGATGTTATGAGCGTTTATAATAAAACTGATGAAAAGTTATTGGAATGGATGAGTAGGAATAAGTTAGTGAAATCGCAATTTAGAGGCAAACAACGCGTTTGTAGAAGGTTTTGCCCGATTCAAAAACAAAAAGGAAAACCAGTGGTCCACAATTTTTGCAAAAGATGCAAAAAATTTTATTCTATTTTAAATGGGTAATTTTTTAAACAAATGAGGATACCGATAAGGATTGTTTTAATGGTAATGTGGTACTAGGCGACAGGTAGTCACGCAGGAGTTACGGCTGAGGCGGTTGATATCCCTAAAGTTACTATTGTTCAAATATATCGGTATTTTAAAAATGAGGTATTTTTTAGGTTTCCGTACCCAAACGGTAACCAACAGGCATTAGTTTGCAACGCCTATTCAATTATTTTACTGTAATAGACGATAAAAATTGTATTTTGAAGATTAGAAGAAATGGAAAATCAGTTGGTGAAATAAGTTCAAATAAAATTCTTACTAATTGACACTCTTGGCAACACTGTATGAAAATTACGAGATGGAAGGTTAGAGCCGTCAAAATTTTGTAAATTTTAATTAATTTTTCCTCCAAAAATTGTGAGTTTTCCGAAATTTTTTTTTAAATTTACTAATATGGGATGGGTACTTTTTAGTGTTCAAAATTCTGACATTCCTAATCTTAAACGGACTTCTATATATAAATAGGGAAACACGTACCATTTTCTCTTCTGTTTGTGAAAAGATTCTGTTTTTTTAAATTTTATTTAGTAACTATTGACGAGCTTTAGTTTTATCAATAAAAAAATTAAAAATAGTTTTTTTCCAATCTTCGATATATGAAATCCATTGGTCCACAATTATGAATTGTCATCGTCACCCGATGTCTATAATTAGAGATAAATTCAATTTTTTTCAGAAAATTTTAAGACAATTTTATAAATGTTGAAATATATTGCAAATAATCTTTTTAATATTTTTGGATTTTTCGGAAACTACAGATAAAAAAAAATCAAAAACAAAAAAAGATAATATTGTTCACATTTTTACAAACTAATAACTTATTTAAAGTATATCTAAAAATGCGTAATTCATTGAAACTTTCAGGCAGAATACGAGTAGCTAAATTTAGGAATTATCTTTGAACTCTAACCCCAAAAAGGCCAGCTTTTTATACGAGAGAGATATGAAAACTAACACAGAAATAAATGCAAAAATACATTCACATTTTTTTTACCATTTAAATTAAAAAAAAAAACATTCTTTAAACTTTACTTGTCATTTTAATTAAAAAACATGTTTAATATTAATAGAGAGATATTACAAATTTATATACTGTCAGCCACTAATAGTGACAACGCAATTATAGGCAAATCCCATGCTACAATAAGACTCATTGCAAGTCTGAACTTTTAACATTAGAGTCCTTGTCCTTATACATATTTCTATCCTTATTTTAAACTACAGTTCATCTATTTTGTTGTTTATAATAGTAGATAATATAGAAGAGGTATTAGAAATTACCATTTTAGAAGGTTTAGATGACGATGATATTAAATATTTAATATTAAAAAACTTTGAACTGATATGAATGTCTGCGAACGCACCCGAAAGCTATACATTCGCCACTATCTGCTGCCCTTAGACAGGCACGATCTTTAATAAAGTCAGTTTTATAATGTGAACGATCTGCGCATGACTGACCTTAAGTGAACTTGCAATATCTCTCTAAAGACAAGAAGTACTGACTCTGCTCCTAAACAAGCCATGATCCACAGCTTCACCTTTTCAATTGCAGGAATTTACCTGTTTCATTATTTATACGGTGATAAAGTAAGGAACAAAATTCATAATTGCATTATTTAATGTTTTCAAGCAAAACGCTCGGACAGGTCAATTTTAATATTTAATTAGCCACCTTATGGTATAAAATGTTTACTATTTTTGCACAATTACGTCATCATTGGTTTTTTTAAATGACAACCCTAATTTTTTTTGCTGTTTTTAATAGATGGTCCAATTACTTAAATGATAGTGTAAAAAAATTGGTACCTTAAATAACAATTTATTTTTGAAAAATAACAACTTACCGAAAAAATCAAAATTTAACGTTAATGAAAGAAAATCCTAATAAAACCCCAAAAACAAACAATATTTAGCACAAATATCATTTGGCATTGACCGATATGAGTGTTAACACTTTTTTTTTGCAAATTATCATTATCACGTCTGTACACACTTTTGACCGATTTATAAATATTCGTAAATTTGACTTCACATTAGTTATGTGTAAAAGGCGCATTTAGTAAGTTTTTTAAAATTATCTTTGTCGTTAACAAAAAATGCCACGTTTAGCTGAACGGGAAAGAATAGAAATTTTAATAATTGTTGGATATGGTGATAAGTTAAGAACACATCAGCATATAAATGATTCAACCAAGAACACCCTGATAGACCGCCTATTGTAAGATCTACAGTAAGTAAATTGGTAACCAAATTTACCAAAACGATGAAACCAGATTAAATGTGTTACTCGAAGGTGAAGAAAATCCTCGTCATTCTGCAAGGCAGCTAGCCTTAAATAATAATGTGGACCACTCTTTTGTTGTGAGGTTGTTCAAGAAAGAGAACTATCATTTTTACAAGGTTCAATTTATTCACGAATTAATCGAGGATCATCCAAACCGCCGCCTGCAGTTTTGCGAAGAACTAATGTTACGCTGCGATGGAGACCACAATTTTTTAAATAATATCCTCTTTTCTGACGAAGGAACCTTTTTTTTGAATGGGACATTACATCGTCATAATTGCAGGTATTGGTCTAGAGAAAATCCTCACTGGACTCAAGACTCTCACAGTCAACACCAAGGGAACTTAAATGTTTGGATTGGATAGGGCCTTACTTTTTTGAAGGAAACCTTACAGCAGCACGTTATTTGGCCTTTTTGCGGTTTGATTTAGTTCCACTTTGGAATAACCGTTTGTCAATATCTTGACGCCACATTTCCCGGAAGGTGGATAGGACGTCGAGGGGCAATTGAGTGACCACCGCGTTTCCTAGACCTGACACCCTTAGATTTTTTTTCTGTAGGGGTTATTTAAAATCAAAGGTGTATTTTAATAGGCCAAATAATTTAGAAGAGCTACGGCAAAGAATTCACGCAGAAGTGGAGCAGATTAGACCTGAAGTCCTTGAGCAAAGTATACAAAGTGTTTACACTCGTATTGGTCAGTGCCAAATGGTTGAAGGAGAGCAATTTGAACATTTACGCTAAATGTTTGTTTTTGGGGTGTTATTAGGATTCTTTCGATAAGTTATTTTTTCAAAAAAAAATTGTTACCATTATTTTACACCATCATTTAAGTAATAGGACCATCTATTAAAAACAGCAAAAAAAAATACAGCTGTCATTTAAAAAAACCAATGCTAACGTCATTGTGCAAAAATACATGACGTCATAACTAAAAATTTTATGTTATAAGGTAGCTAATTAAATATTAAAATTGACCTGTCCGAGCATTTTGCTTGAAAACATTAAATAATGCAGTTATGAATTTTGTTCCCTACTTTATCACTACACTGTATATTATTGTTACGACATATTGTTTTTAAAATAAGTCATAGTTTATATTATAGACAACATTATTTCATAATGTTGAATATAATACTGCATAAGGGCCTTTGAATGTTGCAATATGCAATTTTTCCTTATTGACATCTAAAAACGGTGTCATATCTTATATTGAGTTTTACTCTTTCTTAAAAAGGAGTGAAAATATAATTTAAAATTGGATTTCGTCGTATATTAAAATGAACTGAACTATAAAACCTATAGAATGTACTCTAAAATTCCTTCCCAACACGTAATAATTTGAACGATGTCGTCGAAGTGCTACTTTGACCTCTAGTTTTAAATGGGATCATATTCGAAAACCAAAATTAATATAGTTCAATTAATAGGGCTCTCAAATACCTTCCAAACTAATGGCACCTCTTATGATTATAATAAAAATTGGTGGTTAAAACGGTACGGTTAAATTACTAGCTACAAGTTATAACAGCTATTTATGCAACCAGTTACGAAATGCCTTATTCTATGTAATGAGTGAATATTTGCAGGACGAGCAGAGCGAGGTCCCACAACATATGAACGAGTTACATAAAACGGAATTTTGTAACATGTTTCATACAACATTTTGGCTAATTTTGACTAGATTATTTATAAAATTGTGTTTTGGCATAACATTATTGACATCTAGGCAACTAATTTTATATTCATTTATTGTTAGTTGCAGATGTACGTTGTGATAAAAAATTATTAAATAATTTTCTGTAGTTGAAATCTTAGGAAAGAGAAAATCAGCAAAATCTGTCATTATCTGACGGTCTATAAAATCAAAAGCTGTTTTCAAATCCAAGGTAGGTAAGTCTCCATTATTCTTATTAAGTGATTTTGAAAGATAAAAATAATTAATAAATAATAAATTCAACAAACTTACATTAGTTAGCTTTGTATTTTCATTTATCTAATTAGATTTATGTACGAAAAATCATTCCTTTTTATTACAATCAAAGAAAACAGAACACTATCAAAAACGTATTCTAAGATCAGACAATACTATTAAGACTTATTGAAATGTTGTCTCAGAAATTAGAAATAGGCAAAGTTCTGTCCCAACTATTGTCATAGAAAAGGACGGGATGTTATTGGATGATCCAAGGGGGGTAGCTGCAGAGTTTAATAGTTTTTTTAAATATGCTCCTGGTCATTTAGTCGACAAAATAATAACAAAGTCTACTAGTAACATCGAAGGAATCACATCAAATCTTTCTTCCTCTATCCATTTTCTCACACAGAATTATTAAATTTATTACTTAGGAAAATTAAAAACATGTACCATATTTTGTACTAAAACAAGTATTAGATGTTCTCTCTGAACATATTTGGCAAATTATCATTTGAGATGGGCAGTTTTCCTCAAGCTTTAAAACTGGGGAAAGTTTTACCATTGCAGAAAAATGATCGTAGACAAATAGAAAACATAGTCCTGTTGCTATTCCCTGTGGTCTGTCTAAAATCTTTGAATATGCCTTTCTTGACCGTCTTCTGTCTTTCTTGAAAAGATTTAAATATGCCTTTCTTGACCGTCTTCTGTCTTTCTTGAAAAGATGAAACATTATAACAGGAAATCAGCATGGATTCTGTGCTGAAAAATCAACAACAACGGCTATGCTTTTATTTTACAATAAAATTATTCACCATTTGGAGGAATCTGAATGTCCAGCTGCTAACTTTTGTGATCTCAGTAAAGCATTTGATTGTGTAAACCATGAGTTGCTATTGAATATATTGGAGAAATATGGAATCAAAGACACTGTTTTAAATTGGATCTCAACCTTTTTACGTGCTAGGAAGCAATATATTTCGTTGAAAGTATAAAACGACAACAAAATCTATACTATTAATTCTGATACTAGATAATAATATGGGAGTTCCTCAAAGTTCCATTTTGTTCATACTGTATGTAAACAATGTTGACTCAATAATAGGTGATAATCATTATGTAAGCTATGGAGATGATTTCTCGGCTATAATTTCATCTAAAAATACGGACCTATTAAATAGAGAGAGCTCTGACATCGCTCAAAAAATGTCAAGTTACTTTAATAGCCTTGATAATAGCCTTGCTAATAAGGTTGAGGTACTTAGATTTCATAATGGGATTTAATAATGGATTCGCTTTTTAAGAATCCAAATATATCAATACCTTGATTGGAAACCCCATTGCAGAGGACTGGTCAAAAAAATTAACTCGCTAAAGTTTCTTTTTATCAATTTACGGTATATACTTGAAATTCGTCAATTAGTTATGGTGTATTTTGCACAAGTAGACTCACATCTAAGATATGGTGTATGATTATGGGGAAATTCAACCTACTCTAAAAATGTTTTTCTTGCTCAAAAAAGGGTCCTGAAAAGCATTGCTAAGGTCTCACAAAGATGCTCTTGTCGACCATACTTCAAGGAATATGGCATATTACCCCTTTGTTGTATTTTTATTTTTGAAATGTGCCTATACACTTACAAACACAATATAATTTTTGTAACTAATAGAAATGTACACAGGTATGAAACCAGACAGGCTGACGAACTACATATACCTTATGCACGACTCAAGGTAACATGTAATGCGCCAAATTACTTGGGGCCCAAATAGACTTCCTCTTGCAATAAAGGAAAGTAATTCATTTTTTATTTTTCAAGAAAATTGAAAGGTTTTCTACTAGAATATTGTTTTTATGATCTCGCTGAATCTTATAAATTTGATGTACTCGTATAAGTCCTACCCATATATTATTCTATTTTCTAGTTTTATGCTTTTATCATATTTTTATTTTATTTACTTGTATTTTGACGAATCCCATACAATTGTATTGTCTTATGAAAAATAAATCATATTTATTTATTTATTTATTGATGCCAGAGGAGTTCCTATAAATTATAAATCTCAAATATACATATACAACTCTCACATCACTATAAATATGTATATTGTTCCTAAAATACAAACCAAAATGTGATGTCAGAAAGTGTCACAACTGGCGCTATCAAACTTGGCAACGGTGATCGAATAAGCCAAACAAAAACGAGAGATTTCCCCCTCGGGGGAGTAGATGTTGCGCAGGGAAGATAAGTATTTTCTCGGAGGCACAAATGGTTTAATTGTAGCCTAAAAATTAAATGCTATTTTACTAAAATAAATGTTAAAATTCTATACAAAATTTTATTAATTTTAATGCATTGTCAAGTATGTTCCTACTGTCCCGTATTTAGTTTTAGTTATATTTTTATAATAATTTTTAAGATCACCTCAAATTGACTTCAGTAGGTTACTAAAAATTGTATCACCCCGGTATACTACATTTATTTAGTTTGTGGTTATGATCATATAAAAAGGTTTTGAATTATTTAAATAAATCAGTCTGGAGAGTTTTCTGTGCCAAAGATGAAATCCCTAGTGCTTGTGTTTGTTTTCGCCCTAGTCCTTATCGAATCCGAAGGTAAGCAGTGACCTCTAGAGCTTTGTTTTATTTATGTATGTATTCGGTCTGTTTACTTATTACTCCTTTACTTTTGCTAATCGAGAGGATTTTGTATACTAAATTGATTGGTAGATAATACCTAAAACCAAATACAGAGTGTCGACCGTCAAAACAAATTTGTCTTTTATGTTAAACCTAGATAATTAGGATTTTGTATGTTCTTAAAGTTGAAAAAAAAACACGTATGAATTTTGTATCTTCTATCAGAGGTCTTAATATCTTTAGCAGTGATTTTGAAAATAATTTGACTTAATTGATAAGTGTGAAATGGGCATACAATAATTCTATATTGTCATTTGGCGGTTTTCTAATTTTTGCAACATTATTACCTATGCAAGTTTCCAGTATGCAGGAACATGTTTTAGTCTGTAAGCTGCATTAAACAAGTATGTCAAATGTCAATACCTTTTCTAGGCAATTGTTTTAAGATTTCACCAGTAATTAAATCGAAGCCTGGTGTTTTCTTCGGATTAAGGTTAGTTTTAATCTCTTCTGCTACTTCTTCGGTGTATCAAGATGATGTTTTCGGATTTTTTATTTTCTATTGTAGGCATACTATTTTCTTCCTGCATATTTATGATTTGGTGTAGAAACGTCTGACAAATATTCAGCAAACAAGTCTGCCTTCTGTTTATTGTCGCTGACCCATACTCCGTTATCTCTTCTGATAGAAGGGTTGCAGCTAGGTTTTTAATCTTTCTAGTGGCTTTCCACAGAGAGTAATCTGCCTCTTCATTTGGTAAAAGTAAATGTTTTGTAGGCATGAATTTGTTAATTGTTCCTTGAGATTTTAAATTCCTCTTCTCAGTTTTTGAGTTTAATTGTTTAAAATAGCCTCATATAAGATGGATCTCTAGATTGTAGCCATCTTCTTCTTGCTATTCTTTTTTCTCTAACAAGTTCTCTTATCTCAACTAGGTAGTTTATTGTCAAAAAGGTAATCTTGTTTTAAGTTCAATTCTAAAGCTTTTTCAGTTAGTAGTTCTGTTGGTAAGTTGGTTGGTTAATAAATGTTTCAGTTAAGGTAAAAACTACGGAATGATCAGGATCTAAATCAAAATTTTCTTCAACTTCAATAAAGTTAGGAGAAACTTTTCTTGAAATAAAGAAATCTAGTAAGTCAGGGATTTTGTTTAAATCTGCGGGCTAGTAAGTAGGTTTACTTGTGGAATGATAATTGCAACTCTTTTGACGGGATGCTTTAGTTAATTCACTAGCTTTGGTGGTAGTTAATCTGAATACCAGTCAACATGTTTAGCGTTAAGGTCTCTAGAATATTAAAGAAGGCTAATTCTTTAACATAGTACCTGGGTGGACAGTAAACTGTACCAATGTTTAATTTCTGCTTTGTAGAATTAATGCCTATCACTCCAAGTTAAATATCTACCCATTTTAAGTAACATTCTTTGAAATGATTAGTTGATTCCTTAATTATAACGGCATTACCACCTTTGGCTTGACCGTCTGGATGAATAGTATGATATATTTTACAACCTCTTATCCTAATATAGGACTGACTTGTCATGCGTCTCAGATATAAGCCATACATCCATATGTTCGGTGTTAAGTCTAAGTCAAATTTTTTGTTAAGAAGGCTATTGGTATTCCATGTAGCCATTCTTAGCTATTTAAAAACCATAAAATTTACTGCCTGGGTGCTAGTGTGTCGAGCCTGTCATTGATTCGTTCAAAAGTTTCCATGATACTCTGTATAATTGTAAGATAACTAAATATGTCAATGATGAAGCAGATGTGGGCTCTAATGGTACATTTTAGTCTACTTCTAAAAAAGAGACACCAGATCTCACTGGGTTTGAATTAATCGATTTTAATTGGGTAGTAGGTTTCTTGGCTTTAGAGATATCTCTTATTTTTTTGTAGCTCTTTAGCAAAAGTATATTCTCTGTAATTTGCAGGATGAGCTTTTAAGCAATTGATATGTAAAATCTCTATGTGTGTCCATGTTTTCGGCACCTTTTACACTGTTGAATGAATTTATTATTTCTTATTGCCTTGGGATCTTAGGATTTTGGGTGCTAGTAGAGACGTCTTTACATGTACAAAATCCCAAGAACCTACCAAAGGAGTTAAGCAATGAGGTGCAAGATTGAAAATAAAAGTAAGACTTTCTTTTTATAGTACTAATATTAATTTAAATCCATTGGATATTCATCATACTTGTCTTGTATTCATCATTTCTAGGTTTTAGTTTCTAATTGACTATATAATAGTCTTTTACATTGCATAAAATGACCGCTGGTAGCTTAACGGCTCTAATAGTTCTAGTTGTCTCTTTTTAAGGACCTTCTTCGATTTTCTCTGGTGTTTCTGTTGCTTTACGCTTTTTATTATTTTGGATTTAGGCAGAAGCCAATCCATTCCTATGGCAACTAATCAGAGTTAGACGGACTACATTTTTTTTATGTTGTTTCTTTCTTCATTAACTGTGATAAAGCCTTTTTTTTGTACCTGCAATGTTTCATTTTGTTCTATTAGTAGTTTTATCTCGTTCAAAGCTTGTTTGTAAAGTGTTTTACCGTAAACATATTCAACGTAAAATTTTAAAAATTCAGATATTTTATTGAAAAATAGGTTTTTGATATTTTAAACATTGTATTTATATGCATCACTTCGAATTTAAATTTGATATGCGACACTTGATCTAATTTGTTATATTTTGTACGAAAGAACTAATCACTGATTCCAACTTTCTATTTTTGTAGGTATTGAAGATTGGCTGAGTCATGAATTATACCCGTGCATTAAGTGTCTTTGTCATGCCAGATCTGGATGCTGGATAAGACAAAATTGTGCTAGATATTCAATCGATTTTAACTACTGGAAAACAGCCGGATCGGTAGTGGCTAATTTAGATGACCTTCCCAATGACAAAAACAGTTACGAGAGTTGCATGAAGGATGAAAATTGCATCGTTGGAACTATCATACAATTTACTGAAAAATTTGGTAGGATTGTAAGTACATATTTGATTTATCCTGCTAATTATTAAATACTATAAAAGTTGTATTCACGGATGAATCATTCTACACAGGGTCGATCTTAGGATGTCGGCCGCCCGCTTGCTAATACCTAATGTACCGCCTAAGAATATTTCATATTTTGACTAATATTTAACGTTGACTTTATAAACCTATCTATCTGGTAAAAAATGATTTTTTTGGCCAGCTTATAGGTTGTAATTGTGGGAAAATACAACAAAATCGGAGTGGGGGGTGTTAGGTTTATTTTCGTTACGGAATTTCTTTTTTCGATTTTTCGATTTTTCGATTTTTCGATTTTTCGATTTTTCGATTTTTCGATTTTTCGATTTTTCGATTTTTCGATTTTTCGATTTTTCGATTTTTCGATTTTTCGATTTTTTTTACAGAATTTCTTGATTCGGTCGCCGCGCCCAAAGCCCGCGATAAAATCTATGCAATAGCTTAATAATGAAATAGTTAACACTGATAAAATAAAAATTAATATTTTATAAATCTTGCAAAAAAAATTAATATCTAATATTTACGCCAGCCGGGAACATTTGTGATACCAATTTACTAGAAGCCAGAGAAAGCTCTTCTAGTTCTTGTATTACATAATTACAGATTCGTGTTCAGCGGTAAAAAATACGTCGGAAAATCTTTGTCGAACACCCAGCACAGACCACTTTTTTTTGGTGGACCTGTGTTATTAATTAACTAAATGACATGATACAAATATTATTTTCTTATACTTGTACATTACTACCAGGAGAGGCTGCCAAAAGCACATGAAATATGCTGCATAATATTTTCATGTGCTCTTTGCTTTTAAAATAATTATAAAGCAAAATTTTCATTAGCGTAACATGGCTTCTGATATGAAATTGGTATTATAATTATTTTCATTAGGTAGTATAGCCACTAGGGTGGGCGTATAAAGAACCTTAGAACATTTGGTAATGATTAAAATGTAAAATTGTTATTTTAATAATTTGTAATGTTTAATTTTAATCCGTTTTACCTTCAAATTATTAGAATGATATATGATAGTTTTGCTTTCTAGCTAAAATGACTGGACGGTAAGCTACGTACAATTGTTATTATCCTGTCCTGTGTCATTCAAAGGACCAGACACATTTCTTAAGTAAAAATGGCATTCTGGAAATGTTGATATGTTGTGTCACTCGATACTCTGACAAAAAGAGTCCATTGGCCCAAACCGGTTCGATGTACAGGGTGTTAAACATCGAAAATGCCACTTTTTTGTAATCATATTTCTCATAAGAAATTTGATACTAATATTTTATGAAAATATAGTTTAAGTAATTGCTTCTTCATGATACATCTTATTTTATACAGTGTGACTAGTAAATGTTGTTACAGAAGGCATATATTGTTTTTCGGCTTGAACGAGTCACCCCGTATAAACGATGTGTCCTGAATTTTTACTATTATATTAAATAAATGTAAGACCTATCTCTCTATGTCATTAAACCGGTAGAAAACCTTTAAAAATAAGAAAAGCAGTATTTTGTGCAACACCCTGTATTTTAAAAGTTTCTACGTTAACTCCTCAAAATTTATTTTCCTTTAAACAGATTTAGATAGATCTATATAACGAGTAGAAATTGTTGTTATATAAAAAAACGAAAACTGTGATACCTTCTGTTTCTGAAAAAAAAAAAAAATCAATATCGCATTTACCGTTGGCAATTCTCATGGTCCAGTGGGTTTTCAATTATTTTATCCCATCGGAAATATGTGTTTTCTAATACTTGTCGATATTTCTCATTCCAATAGAGAATACAAGAACGTTTAACGAGTGAAAATAATAGTCAGTGGCAGTGTTCCCAAATAAAACTAGAATAAAAATGGAATGTATCCAACACATGACTTTCCTGTCCAGTAATTTTAAGCTTATTCCGGTTATTTTGTACATCCTATTGTATCACCCTGGTAAACATTTAAAGGATGAACTAAATATATACATTTTCCACACTATCTTACTGGAAGCATTCTTTTATATGTATTCATTGTCAACGAAAATACTGAAAAATTAAGATTTTAAACTTTTCCTCAATTTTTTCCATTGCGGTTCATAGTAGAGGTATCGTGTATGGAATAAAAATTATAGGGAATAATATCGCACCACTTTTATTTGAAAAGTTTTCTTAAACATTCGAATTTGCACTTTTTGTTAAATTTATATTACAAGCAACTTTTAGTTGAAGAATTTTCTTCTCCAAGGTTAAATAATAGATGTTTCTATAAAATAAAGAGAACCCCCAGATGTTCCGACTATGACCAAAATTTAACTAGTTCACCACAAGATGGATTACAGTTTATATATAAAATTTTGTGTTCTTCTCTTAATCCATTCATGAGTTATTGATTATACAGACACACACATACATCATCATGAAAATAGTCAAAACGAATTCAAGGGACCTCAAAACGTAAAAATCGTTCGAAAACTAGAGGTCAAAAAAATTTATGATTCCTATATTGTAAACAAACAGTAAAGTAACAAATAACCAACAAACCCAACAACTAATCAATCGCAGCCTATAAGTAATAGTATGTATGCACCTCTTTTATTAGGATTCCGTATCCAAAGAGTAACCAACCTGTCTATCAGCTGGCTGTATCTCACGATCTGTAATAGGTCGACAATTGAAATTTTCAAAGAATATGTATTTCTCTTTCCGCTACAGCAGCAAATAAAAATAAAAGTTAAAGGGACTCCGCTACTAGAAACGTGTTGTTTTGTATTTAAAAAGTACCTACATAGTATTAAATCTTGTACGATGGTGTGGAATCCTGGTCCTTCAGGTTTTTTAAAATTCATCAGCCACTGCAAGGCGCTATGTTAAAATGGTAAGTATGGAAGTATTCAAGAGCTTTGACAATGCTAAAAGTTCTTTTCTACGTCTTTCTTTCTCCTCTTCCATCTTCAAAAACTTTGCTGGGGGCCTTAAGTTTCCATGCCTGTTTCGTACTCAGTGGATCTAGTATTTACCATGAACTTTTTGATTTGGATCTTACCGTTATCAACAATGTTGCGCTGATTTTTGGTAACTCAATTTATTTCAATTCAATTATATAACTGATATCATAAAACTGACCCCTGGCGTCAGGATCATCGACTTGAACCTTCTCGAACCGTCCAGATTTTTCTTGACAGGGAATAACATTTCCAGACATTTCTAGATTATTCTCTTCATATTTTACTCGTACTTTTACTTAGGACGACCACAGCACACTTTAGGGTGATGTGACAAGTGACATTACAGTCTAATTTCCAGAATTTTACAGCATCATTTTTGAGTTTGGAATACAGATTTTCCAAGCTATGCTAAGCGGTGTTTTTGGGTTGTCAACCAACAGAGTGGTAAAATTTATTTGACGAGGGTTGGTGTTGGAATAATTGATGGGAGCGTTCAGATAAAGAAACCTTATTTATTGTTACATCGTACATTGGAAATTAATGATAGGTTGGGTAATTTAGAATTTAGAAATAGGAAACGAATAATAATAATTAATTAAAAATACAAACAATATTATCTACATTAAATAATATAATTAAGGTAAAAACAAATTTAATTGATTATGATGCTTTGAGATAAATATTTTAATAAATAAAACTTTCTTTGAATACAATATATTGGGTGTCCGAATTTGACATTCCGATTTAAATTGACCGCCATTTATAGTAATCTTTATTGATAGTTTTTCTATGGTGATATATGTCAAGTAAAATCTTTTTCGGATACTTGTTTTTTAGTCAACATGGAACAACTGTCCGCATTTTTATTGTGAACACTTGTTAACAAAATTAGGAATGTTTTGCTGAAATAACAAGAAGAAATTTAGCACCATCTGTTAAAGTTATTGAGATTTTTATAAAGAGATTTCAACAGACTAGGCCAGTAGAAGTTAACATGCGTCGTGTTTATAATTGTGTTGCCCGATCAGAAGAGAACATTGCTGCGGTAAGGGCTAGTGTTGGTGTAATCACAAAAATGTCAGTTCGAGTTTGCATAACATTTAAAAAAAAAGAGCTTAATTTAAAAGCTTATAAGATACATTTTAGTCAAGACTTAAAACAAAACGATCATGTGGCACGTCGTATGTTTGTTAATTGGAATTTAGAAAGAAGGCAAGAAAAATCATCTTCAGCGACGAAGCCCATTTTGAAATCTACCTAAACAAGCATAATTGCGGAATATGGGATGAAGAAAATCCAAGAAAAATATTGGAAAACGACTGTATCCAGTAAACGTGACTGTGTGGTGTGGTTTTTCGTCTGGTGGCGTTATTGGTCCTTATTTTTTCCAAAATGAAGCTGGCGATGCGATAACTGTGAATAGACGCGATACAGGACAATCTGTATCTGTAACATGTGGAGGGTGGGTTACCCCCCACGGCACTTAGGCCACACTAGGCCCATTGTGCATCCTCCTAAGATGATAGGCACCTCTTAGCTCGTGAGCCAGCCTACAGATTTGATGTAGTTGACAACGTCGCCAAGAGGTGCTTCTCTTATATCGGCCGGTGTTAGCCGATATTCGTCGAACACAAATCTATTAAATCAGAGCATCGAGCAATCGTAAAGGATATGCTCGATGGTCTCATCTTCTTGTTCGTACCCTCTGCAGAGTGCAGATTCTGACAGCCCTATGATATGGAGATGCTTCCGTACTTGGCAATGACCAGTCAGAATGCCTGTGAGTAGGCACAGATTCTGTCTAGTCATAGTCAAGTATTTGTTTGCTGTAGTGTTGTCAGGATAACTTAAGAGCTCCTTCGCAACTTTGCAGTTTCTTGTTTTATCTCATCTTTCCTTGAATTTTACAAGGGAATGTTCTTTAATTAGGTCTGTCACTACCGATTTTGTCAGGCCAATAAAAGGGCCAATACAGGACAATGATTAGAGATTATTTGTGGAACAAATTAGAAGGTATGGATGTCGAGAACATGTAGTTCCAGTAAGACTTAGGGAGAATAATTTATCGAAGAGCTGAGGTTAATTGGCCGCCTAGGTAGTGCAACCTTACACCATTGCGGGGCTTTTTGAAGGGAAAAGTTTATGCTAGTAACCCTCAAAACACCTGAATAGCTTCAAATTAACATTATTTAAAAATATTGAACAGAATGTTTGCGAAAATATTATTGAAAATGTTGGAAAAAGAATGTTAGCATGCCAAAGAAACAGAGGGGGCAACATTTAAACTTTAAAATAATACAATAACATAATATTTCAAAGGTTTTTGTATTTTATTATTAAATTAAATCCGAAGGTCAAATTTGGACACTCTTTATTATAAAATATATAGTTTCACTGTTTTATCACAGCATTATCTTAGCAATTATCTTAATATTGTCTTTTATTCAAAAAATGCAGCTATATTGGTACTACCGATCAAAATTATGACAATTATAAATTTCTTTTGTTGCAAATGTTTCTATTCCATAGTTTGCGTGGTTACGGGGTTCTGCTTATGACGGAAGAATACATGCTCTAATAACATTGATTACAAGTGGGCCGACCCTGTCACAGCTACCGGAAAGACGGCAACATAGTGTGCCGGTCTCCCATTAGAAATACATTGCCTATGCCTAGCCATACTGCATTGTCTATGTGTCCCGAACTATAGTAGAACAACCTTTCCCACATTTTATTGGAGGTAATCCTGTCGCGGCATCTGTTCCAGCATGTACAGAACTTGGACCATGCGCTAGCGTCCCTCTCGATCATATAGTATAGAGTTCTAAATACATAAAGTTTTCTCTATTTTTAAATTTATTTGGGTAGATTGTCAAATTTAAATTAAGATTGTTATATTCTCTAAAATGATGATAAATCTAAAATAAATTTTCTGTTCATACTATTGTATTTAGATAGCCTAGATGAACAATATCAATGCAAATTATTTTGGAGGACAATGAGCAGTAGCAATAGATGGCAGCAAGTTCCATAGTGTCGAAGTCATGTCTTTTATAATTTTGTCGTCATCTACCTAACCATCGAATGGTTGTCGAAACTTAATAATGAACCCAATTCTTCTATTTACTATTTCAGGTTTTATATGAAACACACTGTGAGGGTTTTGATTGATAACCTTTGTTATTTTTAACAGGTCTGTTATTTCACAAACACAGAAATAACAACCTGTTTACAAATAACGTGTCTGTTAAAAATAACATTACTTGTCCATCATAACCCCTTATATCATTGCAAATTATTTTTCTGAAATAAATGTTACACCGACGTTAGCTTTAAATTGTTTTATAAGAACGGAAGTACAAAATAAATCACTTCCTACAATTTTGTAACTCGACTTTAATCGCATACACACTTTTCCTCATTTGGTTGTGTATAAACCATTCCTTTACCGCGTCCTGTCTTCTAAATGAATAATTTTCCTCCTATTCGCAGTGGTCGTATGTATTTATTTTCTCATTTTTGCTAAAATATTACTTTCTGTGTGTCCCCGCACTAAGCATGCACCTCTCCTTGTTCTCTAAGAATAAATTGGTGCCTCATTTAAATTAACCATTTGAATCTCCGCAGGCCATTCTAAAAAAGCCCATAGAGGCTCTCAATGTAAAAATATAATTTTAAAAAGTATATCTTTCTTATTTTTTAACTCAATGCACATGTTACGAAAGCCTTCTCTGACGTTCTTTTCAATATACATATTTACAGTAATTTTTACTTTCTCATCTGTAGAAAACCTTTACTTAGGTATTTTTTTAAAATTAAAAAGAGGAAGAGGGTATCCGGTTGGGGAAATAAGGTAAACAGTTAGTCATCAATTTTCCTGACTACTGGAAAACTTCATTAGTATTACCTCTATCAAAGATGGCTCTCACTCGAATCACACCTGGAGTGACCTGACTCACACCGGCAATAGATCGCGCCTCTTCGAAATCCTTTATATCATTGTCAACAGGTGACACTTGACATCGCTGTCAGACTTCTAAATTTGAAAATTTAAAAAAAAATGGCTTAAGAAACGGCGTGAAAAACTTTAATTTATAAGAAATAAACCAAAGATTATTTTATAACCGTTTCAAATTGGATGCAAATTGGATCGAAGTATTTCACTCACGGATTTCACCACCATGAGTACCAAATCACCCACATCTCTATCAAGACCTGATGACTAGCGTTCCCAGAAATAATTTAAACTTATTAAAACACTTTGAAATGTGGGAGTTCGAGTGAGCACTAAAGCAAAATAACAATACTTCGCCTGGAAAAGACAATATTTCCTATTCAATGATATCGAATCTACCAAAACACCAAAAAATATCTCTTCTGTTTGGATGGGCCATAGCGCAATGCCAGAAACTTGGAAAGAATATCTCGTTTTACCTATATTAAAGCAGTGTAAAAACCAGATAATCCAAACTCCTATCGACAATTTTTTTATCATCATGCATGTTCAAAACATTTAAAAGACTTTTTAAAAATAGACTTGATCATTGGCTAGAGCGAGAAATTATTTTAGCGGAGTCACAGTTTTTGGAAATCTAAATCTACCTTAGAAGCTTTAACATCATTAGTAGCTGACGTACTAATAGGATTTACTCAAAAATCAACTACTATAGCATCATTTGTAGATATAAGCTCAGCCTTTGACAACGTTAATCTTGAAACTTTATTCTTAAGGCTGATTTCCATTGGCATCCCAACACAAATTTCCTCTCTGATAACATCCTTATATTCAAACAGACTAACCTACTAAAAGATAAATCAAGTACTCTCAACTCAACTGAGTATTCGTGGAACAGAAACAAAACTCTGGCTAATTGGTTTCTACCACAGCCATACAACTAGTTAAAAAAAAGGAGCCGCTTATGACTACATTAAAAAATCTTATTTACGAAATTTGATTGGTTAGATTCAAATAAATAAATGTAGAGAATAATATCATTTAATAAACATCCCTTTTGATAATAAAACCGATTTTAGAGCGCTATCTTCAAAGAGTTATAGCTCCCTTAGGAAGCATTTTTGGATTAAAGTTATTTAGGCTAAATCGTCATAAAATCAACTCTAGATTTCGTGGTTTTATTCTTTGAAGAGCGTTTCTGGACACCCATACTTTACACCACGCTTATTGCATTTAAAGATGTAAGTTATTCAAACAACACACTGTATTTGTATTAAAATTTAAAAAATACACAATTTATTTCCATGAAAACTACGTCAATATGCCTTTGTTTTAAAAAGGTCCTGCAGAGATTCAAAATAATAATTTTAATGAATCCCCAATTTATTCTTAGGGAATAATGAGGAGTCCGCATGTGGTCAGTGCGTTGAAACACGGGAAGTCATATTTTAGCCAAAATGAGAAACTAAATGCACACGGATACTCTGGAAATAAGGAAAATTATTCACATAGAATATATGATGAGGTAAAGTAATGGTTTATACACAGCCAAATTAGGAAAATGTGTTTATCCAAGTCGAGTTTCATAATCACTTTATCAAATGGCTAAAAAAACAATTAATTAAAATAACTTTAATACACATTATTTTTCTGCCTTAAATAAAATATGTGTATGCAGCTTTTAATTTAATATTTTTCTCAGTATTTCAGACTAATATAAAACAACTAAATTCGGTAGTTTTTAAGAATATATAAGAAAATTTAATGTGAATGTACTTACCCTGATAAAAGTTGAGAAATTTAATAAATTCGTTTCACGAAGTGGAAGTTTATAAGTCTGAAAAAAAAAAAGAAAAAAGTTAAGACGAAAACTGTGGAACAGAAAATGTTATATTAAAATTATACTACGGTTGCAATAAGTAAAATCCAAACTAGAATTTATAAGAATTTGAAATAATATCACCAATAGAAAAAGTACTGTTTTTTTTTCAAAGAAATATTCTTCTTTAAAATATTCTAAGATACCTACAGCCGCTAATAGCCTTTAGAAATAACATGTTCTCTTAGAATAAAACGCAACTCAAAAAACATTTTGTTAATTATTATAAAAGCTGTTATAATTCCGGCAAAGTAAATTTTTCTTTGATGTACTAATTTATTAACGGGATAACTGCTACTTCTTGGAGATTTTTAACAATGCAGTATGCTTGTATTTTTATGTAAATTATAATTATAATAGTGAGACAGCTGGTTTTAAAAGTTCCGGAAACTTATCGGTTGAAAATCCGAAAATAGGATGATAAATTCCAAAAGCAAATCTCAAAATTACCTCTATGAAATAATGAAAATTATTGTTGAATCTCTAAACTAAAAGCTACTATTATTATCAGTATTAAAGAAAAAAGTTGTTTGTCTCGTTAGTGCACATATAGAGTAGTGTTTTCATGCGAAAGATCTGGGGTTCAAATCCAGGATGAAGACTAATTGAAATATTTTTAAAATAGTTATTTTATCTTAACCCCTTAGCTCGCCTTAGATTATACAAACCGTAGATAGAACATAAAACGCTACGAATAATCGAACTTCGAAAGTATGTCAGAGCGTTGTCCGTCCAAATTTAATGTGTCAACGAGAATTAATTTGGTATTTTAGTGACTTAAATTTTTGAAATTAACGTTGAAAATGCCAAGATGTGTTGTAAAAGCTGTATTTATAATAAAAGTGCAAAGTGTGACGGCGATAAAGGAAATTTACATTTATTTCGGTGGATTGTTTCATTTTTAAAAATTCTATCAACAGCCAAATTTGTTTATTTGAAAATAAACAGAACCGGACTTGTTATAAGTAACAAAGGTTATTATTATAAACTGTTTACTATTTCTGAGGAATCTTTTTTAGAAAGTGGAAAGAGTAACATACAATCAAATACAAAAATATCAATTTCATTACCAATTTATTCGTTTCAAACTTCACAACTGATTTTTATAGTTTTTTCAAACTATTTATTTTGTATTTTTAATAATATGGGATCGATCCATTTAATTTATATTTTGTTTGAAGGTCATTATTTATAAGTTAATTTTCTTTAAAATAAATACCCTCTCTTTATGACCCACCGTAAACTTGATAAGGGGTTTTGGGTATTAATATCATGGATGTTAAAAAACGGATCGATTTTAGTTTTATCATATTAACTATACGTCTCCACTCCGTTACTCCAACCACTGCAATTTAAATAGGGAAAGTGTCAAGTATAACATTCCATTGAAAAGATAATTTTAAGGAGAATTCGGCAATATGACTATTCATTGGATTACTTTTGATTTTAACGCTCGCTAGCGGCATACAAAACTATTACCTATTATAAAGTGTGGTACTTCATTTGAAAGCTTTTTTTGGCTTGAACTTTTTGTCATTCAACCAGTCACTTAATGAATATAAATAATTTTGTACAAAATGAATGGTAAACAAGAATGGCAACAAAAATAATAATCCATCGAAACAAAACCAATCTATCGCAACAAAACCAACCTATCACGACAAACAAAAATTAAAAAGACAATGCTTTTCAAAGAAAATAAGCAAGGACACTCGTTTCTCGTCCAGGGATCCATCAGGACATATTTTTTTTTCAAAACTAGAGATAGGCCACAGTGTGGGTAGGGTAATATAACAAAGGTAATTAGGACATATCAAAAACAAAGGTAACAAATCTACTACAATCTTATATCTGCTTTTGACAAAAATTCTATCAATCAAAATTTTCGTTTTTAGATGAAGCCAAAATTGACAATACATTAAACGGAGCAGTTATATTTACGTTGCACAGTTTTTTATATAATTCATTTGACAGATTCTGATACATTGTGCATTCAAAGAAAATGTGATCTAAATCACCTTTATCTCCACAGTGTTCACAGTTATCACAAGGTATAACATTTATACGAGAAAGATGTTGGGGATAACATGCGTATCCAAATTTGAGTCTAATTATTGTTGTGATAGATCTGCAAGAAATATTAAATTGCTTGTGTCAATATTTTGTTGGTATGGTCGGATGTACCAATGTGTACCTTGTTGGGTTAGTGAAAGAAAATTCAATCAATGAATGCGACCACATTAAACGTAGTTTGGTTTTGAGAGTAACAAAGTTATCTCTCACGCATAATTTATAGTCTGGATGTGGATTTTCAATATTAATACTATCTTTAACAAGTTTATCGACATGTTCATTTTCTGCTAGGCCCATATGAGCTTTTATCTACAAGAAACGAATTAGTGTAGCAGTTAGAGATAACTCTGCAACAAGTTTTTTAATTTTAAAAATATATGGGCTACAATTAACAGTTGGGAGTTTCGTATCTTTCAAGGTCTTTAAAACAGAAACTAGCACTGCACTGTTGTGATTATTCGATTAGACATATAGTAAAGCTTTATTATATAGCTACAACTTAGACACTAAAAATAGAAAAATCAAAATTTAGGCTGTGTGATTTTTCTATGTTTCTAGATTGAATATAATAAGCAAAACCTGTTCCAGTGGAGGTTTTAAAAGCATCAGTATATATGATTAGGGCGCTTTCCCAATTAGATAGAAATGACCTCAATATATTTCTTATGCTTATATCAGAGTCATAATATAGTTGAATGATACAATTTTTGTGAAGAAATAGAGGATAGTCAACAAGTTGTGTTAGATCATTAGTTTAATATATGTTGGGCAACTGATTTTAGCATTGCTGAAACGCAATGCACAATGATGGGGACTTTTCGCTAAGATATGTCCGTCGATATTTTAGTAGAGGTTCAAGTTCTTCAACGTAGAGAGGATTAATTGGTGTTGATTTTATTGCTCCAAGACATAAACGTAAAACTGTATTTTGAAATACATCGATTCTTTTTAGTAAATTATTACTAGCAGATCCATAAAGTATGCAACCGTAGTCCAATATCGATCTCAAATAAGCGCGTTAAAATGATAAAGCTGTTTCTACGTCAGCACCCCACCAGGTTTTTACAACCATTTTCAGAAAATTCATTCCCTTGTTACAGTTGTTTAACATGTATTCTATGTGCGATTTCCAAGTGAGTTTTCTGTCAAGGATTAACCCTAGGTATTTTACTTCGTTTTTTATTGTGAAATCTACGTTATTAAGTCGTATATTATTATTTGGCAAATCATGTCTAGTAAATATTGTAATTGATAATTTTTCTGCTGATAACTGAAATCCATTTTTAATTAACCAAGAATTTAATTTGTTTGCTATGGAATATTTTCATATTTTCGGTGTTCAGCATAAAAACAAACATTATCCGCATATTGTATAATTTTATGGTGAAGTTACTTGAAAAAAAATTCTTATCCAGTCCTCAGTTTTGATTTTAGTAGGAGATTTGTAGACCGATAAGAAATGTATGGAATTTAACTTAACAGTGCATCCAATTTTTATATTTGATTAGTCTAATAGCAAAGACATAATAAAGTAATATCACAGTAATTGAGCCTAAAATATTTTTATTTTAAACGTTATTAAATAAATAAACTATTATTATTGGCTATAAGTAATTAATATTTAACGAGGTTGGATTCTTATATATGTAACGGTTCTCATCTCTGATCAGGTCTGTTTTCAACTGCCGCCCTAAGAGCTCAGATTAAGGCGGATTTAAATACGTTGTATTATGATCAAGTAAAGGCAGTTGAACCAAAGATCTGTTTAGACCCAAGCACGTAATGAGCGTTTGTTTATCAAAGACATCGAACAACACTATAAAATATAATGCATTATAATGGCAATGAGTTGAATACTGCTTCAGGCACCGTAAATGCTATTTTGTAAATCTGTTGATCTTGACGCTCTTAATGATGTTTTTGTGACAGGAAATTCTTTATTTATATTATATTATTTATTTATTATTTATTTTTATCCAAGATGAAGTTCTTCCAGCGATTATAGAACTTAAACCCAAAATACCTTCGAGTCAAGATGATTTGCCCGCTATTGTGAATTAAGTCATTGGCAAGTTAATTGTTCAGTAGGGATTATATAAAAAAACCCATTTTAGGAAACTTGTTTACTTCTGACACAAATACGTGTTTATAAACATACTTTTACTTATGGTTATTGATTTATTCTTTGTAATAGTTAAAAAAATTACTATGGCAATCGTATTTTTTTCCAGTAAATAATTTATTTGACAGTGCTTTTTCTGTGAGCTCTAATAAGACAGAGAGACAGGAGATAAGTGAATATATTATGCAAATAAAAAATTACGATAACAATTTCCCTGTTTTCTTTTCTATTCACTGAATCCTAGACATAAAACTCGTTTCGATTCCCTACTATTGAATGCATTTCAACCAATAAAAACGGAACAAGCACGCTATTTCTGTAATTTTATTCCTGTCGAGTCTTTTTGTTTAATGAACCGTTTAAAATTTCTATAGCGCACCTCATACAAAATTAATTTTGTAAGAACGGCTCTGCAAACTCAATAGGTTCTTTAGTATTGCACGAGCATGTGACAGTTTACATAATATAATCGACTCGTTTAGATAAAATTGTTCTGATATATCGTTTAATTTATAGATATTAAATAAGCAGAGTGGAAGTGATGTACATACACACTAATAGAGATAAAAGTGGAATGGATACTTCAGTGTGTAAAAATTGAAATAATTTTATTAAAAATTAGGCCGAGCGCTTTCGGCTTACAAAGTCATCATCAAAACCGCTATAAAAGCAAGGGTGACTCCAGGGGGGGGGGGCTACTGGGGCCCCCGAGATGAAAATTCTTACGTTTTAAAAAAATATGCTAAAAAGGGAATGGCTAAGGGCAATTGCCTCTCTTCCACGAAAATTCGTATTGCCTAAAAGACGTTACAAATTAACAATTGAAATATTAGAGGGTTATGATTGACAACCTGTGTTATTTTTAACAGGTCTCTTATTTTATAAACACAGAAATAATCTGTCTGTTAAAAATAACATTATTTGTCCACCATATCTCCGTTAATTGATGTTAAAACTTACGTCTAGGATAACCTCCAAATGAGATAAATAACGATATACATTTGGGTTGTGAATTAAACAAATACAATAAATTGAGGTTGGTAAAGGCACTAAACATAAGTAAATCCCTTGAATGGGTATAACATTAATAATGCTTCATAATATTCTATAATTTATTTAAAAGATCGTCTGCAACGACGCAACAGGTATCAAGCGTACCTATTTTGACACTTGACATTTGACATTAGAAATTTGAGTGTAGACATTTGACAGTAGACATTTAACAGTAGACATTTGACAATAGACATTTGACAGTATACCTTTGACAGTAGACCTTTGACAGTAGACATTTGACAGTAGACATTTCACAGTAGACATTTGACATTAAACATTAGACGTTTGACAGTAGACATTTGACAGTAGACATTTGACAGTAGACATTTGACAGTAGACATTTGACAGTAGACATTTGACAGTAGACATTTGACAGTAGACATTTGACAGTAGACATTTGACAGTAGACATTTGACAGTATACATTTGATAGTAGACATTTGACAGTAGACATTTGACAGTAGGCATGTGAGAGTAGACATAAGACATAAACAGACTGACACGGAACATAGAACCATTTACCAGATTACAGTGACAGACATGTAGAATAAAATAAAGGATTAAATAACCAAAAAAATTTTTTTTATAAATTAAATTTCATAATGGAGTCAACAAAATAATTGAAGATCAATTTAAATTACAGTATAAAAATTAAGTAAACAACAAGTAAAATTTGACAATGTTAAGTGACATTATAAATAAAAGTAAATTGATTAAATTGAATCAAGTGTGTTTTAATTTGGTTGTTGTGATTCCCAAAGTGTTTTAAAGAAAGGGTTATTATTAAAATTAAGGTGAATTCAAGTATTCAGGCAATTGCCAGAATTCATGTTCATCTCACAAAGGATCTCCAGATCCTCCAGAATGTCCATATTCTTAAAGTTGTTGACTGGAACACTGTGTAAAATTTTGCTATTTGATATGGGAGAGAACATATAATTTAATATGATGGCAGAAATTAGAGTTTTCAGGTCTAGATAGGTGTCTCTAGAGGTCCAATGGTTCTACCAATGTAGGTAGCTTCACAAGTGTTTACATTGTAATTTGTAAATATCAATCCAAGACCACTTGTCAATCTTGTTTTTAGTTTTAGAAAGTAATTATTTAATGGTGTTTTGAGTTTTAAAATATGTTGACAATATTCTGTAATATTTTAACTAGATCAGTAGTTATACATCCAAAATAAGGTGAAGATCTGTCGTTATTAGATGTATTTAAGTCATTTCTTAAAGCCCTTGAACTCTCGCTTTAATATTATTTATAATCTCTGATGTAAAGCAAAGTGGGTACATTCTACTTTTATTTTAAAATATATTCTCAATGATACTATACATGGTGCTAGTTTCCTCAACATAATTGAAATTTGTTAAAATATCCCAACTAATATTCGAAAATTTATTGAACATATTGATAAAGTTGGCACGTCGGAAGTTATATCAAAGGTAATAAGTTGTGAGTGTTATAATTAAAACTTTCTTCGTCTGATTTATAAAGGATGTCAAAGTCAAATACTCTATTTTGGATAGGAGAGATGAATTTGAGGTTATTGTTATATCAGAATTAATTCAAGTAATGTTCTTATAAAACAAGAAATGAATCGATCAACAACCTGAGATTTCCTGTCTTTATCTTTATCTTTATTAGTTAATCCAAAATAAATATTTTCTAAAGCTCCAAAAAACATATTATCGAAGTAAACTAATTGTAATGATGTGGATTATAAATGATATTAACAATAATACTGTCTTGGTCAAAAGAAATTCCACAGCCTACGGTTTTGACTCTACTATACATATATATAAACATAAGGGATGTATCATCCCTAATAAAAATGTCTAAACTGCTTTTTAATGGTTTATTTCACGATGAAGTATTCTCAATTACAATGTTGCTGTGGTATTGCCACTGTCTATTAGCGTACTACCCACTGCGCTGGTCTGCCTTCGCCCGCTCGTCCATCCTGACACGCATGTGTACGGACTTCAAGAATGTATGGTGGGGAGTATAGAGAAATACCGCTAACACGGCCATCCTGCAATTGGTGCGTCCTCGCGCCCCATATATCTGGAATTACAAAATACGAAAACAGAACTACTGTAACGATTTATGAACATTATCACTAATGTTCTTTTTAGACGCTAAATGATTAATTATTCTTTCAATTAATGTTGGTGGAATGGCCACCATTACCATAAACATTAGTGGAATTGCCACTTAATACTCTTTCAATAAATGTTGGTGGGATTGTCACCATTACAAGACACATTAGTGGGATTGCCACTAATTATTCTTTCAATTAATGTTGGTGGGATTGCCACCATTGCAGTAAACATAGTGGGATTGCCACTAACTACCTTTTTAATTAACCTTGGTGGTATTGCCACTAACTACCTTTTCAATTAACCTTGGTGGGATTGCCACCATTACAGTAAACATAGTGGGATTACCACTAACTATCATTTCAATTAACCTTGGTGGGATTGCCACTAACTACCTTTTCAATTAACCTTGGTGGGATTTCCACTAACTACCTTTATTTTTATTTATTGTTGGTGAGATTGCCACCCTAACACTAAACGCTAGTGTTATAAAACTAAACTCTAGTATTACTTTATTATCATAATTTATTCAGGAACATTTGGTAGAATTGCCATCCTAACACCAAACGCTAGTGTCATAAAACTACCCTCTAGTGTTACTTTATTATCATGATTTATTCTGGAACTTCTGGTGGGATTGCCACCCTAACACTAAACACTAGTGCTACAACACTAAACCCTAGTGTTATTTTATTATCATGATTTATTCTGGAACATTTGGTAGAATTGCCATCCTAACACCAAACGCTATTGTAATAAAACCAAACTCTAGTGTTACTTTATTATCATGATTTATTCTGGAACTTCTGGTGGGATTGCCATCCTAACACTAAACACTAGTGTTACAACACTAAACCCTAGTGTTAATTTATTATCATGATTTATTCTGGAACATTTGGTGGGATTGCCACCCTAACACTAAACACTAGTGCTACAACACTAAACCCTAGTGTTAATTTATTATCATGATTTATTCTGGAACATCTGGTGGGATTGCCACCCTAACACTAAACACTAGTGCAACAACACTAAACCCTAGTGTTAATTTATCATGATTTATTCAGGAACATCTGGTGGGATTGCCACCCTAACACTAAACACTAGTGTTACAACACTAAACCCTAGTGTTAATTTATTATCATGATTTATTCTGGAACATCTGGTGGGATTGCCACCCTAACACTAAACACTAGTGCTACAACACTAAACCCTAGTGTTAATTTAGTATCATGATTTATTCAGGAACATGTGGTGGGATTGCCACCCTAACACTAAACACTAGTGCTACAACACTAAACTCTAGTGTTAATTTATTATTATGATTTATTCAGGAACATTTGGTGGAATTGCCACCCTAACACTAAACGCTAGTGCTACAACACTAAACCCTAGTGCCTATTTATTATCATAATTTATTTAGTTAAATTTGGTGGGATTTCCACCATAAATCAACAAAAACAATTATTTTAATTTAATATTGTGGGATTTCCACTCACCTTTTCTTTTTAAATTACTTCGATGACCATAGCAACTGATCTTGTGCGGCTACATTTATTCGCTGTCGCTCTTTGTGAAGTTGATATGTTTCGTGTGGTAATACCTCTCCAACTGTGTAAGGCCCTTTATATTTTGTCCTTAATTTTCCTCCACCTGCGAGCTGTGAATCTTCAATTGCCACGATATCGCCTGGCTTAAATAATGTGGCTCGACGCCTAGTTTTATTGAATCGTTAACCTTGGTTTGACGGTCATCAAATTTTTTTATGCATTGTTGTTATACTACGACGGCCTCTTCTACTGCTATTTACTGGTTTTCTTTTTCTGCTAAGAGTGCTCATAACAATTTAAAGAGAGTTAATCATTACACATTCTACCATTTCCACGTGGCACTCCGGTTACTATGTAATCAATCTGCACGTTACGTTTACTAAGAAAGTTGTTGTAAGTTATTGAATTAAATGCAGCACCTATAATAATTCATATTGGTTTTCTCATTTCTTCAATAATTGATATTAGACAACATATGGAATCTTTAGAAATTATTTCTAGCTTGCAACATTTTGGAAATGCATCGATTATAACTAATATTTGAATACAACCACTAGAGTTCACTAAAGAACCTGCATGATTAATATACTATGTGTCTAAAATGTTATGTGACTTTTCTCTATGTTACCAAAATTCAAGTCAAGTGATGTATTTTTTTTTAAGCACTGACCCATTTTCGGCCAATATAAAATAATAAATAAATAGTCTCTGAATACCTTATTCTATCCTATATGTGAAGACTCATCATTATACAAAGTCAGAATAAACAAACAATCGCTCTGCGACGAACATAGAATATTTTCGGAGATTTGTTTATAGTTGTCCTATTTAACAATTAGGTAGGTCAAAGTCAAAGACCGGCTTATTAATTATCTGATGACAAATCGTATCACTTTTCTGGAAATCTCGGAGCGTATGCTTATCGGTAATATTTTTTGTTTGTTTATTGTTTTTAACGGGCACACTTTTAACTCGCTTACATAATTCACTGAATTTTTTTAATAATCTATATGTTATATTTTATGTCCAGGGTGGTACTCAATAGAAAAGTTTTAATTCAATAACTTATCACATCAACAGCTTTTTCTCGAACCGAATTAGTCTGTGTACACTATTAAATGCACACTGTACAGATACACACGAAAGTGTTCAACCGCTTTCACTATAACAAGTCTTTAGATTGTAAAAATGTTACCTTGATTCACAATCAGTCGTACGGCGACTATAGTATGCAATAGGTTTAGTAACAAAATCAGTTACCTGTTTGGAACTTTCTTCTATTTCCATTTGATAAAAGCTTGACTTCATGTCCAACGTGGTAAAATATTTTAAAAGCATTAATTTGATCTTCAAAACCTTTTTTTTAATAGCACAATAGGACTTTTATATTTTATAATACAATAGGAATACTCTCCCTAATTCACCCCTTGTACTTACGAGTGAATTTCAATCTCCAAAGTTGACTGAGCTTGTGTGTGGAAAGAACGGCTATCATTTTATTTGTAGTGACGCTCCGGGACGACTTAAAGTTGACTGCCATTTGACTTACAGATGGGGAAATCCAGAAAACTTTACCCACCTTCATTTTAAGTGACTTCTGCGGATAATGTCACTGTTTATAATTTTCTTCTGCTGAATTTTCTCTTGATACGCTAATCGCCTTCGTCGATACGCTACTGGAGTACTGCATTTTAATCTAAATTGACATTTTTCCGGTAGTTATGTGGTCAGGAGTTTTATTCTTGTAAAATATTAAAAGATTCTTCACTTGTATTTTAAAAGTGTCTATTAATTATAATCGATTAATTTTCATATCGTTCAATTTTTTATTGTAAACACTTGGAATATTGAGCAGGTCTTGATGTAACTTAATCGTGTTGACATTTTTCTCAACACGTAAACAAGGTCGGCATATGACATTGCTTCTAATAATCTTCAGGAATCACATTATTTGGAACGACCTCTAACGTAATAGTCGGCAAAATCACAAAGATCGATATTCTAAACATCTTTTGAGTTTCAAGTCTCAACAAATACACGTACATCAGCTGGTCTAATCGTTCCTTTTAATGTTTTCTATACGGAATGTTTAATTATTGAACTGTCAACATCACTATCAATAATGTATTCTAATGACTGAGCTTGCTCAAAGTATAATAACATGGTTATCGGCTGTCGGTGTCGAATTTAGATGGCATTATTTATTTTAACACAAATGTTTTTTTTTTAGACTTTCTTTGTTTATAACAATAATTGGATTCGAGGTGACCCATTTTTCTTTTAATGAATGCTTTAATACTGTCGGATTTTTATGTGTAGTAACCGTGTTAAATGTACTCGCCTGTTATGTACTCCGACATGATATTATTTGTTGGTGTCCTGGCGGCGGCTTCTCGTTTAAACTGACTTCTTGGTTTTCTAATTATCTCTGCATTTTTCGTCATTCTCGGGAACTCAAGTTAACACGGATCGCATCAAATTCAGCAAGTAATTTTATGAGCTCACCACTCTCGTTCGGAATTTGGCTTTTGAATTGTCTAAACCGGAACTGAATGCCACAGCAAAGCATTATTAAAATTTAGTGATGATTCACAATTTTTGATTTTCACAATCACACACGTGAGTTACAATCATGGCATTGAAGTGTAGCCTTGTATTCACGAGCAGCTGGTGTTTCCTTGTCAGCAAATGCACAAAGTCTTGCCACGTTCGAGAAAGAAGTCGCCAGTCACAACAATAACAATAACCGCGATACTTAGATGCTTTGCTCGATTTAGCGGCCATGAAGTTATCTCTAACGCTGAGTTCGCCTTTTATTTTTGGTATCGTTACTCAAACCATTCTTTTATGGAATATGTGCTGTCGTCAGGGTCATAACTAGTAAGTCGAAAACTGCACAGGCGCAAATGTCGGCGCTTGCGTATTAGATTAATTTGTTCCTGCAACACTGGGCGTTGGCTTGGCAAACGGTTACGTAGCCATCTTGGAATGTTGAGATACATCAGCATTTATTACTCTTGGGCTGCTACAAAGTTTATTAATGTTTCTTACCACTGAAATTTAGCATGCTTTGAACTATGTCCGTTCACATTGTCTTTAGTATCGACCGACATTGTGTTCTGCTGACGCACTGTCACGAGGTTCAGGATTTTCGTCCGCCATTATCACTAGCACTAACTTCAACTGAAATTACTAATTATAGTCTATTAGCCACGGTACGCGTAGTGATCCCACTTCTGATATAAACATAAGGGATGTATCATCCCTAATAAAAATGTCTAAACTGCTTTTTAATGGTTTATTTCACGATGAAGTATTCTCAATTACAATGTTGCTGTGGTATTGCCACTGTCTATTAGCGTACTACCCACTGCGCTGGTCTGCCTTCGCCCGCTCGTCCATCCTGACACGCATGTGTACGGACTTCAAGAATGTATGGTGGGGAGTATAGAGAAATACCGCTAACATATATTTACTTCAATACGAGAACTTTCGATCACAAGTCCCTAACAGTAACGGCTTAAATAGGTGATTGACAGCTCCGAGCATACTTAGATCGTAGAATGGCTAGAGGAATACATGAGCTGAATAAATAAAGGGTAGGGAATCCAAATGGTGGTACAATACGCCATCTGAGCTTCAGTGCTGCCATGCAAACCCCCATAGGAGGGTTAAGTAGGCAGGATTCTAAGCCTAATTAAGAGGAGCCAGAGGCTGGGCCCAAGCCTGATTGGGAGATCTGCCAGAACCCTTCTGAATAACTTAACTAAAATCATTTTAATAATTTGGTGATTTTGACTTTTTTTCAATTTTCTTAATAAGTACCAAAAATTTAAAACTTTTAAAAACAGGTTTGGGCTTTTAACTTGGTTGTCTAAAACCTTCCCCATTTAACCAACTTTTTATCTTTGTTAATAACCGAAATCCCTGCACTGAGTGCTTGTTAATGGGACACACTGTATAATTTCTTTCTTCGACTGATTATAGAGTGTTTTGTTTTTTAATTAAATCACTTTTTGTATAACTACACAAAAGTCGGTATAAGATAACTGTATAAAGAAAAAAAAAAACGAATATTGATGGAACTTTTTCAAGCGACTCCGAAAACTTTTAAACTCTTTGAATCGATCATGCTGTGGACTTAAGCCGTTGAATTGTATTCCGGATCCTCTTATTCTTTTTTTTATTAATTGTAAGCGAAGAACACAATCGAATACTTTGAACTTTCTAATAAAAATTCCACATGGATACAAATTTAATTTTATTTCGGATTTTCTAGTATTCCCTTTCCGAATCGGAACTGGATTAGATTAAGGAATGTTAATTTTAGAAAGTCTGTTCGCTGTATTTATATATTTTTCTTGTAAGTGGAAATATACGGATTTGTTTAAATTAAATTACATAATTAACTAATTAAAAGAACATGATACGGACATGAAAAGTTAAACAAAGATTGCATTACTATACAGGGTGGGCCACTTAAAAGTTCCACCTCCCCTTATCTTCGTTATTCATTGAGATATCGGAATATTTTTTTGTTTGTTTGAAAGACTGGAACTAATTCTTTCTTATGATGGATTTTATTAGTCTGTGACCTCATGGCTTACTTCCGGTTTTTCCGGAAATAACAGAAAATCGTAATTTATTTTTAAATTTAAACCCACTTTTTTATTGTAAATTTGAATTTCCGTGACATTTTTGTATAATAATCGTGTATTGAAAATTGTTTGTCAGCTGTCAAAATGGCCGCCATATTGGATAATATTTTTTTTAAACATGTTACTATTAATTCTGGAAAAAATATGGGAATGTATGATCTTTATAAAATCATTGTAAGCTTCAAAATTCCTATTGAGACCCACTTACAGTGCACCAGTACACCAGCATTTTCATTATTAGCAAACCGGTAAAGTAGTTCGAGGGCGGTAAAGCAGTCCGCGGGCGATACAGGGGTACTTTACGCCCGCTAAACGTATTTATAATCTGGACTTTATCGCCCGGTCATGCTTAAATTTGTTTATTGCTAAATAAAGGACAAAAGTTACTGTTTTATTTAATTTTAAATAAGTCATATTTATTTTAATTGATAAATTATTTACTACGTATTCTTATTATTTAATCTAATCTAAAAAAATACGTATTGCAAATATTAATTAAATAAGTAGCTTTAATATTTAAGAGTCTCATTTTTGTTAAATTTAAGTACCAATAATAACAAAACTTAGGGCAGAGAATTTTTTGTAAACCTTCGAAAAGTATTTATTTTGAAAAGGTTTAATAGGAGTAACAAAAATTACGCTCCATTCTCTATTAAATCTATACGAATTTGCTGCTTTTTGTTTTAATAAATATCTAGTAGTTTTTAAATGGGATGATTTCCCACCTCTTTTTTTATTAAACGTCTCTGTAGAGTGCTGCCTTATTTAAAGCTCTCAATATTGTCAAGACACACAATCCCAGTGGCATCGCATAAAATTACAATTTTATATTAGATAATCCTTGAAACATTTTTGCTTTTGCGAGAGGTCCGGTTTCTCTTAAGTAACAAACGTCTCCATACAGATCTCGATATCTTTGTAAAGACCACAGGTTCTCATAGTAGGATTTTATTTTCTTCGGTTTTTGTTTTGCTTTTAAAATAATCAATTTCTTTGCATTCATGCTGTTCGCCAAAAATATGGAAAGAAACCTTTTGTAGTTTATTTATTTTTAATTGCTCACATATATCTTCACTAAGTCTTTATTTTAATGCTTATGAAGTTGCAATTCGAATTCGTAAAATATTAATTTCCAACTGTTTCCTAAGATACGGTGAAACATTTTCGTTAGATGAAAAGCTTTTTGGTCTTTATGAAACACAAAATATTATTCTGGGACCAAATACTTTTTAAAAACTTAGTGCATTGTTTCCTTAATATTTTAGAAAAATTTCAGAGGTCCATATGGATGTTTTTGTAAAAGTTTATCATGAACTGAACTATCGTTATCTCCAACTAAAGCAGAATATTTTATTCCATGCTTGACATGAAGACACTAACTATTATGTCTGCTTCCATGCTTGTTGAAGAACCTGTCCAGTTCTTGTAACATGCGTGATTTTTTGCATGTTTTTTTATAATAATATTTAATTTTTTATTCGCAAAAATAATATTTTTCCCGTCCGAAATCCTATTATACAAGCCTGAAAAATATTATGTAAATTCATTGACTATTGTGTACTCACATCATAATAAGAAATTATACTTACGACTCCAGAATCCGCATCATTATATAACCGCTTGGACCATCAGCAACAACTGTTATGCATGCAATGCCATTTTCATCCACTTATCTCAATTCTTTTACGATGTATGCTTCACTTTTAGCAGCTTCTTGCATAGTGTCTGAAAGTGATCCATAAATAATAGAACCAAATTATTCGTAGTATTTTGTGTAAGTCTTATCAGACATCATTGGCATGTCAATAGGAGCACCTAGTTGCTCAAGTTGAACATGACTAATTTCAGTCTAAATAGCTCCTAGAACCATTGAAGAATTTATACCCATGTCTTCGGAGTAGTGTTTCTTTCAGCAACTAATTGAAGTTTATATAGCTAGCATTACATTGGCCCAATATCTAATGTCTAAAATGAGGCATAATTTTATTGAATATACATTATTTTAAATTTTCCAACAGACTACATTTTTGTATAACGAGTACTGTCATTAAAAAGAAGGTTCATTCTCTATTATCCAACGTGGAAGTTGAAGATTGAAAGAGCCAACATCGGTGTTACAAAAGACACTACCTGTAGTAATACAAATCCGGAATCCCAAATTACAGAGTTTTCATCCCATGTGATTAAATTGATAGCCAATTGACATTAATATCTTCAGTAGCAACACTAAGACAATGTCACTGACCTACTTAACAAAATTGATACGAAAGCTGTCATCTAAGTCACTGAAAAGGGCCATTTTTATTAAATTTCTAGTTTTCCAGATCACGTTGGATAAGGATATTATTTAAAACTCGTTATATTATATAATAAATACAGACGAATAAATACAAACTTATTTCAATTTTCTAACTCACACTATCTGACTTATAAGAGTAATCGACATAGATTTTTCATTTTAAGGCTACTATTAAGAGCTGAAAGTCACCCTTCTTTTGGTTGTTCCTTATTTGACAATTCCCTGTAAAAAAAAAGAACTTCATTCCACATTTACATTGAAATATTATCTATACGTACACTAATCAAACACTTTGAAGAAACCTAACAAAACAAGGCACCGAATGCTAACCATGTGGGTATAAAACAAATTAATCCATGGTCAGGTACTGTTTCAACTGACCTTCATCATGCCTAAACTAACCAAATAACTGCTACTATAGACATATATTTTAGCTTTTAGTATGACAAATAAGGGTGAAATTTGCATTTCGCGATAGGTCAGGTTTCCTCTTAATATAAATAGATTAAAAAGAGTGGATAACATCTTCCTATCAACTTCAAAGTGGCGTAAAACAAAAACTAAGTAATTTTTGATCATACAGATCACAGATTATTAGATCAGCTGCTTAGATCAGCTGTATCACGATACACAGACCAACGGTATGTTCCTGCGCATGCAGCTGACTGACGATGAAGTCACGTGGGACATGACGTGGGACATAGAATTATTAGCATTAAATAGGAGATAGTGTTTGAAATTAGATATTTCGCCGATTTTAGATTTTATTCAGTTACTTAAACTATTGGTTATTTTGTAATATATTCGTTTACAAATATGAAGGTATAAGGTAAATAATACCAATAAAAATATTAATTTTTCTCATAAATTAGAGGTATTTTGTGACAAAATCCATAATCTGGCCATAATATAAGTAAAGAATATAGACTAAAAACATAAGTTTGACTTAAATTTGTACTTTCTGGGCATGGTAATTCTCTTAAAATTCCTTTTATTATTTTGTGAAATAAAAATAAGTGTGCAGAAACAAATTATTTATTTATAAAAAGTAAGTACACAAAAAAAATTACTTTTTATTTGGTATATTTAACTATTTTTTAGTCAAGTTTACTTTGATAATACTCAAAACCAATTTTTCTGTTCATGTATCTTATTCTTATATATATGTTCGTGTCTTGCTCATGCATAGTATTACTTCAAAAGGGACCGTTGTACTGGGACATGAAACTATTGTTTTATCTGCTAAAATTTTAAAATACCTATTTATTTTCTTTGCTTCTAAACCTATTATACTTTGGCATTTTACTAACCATTGTTTAAATTAAGTTTGTCCTTTCTTCGATAAGAATTTACCCACATTTTGTAGCATTTGGAAATGTTTTACACTATTTTTAGATTTCGAATTATGGTTTTTGCAAGTCGCCACCGCGCAGTCCGGCATTTTAAACATTATTTCAGTTCTTCTCTGTTATGTACAGGAAAATATCGTCACTACTAACACAAAACCAAATAAATTATTGTGTCAAAATAACTTGAAAGTTCGTCCCGCATTACTTCACTGCGCGGTTTGGACAAAATTTGAATCGAAAGTCAGCATACCATTAGTATGTGTATCGTGAGCTGTATGGTGCTAACAATTGAATCAAATTTGATCGAAATGCAACATCATTAAGGATTGGTAAAAGGTCCTTTACCGCTAAAATGATTTAGTAACTTTTCCCTGTGTGAATGCCATTCTTTCTAGTTTCACACCTCGTATATAGTTAATTACATAAAGTGGTGCTACGTTCGCATTCAAATTTACCGTAGTCGATTTGAATGAGCAAAATTGCCAACATCTTGTTTCATTTTAGGACTGCAATTGTGATGGAGAATTTGATTGCAAGGACAGGGCAGCCATTCATCTAAAAGGAGCTAATTGCGAGTATCCCGAATTTGGGGCAGCTTACGCAGCGCGGTTCAATGAGTGTGCGAAAGAAATTGGAGTTAACACAATGCTGGAGAGGGAAGGAACCAGCGAGTGTACATCTCCCAAAATTGATGTTAGATCTAATTGAATATTATAATAGAAATTATGTACAGGAATAGTAATAGTACACCGAGTGTTTTGTGAAATATTAATTAAGTTATAATTTATTGGAATACATTTTTAAATACGTATTTTTTTTATTTCATTCTTTCAAAAATATCATCTGGGGCTCGAGATTAACAACCATCAATGGTAGGGAATTGCATGCAGCTGCAAGTGAAATTGGGTGTGACTACCAGTCAACAGGAAAACCGGCCAACGGACAGAAATAAAATACCTGACTTACTGGACTTTTATATCACTAGCAAAATACCCGGAATTTTTATTAAAATAGAAGAAAACTTTGACTGAGTCAGAAGCGAAAATATAATCCAAAAAGAAATTAGACCCACATTGTGTGATAAAAAGACAGACTGGGTAAGTTTTAAAACTGAATTAAGTAATAAGGGCACTACTAACAACAAAAGAACAACTCGAGTACGATCTGAAAAAATTTATCATTGATATACAGCAGTCATCATGGAACAATTCACCCGAAATTACAAGAAAAAACGTAGGCAATTCATGCCCTAGAGAAATAGAACAATAAATAAGAAGAGAAAGGCAAGAAAAAATGGCAAATCACCAGATTTCCTGACGATAAAGTAATTCTCAACAAAACAATTAAAATGAGAAATAATCACTTATAAAAATGAATCAATAGACACATATCTCAGAAAATTGACGAACGATAAAAATACTGATTACTCTCTATGAGAAGCGACTAGGAAACTTAAACGTCCAATAGTCCATATGCCACCAATAAAAGAAGATAACAGAAACTGGGCAAGATCAAATAACATAGTAAAAATTCCTAGAGTAACGCCTAAAGAGGTAGCTAAGGAAATCAAAGAAAATATCAGTTCTGAGAAAGCGCCCGGGTATAATCTGATTGCAGGTAAAATACTAAAACAATTGCCAAGAAAAGCTATGGTTAAACTTATTAATATAATAAACGCTGTATTTCGACTAGAGCATGTACCTAGCATATAGAAAGTCGACGAAATTTTAATGATACCTAAACCTGGAAAACCACCAATGTGGTAAAGTCCTATAGACCTATAGCCTTGTTACCAGTGTTATCTAAACTTTCTGAAAAACTTTTACTAAAAACATTGAAACCACTGATAGACAGTAAAAATATAATACCTGACTACCAATTTCGATTTAGAAACAAGCATTCCACTATTGACCATGTCCACAGAATAACGAATGAAATAGAGTAAACACTGGAAGAAAAGAAGATCTGCACCTTACTCTTTCTAGATGTGGCTCAGGCTTTCGATAAAGCATGATTAAAAAGTCTTGAATATAAAATAAATACATCTTAAAATCTTACTTGACTAGAATCTTCCGAGTAAAAAAATTAAACCATCTTAAATAAATTATTGTTCAAAGTTAAGTTAATCATTTTTTTCTCGTAATCGGCTAATGATATGCAAATGTATGAATTTAATTTTTTTTTTTGAAAACGGGGTGTCGTACGATAAAAGTCAAGAAATTAAATTTGTTATAAATTGATCGGGGACTCCAAAAATAATTTTTATTTTAAGAAAAAGCAGTGGCGTACTACTTTTTTTTTCAAAAATATCTAGTCTAGTACGGACGCCACTGCAGGAAATAAAAAATGTTTTTAGGTCAAAAAATGCTCTTTAATCTTAGATAAAAGAGACCGGAGATGTAACATTGCACATTGCGCATGTTGTCTATTCCAAACCTAAGTAACCCACCAATTAAAAATCATTGTGTTCACGACGCCACCCGAATTGCTCCGAAATTTCTATTCTTCGCTTGTCTCCGCGTGAGTAAATCATTTATGGACCGCCGTTTTTGAATTATTTGTTGGGGTTATTAGCAATTTAAAGTGTTTTAGTTATTCAATTTCAAGTTGAAAATGCCACGATGTATGGTGAAAAATTGTATATACAAATAATATGTGTCAATGTTATGAAAAATAAGAAATATATTCGTTTTCAGCGGTAAATATTTGTTGACGTTTTGACATAAAGTCGCCATGATTCTTTGAGCTGAATACTTCAGATCCGCATTAAGGGGTTTCAATAAATATTTAATCTAAATAAGAAGTAAATAGGCATTGTTACTAACGAAATTTTGTTTTTAAAAAGTAGTTTTATAAGAATATTTACTAAAAGTGGTTTTTAGCCCTTTATTAGATATTTTTACAAGAATATTAGATGAAATACAGGTTCACCTACTTAAAATTTCAAGGTTTATTTTATTTGCGGTTAAATCAGAAGTGACATTTGAATCTTAAAACAAAGTAAAACGCGCAATATGATCTAGTATAAGCAAAAAATACTAAAGTTACGGAAATTAGTCATATTATTAGTAAAATGTTACATTATAAACCCCTAAACAACTCGAAAAATATCTTCGTTTACTAAAAAAATCTAAATTCTAGCAATATTTATTATACAATCGAATGCGGTTTCAAAGATAACAGGATCAATAAATCCGAATCTCTAAATTTTGGAGCTAAATGCTCTGATAAAAGCATGCGACCGATAGGGGTTACAAAAATAATCGATTTATCGTTTTCATGAAAATCGATTTATCCGTTATAATTAATCGATTATCTTTAATAGATTATTTTTGATTAATCGAACATTTTTAATAAATTTTTTTCGTTTTTTTTAGGTAATGGAATAATCGATTATAAAGGAATTACAAAAAGAGAGTAGATTTATTCAAAATATTCGATTTATTGAAAATAATCGATTTTTTAGAAAAATCGATTTATTGTTTAATAGACTTTTTAAATGAATCGATTATTTTCGATTAATCGATTATTTTCGATTAATCGATTATTTTAGATTAATCGATTATTTTAGATTTTTCAAAGGTATTCAAATAATTTGTTTTAAAATACAAAAAATAGATTATATAAAAATAATCGATTGATCGAATATAATCGGTTATATTATATAATCGATATTTCGGTTATTTTTTAGAATTATTGATTTATCGGTAAATCAGCTTTTTATTAATCAATTATTTTCGATTTTTCAAAGAAAATTAAATAATCAGTTTTAAAAGGAATATAAAAAAAGAAAAGGATTATTTGTAAATAATCATTAATTATTCAGTTTTTTTTTTGGAAAATCGATTTATCGTAGAATCTTCTTAATTAATTGGTTATTTTCCGTTAATCGATTATTTTCGATGTTTCAAAAATGATCGAATAATTGATTTTAAAGGAAATAATTCTTTTTTTTTTTTTGAAAAATCGATTTATCGATTATTCGACTTTTTAATTAATCGATTATTTTTGATTAATCGATTATTTTAGATTTTTCAAAGATTATCGATGGAAATACGAAAAAAAAAATAGAAATTAAAAATAATCGATTATTTAAAATAAACGATAATTCGTTTATTATTTTTTGTAAACACTGATTTATCGGTTAATTGGCTTTTTAATTAATCTATTTTTTTTGATTTTTTAAAGATAATCAAGTAGTCAATTTTAAAGGAAATACGAACAAAAATAGATTGTTTGAAAATAATCGATTGATCGAAAATAATCGATTATTATTAATGATCAATAATTTATTTCGATAATCACCCACTCCTAGCGACCAAATGACTTTTAATAGGTTTAAATTTTAAAATGTTATCTGGTTTCAGACATATACATTTCTAGAGTTTTATGTGACGCATCCTCTATATTAATTAATATTCCTAAAGAAACAAGCTTTAATATATCTTTTTCTGAGGTTATAATACAAAACAGCATTTTCTCATTTTGACTAAATTTTAATATTATGTGATAGTCGTAGAAAAAATATAATGTTCAACTCACAAGGTTTGATTTGCAGTATTCGCCTGCGCACATGCTTTTTTATAATACTCTTAGACAATGAGTACCATTTCTTACTCGATTAACAATATTCTATTTCAACATTTTACTGTAGTCTCTTACAGAAAAGTCCATAGTAAATAATAGATAACGAAATTATCTATTAAAGGTCTTCTCTTTACATAAAATGTCGTGGCATCTGTTTGATATTAAAAAATCACGTTAAATTTATTTCATAATACAAAATTCCATTAAACGTATATTTTAAATAAATCTAATAGTTCATTATGATGCTAATAAACAAAGTCCGGTCCCTGTCACAGAGTTCGAGTCCCTGCCCAGTTCCCCCACTCCGTTAACCTTTCTTTAGAAATTGGCAACATTTGCGCAGGTTAAACACAGGTGTATGTTATATCTCTGGTCTCTTTTATCTAAGTCTTTAATGCATAAACGCCGTACACCAAATTTCATAAAAATATTTAAAGTGGCATGAAAATAATAAAAAAATGATTTAGTTCTTGATGAATTTTAAATACGAATTCTTGATTATATATATTGACAAATTTATGAGATGATTTTCTATATTCTTAAGTTGTTATTTTTGTTAATGATTTGAATATTTCCAGATATATTGATCAAGACTTAAAGGAAACAAATTTTTTTTTACTAATAATATTTTTTAGCAATCTGTAGATTACAACAATTCATTATTATTGTAAATAACATGGCAAGGTTACTCGACTTTCTTTTATCTAATGCTGATACCGTAGAGATTGATCACGATCTTGAACTTTATGGTTTTGAGTATGAATTTTGATTTGTCTAAAATTCTAATATGTGAAAAATTTAAGTATGCCGACGACATAACAATCTTATCTTCAATAAAAAGTGATTGTGATGGACATAACCTTGACATTGTCAACAACTTAAAAATATAAGGTTGAATGAATTGATTGCAATGGTAAAATTGTGTCTTTATACAAGAAAATAAAATGTAATTAAAAATTATTATAAAATAAGCAATAAATCTTTATCTCGTACTGTATTAAACAATATTTGACTCGGAGTTAAATTTTTTACAAAACAATAAACGTCAATCATATGTTTAACCCCATTAATTTTAAAAAATCTTATCAAAATAACAGTATTTTTTTAAATAAATATGTAGGATTTTGATTTCATCTCCTGAAAAATTTGTAAAAGTGTACATCCGATTTTGCAGGCGAGCTCCTCAGTTGCGAATCGTGATATTTCAAAACTAAAATAGACCAATTATTTTAAGAATTTGCTAAACTTGTGGCCTTTTTTTGCAGGACTGCAACTGCGATGGAAAATTTGACTGCAAAGACAGACTTGCTATACATCTTCTAAAAGGACCTAACTGTGAACAACCAACGTTTGGAAGAACATACGCTAGAAGGTTCAACGAATGTGCTTCAGCAGTTGGAGTCAGTACTATGTTAAGTAAAGAAGGAGACGATAGTTGTACGGCGCCAGAGGCGGTTTAGATATTAGAAAATATATAATATTAATTAGAAAATAACTTTTCGTTGAATATAATAAACTTAATTAATTTTCTACTTTCATTTTTACACTAGCCTAAACATTCCAAAAACTAATGTGTTCACTATAGTCTAGTAAAGAAAAAAGTGCAGTTATTTATTTTGAAGAACGTAGTACTGGTTCAAGAGGTAAACATTTTATTTATACCTCATCCTTCAATGCTTATTTGTATTTAAAATGAAAATTTTAATACATCTGATCGGCCTAATAAAAGTTTTCGTTTAGATTAAATCATGGTTCCATGGTTTTTACTGTAATAAACTTTTTATTTTGACAGATAAGTCAGACTATATTTATTCATAGCCGTATCATATGTTTTTTAATTGATTCGGAATTTTGTATTAGTAATATAAACTGTGTGACATTGAAATTGCAACACCCAGTAAATGTGAATATATTTTATTAATATTTTGGGATTAATACGAATAATAATCGATGAAATCATGAAACAAATTAATTAAATTAAAATAACCAAAAAAGGTTGACAGCTGTGTGCACGTAGTTTGGATTCAAAAGGAAAGACTTGTATTTCGTGCAAAACTTTTTAATTATTAAATGCAAAGTGCTTTCGGCATTTTGCCATCATCAGTGCTTATCTACAAAAATTGTAGATGTAAACTTACATTTAAAAAAATTTTAAATCTGAGTAAGACTTTTAAGTCAAAAGTTAAAATTATATATTTTAAACAAATTAACAATTAATAGATAACAAACAGACTCACTATTCCCAACACTGGGTTATGTCACAGTCTTTCCTTTTGAAATTAATTAAAATTTTATCTTAATGACCTAAAATAATTTTAAAATGGATCGTAGATCGTAGAAACTTAGTGTATTTGATAACCGGTTTCAGATTTACGACCGTTTAGTTGGTTATGAAGATATCGGCGAAAAACCGAATATGGCGGATTTTGTTTTTCGTCTGTAAATCCGGAACGAATAATTTGACAGCTGTCAAAATGTGACAATATTCGGACACTTTTTTAAGGCGAATAAGATAGCGTGTATGACATGTCTCAATCGTCTTTTGTTATCCCGCAATACCCTTCAGCTTACATTTTTCTTATGGCTGCCATATTTTATTGATTTTGATTGATTTATATAAATTGACTGATTATTTTTGTCGGAAAGATAAGCAAGGTGGCGGTGTCGCAATTTTTGTTAAAACTGAATTGGAATACACAATAAAGTCAAGTAAAATAAATAAAATCGATGAAATTTTTGAATATGCTCTAATCGATTTACAAATTAATAAATTTTCTTTGACCGTAGGCTGTTTTTACCGAACATCGCCAGATATTGCTCAATTTTTAAGTAACATTGACTGTCTATTGTCTGAAATAGTTAAGGGTGATAAAATATTCTTAATGTATGGGGACTTCAATGTAAATTTTGACGAAAACATTCACGATGTTAATGCAAAAAGATTAAGAAACATTTTTTTAACTTATGGTTTACATCAGTGTATTTTTGAATATACACGTATAACAAATCAGACAAAGTCAATAATTGACAATATTTTTTCTAATTTAATAAAACAAACTATTAAATGCAATGTTATACGAACTGATGTCAGTGATCATTTTTTACAACAAATTGTTTATGACACCGAGTCCGGTTCGGAAAGTTTGGATGTCACTTATGCATTGAAACGTAAGGTTTTTAACGCTCAGAATATTTTTTACTTCAAGTATTTGCTAGCAACTGAAAACTGGAGTTTTGTGAATGAAAATACTTTATCATGTGATAAAATGTTTGGCCTCTTTTACAATATATTTGTAGATATTTTTGAAAACTCATTTCCAATAGAATCATATAAAAAAAAATCAAATATTAATATAAATAAGGGAAAGCCTTGGATTACTATGGAAATTATAAATGAAGGTTTCCTTTTAAGAGATCTTTTTTATCTCTACAAATCTTCTGGTGATAAAGGTATTTTTCAAGGATACAATATTATTAAAAGAAATCATCGGCTAAAAATTACGACAGCAAAGAAAAATTATTACGATACTCAAATGTTTTATTCAAACAACAAAACAAAAGGTGCCTGGAATATACTAAATAACAATACAAATGGGAAAAAATCAAATAAAAATAACTACCCAAACTATTTTAAAGATAATGAAGGTAAACGAATTTTAAAACAGACTGATATTGCTGAATCTTTTGCGGATTTTTTCTCTGGCTCAATATCAGACCTTTTATCAAAAATAAGAATAGAAAACTCAAACAAAGGACACAACATAAATTCATGTAGAGATTCACTGTTTTTATATCCAGTAACAAATTCCGAGGTAGAAATAATTATAACAACAATATCCTCAAAAAACTCTTGCGGAATTGATGAAATTCCATATAGTTTATTGTTCCATTCTGTTGCTGCGTTATTATGTATACTTAAATACTTACTTTAAATACTTTATTTATTTTGTTTTACTATGGCGGAAGTCATAGGTGTTTTAAAAATGGTAACTAGAATAATACTCTTTGACATAAGTTTGAAATGTAATTAAATACGTCAATAAAAAAAATAAAAACTACTTTGGGAGATATTTTTACGACTTTAAAATACAAACCTTCTGAAACTAATAAAGGCAGTTTCATAGTGGTCCTTCGAGTATTTAAACCTACAAAAGAATCGGCAATACGGAAAAATGTCCACTTCTAAATCTCTACCTTGCGTAAGAAGAAGTGAAAGGATAAAGAAAAAACCAGAAAGACTTGGCTTCGAAGTAAATGGAGAAACCTGTAACGTAAAAGGTGGCGCATCAAAAAACCAAACCAACCAGACTGACATGGCGGCGGATAAACCACTTCAGAACATAACAGTTTCTTCAAGAACAAACGTAGCTGCTTCTAAAATCAGCAAAAAAAATAACTCTGCTCAAAAATCTAAAGTAACTTCAACCAAAAGTAGAAACTCGAAAATTATGCAAGCTGAACTGGCACTAGAAAAAGAAAAACGACTTATAGAAATTGAAAGAAGAGCAAGCAAATTAGAACATGAGAAAAGACTTCTTGAAAAGGAAATACAGCTTAAACAAATAGAATTAGAAGAATCAGTGAGGTCCCACAAATCTTTAGTATCGACCGAGGAAGAAGACAATAAAACAGTGACTTCAAAATCTTCTTTTGTTAATGACTGGATAGAATCTTTGCCACTTCCAGAAAGAAACGAAAAAACGTTAGATAATGATCATAAAATAAGACAACTCATGACACGTCAATGTATTAATAAAGACCTTCCAGATTTTTTCGGTCAACCTTGGGACTGGATAAATTTTATCACGCAATTTAAAGAAACGACTGAAATATGTGGATTTACAAATTCAGAAAATATGTGATGGCTTTTATGGAAGTTTTGACGGATCGGATCAGTCGTTCCCAACTTCCCGCCATATGGCTTGCAAGGGGAGGTAAAAAGAACCATTCTATTTGTGCAGCAGACAAAGTGCTAATAATTTTGTATTGGTCGAAATCATTTAACGCATTTCTTAGTTCTTTTTCTGCTCCTCTTAGATTGGTCCCATTGTCCGAAAATAGTTTCTTTGGATTTCCTCTTCTACCAGCTAGCCTACGAATGGCCATTATAGCTGAGTCCGTAGTAAGTGAATGGGCTATTTCTAGATGGACAGCCCTTGTGCTCATGCACGTAAATAAAACTCCGTATCTTTTTTCTTTCCGGCGTCCTATACTCACTTCCATGGGCCCGAAATAGTCCATCCCAGTAATGGTAAACGGTCTGACAAAAGGTGTTAGTCGACATCGAGGAAGAGGAGCCATTTCCGGCAATGTTTCTTTTGATCGGCGATTTTTGCACCATTGGCAGTCGTTCCAGCAACTTCTAACGGCTTGCCTAGCATTTAGGATCCAATAGCGCTGACGAAGTTCGTTTAAAACCATTTCTTGGCCATGATGTCTTGCCTTTTTGTGGTAGTGTGTAATCAGTAATTTTGTGTAGATGTGTTTAGGGTCGAGTATTACTGGAAATTTTGTATCATCATCTAGGAAGTCTGCATTTAAAATTCTACTTTTTAGTCTTAGAATATTGTCTTTATCTAAAAAAGGTGAAAGTTTAAGAATTCTGCTGGATGAAGAAATTGTTTTTTTTTTATTTGAAGATCTTTGATTTCATCTGCGAAACTATCTTTTTGAACACTTTTTATCCACAATTTTTCGGCATTGTCGAGCTCACTACAGGTCAGTTCTCCCCTTTTATTAAGTTTTTTCATTAATGTCTCAATAATCCTTATAATAAAAGGGGAGAACTGACCTGTAGTGAGCTCGACAATGCCGAAAAATTGTGGATAAAAAGTGTTCAAAAAGATAGTTTCGCAGATGAAATCAAAGATCTTCAAATAAAAAAAAAACAATTTCTTCATCCAGCAGAATTCTTAAACTTTCACCTTTTTTAGATAAAGACAATATTCTAAGACTAAAAAGTAGAATTTTAAATGCAGACTTCCTAGATGATGATACAAAATTTCCAGTAATACTCGACCCTAAACACATCTACACAAAATTACTGATTACACACTACCACAAAAAGGCAAGACATCATGGCCAAGAAATGGTTTTAAACGAACTTCGTCAGCGCTATTGGATCCTAAATGCTAGGCAAGCCGTTAGAAGTTGCTGGAACGACTGCCAATGGTGCAAAAATCGCCGATCAAAAGAAACATTGCCGGAAATGGCTCCTCTTCCTCGATGTCGACTAACACCTTTTGTCAGACCGTTTACCATTACTGGGATGGACTATTTCGGGCCCATGGAAGTGAGTATAGGACGCCGGAAAGAAAAAAGATACGGAGTTTTATTTACGTGCATGAGCACAAGGGCTGTCCATCTAGAAATAGCCCATTCACTTACTACGGACTCAGCTATAATGACCATTCGTAGGCTAGCTGGTAGAAGAGGAAATCCAAAGAAACTATTTTCGGACAATGGGACCAATCTAAGAGGAGCAGAAAAAGAACTAAGAAATGCGTTAAATGATTTCGACCAATACAAAATTATTAGCACTTTGTCTGCTGCACAAATAGAATGGTTCTTTTTACCTCCCCTTGCAAGCCATATGGCGGGAAGTTGGGAACGACTGATCCGATCCGTCAAAACTTCCATAAAAGCCATCTTAAAGGAAAAGTCTCCACGAGAAGAAGTCCTTCAAACGATATTCGTGGAAGCTGAATATACGGTAAACTGTAGACCTTTGACCCATGTTTCATTAGACTACGCTGACCAAGAAGCTTTGACACCGAATCACTTCCTACTAGGCTCACCAAATGGGGCGCAAATACCAGGAATTTTTGACCAGAACGACCTACTGTCCAGAAAACACTGGCGTCAATCCCAAGTACTTGCCGACCACTTTTGGAAGCGATGGATAAAAGAATATTTACCAGTCCTTACAAAACGTACGAAATGGTTTGTGTCGCATCCCCGTAAAATCAAGGTTGGGGATATCGTCGTTATCGTAGATCAAAATTTTGGAAGAAATATTTGGCCCAAAGGTATGGTAGTGAAACTATATCCCGGAACCGATGGCGAAACACGTGTCGTAGACGTCAAAACACCTATTGGAACCTATAGAAGACCTCTAACGAAATTGCAGATCCTAGATGTTTCAGCAGGAACTTAAGTAATGACTAAAGTGCATTACTGAGGCGGAGTGTTGCTGCGTTATTATGTATACTTAAATACTTACTTTAAATACTTTATTTATTTTGTTTTACTATGGCGGAAGTCATAGGTGTTTTAAAAATGGTAACTAGAATAATACTCTTTGACATAAGTTTGAAATGTAATTAAATACGTCAATAAAAAAAATAAAAACTACTTTGGGAGATATTTTTACGACTTTAAAATACAAACCTTCTGAAACTAATAAAGGCAGTTTCACATGCATTGGTATATATCGTGGAACCTTTGGTTATTTTAATTAATTTGTCCTTTCAAAACGGTTCATTTCCTCAGATCCTAAATAGTGCAGTTATAATACCACTTTTTAAAAAAGGAGAAAAAACAGAGTTTGCAAATTACCGTGGTATATCATTATTACCAGCATTTTCAAAGATATACGAAAAAGCATTCCAAACCAGGCTAGTAAAATATATTAACATGTTCAGCATTTTAAATCCTTATCAATTCGGTTTCCAAAAAGGCCTTTCCACTCAAGATGCAACTCTTACATTGTTCAATCATATCCTAGAAAATTTTGATAAAAATAATAAGTGTCTAACTTTATTTTTTGATCTTTCTCGAGCCTTTGAGACAGTCAATCAAGAATTACTTTTACATAAACTTGAGTTGTATGGTATCAGGGGCCCTGCTCTGATATGGATAAAATCTTTTTTAACTAACAGATCCCAAACAGTTCTATTTAATTCAAATTCTTTAAAAAATCTATCAACTTCTCGAAAAGTCAGTTCCGGTGTACCACAAGGTAGTGTCATAGGTCCTACTCTTTTTCTTCTTTTTATTAACGACTTAGCCAGTTCTAATATTTTTATCACTCAATTTGCTGATGATACATCATTTAGTGTTGTAAGTAAAGATACTCTTTTGTTACGAGATCAAGCTAACATGGCTGTCGAAACTATGAGTAGTTATTGTTACAACAATGGGCTATTTTTAAATGTTGATAAAACAAATATGCTATTATTTTCCCCAAGAGAGTTAAATTATAGTTTACTGGTCCGCCACAATGGTACATCTATAACTCAAAGTAAATGTGTCAAATTTTTAGGAGTTCATTTTGATTGTAATGTTTCTTGGAATTTTCATGTTGACCATATCACATCTAAATTGGCCACTCACTGTTATGTCCTTTGGTAACTAAGACATTTCATTTCAGTAGATATCCTGAAAATGTATTATTTCGCTCAAATTCACTCGATTTTGAATTACTGCATATTATGCTGGGGAAATTGTAATAGAATAAATGACATACTTGTGTTACAAAAAAAGGCTATAAGAACCATTACTTTCAAAAATAGACAATTCTCATGCAGACAACTTTTTAAAGATCTAAGAATTTTAACTGTTATTTCCGTTTATATTTTAAAATGTGTGTTATATGTAAGGTCTAATCATCAGAATTTTCTTTGTAGAGGTGATATTTCTATTAATAGCGGGTACAATTTAAGAAATGCACAAAATCTCGTTATACCTAGACATAAATTAGTTATGGCAAGTAAAGGACCTCTAATTACAGCAATCAAGCTTTACAATAAACTTCCGGATAACATAAAATGCATAAATGATGTTAAAGCTTTCAAAACCCAAGTAACAGAGGTCTTACTAGATCACACTTTTTATAGTGTTGAGGAATACCTCAACTGCAATTTTACTTAAATGTTTTGTTATAATTTCACTTAAATGTTTTAATTTTACTTAAATGTTTTAAATGTATTGTTTGTAACGAATTATGTATAAGTTTGTTTTTACTCATACATTTTTGTCTTGTTTGTAAATTTTGTGTGACGTTTTCTATACCTATGTATTCAGGTCTACAGAAATAAATGATTATTATTATTATTATTATATTGGATATTTCGATTTTTGAAAATACCGAGAAATAATAATATTAAAGATACGTAAATAACATAGGGACATTATAGTAGAATTAATGATAATTATTTTTAAGCCTAACCAAACTTTAAAATTTTTTAAAATACAGAAAAGTGTTAACGTAATGTAATGTAACATACATGTTACATGCAAGATTTAGTTCTTTTCCATTTTTCGGTAATAAGAAAAAAATGTCTGGTTTAAAAGGTAAAGTAAATTTTGAAATGTTTTCATTCAAAACGATTGTTTCTGATGTGTAAAAGAAGTGACGAATTCTTGTTTTTGTAAGTTTGCCACAATATAATAATATTGAATAATTTGAAACAAAACAGCTTAATTTGCTATAATTTTATTTCATCTTATGATATTTATTCAGATTGTATTCGGTGTTAGCCTTCATTTTTCATTATAGTATTACGTTATAGCGCTTGAAAATATGAAGGGTTTATAGCAAAAACAGCACATGTCAGAAAATTTAATTTTTGAGGTATAGGCAACACTGCCTGGATCGACTCTATGTTAAGGGAGAGAACTATACACATAACCCTTATGAGAGAGACAACAGCGGCACGGGTAGCGAGAGGATGTCCACAGGGTGGAGTGCTGTCTCCACTCCTGTGGAACCTTGAGGTGGACGGGCTGCTTAGGGCTCTCAAAGATAAGGGACATAGAACCCTGGGATATGTGGATGATCTAGTGATCATGGCACAGGGAAAATACAACACTATAGTAAGAGATCGAATGCAAGAGGCTCTAAATATAGTAACAAAATGGACAGAGGCGGAAGGACTAAACATTAGCCCAAACAAATCTGACATAATTGCATTCACCCGCAGGAGGAAATTGGAGGGACTAGGGCCTCTAAACCTAAGAGGTGCAAGCATCCAGCTTAAGGGGGAGGTAAAATATCTCGGGGTTATGATTGACTCGAGACTTACCTGGAACCAGCATCTAGAAAGAACCACAAGGAGAGCGGAAACCTCATTAATGATGGCAAGGCGATCCTTTAAAAAAAAAGGGGGGTTAAAACCAGACATGGTATACTGGCTTTATAACATGCTAGTGAGACCGATAATAACATACGCAGCTTTGGTGTGGTGGCCAAAGACACAGCAAAGGAAAGCAATAACGAGGCTAAGCAAGGTACAAAGACTTGCCTGCCTCGGAATAACGGGGGCAATCAAAACAACCCCCACTGCTGCAATGGAAGCACTAATAGGACTCCCACCTCTTCACTATGTGATACAAAGGGAGGCAAGACTAGGTGCTTACAGAATAGGGAATACACTGGGAAATCTTGACATTAGGCCAGGTCACATGAGTATCTCAAGGTAGTGACAGGAGACGTGCTAGACATGAGATCAGACCACATAACTAAGAGGTACTCTTTTAATACTCCCTTTGAGGTTTTAATACAGGAAATAGCGGAGATCACCATAAGGGAGCCCAATGCCCAACGACAGGAACAAACCTGGTATACAGACGGGTCTAAGACTGCGGAAGGCACTGGGGTAGGAGTATTCTCAAAAACCCTGATACTAACCATAGCTATGCTATAGGAATACATTCCTCGGTATTTCAGGCCGAGGTATACGCAATTTTGCAATGTGCAAAAACGAACAATGAAAGAGCTGTCGAAAATCAGCATATTCAAATAATGTCAGACAGCCAAGCGGCACTTAAGGCCATATCGAGTCAGAAAGTTACGTCGAGGCTGGTATGGGAATGCATCGAAGAACTAAGAACACTGGCAGACCGAAATAAAGTAAAACTATTTTGGGTGCAAGGTCACAAAAGGATCGAAGGCAACGAAAAGGCTGACGAACTTGCAAAAAGAGGGTCAGAAGAAACACCGGAACCAGACACAAACCCAGGAGTACCAAAAAGTACAGTCTGGGGTTTTATAAATGACTGGATTCGGGAACAACATATCAACTATTGGGGAAGCACCCTAAAACAGGCACATGGAAAAGCCTTCATAGGCAGACCATGTCCCAAAAGAACTGGAGAACTACTCTAAATGAATAGGAACCAGTTGAAAGTGATAACAGGGTTCATGACTGGGCACGCCCCAGTAAAGGGACACTTGAACAAAATTGGCATGTACAATGGGGAACTCATGTGCCGACTATGTCACAAGAAACCAGAAACGGCCAAACACATACTGTGCGAATGCGAAGCTCTAGATCGCAAAAGACAGGCTCTTTTTGGACAACCCCAGGTTGATCCAACAACGTATAGAACCCACTCACCCAAGGATCTGTACAAACTTGTACAAGGTACAAAGGTGATAGAGTGGGTGCTATGAACTAACATGGGGTAAAACACAATAAGCCAATAGGCTTCAGTGTTATTCGGAGACACATAGTCAGACGAGCCCATGAAAAAAACACTGCGTTCAGATAATCCATATCACCCGTAAAAAGCCTATCGAAATATATCATTCTTCGCTAAAACAGCACTTGTCAGTGACATGTGCTGTTTTTGCGGCAAATCGACGTCAACTGTCAATAATGGATTTACAGCCAGATGTTGTTCCGGTAAAAAAACCGAGGAAAGTACGAAATTCTGTTATTATTCGTGACAAAAAAGTTAAAGGAGTAGAGCATGTGAACCATAAAGGCCGTTTAATACCAGAAAAACGTCTGGGCGAAGATTGTAGATAAGTTTTTTCAATAAATCTTAGTTTAAACTTTTTGTTTGAAGATATAACTTACATTTTTCCTATGCCAGGTCATTCGTTTCTTCCAAACGATCAAGACTTTTCGATCATCTCTAAACGCAAAAATGTTGAAACCGCTGAAGTCCCCGAACACTGGCATACCATTATTAAAACTTGTTGTGAGAAGCCCTCACCTTTCAATCTTCATGAAAAGCAGCAGGAAGATTTTTTTTAACTTTAAGCAGACGACTGACAAGTTGTTTCTGAGAAAACCGAGACCCGCTGTTCAGTTAAAACCTCTGTGTACGTTTCGCATTCAGTAATGTAATAGTTTCTTAAGGCGGGTACAGATCTGAGCACGTACGCGTATGAGGCAAGCCGAGGACGCATGAGCATGCAGATGTGGACGAGCTTCCGAGGCGCGGCAAATTGCGCCGTGCGGCCTCGCCCCGATCAGTTTGTTGGCGGTACATCAAAGGGAGGAAATGCGCAGTACGTGCTCAGTCTGGACGGGGAATTTGTGCCGAATGAATTATAGCCAGTTTTCAAGGCTTATTTTGAATGAAGTGGAGTCAGGAAAAGGTTTTGCTCTTCCTGTATGTATATAATGAGCGAAATATTTTATGGAGAGCAAGACAAAATAATAAAATTGGCACTCAACTACCAGACCTACATTTTTGTTTTAATTTTACGAGTGTTCTGGGTGTACGGTTCCGTGTACGTGAATTCACTGGATCAGTAGCGAACAGTGCCTCGTGCGTCTACCATTCATGTATACAAAATGCGCCGCACGAGGCATTCGGTTCGGCCTCGGCTTGCCTCATACGCGTACGTGCTCAGATCTGTACCCGCCTTTAGATGTACGAGATACTTACTCAGGCACATAGATTACTAATGTGAATAGATGGGAAACTCAATGGTAATATTCTGAGTCGATGTGGTGCCATCTATCAAATTGGAGTGGTACTAAAATTCAATATGGCCACTTAGCGCGGGCTTTTTGAAATTTAACTTTCTGCTAGTCGCGCAAAAATATAATGAAGAAAATCAAACAAAAAAAATAAATTGGTAAAATATTTGACTAGTTTCAAATCATAAAACAACCTATTGACTGTTTTGTGATTTGAAACTATAGTCAAATATTTTGCCAATTTATTTTTTTTGTTTGATTTTCTTCATTATATTTTTGCATTAATTTCAAACTTGAAATAAAATGCAATTTATTTTATTTATTTTTTTTATTACAGCAAATTAACGCCGCATCATATAATTTGTCTATTTAAACATGGAAATAGGTTTTCTGTAACAAACTCGACATATTTAAGTGCTCAAGACCAATATAACAGTTTTGCAACTTGAAGTGGCAATAAGTTTGAAAAAACTGAAGCATCATCCTTTTGGTGTCTTACAATCAAGGCGAATTTGAGGGTGGATAAAATTTGCCATATGCTTATTGAGTCGACTAGTCAAGTTGAGGAACATTTCTTCATCCGATATTGTTTTATTGATTTATTTGTACAGCACCTGTAGTTATCAAATTCTTATTCATCATCTGAGCACTGTGATAAATGAATTTAACTTTCGAGCCTAAATTAAACTTACACACGTTTGGACCTTTGAAGATTTTGGGGTGGTTTCTTGTTTGATGTCAATGGCATTGAATCAAATTTTGATATTGATGGCTAAGGCTAAAATATTTCATCGATCTACAGGGTATTTTGAAGGGCCAAAATTTTCTTTATGACAATGATCATTTAAAAACTGAAAACGAAAAGAAATTTAAATAACAAACCAATTATTTTAACACTGAATCAAAAACAAGTTTGTAAATATTAATTACCATTGATATACCAGTACAAGATTCATTTTTCTTAAGACACTTATTACAAATTGTATGTTTATCCTTAATATGACGACCGCATATTTAATACGTGGTATAAATTGCATCACTACCAATATCTGGGAGTGCTTCATTGTTCGTTGCTGAAATCCATGTTCCCATCTCTTGAAAACATGCTTAAAATTGGAAGGTGTTGAAAAATAAATCTAGATGAATCAAAATTCAATACACCTTCAAATGCGACAGCCATTTTAATTTATCCAAGTATGAAGTTTTGTTGACAAGCTGACAACTGACATGACACTTCGATACGAGCGCCATCTTGTTAATTGGAGTGGTACTAAATTACCGTCCTCATGTTTTTCCATTTGAGTTACCAGCCCCTGCTCAGGCATGTGAAGATAAAGTATAATAAGAAACAAAACTGCATTATCAAATGAGTTACATCTAAGCCCATTGTACCAGGGTCCAATCCCACTAAATTCAGTGAAGTTAACAGACCTGCAAACACTAAGCAGGGTTATTAAAGAAAAAAAAAACATTGCGCTTTTACGACCCTCTAGTTCCTGGTAACGGTGGTGGCGAAGACCTAGAAAATCCCGATATAGACGAAGAGGATAATAGTAGTGCTTACGGTGATTCTGAATGACAAAAATAATATTTTTTTATGTTCGTTCTTATTTTAGTAATATTTCAGGTTTCGAAAGAATTTGTAATTTTGAATTTTACATAATAAAGGTGTTTAAAGTATTAATTTCTGGTTAGTTTCTGTCAAAAACCACATTTGTCAAAAAGAAAAATCAAAGTTCTAACTAAATATTTTGTTTTTTTATAAAACTAAACTGTTGCCAATAAAGCCTATAGTTTAATTTACCGATCTAATAATATTTTACGCTGGTACTGCTGTTCGTGTTTAAAATATTAGGTTTTTTATCTATCCTAAAAAATATTGATTTTTTTGACAAGTGCTGTTTTTGCTATAAGCCCTTCATATGTATATAAATTATCGTTATAAAAAATAGATATTTTTTAATAAATTTTGTTGTTTTAAATATCTTTAAATATCATCAAACACACAAACAGAATAAACGTGCATATAATTTCAGATAATAAATTGTTTTAATATTTAAAACGAAATAACATAGTTTTTTGAACAAGAGCTTAAATATTTCAATTTTTGCGCATTAATCAACAAAAATTTATCGCTTGGGTAAATCGAAATTATTTAGATCAAAGCAATAATAATTGTTTACAAAATTCTCTATAAATATAATATTTAAATTCTCGGTAGTGAATAAATATATAGAAAATTATGTTATCCTATATTTAAATGGCATATTAAAAACTTTATTAATTATGATCTGTATAAAGTACATATTTGTGATATGAGTAAGAGTTATTTTTGCAATTTTAATACTGGACTTTTAGGTTTGCTAATAAAAATTGTTTTTTTTAAAAATTACAAAAACTTTATTTTGTCTTCATTGTATGCAAGTTAAAATATTATGTTAAAATGTAATTCTACTTGTATTTCCTATGATTGTGATATCATAACTCTTCCACGCTTAGAGAAGAATCCGGGGGCTGGCCTCTGGATTTTCTTCCTTGGAGCTCTTCTTCGATGAATTCTTCCTATATTTTCTATATGAATAAATGCAAAATAACAAACAAAATGTAATAAAAATATATACATCAAACACTGATATTGTTAAAATGGATTGGATTATTAAAAATATGTTTTACTTTATGTTTTTGAAAATTTAGAGAGTCTTTAATAATGATTAATTGTTCCAAATCAATACTGTTCAATTTAATAGGTTTAAGGTAAATAGGATTTTTAACATTAGAGTTTTTTATATTAACTTTAGGAAGTTCTATTATTTTAAATTCACTTTTTGACAGTTCATTGCTACGTAGAACTATTTTACCTATTCTTATACACTACACTTATTGATTAATTCTAACAAAAATGTTCCTCCTAATGGGACATTGTCATTGTCTTGTTCGCAGATTCTTTAGGCCACTATGTTCTGGGGTGAGATGATCATCCACTTATTTTGACGAATTATCTGAATATAAATGTCCACAATGTCGAGAGGCTGGGTGAGGTTCTTGGAAAACCTTAACAATGAAACTTCGCAGGGGGCGTCTTCTTCTACTGGAGTTAGTACTGATTCGTGGCAGATAAACTCTTGGTTACTAATTTCTTGACATTCTGAATCAAATGACATAAAATTTTGCTCGTTTAGGATAAGGAATTTCGAATTTTAGGAGTAGGTAAGGGGAAAAGTTGATATAAATCGTAATTTTCTCTCTCCACAATTGGGATGTCTATGATAAGAATAATTTTATTGTTTCTTAATTTGAATTATTTTTTCGAATTTAAGTATATTGTTTAAAATTGATTTAAATGGTAATTTGTTGTTTACTAAGTTTCTATCGATTGTTGATTAAATCTTTAGGATCTATTATCGAATTATGGAAAACATTTATTTTGGAAAATGTGATAGCAGTTTCAATTTTTTCTAGTAGATCGTAAATATTTTGATAAAATTGATATTTGGTTTGTGACTTTTTGAATATAGACACTTTCAAAAGTTTGTTTATTTTGAATTTGAGCGCTTTCTAAAATGTGTTCTATTTGGTTTATTTGAGATTTCAATTTTAGTTGATTGTGAGCTAAGACTTGACTACTTTTATTAAATATGTCTAAAGGTAAATTGTTCATTAAAAAAAAGATTTCATCTTATTTTGATATTTGGAAAGATTTTCTATGGCTTTGTCATAATTTTCGATCTAAATCTAAATTTTCAGATATAAATTTAATTATTGTACCTAAACTATTAAGAAGTCCACGTTTTTATCTATGGGTTTGTTCAAGTGATGGGTTTAGTTGATTACTTTGGGTAATAATTTTATTTTCTAATATGGTTACTATTTGAAACGTAACAGAGATGTCCTCATAATCTGACTTGGTCTGGTTTATAAGCTTATTTTTTGTTATCGTTTGTAGGTCGGAAAATTTGTCTTGTAGTGACTTAAATTCGTCTATTTTTATCAATGACCAGTAGTCAATTATGTTTTCAGTCTTACCTAATTTAAGAGTTAAAAGTCCAGGATTCTCGGTAATATTATGGAATGTTGGTTGAGTCAGTTTCCAGTTTGTGAAGTTGATGGTTGCGAGGAACCTGTATCGGAAGGTTTTTTAAGTTCTTTAATGTGAATTATTTCTGGTTTATTATATTGTTGAATAGTAATTTCTGCTTTATTTTTATCTAGTAATTTTGTTAATGTATAAGGACCTAAAAAGTTATTGTCTTTGTTATTTCTATATTGAGAATTTTGTTTGTAAACAGTTAACCCTACTTGGAATTCTTCGTTTGAGTCTCCTTGAGTATTGAGTTTTTTGATTCTAGTTTATTTTACATTTTTATAAACAATTTATGATTTTTTGCATAATCCGAATAAAATGTGGCAGGAAAAAATATTTCATTTGGATTTCTTGAATGTGTATGACCCGCAATTCGCTCAAATGTTAAACGACTACAAGAATATTACAGCAAACCAGGAAATTTAAAAAACATAATTAACAGTTTAAATATTCAAAGGGCGCCAAAATATTTCCGGCGCGCATGCGGCGATAACCCTTGGGGGGGCCCTGGGTGGCCAACTGTTGTGAAATCTATTTTGATTTTGTGTAATTTTAAATTTTACTGTGCAACATCATTATTAAATTTTGTTCCATTATCTATAATAAATTTCTCTGGAACACCAAAAGATGCAAAATATTTAATTAGACCATTACTTATGTGAATCGCAGTTTTACTGTACGAATTTAGTGACGTGACGTGTACAAATTGAAATGGTTTTGATGCCATTTCTGTTATCATTAGAGGCGAATAAGGAGTTTTCCTACCGTATTTAGTTTGTTGACAAGACAAATATCACATGAATTAATAATTTTAATAAATTCCTATCCAATAATAATTTTTCTTTAGTCGTTCTATAGTCTCGGAAATTCCCCTATGATTTGTCTTGCTTTTTTGAAATAAACAAAAAAAAGTTTTTTATAAGCTATAAACGTTTTTCAACACACTATATGCAAAAATGTCGTTTACAATACACAAAAATATTTCATTTCTTATTGACTTCACTGATAAACTCAACTAATGCTCTCACTAGCAGCACTCATGTACAAGTATGATGCTTTTTCGCTCAAAGTTACGCCTGGCCTTTTACTGCATCGGATGTGTCAGGCTGTTCAAATATAGCTAAATAACCGTCCAAATATCATATAAAATTGTCCTATGATCTAAATGCGAATATTATTTTGTGACCCTGAAAGTAGTAGACCCGCGAAAAGTGTCAGAATCTTGGGATTAATATGATAAAATGAAGAAAAGAACTACTGCTAATACTATTTGATATTAATAGTTTAATAAATCAAAAATGTTTAGAAACGATCAGATGTAATTTTTTAAAATTGTATTTATAGGGTAGATTGCAATATTGGATTCTCGTATTACCATAAAATAAATAAAGTCTGTATACACATACATACAAATAAAATGTTTTGTTCAATATAGTTAAAACGTAAAATATGAAACTAAAATATTCACATTCGTATTCGAATCCAAAACAAGCTTACTTAACCTGCCTCTTTCGTTCTATGCTCATACATATTCTCATAAATATTTTTAAATTATTATTAAAAGCTTGGATTGTTATGAATAACAACGTAATACTGGCTTTAAAATATAAAAGAATACTACAGGTAGATGGAAGAGATATAATAATATTTTCTACACGCTAATTTTATTATAAAAGACTTATTCGGTAAATACTGTCTAACATAAAATCAATAAAAAAAAGAAGTACATAGCGAGGTAATATGTAGGTAATTTTAATATGAAATCTCATAGGCCACAAGGCATTGCCAGTTTGTGAGGACGTAGTTTAACAAAACCGTAGTTGCATCAACAATCGAAATGTAAAAAACATTTTATTCTTTATTTTACCCTCCAAGTAAATACTTCCCCTCTTCCCCACGCTAAATTTTGTAATCAACATCTACTCCCCCCGAAGGAATTTGCTTATTTCAAGATTGACAGCGCCAGTTCTGACACTTTCTGACATGTCAATTTTTGGTTTGGTTGTTGGGTTACAAGAGTTATAAGGGTTATAAGGGTTATAAGGGTTATAAGGGTTATAAGGGTTATAAGGGTTATAAGGGTTATAAGGGTTATAAGGGTTATAAGGGTTATAAGGGTTATAAGGGTTATAAGGGTTATAAGGGTTATAAGGGTTATAAGGGTTATAAGGGTTATAAGGGTTATAAGGGTTATAAGGGTTATAAGGGTTATAAGGGTTATAAGGGTTATAAGGGTTATAAGGGTTATAAGGGTTATAAGGGTTATAAGGGTTATAAGGGTTATAAGGGTTATAAGGGTTATAAGGGTTATACGGGTTATAAGGGTTATAAGGGTTATAAGGGTTATAAGGGTTATAAGGGTTATAAGGGTTATAAGGGTTATAAGGGTCATAAGGGTTATAAGGGTTATAAGGGTTATAAGGGTTATAAGGGTTATAAGAGTTATAAAAGTTATGAGTAAGTACAAACACAACCTAATTATCAGTGGCAGTGCATTAGGTAATTATTTTTAGTTTGCCAATAACATTTCAACTATCTTATTTTCTTGTCGAAAAAGTAAAATTAAGAGGTAATTAAACACAGCTAAGTTCGTCTTTATGGGTCTCATAATGATTACAAGAGTAAAAGTTAATTACTTATTGACATAAATAAAGAAAATTCAAATCTCTGGCTTTTTGAAATATCACATCTTTGTAAAGTTTATTGTGATATTTTTATTCTAGGTTTCCTTTTCTTGATATGGAATAAAAAAAGAAAGAAATAGTTCCGAAATTTAAGAATTCAACAAGTGTCCACCTGAGCAATTTTTTATGCTCTGATAATTTTAATAATTGTAATGTACACACTATATACGAGTTGTGCAGTGTAAACTCTTTCATCGCTTAGGAGATTGTTTATTTGTTTATGTTATAATCTGATTAATGTTACTTTTATAAGTACAGTTATTTGCTGAATAAAGCCAAGTTTAGGTTGTTCTCTATTTCTTTATTATAATAATGAAGATTTTTATTACACACCTCAGGGGAGGAAAATATTGTTATGCTGGTTTTTAGTATCTCAATTTATTTCAACTCAACTTTTACAATAATTCAACTGATAACATTAACGTATAACTTCTATCATAAAATTCACTATTTCTTGTCAGGATCACCGACAGCTCGATTTAACCTTCCCGAATCTTCCCTTTTGCTCGAGAAGATCTGGATATGATTTTGACCACTTCATATTCCTGGGTTGCAATGAGTTTCTCCCACAGCGTCTTGTGATGTAGGTGTGTGTAAAACTATAATTAAAACCGAATCTTTGGATTCTGCGTTGAAGTTTGCAATAGATTCCAGGTTTGTTTTATAGCGATCTGGCTTCAAATATGGAACTTCTTTTAAAAAACCGAATTTTTGGATCTAACGTGGATTTTTTTGAAAACTTAATCTTTTATACCGATCTACCTATGACGATAAAATTTTTAAAAATCCGCAACTAATAATCGAAATCGAATTTTAGGATCTAGCTGTTAAACAATACACCACGCCAGGAGTTAAGAGAATAGGGTTGAAGTAAAAATACTATCTCAGAAGAAAGTTTAATAAGTCAGTTGTAACCAAATGTAAAACTAGTACTCAAATATTTAAATAAACAATTTTATATTACAAAAAAATTTCCATAAGAATTAGCAATATTTTAGAGTTATTCATCAGGTAAGGTAAACCGCAAAGAATAGCGTGATATTCATGAAACAGCGCTCACAATTCAGCACTATTGCCCACTATGAAATGAAAAAAAAAAATCCTTCAAGAAAAACTAAAGAAACAATGTCATTAAAAACCATAGCGAGAGATTCAACAGATGCCATAAATAAAGTTGTAAAACTTTTCAAATAAAACTACAACTTTTTTACCTACCTATTGTCTACCGATATCAACTTTTAGTCCCGACAAATCTGACAATACTCGAACTCTAGACTTAATTAAATTATGGAATTAAAATCTGATTTTTAATTAATCCTAAAATTAATTAGTGAGACGTCTAGCTTCATTATTTTTTGAACATAATCTTGAGAAGAAAATTAATTAGGTAATTATAAACTTTTACTGCTCTGGGAAACAAGCTTTTCAAAACTAAGTTGTTGTGACTATCATTATTTTTAAATTATTCTATAAGAATAAGTAAAAATATTGGGCAAACAAATGTTGTTATATTTAAAATCTGAGCTGCTTGAAGTTACCAAGGCATACAGAGATACGACAAATACAAGACTAAGGAAATAGTTGCAAAATAAGGGGTAACTGTTTTACGCATTTCGAGTTTATATGAACGAGATGGTATAGAATCAGGTAAAGCACAACTTTGATTTCAAGACACAGGATGTTCGTTCATTGATATACAGTATGGTTCAATTGAAAGGAATAAATTCATTATAATGGAAGTAGTAAAAATGCTCGGACAGGTCAATTTTGTTTACTTAAAGCGCAATTTTTTAAATAGAATTCAATTTTCCCCCACCTCCCATTTTTGGGCAGTGACGTCATTGACAATTTTTTTAAATAGTAACCCCAATTTTTTTTTCTTGATTTTGATAGACCTTGCAATTTCCTACTCGGAAACATAATATTTGAAATATCTTACATAACAATTTTTTTTGAATAAAAGTCATTTAAAGATCAGACACATAAATTTTATTTTATTTTGAGAACACAATAAATGAATAAAACCTAATTATTTGTAATTAAGTGCTTAATCTATAAAAATAATACTAATAATAATAATTAATAATAATAATAATAATAATAATAATAATAATAATAATAATAATAATAATAATAATAATAATAATAATAATAATAATAATAATAATAATAATAATAATAATAATAATAATAATAATAATAATAATAATAATAATAATAATAATAATAATAATAATAATAATAATAATAATAATAATAATAATAATAATAATAATAATAATAATAATAATAATAATAATAAAGAATTTAATGACAATTTCACAAATTCTTTTTTATTATTATTATTATTATTTTGTTCTCAAAATAAAATAAAATTTATGTGTCTGATCTTTAAATTACATTTATTCAAAAAAAATTGTTATGTAATATATTTCAAATATTATGTTTCCGAGTAGGAAATTGCAAGATCTATCAAAATCAAAAAAAAAAAAATTGGGGTTACTATTTAAAAAAATTGTCAATGACGTCACTGCCCAAAAATGGGAGGTGGGGGAAAATTGAATTATATTTAAAAAATTGCGCTTTAAGTAAACAAAATTGACCTGTCCGAGCATTTTTTCGAAAAACCAACTACTTCCATTATAATGAATTTATTCCTTTCATTTGAATCATACTGTATGAAGCAGTTGAACCTGTTATTGAACAAAATTGGCCTAATTGTGTTGTACATGTCAGAGAAAAAACGGAAGAGGAAATGTGGGTACCAGAGCACAAAGGTATCCAAGGAAATTAAAAGGCTGATGAACTCGCCAAAGAGGGATCAGATCTACCATTCACAGGACCCTAACCTGTATTTGGGATAAGCAAGCTCTAAGGGATAAACAGAATTTAATCATTTGGTTCGATTCATGCCCTGGACAGAAAAAAATTTTTCAAACAGTATGCCTTTATCAATATTTAGTACTTAACCCTTTCAGTAACTCTTTTTTTCTTTTATTATAATTTTTTTTTATATATTTATAAATATTTTGGGTTCCTATAGTAACCTTAGCCGCCACCAAAAAAATTTTTTAATGTCATTAATTAACTACACTATGACTAAATTGATGACAAAAAAATTCTGAGATAAATAAAAGACGCAAAAAATGCATATTTATTTACAAAAAAAATTAAATATCAAGAGAACTTAGGGCTTATGGAATTCTAGGAAACAAAAACGTGTTCCTTTACAATCTGCCAATTTTCATCTGGATGCAAAATTTTTATTTTCGTGTACAGGAAAATGTTCTATGTTGTCTTCTATAGGTCTAATTTCTTGATATTTTCTTTTTTGGAAACTGAACTTTTAGGTATTCCACTGGAAGGGCGTCCTCTTTTTCTGGACGTTGGAGTTATTGAGATTAAAGCTTCTGCAGTGTAGTCTCTAAAATGTACTAAATCTAAAATGTACTTGCAAGGAGTGCCCATTTCAGTTTGTATTCAAACCACGCGTTTGTACAAGCCAAGTCTATAGCGTCGGTGAACATACATACGGTCCATTTTCTTGACCTCGATACATGGAAATCATACAGTCCAATTTATCAACACCTCTCATATTTAGGTTATATTCTTTTATAACTTTAACAATTTGTATTTAAAATGTTCGAATAGATATTCTGTCGTGACTTCTTCAAGACACACTGTCATCAAATTTCTAGAAAATAGTTATGAGCTATTATAAATATTTTCACAAAAATAACTAAGTATTTACACTTGAACAGTTACCTATAAACTCCCAATATCGATGAAAAATTAAATATTACTGGCTGTGATTACATCGAATTTATGAATCATCTGACGCATGAATCATATGGTTGGTTTGAACTTTGGTAAATTGCGGATAGATGGCATTTAAATATCTTATAGCAGGTAATACAGTATAATAAATTGACTACTCCGTGAATAAACGGTTAAAACTTTCCAATTGTGTCATAAGCGAAGTTAGATTTTGGTGTCATCAATTGACGACGCAGTGACTGAGGGTTAAAGGAACATTCTTAAGTATTGAACACAAATTTCCAGAAGTTGGACATTCCTACTTAGATTCCAATCGGAACTTTGGTAGGATAGAAAAAAATCTCAGAAAACATGATTTGATCTACGTTCCCGATCAATATCGTGACATCATCAGAGAATCTTAAAAAAAAAATCATGTGAATGACATGACTAATCATTTTCGTGATATAAATCAACTACAGATTCAACTCAAAGTGGTGCAGAAAAAGAAAAATCTTCTGAAAGAAAAAGTACCTTTTCGAGTTGGAATAAAATGGATAAAAGTAGAGGAGTTCAGATCTTATTTATACAAAGAAAGATATGACGCATATTCATCGTTTAACATTTTTTAAACTTTTAAAGAACCAAGCTAGAATGTCGATTCCTACAAACGTCCAATTTCCAAGAGTTCGAGGGAAAACGGGAGAATTATCTGAAAAGAAAATTCAACATTTAAGAAAGCAGCTAGCGTACGTAAAAGAAGAATACCGATGGTTTTATGAAGAAGTTCTTGGCCAGGCAAATGTAGCATCTAAGAATCAAAGACGATCCATTTAATTACTTATTGTGTATTATTCAGTTTATCAACACTTGTTGCTTCCTTTCACATAAGTCGCCTTCACTTGTTGCAATATTATTAGTGAAAGAAGGTGTTATGTAACCAATAAAGCCATCAAAAGTAATCTAAATTATATATATTTTTTAAATTTTCACAATAGATGTCATTTTAAAACCTGCTTTATGCATACGAACCTTTAAAACACATACAATATTTGTAAAATAAAAATCCATACCATACCATTACAAAATATTGATTATCTCAGAACTACATTTTTGTAACTTAACACCTTCATCCACTGGGCTATTCAATTGTAAGATGTTAAGAAATGTTAATGACTCAATTTTTATTTCGTTAAAGATATTTGGATACAAAATCGATAAACTGTAAAAGAAAGAAAGAAGGAAAAAAGTAGAAAACAAATTTTGCAAATTTATCCAAATCTACCCTTAATTATATACACCTCTGCAGTAAACCGCTTTTCATTATGTACAAATAAGCGAGCTGACATCGACTGGCAGTTTAATCCAGTTGTTACCGTTTTAATTACTGTCTGACGGCACCTTAATTGAACAACTTCCATAAATTATTTTCGGGTGATTTCATATAATTACTATGTTTAGGCGGTAAAATTTCAAGCAAAACTATTAGTTTGGATTTATTATTTTTAAATAAAACATTTTATTCTATTAGCTTCTTAATTGTCTTCCGCGATGATTTTGAAATGTATAAAAGTACGTTAAAATATATTATGGAAGCTTGGAGAAAATATATAATATGAAAATAAAAGAAGAAATATGAAGACCATGATAAAAGTCATCAAAAATATACATTAAAGTGGAAAACAATTACAAGTTGAAAATATTCAATACATAGGCATAATGGTAGAAAAGTTGTAAAAATGGAAGAAGATAACCTGAATCGTAAATACTGCTTAACATTGACCATATGCAAGATGGTTAGGATGCCTCTCAGAAAAATGATTTACATGAAGTGCCAGGAAAGTAAATAATATAAAGACCACACCAAAGAAGAAAAAAAGAAAAGAGAAAAAAAGGAAAACCAAAGAAAAAAACAAAAAACAAAAAAACAACAAAAAACAACAAAAAAAAACAAAAAAGAAGAAAGTAAACAACTCGGAATTATGTAGTGTTTTTTTTTAAATTTAGTGGCATAGGCTTCGACTACTAAGGCCATTAGCCTCGTGTTCTGTGTAGGATTTGTTACTGTTTCCCAGCGCCACTTTAGGAACAGCACTGTTAATTAGAACCCAACAGTGAATGGTCGAGTGGGGTAGTGTTTTTATATGGGAATGGAAATGAATCTAATAGTAGTAGTTTGTGGAACAAAAGTGTATATGATGGCCATGTCACATGAAGAAAATGCGATATGAACAATCCACTCGAGTTGTATAGTATATTTTTTCTACGTCTTACTAACGAAAATCTACAAATTTAAAAAATTAATTTAGGCCATTAAGTTAAAATAACTATAATTTAAAAATATTTTATGACATTTACTAATTTATAAATTAAAATAAACTTAAAAAAGATTTTATTCAAAGAGCCTTCAATCAGATTTAAACCCGAGACATTTAGCATGGTAAGTAAGTACTCTAGTCTCGGGTCTATCGACACACTAAACTTTTTATTTCTATTACTCATAATTAAATTGATTTTATATGGCTTTATTAAAATTTGAATTGCTATTATTTATTGATTCTTAACAAGAATCTCTCATAAAATATACTGACAATTAGTTTGACAGAATTGTCACTTATTTAAAATTTACAGGTGATCAAATACGAACTGTGGTTGATGAATTTCATATTTGTGCAGTGTTCTTACAAGGTAGAATGGATATGAAATATATTCGTTCAGTTGAACGTATTGGCATATTTTTTCTTTTTGTAGACTGTGCGTAGAGCAGCTACTAATATCCATGTGAGTATGGAAAAAATATTAAAATATAAATAATTTTTGAGTAAAGTTAATTGTATTAAAATATAAATGGAATAAAAAAAAATGAATACATAACACAAAAATAATTTGAATCTTTTTTTTTTGAATCCTGATCTGTCTAGGCTAGATAATCGCATCAGTGTGAGCACGAGTTTTGTTTGTGTATCATATCTCCTACAACTATTTACTAGAATTTCTATATCCCAGTGATTAGTAACTATTACCAAACTCTCACAATACTTTATCTCATAAAGTTTATCTCACAATAATTTAACTCACAATCAATTATTTTACTTGCAAACATTTATCCCACAATAATTTATTTCACGATCATTTATTACAGAATTTATCTCAAAATAATTTAACTAAAAGTAATTTATCTAATAATAATTTCTCACAATAATGCATCTCAAAAAAATTAATTTATTTCATAATTATTTATCTTGCAATACTTAATATCCCAATCATTTATATTTCAATCATTTATGTCACAATAATTAGGTTTACAATAATTGGGTTCAGTGCCAGAGTTGCCTATCAAACAATTAATTAAAAGTGAAAAATGGAGATCAAAACACTTTACCTTGCCTAACCTTTGGATATAGATATTGACATCAAACACGAATAATGTTAAAAAATATGCACAGAAATGATGTTAAAGTAAAAATATACAAGGACTGCTTCTTTTTAAATTATTAAAACTGAGTAAATGGATATTAAAGCATTTTATCTACATCTACTAAACGAAATTACCCAATCTTTAGCTGTAGATGGTGGCACTGAAAACAAATAATTTTAGGAGTATGCAACTTTGACAAGCAAAGAAATTTGGTATTTTAAAATAAAAAACGAAAAAATGTTTTGAAAGTTTGTTGTTTAGGCAACTCTGGTACTGAGCCATTCAATTTATCTCACAATCATTTATTTTACAATTATTTATCTCACAATTATTATTTATCTCACAATTATTATTTATCTCACAATTATTATTGATCTCACAATTATTATTTATCTCACAATCATTTATTTAACCATCATTTCTCAGAATTATTTGTCTCACAATCATTTATCTCACGATTTACTTTGTTGTACACATCACTTTACAAGACTCATAATATTTAAAATAATGTCTGAATGTTATAAAAATTGTTTCTAGATGCTGATTTAAAATTTACATATATATCGCAAGGCTTTAGTTTTAAGCAGTTCGTTGAAACTGAAAACCAAATCAATATCCTTTATGTTCGTAGTTTATAATTAACGTTTTCAAGTAAACAAAATAATTCTGAAACTAAAATGCTATCTAAAATAATAAAGTAATAACTAATGTGCTGAAGGAGTATATTTCTAAATGAATAGTACGATTAAAATAGGTATTTTGGTAATTTTCAATACGAATATTTGCTTAGGCGAAATGAAACAATTTAATATTTAAGGGTCTAGAGTGAAAACCCAAGCCGTTAGGCGAGGGCTATTAATACATCTTTCCCGGCGGAACTCATAACAAAATCATACTTTATAAAAAATGTTCCAATATATTTCTGTTAATTTTATCAATTTCAATCGTTCCTAATTCTATGTTTGAATCAAAATTTTCATTGCTTCAAGGTTTGTTGCAAACATGCATAAAAAAATTTCTAATAATATATTCTACAATACATTTGTACGGCCTATATTTTTTATTTACTCACCTTTAAAACGAGGTGGAACTCCAAATATATGTTTTGGAGCAAACAAAACATTGAATAATTATTTTTAGACTTACAACTAATGAAATTCATTAAAAAATGTAGTAGAAACTCTAAAAATTTTAAAAATATGCCATTAGAATATAAAATCAAACAAATGTAACCACCCACTAATCTAAAGACCATTTGTAACTACTGATAGGTCTTGAGCTACTGTTGTTAGTATACTATTAAGGGATTAAGGCAGCACTGTCACCAGCCAAAGGGCCCTTGAGTTCAGAAGGAACATCAATTCACCAGCGACAAATAAAAATAATAAAAAAATTAAATTAAAATAACAAAAATTATCCCTTAATAGCATAGTAACAGTTTTTGGCAATTAGCTTTAGACTCTTCTAGTCCTAAGGGAATAGAAACGATAAGGCTTCTCAAATGCTAGGAGAATATCTCACTGGTTTTGGAAAGATAAAGAGATTTATAATAATTATTAAAATATTAACAAATGTCATTTAAAATAAGTACAAAATTTGACTAATAGTCTCAAGAATAAACGAATCAAATTATATTTTGAGAATAAAGCACTACTTTTAACTTTTAATAAAAAAATCTAATATTTATAACAACTAGATAAACTTCCCATTGAATTATATGGTTTGGACATATTAACCAATAAAAATAGCACTAGAAACTTTAGCTAAAATATATATAAGATAAATATGATACTCGGGACGAAAATTTGAAACTGGTATTTATATATAAATCAATTAATTATCTTAAACAAGTTATTAACCCATATTTCACAAATCGATGCACAAAAACTTTACTTTACACATTACTTTGTTTCGGGACTTCCCGAAAACGAGAGTTCTCGCCTTGGGCGAGAGTCCTTTGACCTCAGTCCTCACTCGAGTTCTTTCTTTCTGTTTAGTCTCTCTATATAAACCCAAAATTAACGTGATAGTTGTACTTGTTAGAATGCCCACGTTCTACCTTAAATTCTTTAGTTCAATTGACTGGAGTAATAACCTGATTATTTATTTTAGTTTTTCGTAATCTAGGGACCCTAAAACGTGAAAATCTGAAATAATCTCGGAAGGTGACTTTTTCACGATACCAATACTGCCCTTTTATAAAGGGAAGTAAAAATGGTAGACACTTGCTTCAAAAAATTCCAAACCGTTACTTATTTATATTTTTTTATTTATATGTAGTAACATTTTAAAATTCCAGTTAAAAATGTTATTTTAATTGTGTGACATCCGGTATAAATAGTCTTCGATTAATTTAAATTCAATTATCGCCGCACGCAATATTCCTAAATAAATGGAAATTTCGTGAAGCGGGAGACAGTAAAGCAAACGATTTCGCCATTAGATTTTGAAATTTCACTTTATCAATATTATATCCTAGTATCTGCTAGTGTTTGGCTGTACAAGTGAAAATGAATAAGAGCAACAAAAAGTTAGAAGTTAGAACTAGAATAAGAAAGAACGATATATGGTGTTTGTGCTCGAGTAGCAGAATTATGGAAAATACGAGATTTGGTGTTAGTTCCCGAGTAGCAGAATTATAATTCGACTGCATCCTAAGGAAGTTTCCACCCAAAACCAAATAGTGGTAACTAAATAGTGGCTAATTTTATTATTGCAGATATAAAAGTTAATTTACCAGCTTAAATTTAATATTTACTTATTCCTGAACATTTTCACTTTTTACTGAATAAACTAATTCATTTTTATAAATATATATGTTGAATCTTATTTTTTTTAAAGGTTACAATAATTCTCTTTTTCCTAAATTTTATATAAGTTTTAATTAATTTCCTTTTAGTTTATAATTCTCACTAGCTTTCTAAAAATAAAAAAAGAGAATTATTGACGCCCCACTCTCCCAGAAAACTATTATCCCCAAAGGTGTCTATTAGAAAAGCCGAATTCACGACTGAGAAAACTATATGGACAATGTGCTCATTTCTTTTTAATTTAATTAAAGGTAAGTAATGTTTGGTGTTAAATTTCTATGAACTAGTCAAATTTTTTTATAAGTGTTTTGAAATTAAAATTTTATTGCAAAGTAATGCCGACATATTACAAATTGGCGCTCCAACGTGTCGACATATTACAATATATTGAGATTAAATATAATTAAAAATTTACAGTTTTTACTAAAATATTGTTGAATGCAAAACAATGTAGCAATTATTTATCTAGATAAAAAAATATCTAAAAGGAATTAAAAACTATTTTCACTTAGATACTCTAGTGCCAATAAAAAACTTTAAATCTGATTTCGCCATTTCCGCTAAAAAGTGTTAAAGTTTTAAACCACCACCTTTCAAAGTTTCCTCCAAAATTAAATTCATTTGGAGTAAACATTGAAACCCTTTTAGACCAAAGAACGTAAGAGGATACAATGTATAACACAATATAACGTTTAACAATATGAAATGCAGTTTAAAATCAAATTGGAGTATAACGTTGCAATGATATTATTTACATCATGCATAACTGTCCAAACCGAACAAACGGTATATTCGAAATTCTGTTTTGAAAATGTCTTGGCAGGATTTGTGTTCGAAATTATGGCTGGAATCAGCATAGTTCTGTTTATGATAGGCTTAAATAGGTTAATATGGCACAACAAAATTACATTATTATACAAGGAACTAATAGAGGTAGTTATTAGGGTTCTAACAGGTTTTAAAGTAGAAAAATAGTATATTAAAGTATAAGTGGATATAATGGTCTTTAAAACACGCGCCATTTTTCGAGCACGACGGCGAAGCCGGAGTGCTCGAAATAGAGCAAGTGTTTTAAAGACCAGTTATCCACGAATACTTTACGCTATTTTTTTTATTGGTATACTTTAAAATTCTAAATATTGGTAATATTTCTACAAAAAAATGGAAATAAGAACTAATAACTGAAAATTGTTGAATTTGTGATGTAACATCAGTATACCTCGTTGTCATGAAAATGAGACAAACAAAAATTTATTTTCAATCTATCACGTAAGATTAATTGTCGCAACAGTCAGTTGCGACAATGTCAGCTCCTCCTGTCAGATCAATAGTTAAAAAGTTGGCATTTAGACATCACGTTTCTCGGGTTGTTGATGTTGCCATGGTAACTTTAAAACACGCGCGTTTTTTAAAGTTAATTTTAAACACGCTGAGACGTACTTTAAAAAAGTAAAATAGGGTACCAATAAAAAAAATATTTATTGAAAAGCTTTCAGAAAAACATATTTGGAAAATAAACTAAAGTTAAAAATCGCCACAATATTATAGTCTGATTAAAAGAGAAGTGCAGTAAAAGTGGGGATATTTATAAAGTCACATTCCATAGGAGTAGGTACTTTACAAAGTAAGTTTCTATAATATAAATAAGGTCACGGCATATGAAATGATATATACGCACTGCGTAGATTCAATTTTGAATGAAAAAAAAAAAAATATTTACGAAAAATAAAAATATCGAGAGCTTTTAAGGTTACTAAACTTTTAAAAACGAATTTTGAATGTCCCGTGTCGCCATTATACGGTAAATTTCGGTAAATGATGTGCAATACCTAATCGTATCTCAATCATAATGGCGTCTTTCGTGACAAGTACGTAAAGAGTATTCCCTTTTGTTTGCTTATTGACACTGATAATTTATCGTTTACTTTTATTTATTATTGTATTTATAAATAATAATATGAAGTGAAAATTAATTTGTATAGTATTATGCTTGAAACAATGGCAATCGATGAAGAAAACTCCGAGGAGCCAAAAAAAACCACCACCTACCACCTCCCCACTTTTGGAGGAAGGGATGGTCGAATAAATAACCATCTTGCTGCCAAATGTTCAACGGAAGAGTGGAAAGCAATAAAAGAGGTAACAATTATACAATGTAACTTGCAGCACAAAAGGGTGACTACGGCAACATTACGCCGCCGCCTTGATGAGCTGCAAGATATAATAGTATTTATCCAGGAACCCTGGATAATAAAAACCAACATTTTAAGTCTTAAAAATCTAAATGGTTTAATTCTTAGCTTTCCCAGCAACCAGCAACCTAGGACAGCCATTTACATTTCTAGGAAATACAAAGCCCACTCAATGGCACACCTTTCCACTTCCGATTTAACTGCGGTTAGGATGGAACACGCCATTAAAAGGGAAAGGAGAACGTTAATCTTGGCATCTGCATACCTCCCCTCCGACGCAACCACGCCACTACCCAGAAAAGAGATGGAGGATCTGATTGAATACTGCCTGGAACAGAAGTTTCAGCTGGTAATAGGTTGCGACTCAAACGCTTATCACTTCAGTTGGGGCAGTAAGGATAACAACGCTAGAGGTAAGTCACTTTATGATTATATAATTACCAAAAATCTTTGTATTTTAAATAAAGGTACCACACCAACATTTTTAAACTCTCGCAGTCAAACACTAATAGATATAACTTTATCCACAACTGGTATCTATAAATCAATTTTAAACTGGCAAGTAATAATAATAATAATAATAATAATAATAATAATAATAATAATAATAATAATAATAATAATAATAATAATAATAATAATAATAATAATAATAATAATAATAATAATAATAATAATAATAATAATAATAATAATAATAATAATAATAATAATAATAATAATAATAATAATAATAATAATACTCTCCCTAATTCACCCCCTTACGAGTGAATTTTAACCCCAAAAGCTGAGCTTGTCCGGGGAAAGGGACGGCTATTATTATTATTTGCCGTGGCGCTCCGGGGCGACTTAAAGATGATTGATGGTGCCATTTGACTTACAGGTGAGGAAAACCCGGAAAACCTCACCCACCATCATCGAGACGGTAATGTATGGCGAATTTTTTTAATCTGCATGTCATATCAACAGAAATTGATAAGTGTCTGATAACATTTCGATGTCAGACCACCGCTGGTTAACATTCAAAATAAAATTGATGTTGCCGACCTCAACGCTATCTCAGGACCCTAGGAAGACGGACAGGGCAACCTAGGCCCACCTTCTCCAAGAGGCTCTTAGAGAGATGGAGGCCGAAACACCAAACAATTAATACTGCTTTGGAAAAGTATCCAAAGTACAATAAACAATGCCTATAAGAAATCCTGTCCTCTAAGGCTGGTCCAACACGATCAGACGACTACCGCATAGTGGTGTCACGAGTTTGATCACCTCAGGAAGATGGATAAGAAATCTTTTAATAAGGCAAGAACCACAGAAACTCAAAGAGGACTGGGATACTTACAAATCTCACCTCAGAGAATACAAAAATTCGTCAGACAAAAACAGAGAGAAATTGAAGATTTCCTGCAGGCAGCGAGGCTTCAAAAAGCTCTCTCAAAAGATCGACACCGAAGCATTGGTGCGCTAATCAAAAAGGACAACACAAAAACTGTCAACCTCGAAGATAGCATCAAACTTCTGATGTCAACACACTTCCTTGGCTCGGTCATCACAGACGTGGCGGACTGGGCAGAGGAAGACTACAATCCATCTGTCTATGGTTGGCAAACTGCCAAACACATTGTAGACGATGAAAAAATAATATAGGCAATATCCAGATTCTCTCACACCGCACCTGGTGGGTATATTCAGATCCTCGTTGGCTCTGAGGTATATCCCTTAAAAATGGAGAGGTAAAAGTGGTATTTATACCCAAACTCAAGGATGGATTACACTGTCCCAAAAACATACCAACCAATTAGTCTGAGATCGTTTTCCATGAAGACATTGAAAAGGCTATGCGACAGGTATATAAGGGATGCGGTGATTACAACACCACTACACCCAAACCAACATGCATGCATATAACCCAGGCAGATCTACTAATTCAACCCTTCATCTAGTTGCTGGTCGGATAGAAAGATCCCTAGACATTAAGAAGTTCGCTTTGTATGTTTTCATAGACGTAAAAGGTGCTTTTGATAAAAGGTTAGTTAAAACCATTGGTTAATTTTTAATTTTTTATTGGGAATTTTTTTTTCAGATTTTAATTTAATTTCTAAACAGATTGGAGTAAATATTTCGGTCCTCATTGAAGAAGCCGAAATAATTTTTAAAGATCAACTTCCAAGTTTGAATTTTCCTAATGATCAGATTATCGATGTTGTTGATAATTTCGATATGACGCCGTTAAAACAAGAGAGTGTGCTTCCAGATATTGCTTCTAAAAATATTGATTTGCAGATTTATTGCTTATTATCTCAAAAACTTATGTTGGCGGACAAGGAAAACAACTTTGACGATATTACTGAAGATAACAATGAAAGTTTTGAACCTCCAGACATTAACGGTAAAGAAATTGAATCGAATAAGAAAAATGACTTTCACCCAATGTTGGAAGAAATTAATGAACATTTTAAAACCCCTTCGGAAGATAGTCACAGCAATAATAGCTCAGAAAATGATCAGTCTGAGAACAAAACACTAAATCAAAACGTAAAATAAATAAAGAGTTAAGAATGAAAGAAAATGCTTTTATAGACTACTAAAAAACCAAAAAAGGACGTTCCAAGATGTTGGAAGAGATGAAAGAACGTTATGCGCAAGTTGCACCTCCGAAACCTTCAAGAAGTCTTCAAAAAGAAAATTAAGCAAATATTTTAAGCTTTTCGGAGTGAGTTAAATTGGGAACAAAGGAAAGTTTATGTTGCAAATCTTGTTTTAAAACAAGAAATGCAAAGAAAGACGAAAAATGATGATAATCCTTAACAACGTACCTTCACATTTTTCTACTGACTTATTTAGGCCAGACAACTATGCCTGTATGTAATAATGACTTTAGTACTTAAAGAGTGGACAGTAACAAGCTGGGTCAAAAAGTCACAATATGAAATATTGTCCAATTTAAAAAAATACGCCTAGAGCAACTCAAAACGACAACATTACTCCGACATTTCTAGAGCAGTTACCCAAACTTCCTAGCCACTATTGTCGCTAGAATACAAAAAAAAATATATTTAAAACAATATTTCTGTAATTACTCAGATTTATATAAGGCTTTTGTTAAATACTCCGAAGAAGAAAATGTGTCACCTGAGCAGAAATACTTAATATTTAAACCACAAATGGATCTGTGTGATACATGCGTCGAATATTAGAGTGGAAATTTAAGTCAAGAAAAAATAGAAGAAGTAAAGAAAGAGCCCAATGGGAAAAATTAACTGACAAAGAAAAGGCTATTGATGGTTTAATCCATGTAGATACTGTGAATTTGCAAGCAGTAAAAACATAATCTACAGGCAAACTCACTTTATTTTAAAACTAAATTGGTTTGCCACAATTATACATTGTATGATATATGTACACATCATTGTACTTGCTATTGATGTAGATCTATAAGCATCGACATTTGCTTCTTTATTAGTAGATTGTTGCCCCCTACTATTGAATGTTTTGTTTTTCCTCTTCTTCTATTTCCCATGGTAAACGCACTGCCGACCTATTAAATATTGATTTTACCTGATAGACTAATGCCAAATCTATCTTTATATCAGAAACAGTGTTGCCACTTTGTGAATTGATCAACAAAAATTGGTGGATTTCAAACTGAAATACAACATTAGAAATATGTCGCATACCTTGCAAAAGTAGTAGTAGCTGTCGTAGTACCCTGCTGTACAATAATGAAAATGAATAAATTACATAAATAATTATAATTAGCAATTCGAAAATTACTGGATAATATTATAAATATTTATTAAATTATACAAAATGAAATTGTCGATAGGGAAGGTAATATGTAGGTTTCGGCTTTAATTAGTATCTACATCTAAAAAAAAATCAGTAAGTCTGACATGGCTGTTAAGAAATCCCCCCGCAAAGCGCCAATGTGCCACCAAATTACTCCTTATGGGGTTGGAATGTCTGAGGTGATTTTTTTTAATGTTAGTCTTGAAATTGCCTATCGATCCCTTATTTTCGATTTTCGTTTTACGTCTTCATTTTTCCGGAATTCTGATCCAAAAATTGGTTTTTATGCAAAAACGTAGATTTCCCGCACGAAAGTGATCCTACGGTACGCGAGATTGAAATTTTACCAAACTTTTTATGGGAAAATGTTCGTCTTCAAAGACCCTAAAAGACTCTGTACTTGGAATACGGTCAAACATTTTCCATTACCCTTGAAATGGTCATAATCATCCAAAAATTTTCAAACATATTTTAGAGAAGTAAACCAACATTTTCTATTTTTTGTAAAAAGAGATGTAAGTACGTATAATTGAAGGTCTGTTTTAAAAAACGATCACAAACTAGTCACTGACACCAGAATTCTGCGCAGTAGATATATTAGCAGACCCAGTAATCTACTGCGCGGAAACCTGATGTCAGTGATTGGTTTCTGATCGTTGTTGGAACAGACCTTTAGTCTTTTCAAAGTGGGTACTCTGATGAGAAGTACTTTTACACGCTATATATCAAAAACTAGTCATAAGATGGAGTTGGCTCCGAGCATGTCTTTGTTTAAAAATTTTAAAATTAAATTTCAACCCAGTACGTTTTGTCCAAGGAAAGTGCGAAGACCTTACCAGACTTTGACCAAATTTATACATCATTAATATTACAAATGATAAAATTAGTGGAAGAAATAACTACGAACCGCCACTGCTGTAGTATCCTCCCTAGCATTTAGTAAATTTAATACATATTTCGCAAGTTATTGACATTTCAATTATTGTGAAGTATATTTAAACGTCGCTCCCTTTAACCGCCGCTCAGAGCACTTCCATGTAATGCAGTTTGGCCGTATCTAAACAATCTTCCTTTGTGGTTGATTTGTCAAAGGTAAAAGTTTCTCCATGCCTTCTGTTAGTTACCTTGAAACAGGAAACCATCAGTGTTTGCTTTGTGTCATTTTGATCTTGTTATTTATCTAAAAGCAAGTTGAAAAGGGATTTTAAAAGTTATTTATTTTCACTCTAAATTAATTATGTTATATGATTTTCACTAGTTTTGAAACATAAAATGTAATAACGTATTATTTAATGTATACGAGTGAAGGTAAAACAACAAGATTTGATTAGATACTAAAGTCCTAATAAGGACGAAATTGTTGTCCTTAGGAAGCAAAATCAAAGGTAGGGTGTAGCAATTTATTTTCTATATGTACTATTTTTTTTTGATGATATAATGCAATGCCTGTTGGAGTATTAGCCGAGGGAGTAGTTGTTTTCAAGAAAAAAACGGTCGATCGACTTTGCTGTGACAAGGACTTTGCGAATTTATCTTTTATTTTGTTTTTAATTTAAATTAGTTTTATTGTTACTACTTTCCTCATTATTTGAATAGTTTTTTTTTTAATCAAAATAGATATAACCTGTCAGCAATCAACGAAATAAATAATAAGTATTTCTTCCTTGTTCTTTTTATAATCTTAAAAATTATCTACTGTACAAAGTGCTAATAACTACCCTTAAAACGAAAATTTAAAAGTAGCCCATTCAACTATTTTGATCACTAGACACTACATTAAGAAATTAATAATCTAAAATCCATAAAATTACCCCATTTAGGAAATATTAATCTAAAATCTACCCGTTATAATAAAATTACCACGCAGCATGGCTAAAATTTTCCCCTAATTGCTCTATTATAACTTTAATGACATACATCGAGAACACATTCATCATCGAAACTCAATAAACTTCATGTGGCGTATGAACTATTATAAATACCCATTTTAACTAGAGAAGTAATTCTATAAAATGTATAATATGACATTTTCTAACATTTAAAAACATATAAATGGGTAGGGTTTTCCGGATTTTCCTCACCTATTAGTCAATTGGCACCATCAATCATCTTTAAGTCGCCCCGGGGCGTCAGGACAAATAATAATAATGGTCGTCCCTTCCTCTGTCAAGCTCAGGTTTTGAGGATAAAATGTTAATATTTTGTTAGATTTATTTATCTTATTCTTTTTCGTCTTTTTCTTTTTTTCTTCTTCTTCTTCTTCTTCTTCCTCTTCTTCGTCTTCTTCTTCAATGATTATATTTTAGAAGCTATTCAAAAAAGTAAAATAACTTTAAAGGTACTTCACTAATTATTAGCGAGTCACCTTTAATGTAGTAACTACTACTATAGCAGTTATGCCCATTGCTTCAAAATGTATCTACAAAAACAGCTATTTAAGGAAGAGAATAATTGACAAAAACTTTTAGTGTTTTTATTCTAAAAGTATTTTCTCTAATATTTTTCATTATAATCTAGGTACTATGAAAACATTCTAATACCTATATTAATTTGCAGATACTTTTGTGACTAATTTATGTGTAGTATTGGGTCTATATTAAATTTAAAATACATTTCTTATGCCTAACCTCGTATACGTTGTAAAAAATAATATCCATCTGTTTAGTCAAAGGCCCTACTCTTTACATAAATAAAATAAAATAATTTCTGATAAAATTACATCATATCTAAAAATTAAAAGTATCTGATACACAGGGTTCATAAAATATTACGCAACTTCTGGGGTTTGTTTGTCCTTTTATGTTATTCAGTTATTTTATAAGCAAAAACTCATAACCTTGCAGGAATTCGAGATATTAACTGAGAAGAATTCGCATACCTCACCACAGTCTGTTTATAAGATCGATAAAGTCAAAAAGAGAAAACATGTGATATATCCATGATACTATAAAAAGATTGATACTACATCACGTCGACATATTGCGGTGATCGAAAACAGGATGCGAAAATAAATTTTCTCATGGGTAATTATCCATATTTCACACCACAATACGTCATGCGCGAACTCGTATTATTTAATATATCTCAAAGTTGATAACAACAAAATATGATTACATCATTCAACGGCAGCATCATAAAATGCGGATCAATCAAAGTCGGAGAGTAACAAAACACAACGGTTCTATTTACTCAGTTTTTTAGAATATTAATTATGTAAGAAAATCTTTTTGAGTTTCAACCAGTACAGACCTAAATAATTTTGAATTTCATTCTCTTGAACTTATACTACCCTTAAAATTGTCTATTTGAAAAGCCGAATTCACGACAGAGAAAAGTATGGTCAATGTGCTCATTTATTTTTTTAATTTTTAAGGTAAGTAACATTTGCTATTAAATTTCACTGAGCTAGTAAAAATCTCTATAAGTGTTTTGAAATTACATTTATCAAAAAGATATCGAATAATATTACAAAATGGCGGGCAAAGTGTCAGGGTAATATTGCAAATTGGCACCCAACGTGTTAATAGAATATTGCAATATCACTAACAACTTTTCAATTTTTAATGACCTAATTAATTTAGTAAAGAATAAAATACGAACTATTTGGAAGAGACAATGCATGGTTTTCACAGAAAAATCTAATAATCATTATAAATTAATTGACCCTATATTGCCACGTCACATTCCATACCTTTCAAACTTCACTATCCCCAGAAAATATGCAGTAACTATTACACGTCTCAAACTTAACCATGCAAAATTCCCATCTATTCTTCATAAGATTGGTATAAATCCATCACCATTTTGCTCATGCAACAATATTTCACTTGGGAACTTAAATCATATTTTCTTTTCTTGTGGTAAGCATAAACGTTATACCGAACAACTATTACAAACTATAGCTTCAAATCATATTTCCCTACCTTCAAATATTACATCCTTACTTAGCACTCAAAATAAAAATATTGTCGATGCCCTAATTAGCTTTTTAAAACAAATTAATATAGATATTTAAAAAACATAATTTTCCTTTTATAAAAATATAATTTTTACATTCGTAATTACATAAAAGTTTGTGGCAAATGGATAATTCCGATGCCAACGCACCCTCCACACACACACACTTGTCTATAACGTACTTTTCTATAATTCTATTGAAAATACAGATGTCATAAGCATTTAGCTCTTGAGAATATTTTTTATTTTTTCTAAATAAATAATGGTTTTATTTGTAATATGACAGGTATGAATTATTCACTATGAAATCATTTAGCGCCCAAAGTTTCCTATCTGAAGTCTAAACCAGTACCGGTTAAGACAAATATAGACACATAATATCAAAGATGAAATATTTCGAATAAACTTCTTAGATGTATAGCTATGTTTGCTCTGTCGCTGTATTATATCTCTTGGAATATTGTTAAAGGAAGTAAACTTTCTAAAATAAACAAGGTGTGCATGATTGGTGCATAATTTATGTGACAACTTTTACGAGGCACGAATAGAACATTTTAAGCTTATCAACTCTTAATAATTACAATTATTAGGGATTACTTTTCTAATACAAATAAAAACGGAGCATCTATCATGATGATTCTTTAATGATAAAAATATTATTTTTTTTCTGGATCATTATAGTGTAAAGCAAAATTCTACGATTTGGAAATCATTCAACTGTGCTTGGTGAGCATTTATCCAGTAGTCTCATAAATCTATATCTATCAGTTTATTGTTAGTAAATTACAGCACAAGTATATTGACAGAATACTATTTTAAGACAATGCAATTTGTAAACAAAGAAAATAAATTTAGTAACAACGTAAACGAAGGTAATTGATGATAGTCCAATTACGGTGCGAGAAGGAGAAGGTCGTGTAAATTGTGTTGTGTTATTCTTATTATTAAAATGACGAGAAGTACTACAAAGGACGTTAGTAAAAATACCTTATCTGTTACTATACCAATAGATGAACTTAAAGATATTATCAATAAAATTGTAAAAGAACACAGATGCACAGTATGTCCCCTAAGTTGGAATCATATGGAAAGCTTTTTTATTAATTTTAGGAAAAAAAGTTGTTCTTTATAAAAAGTCGTATAAAGAATAAAGGTACTTTACTCTTGAGTAAAACTTATATTTTTTGACAAACCTTGTATACCACTTCATTTTATATTTAATGACTGTATTCTAGGTTTTAGATAATGCAGAACTTTTTTTCCTAAAATTAATAATAAAAAAGTTTTCCATATCATTCCAACTTAGGGGGACATACTGTATATATATAGTTCCTTGTTTGGGTTCGAAGACCCCCTTTTTTTCCTCTTCAATGAATTTAGCTGTCACTGCAAATAGAATTCGAAATATCTCGTACATTTAAGGAATCTGGTACATTTTTTAGACAAACCTGGTACATAACAAAAACATATTCTGGCAACACTGTACCAAATCAAATAAACTGTCACTGTCATTAGTGTCATTCCTCTGCTATGAAATACTTTAAATAAAAACATAAGATTATTTTAATTGTGGTCATTTAAAAAAATGTGTTTAATTAAGAACTGTCTTAAATAAATTGAAAGTATGTATGTCAATTCAACGATTGTTCCCGAAAAACTTCTTTAATGCAAGGTAAATTAAAATTTTAAAGGTTATGTTGTTTTATTTACCTATAATAAAGTTTAACGACTGTAATTTGTTTTATATTTTGTTTCAGTGTCTAAGACTACTTCAAAATGGTCTATTTTGTACCCAATTGTAAATAACATGAAGTAAGAAGTAAGCAAAAAATTTGTAACTTTTTTTCCCACAAAACCCGCTAAAAGGAAAAATTTGATTAATCTAATGTGGTAACTACTTGACATCATTATGGAAATGGAAACGTACAATAAAAATTTGATAAAGATAAAGATACAAATGGTTTTTCACTTTAAAATTCCGAATCGGAAAAATGGATCAACCAATTTAATATACTCGATCAGAAATTTTACCTAAGAAATGGTATGTACATTTAAATAGTTTATAAAGTTATGTTTGCCTGTAATTATCAATCGTGTTACCCTCTTACCTAGATCGTTTATTGCATACAAACCAGTAATCTTTTATTTTAATGACATTTTTTATTGCCTTGTTTGTATAATTTATTATTTTCAAAAATATTAGATGTTATGGTAATTTGGATCACTGCAGGTATTAAATAAAAATAAGGTTGTTGGTAAATTAGTTTACAATAGTAAAGTAGGTCTCGAAAAAAACAAGTATCAAACATAAATTGTGATTTTGATTAGGCACTTAACAAGTCACATCCCACATATCTACATGCTCTGGCTAATCAATCCTATACAGATGAAGCCGATTTACCTATTTAGACAAAATGCTATTATTCTGTTATTTATTAAAACACATTATTTTTAAGTGAACATGGACATGCAAAAGTCTTCCGTAAGGGTAGGACAGTGCGAGAGCAAGAATACTTTTGAATGTGCTGTGAAATACACTTAGAAAGCGTCATATGGAAAATTAAGTGTTATAACATTTTACGATGTGTATCTCACTAGTTTAGTTCACAGATTTCTGTAAATGTTCAATTATGTGTTGCTATTTCAAACTTTTAGTATCCTTTGAAAAAAGAAGTTGAATATCATTGTTGACCTTTTTAAACTGTTTATTTTAACTTATACATTTTTTTTCTACTCTTCATACAGTATTCTGTGAAGTGTATTATAGGTTCACTTTGTCTGTCTGTCTGTCCGATGTCACGTTTTTTGTCTGCACTATATTGGGGAGTTAGGGGGTTAAAATATAAAAAAAATTCCTAACTGACAAACAAAAAATTATATAAACTTGAAATTTTTAGCAAACATCAATCTCTTAAAGGAGAATAAGCCCTTTAATTATAAAAAAATCTGAAGAAATATGGGGGATTTAAAGGGGGTTAAAATTAAAAAAAAAATCAAAATTGAAAACATGAAATTTTTAGTAAAATCAAGCTCTATAAGGAGATGAGGCCTATTGATTGTGAAAACAATCTGCTTGAAAATGGGGGTTAAGGGGCTCTGTTAAACTGCGAAGAGTATCATTTAGAATGCCAGGCATTATATATCTTTATTCTAGTTTGTGTCTGTGTAATATTATGTATTGTGATGGGACTGATCTTATAAAATAAACATTTAAAACCTTTTAGTTCTTATTTTGTTTGCCAATAAAAGGTACTTAAAAAATATATTTTTTATTTGACATCTGTGACAAATTATGAAAATGATTAAACAATAAAAACTAAAAAATGGTAGATAAAGTTTCATATGTAATTTTTTACACAAAAATCAATGTGAAGCTTTCTACATAACCTGATATATATTTAAAAATAATAATAATGTTTATAGATGGTTTTCAACGTATTAAAAACAAAACAAATATTGCACTAACTAAAATATTCATTTATTAATAGTTGTAGTGCTTGAAAACAGTATGATGTTGATAATAATACAAACTCAAATAATAAAAAAACAGCGATATTGACTCTTGTACAAAGTTTTGATCCGAACTTACAAATGATAAAATTATTGGAAAAAGTGAACACTTATTTTAAATTACCACGAGCTGTCACTGCTTTAACCAATACAAAACATTAACTCTTTCCTGTATTTAAATCTATAAAAATATTCTATCTGCTACGTATACCCCCTTACCGGACAGCGTTTTATGAAAAGAGTTAATTGTATACAGTTATATAATAAACTACCATTGGATTGTAACTTTTAGTACATTTAATTTATCTTTGTATTTTGTTTTAAAACTGTTGTACACACACACACACACACACCTATATACTACATATCTTTTTTAAGTCAAAGTCGGTGACCTAGTTTTGTACACGCCCTATATTAACTTCAGTGGCATAAAAGTGACAAATTTAATTACATTCAATTTTATAATCGCTTTCTTCTCAAATTAACTGGCTTCAGAAGTTTTTCATGTAGCTACTCTCTAAAGGTATACCCATCCTTTTGTCAAATCCTTTTAAAATTTAATATCTTTATAACTTTATTCTTTCATCTACACGAATTTATGAATTACTGAAACGGGAAATAAGATATTCACCTTTAGATTTACAGAAAGAGCAGGAAGTCTTAAGTTAAACTCAATATTCGTGAAAGGCGAGAAATTGTGTTTGAATATTGACGATTTGAGAAAAGGAAAAGTTATAAATGCATCTTGGATGTTTTACTTTATAGCCAACTTTAATTAAAAAACTTTGGATCAGTCCATTGTCAATTATTAAGTAAATATTCGAACTATTAATGTATTTAAATGATGTGTTTACGGTATTTAACAAACAATCTATCACTTTTTATGTATTTTACATACTTATTATATATTATTAACCTACTGGTGTAGAAAATTATTTTATAGATGATAATAAAAACATTACATAAATAGTTTGGTCGAACCATACATTATGTTTTTATTCAAAACGCCACGTTTCAACAAATTCATGCCAGATCGCATGTTGCCACTTGCCACAGAAATGTTAGTCTTCATGGATTGACACCGCATCAACCGATCCCCGTGATTTGTCTCCTGTTTAAACATATCTGGGTCATCATTGCTCGCAAGCTGTTAGTTTGCAGTATCCTCCACATTTTTTAGCAGCCCTTTTTCATCAAGTTGAGATAGCCTGGAAAGAGATAACCAAGAAGACATCGACCACCCCATAAGAACCGAGCCTAATTTATAACCAGTCTTGTTGGTTTTACAATTTAAGTGATTAAAGCTCATTAATAACGGTCGACGATTGGGCTCTAGAATACAATAACTACTTAATTACCCTGAAATTAGGAGTTAGGCACAACCATATTTAAATTCGAATATGTCTGAGTATAAAAGTAATGAATAAAAATACATAAACAAAAATTATTAATAAATTTTGATGAAAAATAAAATGTATGCCTTCAGAAGATACGGTAAAACCAGATTCTAATCTACAAGAGTTTCTAATAATAAAATGACTTTAAAAGTTATTTGTGAATAATACTCAATGAGGTAGGACTTCATCAAGAGGTAAAACAGGTCTTATCTACGATGAAAAGTCTCCAAACAGCCTATTATACTTCTTAGATACTCAGGACGTTAATTACTTTCCAAATCAACAAATCCTTGTTCATATTACCAGGTAAAAACTTCTAAATCAATCTTCAAATTTTCAAGTAAAGAACATCCAATTCATTCTTCTATTTTCTAAGTAAAAAACTTCCTAATCATTCTTTAAATTATAAAACCATCCAAATGTTACCAAGCTAGAAGATTTTTACCTTTTAATGGATAAATCGGATAGGTAAGACGGATAAGACGAACGTTTTGAATAATGAAACAATATACAGACTTATTTTTTTGTGTTAGGCATACGACTAGTACATAAGTTAATAAAATGGCAACAGCCATTCATCGACTAAAATTGGAAGATATGGTAATGGGATATTAGCTAAATCGATTGTCTGTGACAAAACCAGAGTGTATAGCGACAGCGGGAATATCGTAGTTGCCACATGTTCACTGTGAAAGCACGGCTAAGCCTAACACAAAATAATAAGCACTGTATATAATTTGTTTACAGGCACCAACAAAATTTAAACAATATTACAGGTGTATGAAATATAACTGTATGCAAGGCATACCGTTACATATTGTATCAATAAGTGCATAAAAAATCGCAGGTCGTCATTACACTAATAAACCAGTTTCTTTAGTAAGTTTTCGAATGACGCTTAACTTCTAATCATTTATTAAATAAGAGACACTGAACATGTTTATTAAAAATTATTAAAATCGGATAAACATGTCTGTCAGTCAATTATCATGCGTTTGAGCTGTACGTTATTTTCTCAGTAAACATTAGCGAGAAACGAGATTATGCTATTTATTTTTGAGTCTCTAAATATTTTATTACTCAAGAAAGTTTGTAATATACCTTAAAATGTATTATGCATTCGAAACAAACTCTTATATTTGATTTATCATGGAACTTCTTGAGCGTTTAAACTAGAAATTCTATTTATTTGGTACGTGATCAAAAACAAAAACTTCTGGATAATTACTGTGGTGAATATAGTTAAGAAGTTTTACCAAAACTTGTCAAATTAGACATACACTGAAACATACATAAAACAACGAATACAAAATGAGAATGCAGTAAGTTGTATTCTTGCAGCAGAAAGGAAATTAAATGGATAAACGGGGATGGATCAAACTTAGATATTTCACAAGAATAAATATATTAACTTTCCACTAATAACAAAAAATTGTTTGATTTTTTTGACTGTGACCTTTTCTACTGAAATCCTTCAATTTAGATAGTCGACCTTTTTTCTAATAGATTTTGGGAGATATAGTTTTCTCAAAGTCATTTAATTATTTATAATGTAGCACGAGAAACTCTTGTATCCATCGACAACATCAAACTTACGATTAAACATTTTCACAACGTGATAACCAGTACTTTCCTCATTTTAACCTATTTGAAATTTCTCCATAACATTAAAATAAACGGCAGCATTTTTATTTTTTACACTACTAGATTAAGAGCTAGCGCACGCAAAGTGGTACGATCGTACCTCTGGCTGGAATTTTGTGAAGAGATAGGCGGGAAAATTAGGAAGTGTTATCTACAAAGATTTAGTTTGAAACCCCTTGCAAACGAGACATCAGACAACTCAAAGTTGTAAAATTTTACAATACACATATCTGATTCGGTAACTTAATAGATATGCCTCGTTAACTCAGTTTGTTATGCATTGAACATGCATTCAAATTTGCATTTTGCGACGCGGTTCAATTCATGATGAATACAATCTTTTTTTATTTGTTTTTATTTTAGAAAAAAATATGATAAATTGAAAAAGTACGTACTATTATTTATTTAGCACAATAATATTATTATGACCAGACTATATGACCAGATAACTAAGAGAACTATCGACCGTAGCTTGATGTTCCACTCTCTATACCACTAGCAAATAATTGTAATCCGTGCGTCCTTTTTCCATCAATTTGTTGGATTCGCTGTTTTACCGGTGCGATCTTCCATGGCTTATGTGGGATTCGTTTTATTTGTGGTTGATCGTAGAAAGAAATAACAGTTCTGGTGTGTTGATTGTTTTTTCGGTTATTTCTTTTGGTAATTCTGTCGATCCAGCTCTCAGTTGTCACATATTGTATACTGAAACTGATGGATTGGTGTTACAAAAGTTGAATAAAAGGACACAGTCATGCGTTCTTGTTAAGATACCGGGTGCTTCAGAGTGGAATGACATAAGTTTCATGTTTTATGGTTTACCAATCATCAAGCTGAATTAATGAACTTGGTAAACGCTTACATACAATACTAGTAAATCATGCAGAAGAAAGCCTTGATTATTATCAAGGTGATGACCACAAACTCTTAAAAAACTTGGTACTCACATATTAGAAATTAAAAAAAATATCGAAACTACATGAATATTTTGTCTGTTGTTACATACAAAACAAAACAAAACAAAACAAAGTAAATGGGTAAATAATGTTATGTTTAATACAATTTAGATTATGTTTAACTTGTCTTAATTCTTCTGTAGTTGTTCGAAAACAATTCAAACATAGTTTTATATTTTCAAAGGCTATAACACAAGAGGTGATAATTTTTTTTGAACATTTTGTTGCGTGTATAGGGTTTTTCAACAAGAGGTACCGGGTTTCGGTAGTAAATAAAATACAAAATAAACTAGATAATTCTAATATTCTTACAGTAATCTTTAACATAACTTATTACAATTAAGTATGAAAAACAATATCTGTCAAATGGCCGCTACGATTTCTGTGACATGACACAACTCTTCTGGCAAAATTTTAGATTACGTCGCTACCCATTTGTGGTGGAATTTCTCGAATTATGTTCCGAATCTCGTGTTTTAAATCCAGAATGGTTCCTGGATGATTCGCGTAAACCTTACTTTTAACATAGCCCCCCCCCCCCCATAGAAATAAATCGAGGGGCGTTAGGTCACACGATCTTGGCGGCCAGTTAACATCACCATTTCGCGATAGGATTCTTCCTCTGAATTTCGTCTGCAATAAACCGCTGTTTCTCGGGCGGTGTGACGTGTCGTACCATCCTGTTGAAACCACATATTGTTAACTTCCATATCCCTTAAAGCTGGCCACAAAAAATCGTTTATCATGGCGCGGTAACGTTCACCATTGACCGTAACCGCTTGACCGTCTTCATTTTCAAAAAAATATGGCCCGATTATGCCCCCATTTCACAAAGCGCACCAAACAGTCACACGTTGGGATTGCATAGGCTTCTCGTGGATGCGTCTTGGATTTTCACTGCCCCAAATGCGACAGTTTTGTGTGTTTACATACCCACTTAAATGAAAGTGGGCTTCATCGCTAAACATTATCCCCTTGCAAAAGTCATTATCAACAGCCTGATTTTGAAGTATCCAATTAGCAAACATACGGTGCTGCAAGTGGTCGGCTGTCTTTAATTCTTGAGTTAACTGTATCTTGTATGGGTGAAGAGACAAATCTTTTGTTAAAATTCGCCACGTTGTGGTTTTGCTAAAAGCCAAGTGCTGCGCACGTCGTGGGACAGACATATCTGGATCTGCAGCCACACTTTTACGAACCGCTGCAATATTTTCCACAGAACGGCATGCACGTTTACGTACTGGAAACTTTACATCTTTGACAGATCCATTAGTTTCAAACTTACGCACAAAATTGCGAATTATTTTTTTCTGTTGGGCGGTTATGGGGACCAAAGTAATTACGAATTCTGCGAAATGTCTTTATGACAGAAGACTCATTTTCATAATAAGTTTTCACTATGTAAGCACGCTGTTCTACCGTGTATCGCTGCATTTTACAACTTGGAATGACTTGTGAAATGTCAGATCAACTCACTGTCATCAAACCATGGCACCCTATTATAAATATAATCTTTCAACTTCAGGTACCTCTTATTGAAAAACCATTTATAATTGTTTGTTTTCGGGCTGTTATGTAGTTGTCTTTCTTGGTTATTATTACTACCAAATGTTTCAGCTGCAATCTGAACCCTCCTTTGCTCAGAATGTGGTATTTATATGCGTGACTGCGCGCTCTCTCTTTTGGCGGTACTGGTATTAGTTGGTTTTAATTTTGCGATTTTTAATTATGTGTGCCAGATCCTAGGTAATGTTGTTTTTTCTTACTTTCTATTGAAGTTCTTTTATGCTCGTGTATTTCTATAGCCTCCAAGTGTAGTCTGGTCGAGTAATGTCTTGATGTTGCTTGTAGATTGAAATTTTCTAAAAGGATCTTGTGTTCTCCGTCGGATAATGTGTGTTCTGCGACTGCAGACATTTCGGTTTGTCCTTAACAACAACTTCGTTTGTGTTCTGTTAATTGTATACCAATGCTTCTCTTTGTTTGTCGTTTGTATACTTTTCTACAGTGCATGGAATTCTGTAGACTCTTGCTAATGTGAGCGGGTCTCTGTGGTCTTTTGCTGTTTTAAGGTATTCTAATTTTCTTTATTGGCTTGTAGACAGTGCCGGATTTTGCCAATTTGGTAAGTGACACTTTCTACGTACGGTAGATAGAGAGTTCCTTGGATTTGTGCTTCACTAGACATGGTCTTATTCTTCCTTGGGCGCGTAGCACGGATTGTCTTTTTTGCTGTATCTTGCTTCACATATCCTTGACGATCTGTTTACTAAGGTGTTGATAACTGTGCGTTTCTGGTTTGGTTGATGGTTTGATCGGTAACTATAATATATCGATCAGTATGTGTCTTCTTTCTGTTTACTCTCTGGTCTAGTTTGTTGTCATAGGAAGTCAGTTTTCTTCTATTTCCATGGTGAAATGAATGAAAAATGTTCAGATAGTTTAGAAACTTATGAAAGTATTTTCTCCTGTGGCTCCAGATTATAAATATATAGTCTCTATACCTCAGTTAATGCTTTGGTTGTTTTTCAACAGTGCGAATAGATTTTTTTTCAAATTTATCGTTGTAAAAATTTGCCACAACTGGGCTCATGGCGACTCCGTCAGCTGATACCTTTCAAGTGTTCGATGAAGTGCGTAGAGTCTCGCACGTAGGTTTTTGTCTTCATCACGTGTGTTTGCAGAATTTCCGCCAGATGATTGTTCAGGTTGTAAGTTGGTGATTCTATGGCACTTGATATTGGTCTTAGACACTTGATATTGGTCTTATAGTGGTACATTGTCTTTGTACAGACACTTTTAGTACCGTCATTGATTTGAAAGATTCATATGCCCCGCCCTACATTGTGACGGCGCTGTGTGCGTTATGCAAAATAAGGGGTTTTTGTGATTTTCACGGATCTGTTAACTAGTTGCATCTCTTTTTAGCTAGAGACTTTCGGAAAAGCATCTCACTCCCTTGGTCTCACTCAGAAAAGTAAGCCAAAGATACGCGATTATCCAGAGCGCAGTGACGTACCAAATATAGAGATTAACACGTATGAAAACAATAAAATTATTAAAATTGAATTTATATTTTTATGTTATTTATTTTAAAATAATATGTTTTTATGAAATGTAACTGCACAAATGAACCAATGGAGGAACCGCCCCTGATTTTATTTGATCCGCTTATCAATCGTAAGTGTATCTCTTCTTGCATATTAATTGAAACTGGTATTGCCGTAGGTGTACTTCTGAAACGTTATTAATAATGTTCGAGAAATTCCTAATTTGAAGTTTGAAACTTGAACTGTACCTTAAAACTACAAGCGCTGTCACTGAAATCTGCGCTCGGCTAAATTTTACTAAGTGAAACTAGTAATCGCAGTTTGGAGACACGCTAAACTTCATCATGGAATATAGTAAACACCAGTGCGAAATTCTGGTAAAGCTACCATTTCATTTTAAGAACTTAGAGGAAAACTTCGTGGTTTGTAATGTTTAGGTTCGCTTACCTAACCTTGTAATTTTTTTTCTGTTTTGTTACTAGTCGACGGCGACTAGCCTATAACTTTTTAGAAGATAATACCAATGGTATCTTTTGAGCTATAAAATGAACACACAATATTCGTCTTATTTATAACGCCAAAAGCCAAATTTTAAAATAAGAACTATCAACTATTATAATATTATCTTCAAAGATAATTTATTAAGTTAGTCTGGTGGATTGGTTAGAACCTTAGATAAAAGAGACCAGAGATATAACATACACCGGTGTTTAACCGGCACAAATGTTGCCAATTTCAAAAGAAAGGTTAACGGAGTGGGGGAACTGGGCAGGGACCCGAACTCTGTGACAGGGACCGGACTGTGTTTATTAGCATCATAATGAACTACTAGATTTATTTAAAATATACGTTTAATGGAATTTTGTATTACGAAATAAATTTAACGTGATTTTTTAATATCAAACAGATGCCACGACATTTTATGTAAAGAAAAGACTTTTTATAGAATATTTCGTTAGCTATTATTTACTACGGACTTTTCTGTAAGAGGCTACAGTAAAATGTTGAAATAGAATATTGTGGAATTATGGAAAACAATAAAAACTATAACAAACTCTAATAATAATATAACTGATCTAAAAGAAGTAATAACAAAAAACGGTAATGTTGTTGAGAATAAATTACAAATAGCAGAAGCATTCAATGAATTTTTCTCGGAAGTAGGACCTGACCTTGCTAGACTTATTACAAAACCACCAACACATCCTCCACCTCGGAAAGTAAATAATAACACCATATTCCTAAAACCCACAAATAAAGAAGAAATTATTGAAATTATACAAATTTAAAAAATAATAAAAGTCCTGGTATAGACAATATAACTGTCGAAACATTAAAAGAAATTCGTACAGAACTTTCTTCGCCACTCTGCTTTATTATTAATCTAATTATAGAAAATGGAATTTGTCCAATAGAATTCAAGTCTCTTGTCTATCGCCTGTTAAATGTTTACTTTATATCCTTCATGTTTTGGACAATGAATTTCATTTCAATAAAGTCAAGTTAAAAAAAAAACATTATTTTTTTGCAATGACTCGTATAATTTCCATATTTCTGAATCTAAAGAAAACGAAAATCAAGAAACGAATCCATTGTTAGTGAGATTGCTATTAATTAAATTTTCCATAAACTTATTTTTTTTTAGTTGGTTTTCCTTTTCAGAATTCCTGAAGTTATAGCCACAAGTAATCCGTGAAATTAATGAGATTCTCAACTGCTGCCAAAAGTTGGTCAGTTTAATAAATTTCGCCAGCTTACAATAGTCGGAATCTGAATAAATTCTTATAAATTTAAATAAGTTTTGCTGTTTTTTTTTTTATTAAATAAAACAAACAACGGATTGTGAATTATTTAGTACGAATAGTTAAAATAATAAGAAATTGATAGGGTGAACATTGTTTAATACAATGCATCATTCATAAACCTGCTGGTGCATGTTTAAAAGTTTTATATTTAATAAATATCTTATTCTTTACCACCGTTCTTTGTGTCTTCATTGACTTTTTATGAGAACTTTTACTAGTAATAACTTTTCTTCTACGTAAATCTAAACTGAGTTAATCAATAAAGAAAAAAAAACACCCGACGTTAGAAATTACTAACAGTTTTCAGAAAAAAATTAATAAAATTACAACTTCTTGTAAACAGAAGCATTAAAATCTTCGAGTTCTTTAATCAGTTCATTATTGTCGCTTTGGACGTAAAGCTCGTGGTATGGTCCATTAAACTGTCAATAGGAATTTAATTTTACGTTTCTTGAACACTTTATTGCCGATTTTTCAAACTCTCGATCTTTTTGATTATTTCACTGGTGTTTTTTACTGTAATTACTTATGCGAATAAATTTAAAATCATTTAATTTTACCATTGAAAAATTTATTTAAAATTCATAAGACATTTTATAGTATATAGGGTGCTTCAAAAGTTGAGTATTTCTAAAAATGTAATATACCTTTCTAAATGCAAGATATTTCTGGTACCCTAATAGCATTAATATCCACTAATTCATTATTGGTTAGTATAAGCATAAATTACACAATTAGTTTTATTTAAAAAATGGTAAAAATCTTACTGTGCAATGAACAAAAAGTTCCCGCGCTTTTTTGATACAAAATGCCATGCAGCTGCACTTTATTTCTGGCATCGCTTTTATTTTAAATCATAATTTCTCAAAATTTTAAATACTAATAAAATATTTTCAAATCTACCACTGATATTGAGTCCATTTGTGTTTGATTCCGGTATTAAAACTAAATTAAAAATTCGGAAAACCGAAAATATTTCTGCAAAATATTTTAAAAGCTACTACTAAATTATTTAATCATAATCCGGTTACTTCTATTCGAAAAAAACTACTTCATACTCCAAAACTAAACCATACATAGTTCTGTAACCACAAACAACTACAAAGGCGTCGTTCACACAAACGGGTTAAGGAAGATAATCCCTAAACTTGTAGGAAGGAACAAAACACAATTCCCTAATAACCCATCACTTTTTCGGAAATCAAATTACCACTTTTCTGTACTACGAGCTAATGTTCCATTCTAACAAAATTTCCAAACGGAAGTATTTCTCTCAAAGAATAACGGAACACCAAATCATCCATTTCAACGGAAACGATTATCCGCCATCTTATCACTCTGTTCGCATTTCGTCAAGCACGAAACAACAATTCAATAACTGAACACGCTTCCAGAGTTCTAGCTTCATCAATGATAACATCAACACTTGACTTTTCCAAATGTCAAGTCAGTTAACTGTCAAACATAATATTATATTATACGAATTGCGAAATAAAAAATACTATACGGAGTGGCCCAAAAGTCTGGAAATTGCCAATTATCTCGTAAATGGGCCCGTTCACTTTCATTTTTGAATGTGAATTAATTATATATTTATAAAGATATTAAACTCTTTTGTCTGGTGGTACTTTTCCCGTTAAGATATTTTTGCTAGAAGTAAGGGAATTCCCATAAAATTCTTTCAGTGACTCATTGCGTCAGAAAATCCCTAATTCCGTTCACGTCTCGCATCGGTTATGCTTAAAGACGGCGGGGTTGTCGGAAGTATCCCTAATATAGCATTTCTGCATTTATATATGTAATTTAAATAGTAAAATTCCATTATTTTTCTAAACATCATGAACTTGTATTTTCAGATTTAAAGCTGGAGCTTATTTTTTACTTTTTAATTAAAACAATTATTATTACTCAGGCTGAAAATTAACCAGACCATAATCAAAAAGTAGAAATTTGATTTGCAATATTTATCTGGTAAACGTGGCAACGTTGCATTTATTTCTAGAAGTGTGTGTAGACAACACTATTTAGAAGTACTTACAACGTTGTCACGTTTACCAGATACATTTTCTCAAATAAAATTTCGATCTGGTAATATTCAGCTTGAGTAATACTAATTGTTTTTATTAAAATTTAAAAAAGGTAGGGCTTCCAGCTTTATCTGAAAATATAGACACATTATTTTTAAAAAATAATATATTTTTATCATGTAAATTTCTTTAATAAATGCAGAAGAGGAATGGTGGTGCAATGATACATCCGACAACCGCGCCCTTTTAACTATTAACCGATACGAGACCTGAAGGGAATTAGGGGTTTTCTGACGCAATGAGTCACTGAAAGAATTTTATGGGAATTCCCTTACTTCTAGCAAAAATATCTTAACGGGAAAAGTACCACCAGACAAAAGAGTTTAATATCTTTATAAATATATAAATAATTCACATTCAAAAATAAAAGTGAACGGGCCCATTGCTGATCCTAATTGTACAAAATTTGGGGTACACCTATTTATAAATACGGAGATTCCAGATTTGATAAAAGATTACCAAAATCTGCTCTCACCAGATGGTATTTTAATAGCAGATGTATTGAAACTGTCTACATATACAAGAATAATTTAGTATATTGTTTGGAGGAAATGATGGACACTGAATTTGACACAACTACAATAAATCAAGCAAGGGGTTTAAAGACATATTTACATTTTTTATATTGGTTGAAATTTTTTCACTCTGTTATGCCACATGTTGAGATACTTTTTTGTCAATTGCAAACATCAAATATTGATGCTATTTTGCTTGCAAAATTTATAGAACATTTTAATTCTATAATACAAAAATTTCGAGATGTGTTATCTCTATAGAGCAAAATAATAATTTCGGAGCGAGTAGCTCTAAAAGAGAATACCCAGAAGACTCCAAAAAAAGAATTTCTTTAGAAATATGTAAACATAATTCTGTCAGAAATCCGCTGTCGTTTTACTTATACAGAACATTTAATAGTTTCACGTTTGTTTAATACAAATAATTTTGCTGATTATAAAAATGAGTTTCCTGAAGACATTTTAAAATCTGTTAAAATTAATTATGAGATGATAAACGTTTCTAAGCTCAAATCTGAATTGGAAGTTTTATATAGTCGTAAAGATTTTTATAATAGTGCGGGTGCTGTTGTCATTTTACAGCTGTTGTTGGAAATGAACCTGGGTGAAACGTTTTCGGAAAGTGTAAAATTATTTACTTTATGTACTATTCCAAAGACTACAGTAGAAAGTGAACGGTGCTTTGCGACCTTAAAAAGAATTAAGACGTTTCTAAGAAACACTATGGGAGAGCCAAGATTGGGAGCTTTAGCAATGTTAAGTATTGAAAAATCTTTTGTTAGAAGTATTTTTAATTTTAATGAACAGAAGGACAAAAGGATCGATTTAATTTATAAACAATGAACGCATAAACTACATAGACGAGAAACACGAGTGTTGTGCGCAGTGAAACGAGTGCAGTAAAGTTATCGTACTGAAGAGCGTCTAAGCGAAGCGTGTGCAGCGTAATGAGCGAAGCGTAACGTAACGATAAAAACAAGCAAACCAACAGTGATTTCTCGTAACTACATAATGGTAAGTGATTTATCCTAAGAATTTTCTCAATGATAGGTATTATTTTTTATAATAATTATCTAATAGATTTCTCTAAGGATGTGTCTTTTATTTGCTCTATTTGATAGTGAAAACCAAGAAAATGAAGTCCTTCTGCCAACCTCAATAACAATAAACCCAAGAAGCAGCGCTTTAAAAAACAAATCGAAGCTCGTATCAAGCGAATTTGACAACCATACAACCAAGGGGCATTCGTTAGATTGAAGTTCTTCATACTGAAACCCTAGAAGAATCAAACGCTTTAAACAACCAAAGGACTTCCATTCAAATGCAGTTCTCTATACTAAAACCCAAGAAGCACCAATGCTTTAATAACAAATCAAAGCTCGTACCAAACGAATTGACAACCATACAATCAAGGGACTTCCTTTTGATTGAAGTTCTACATACCCAGGAAGCACCAACGCTTTAAATAATAAATCAAAACTCGTATTAAGTGAATTCGACAACCATACAACCAAGAGTCTTCCATCCGATAAAAGTTCTCCATATTCAAACCCAAGAAGCATCAACGCTTTAGATGGCTAACTTAAATTTCATAATTTTCGAAGAAAATGCAGTTTAAGATATATATCGAATGCCATCACAACCGCTATTGTGTTACCTACACTAACAGTTCTATGGGTTCTCTACAAAAAGATCTACCACCATCTCCGCCCTGGTAAACCAGCGTCTCCAAAACACGCAGAGATGATCGAACTGCAGAGACTAGCGTGTGTCAGGAACGAAAATCCTCGTGAGTCAAAATGAGAGTCGCCAGTATCTTCAGATTTAAATATTTTTCTTTAGATTCACATACTAAATTAACATCCTGTATATGAAATAAATTCTGTTTATTGTAAGGTTTTAAAATTAAACTAGCAAATTAATTAATAAACTTTTAAAGACCGGTATATTAATATTAAAAAACAAGCACAGAAATACATATGTGTATTATTAAAAGTCTAATAGCAGAATGTCATGTTCTATATTTATTCTCAGTCTGCCACCGAGATTCTTTTTAGCGGCAACAGCTGAGACGGCATTTTTCGCTTTTCGTCTTAATTTGTTGTCAATACTGACGTCACTTCTTACATTCGGCCATCCGGTCTCATATCCTGTCCTCAGGATTGTCACCGACGGCATCTGAAATACCAAAAATAATTAACAAAAACAAAAATCCGTTATAGTAACAGAATGATGAGATCTTTGTCTTGGGCCTTTTGCCCACGAGTTCCTTTTGAACTCATTGGTGGGACCTTTGTCCATGAGTTCCTTTTGAAATAATTGGTGGGACCTTTTGTCCAGGGCCGTTTGCCCTTGAGTTCCTTTTGAACTCATTGGTGGGACCTTTTGTCTAGGGTCTTTTACCCTTGAGTTCCTTTTGAACTCTTTGGTGGGACCTTTTGTCCATGAGTTCCTTTTGAACTCGTTAGTATGACCTTTTCTCCAGGGCCTTTTACCCTTGAGTTCCTTTTGAACTCTTTAGTGGGACCTTTTGTCCATGAGTTACTTTTAAACTCATTGGTGGGACCTTTTGTCCAGGACATTTTGTCCAGGACCTTTTGTCCAGGACCTTTTGTCCTTAAGTTCCTTTTGAACTCTTTGGTGGTACTTTTTGTTCAGGGCCGTTTAACCTTGAGTTCCTTTTGAACTAGCTCACCTTTTAGGGTTATCCATGGCTTCAACGTATCTAGTGCCATCACCGTTCGGTATCGTTTCATACCCTCTCTTACATCTTCGACTTCATACCGGTCGTTGAACATAACTCGGATGACCCTAAATGGTCCTTTGAACTTTGGCAGTAACTTTTTATTGCTACCAGTAGCCAGATTATCTGTTTTGAGTACCATTACAATGTCACCAATCTTATACTTTTTTGCTTTAGCACGAGCTCGATCGAATCGCTCCTTCTGGACACGTTGGTCATCATCAATTTTTCTTTTGACCTCTGACCGAATCTCGATCAATTTGCGCTTCTGCTATATAACGAGGCTTGTACCCTGCAAGAATTTCCAAAGGACTCAAGCCTGTGGTCTTGTTCTCGGTACAATTGACGATACTTTGTATTTTCTTTACAAAGGTGTCTTACTTATTTTCTTCGCTTCCAGCGGCAGTTGTAGCTAAAATGTTTAATACGGTTCGGTTAACACGTTGGCACTGTTCATTTGACCTTGAAGTAGCTACCGCATTTAATATATGTTTTATTCCGTAGGCCTGGCAGAATATGCTAAACTTTTGTGCCGTGAATGCAGTACCTCTGTCTGCTATTAATCGATTTGGAGCTCCAAATAAGTACGTTATTTCTCTGAAAACTTTTATTACACTTTTTGCCCTTGTATCTTTGACTGGTTTAATGATTACAAATTTACTAAATCCATCAACAATCACTAGTAAATATTTATTTCCCTTTTCGCTAGTTTCGAAGGGGCCAATATGATCAGCATGCAGCGTATGGACTGGAGTTGGAACTTTTTCTACAGGGTACAATTGACCTTCTTTTCGACCTGTAGGATGCTTGTAGTAGCTGCACTGCAAGCACGACTTAATGTATTTCTTTACAAAATCTCTCATTCGGACAAACCATTAATTTTCAGAAATACGTTTTAGGGTTTTCTCTAAATCGAAATGACCGGATTCATCATGACATACACGACATATTTGCCAACGACATCGCTTTGGAACTGCCCATGCGATTCTACCACCATCCAGCTTTTTGTACACTTTTCCATAACAACAGTCGGCTAAATTCTGACCAAATAAAGGCCTGTATGTGGCCGCCTCAACAAGTGGTTTTCCGAAACGAGTTTGCGGTGGAAAATTTAATAGTAATTGTTCTTTAAAGTTTTTCCACGACATACATAATGTTTTTAACGAATCATACCACTTTCGCGCGTTTCCGCGTAAACGATTTGCTGCTAGCTTAACTATAATAATATCGTCCCATCCATGAAAATGTCTCAACTCGTCAACTTTACGCAACCAATCAACAGCGCCAAATACACTCACGCCAGGTTCAAATATTGGTATTAATGTTTCATTCACAGTCATGCTAATAGGAAACGTAGTCTTAAGAGGTACACTTACCTTTTTTTTGCAGTCTTTTACCTGCTTGCGTAACCGATGAATCTCACTCTTTCGATGACTTCTCGAAGTTCTTTTCCTTTCAGAAGAACTGCACATAGATTCAAGTGATGAAGTCGATGAAAAACGATGTCGTTATGTCCCCGGAGGTGTACTCATTGCGATGCACTTTTTTTGTACTTTTTACGAAACAAGTTTGTGTCACGAACACCTTACCAGGTTCGAGGTATTGTTCACATGCGCGACCGCGGAAGACACGCGAGTCGATCCCACTTCTGAATTTGTAAGGTTTTAAAATAAAACTAGCAAATTAATTAATAAACTTTTAAACACCGGTATATTAATATTAACAAACAAGCACAGAAATACATATGTGTATTATTAAAAGTCTAATAGCAGAATGTCACGTTTGATATTTATTCTCAGTCTGCCACCGAGATTCTTTTTAGCGGCAACAATTGAGACGGCATTTTTCGCTTTTCGTCTTAATTTGTTGTCAATACTGACGTCACTTCTTACATTATTTAAAATGTTTATTTTCATATGCAGGTACTATAAACTATTCCAATTTCATTTCAAGATCAATGTATGTCGTAATAACAAAAATGCTGAATTATTTTAAAATCATTTCAAAACATTGAACTGGGATCGAAATTCGAATAATAATATTTTTCTAATGTACATTTGAATAATTAAATAATATTATTTGTTATTATATTGTTTATTCTGTGATAATATAAATGTAGATGCAAATAAGAAATAAAGAGATTGACTAACAGCATGTGGTAGTATACCTTACAAAATTATGTCTAAAATGAGATTCATGAAAACCATCTTGTGGTATTAATTATAAAATGCCTCTTTAAAGTTTATTGAGTCTTTGTATAGCAAATATATCTTATTCTGTTTTGATTTAAATATATGTGCTTTGATTTAAATAAATTATGTTAAAAAACTAATATGTACACAAATATTTACATTGTAGTTGAAAATCTATGTGAATAGCGAGTAGTTATTTTTGAGTGAATACTATCCACCCTGCCACCCTTGAGCAGCCGCCATTGTTTTATTATTACATCCTCTTTTGCTACACAAGATAATTATTCATCATTATTTAAATTGATACTCCTTGATTAGTGACCAACAAACATTAATTATGAGAATAAAATTAATTTTTTATTTACACATCAAAGCGATGCCTTTTTATCCGAGTACAGTAAGTGTAAAAAAAGAATATCATTTGTATCAAAAGCCGATATCAGTAGGTTATTAAAATATCGATAGTCATATTCGTATTCGGACATATCTCCAAATGAGTACGTGATTGAACCGTTGCTGTGTATGCTATACATATATGCATAACGTTCAGTTTTTGTTTTTATTTGGGATTTTTTTGGGCCAACGTTTCGATGCGGAAGCGGATAAAGCTTAAATTATAATAACCCAGTAAATCTACTTTAGTTGGAACCATACGGATTTTTTTTTATTAGGCATTAGTTTTAGGAAAAAGTTATTAATAAAAAGTGCATGGTCTAAAACATACTATAAATATCAAAATTTATATAGGGTATGTCACAAATTATATATTTGGTGCAAGAATCCTTAGACGTTGGAGTTCAAGATTATGCTAAATTTATCGTAATTTAAATAAATTTTCGTAATTATAAATATTAATTTTATGAATTTATGAGAGGCTGAAGGGGCGTAACTATGGTTTAGTTTTGGTTTGATGAAGTGGATATAGAACACGCAGAACACTTGGAATTCAATGTCATGAACTCCTTTCACTATTTAGATGTAAACATAGTTTCCAAGAAAGACCTATTACTCAAATATTACTTAACAATTGTTTTTATGAAACCTCTTTATTTTGTACATATACCTATGATATTTAACTTATAACATCATTGATAAAGCAACATCTGTAATGGCTAAAGTATTAACACCTGCTTGGTTTCATATAGTGTGTCCAGAAACTCTCTTAAAAAACTGAAAAATCTAGAGCTGATTTTATATTATTTTTAACAGTTGAAATATGTAAGGTTAGATCGATTTTTGACAGCTGTCATATACCAATTTCAGAGCTATTGCCGCGCATGCGTCGTGATGAATTTGTACTCAAGTGGCTTATATTCTACTTTGTCATATTCCTTGAATACATCAGCTTATCTACCAGTTTCTTTGTTGGGAATTACCGATTCTGCTTCCAAGTTTTTGATGAAGAACTAAATTGTGTATATTTTTAAAGCAAGATGTCTTCTATTCTGAAATTTCTCTGCATACCTACGAGATGCTGCTAGCGCGTTTCGTTGCATTTCACCATACACTAAATGTATGTCAGCATATTCTTCATTACTAAACTGAATCATTTTTAAAATTTAGTATTTTAGAAATTATTGTACTTTTTCTAAAGAACTAATAATTCAAAAGTACATAATTACATTACCTTATTGCAATACCAGTCATTTGACATTTATACAATTGTTATTTTGTTTATTTTCCACAGTCTTCTTATCCTAATTCAGAAATGTATTTGTAAGCCAATAGGGACTAGGGCCTCTAAACCTAAGAGGTGCAAGCATCCAGCTTAAGCGGGAAGTAAAATATCTCGGGGTTATGATTGACTCGAGACTTACCTGGAACCAGCATCTAGAAAGAACCACAAGGAGAGCGGAAACCTCATTAATGATGGCAAGGCGATCCTTTGGAAAAAATGGGGGTTAAAACCAGACATGGTATACTGGCTTTATAACATGGTGGTGAGACCCATAATAACATACGCAGCTTTGGTGTGGTGGCCATAGACACAGCAAACGAAAGCAATAACGAGGCTAAGCAAGGTACAAAGACTTGCCTGCCTCGGAATAACGGGGGCAATGAAAACAACCCCCACTGCTGCAATGGAAGCACTAATAGGACTCCCACCTCTTCACTATGTGATACAAGGGGAGGCAAGATTAGGTGCTTACAGATTAGGGAATACACTGGGAAATCTTGACATTAGGCCAGATCACATGAGTATCTCAAGGTCAGTGACAGGAGACGGGCTAGACATGAGATCAGACCACATAACCAAGAGGTACTCTTTTAATACTCCTTTTGAGGTTTTAATACAGGAAAGAGCGGAGATCACCATAAGGGAGCCCAATGCCCAACGACAGGAACAAACCTGGTATACAGACGGGTCTAAGACTGCGGAAGGCACTGGGGCAGGAGTATTCTCCAAAAACCCTGATACTAACCATAGCTATGCTATAGGAATACATTCCTCGGTATTTCAGGCCGAGGTATACGCAATTTTGCAATGTGCAAAAACGAACAATGAAAAAGCTGTCGAAAATCAGCATATTCAAATAATGTCAGACAGCCAAGCGGCACTTAAGGCCATATCGAGTCAGAAAGTTACGTCGAGGCTGGTATGGGAATGCATCGAAGAACTAAGAACACTGGCAGACCGAAATAGAGTAAAACTATTTTGGGTGCCAGGTCACAAAGGGATCGAAGGCAACGAAAAGGCTGACGAACTTGCAAAAAGAGGGTCAGAAGAAACACCGGAACCAGACACAAACCCAGGAGTACCAAAAAGTACAGTCCGGGGTTTTATAAATGACTGGATTCGGGAACAACATATCAACTATTGGGGAAGCACCCCAAAACAGGCACATGGAAAAGCCTTCATAGGCAGACCATGTCCCAAAAGAACTGGAGAACTACTCTTAATGAATAGGAACCAGTTGAAAGTGATAACAGGGTTCATGACTGGGCACGCCCCAGTAAAGGGACACTTGAACAAAATTGGCATGTACAATGGGGAACTTATGTGCCGACTATGTCACAAGAAACCAGAAACGGCCAAACACATACTGTGCGAATGCGAAGCTCTAGATCGCAAAAGACAGGCTCTTTTTGGACAACCCCAGGTTGATCCAACAACGTATAGAACCCACTCACCCAAGGATCTGTACAAACTTGTACAAGGTACAAAGGTGATAGAGTGGGTGTTATGAACTAACATGGGGTAAAACACAATAAGCCAATAGGCTTCAGTGTTATTCGGAGACACATAGTCAGACGAGCCCAGGAAAAAAAAGCCAATAGAAACGTAAGTAAGACACGTGAAAAGTTTAAAACAATTTTTATCTAAAACGGATACTTCAGACTTTATGTGCAAATGACGAAATTTTTATATATATTGTAAAAATGGCGAATTTTTGAAAGACAAAAATTAATTGAATAAAAATATCCAATACCCCAGCCAAACGAGACGCTTATGACTACATTAAAAAATCGTATTTAAGAGTTATTTCAATTAAACAGATTTAGAGGGCCACTTTAAAATAGCTCTAGCTCCCCCGGAAAGCATTTCTGGATTAAGGTAATTTATATTAGATAAAATAAAATATTCTAAAGAATTTGCCGTATTATAGAGTTTCTAGACACCCTGTATTGTAGATGCTGTTTGATATCATATATTACTTACTTTTTCTCATATTGACATTACGCAATATTACGAATTCAATATTACAATATTTTCCACGCAACATTGACCATTTGTCACCTTCAGATATTTGCAGATTCCTTTACGACATGGGCCTACGCTTCGGTTTAGAGACATGGAACTCTTCAATTCTTGCCATTCTGCTATATATCGGGAACGTAGTATAGTTAAGTCAAGCAGAGAATATGAAGGGATCAAGAGAGGAGAACAAACAGGGTAGGGAAAATACTTTCCCAAATTAATATTTGTATAAGGTCAGTGGTTTAAATCTCTGGCTAAGTAGGGACCAACATCAAGAAAATACGTTTATTAAGAAAATGAAAAGGCAGAAAAGAAAAAGGTCCTTTAAATCTCACAAAGATATGTATTTTTTTGCGGATATTTTTTCATCTAATTCGTCTTATGTATAAATCAAGGCTGTAGGTTGTTTTTTAACTATACAGTAAGGACGTATAGGTTCGAATAAATTCGTTATATTTTTCTGTCTAACAGTATTTTAACAAAATGCTTTCACAGGTCAATTTTTATATTAATCTGCGCCTCTTACGTTACAATTATGTGTACTAATAACGTGACCACTTTCGTGTACAAGACGTCATCAGTTTTTTTTTTAAATAGAACAACATATTTTTCTTTTTATTTTTGAAATCCCAATATTAGACGATTACATAAATATGTATGTCATACATGTAAGTCATTGTGTGTAAATTATAGACAAATGTTATATCAGAAATTTAAAATCTAAAATTTTATTGAAAGGACTAAACCAATACAGGTCAAAAAAATAGAAAACGATATTAATAAAAGCCTAAAATTCAGTTCTCTGTAGTAGATCTCTAAAATTAGCAACCTTTGTTTTTTTATGTTATTTGATGTTAGATGTTATTGCCTTTCTTTCTACTTACTACAATAATTAGGGTATGAAACTATTTTTTTTTTGTTATTTGTGGATAGTGTAGCGAGTAATTTATGCGTTTGTATCTCAAAACTCGTATAAATAAAAAAAACATTGGGCAAAACAGGATTATCCAATTTTATTAATAATATATTATTTAAAATTTATATTAGTTACCTTTTTTTTTAATATTTTATAATACTTTCTCTCATATAAATAGAAATGAATTTCATAATTAAAAGCAATTCAAGAGTCAAAGTAACACAAATGAACTTTATTAAATTTTGTCTATTTATTTCATGCAACTGTAAATTTTGTATGCTATTTTTCGTGAAGAGTCCAATGATTTTGGCTGGTTGGTTCCCAAATTCGTTTTATAAAGTAAAAGAAAATAATAATTAAAAAATATTAAATTATTATAAACAAAGAAATATAACCTTGTCCAAAAATTGTCAAATAATTCTTTACCTCTTTTCCTTTCTAATTTGTCATTAATTCTCAGAAGAGTAATTTCTCTTTAATCATTTAAAAGAAGAAAACAATACCAACTTGAACAATAAATATAATCCAAAAACTTCGATGCAAATATTAACAAAAAAAAAGGACTTTTTTGCCTTTTTTGCATCGAGTACATTTTCTGTGAAAGAAAGGTGCCCACATCTTGCGGATTTTCTTTGAAAAACTTAATATTTAGTGAAATAAAAGATTTTGTGAATAAACTAAACAATAATCTCACCATTGCGGCTAAAAAGTTCTGGATATTTAAAGATTTTCGCCTTTTTTTTATAAAGCTGCTTCAATTGAAGCCCCTTTGTGGCCACCCATCATCCAAGGTGAGTTTTATGGAATATTACCTATATGAAAAAAGAATACCTATCAAATTTATTACCGTTCTAATTTTGACAATATCTTTTAGGCCTGTTTCTTAATGTTACTGTTAGTAACTGTAACTACCAATTCCAATATTAATCTCACCTTTCAAGTTTTATTTTTAACTTTAAAGACTACCCCAAAAAATACATATACCTATAACTAATATAGAACCCGGAAATTCTTTAAAATACTGCATAACTTACCCTGAAGGAATCCAACCAGTCGATCTCATTTGTTACCAACAGTGCTACAGATTCGAGTTACAGCCAGTTGGCTAATAGAAGTTAATCTGCAATATCTGGGGCACATGTGAAAACAATTAAAACCGCGATTTAAAATACAAAAGGACTTTTAATTTATGGAGATCCAGAGTCTTCAGTCGAAGTCTTAGTGATCAGGAACCGTTACTAGGAATATCCTACAAGCAGGGCCTCTTATGGACCCGATGGGGGACGATCCTCTATTGAGGAAAACGCCCTGTGTGTGTCCTCGAGGTTACCTTTATAACTTCTGTATAGTTTATTGTTATTAAACTAATATTTAATAATCATTAAATAATCAATTTTGTAAATGAGTGCAACTTAAAACCAATTCGCGACATAATTAAACAAACTTTTATGTACAGAAGAGCAGGTACGATTCATACCTACAACAACGGTTCTAAAACAAAACAAGGCTCAGGATGTGGAATATACTTTTCATCCTTAAACCTAAACATAAAATGGGCTGTAAGCAGTAATGCCAATATAGTTTAAACCAAGCTCACGGAGATTCTCACAGCAGCAAAATAAATTACCAGAAATAATATCACTGGAAGGAACATGCTCATCTATATAGATAGTAGACATGCTCTACTTACCCCGGACAGACCACGAATTTACTCAGGATTTGTACTAGAATGTAACGAAGCTCTGGCCGAAGTATTCATCAATAATGTGGTCAACACTCTAGGTAAAGATTTTCTGGATGCATTTATCAAGATGAATAGGCTCTCCATTGGCCTGGCATTGAACATTAAAAGGTCTAGATCCTCCATGGACCATGGAGATATTTTAAAATTTTTTACCAATATAAATGAGGCTCTAAGCGATGCGGACGATTTTAATATATTCAACTACGACGAAAATAACGTCACAGACGATCCTGGGGAAGGTGGTGGTCCCCCGAAACACAAAAAGGGTAGAAAGGGTACAAAACCACTATCCTACCTCCATTAGCATTATGGTATGCGGAAACGCGAAGGGGGATCTCCTGCCTCCCATGTTTGTCTATAAATCTGGATACCTTTATGAAAACTGGACAGAAGGAGGCCCTCCAGGAACGAAATATGCAAGCAGCCCTTCTGGTTGATTTGACATGAATTTGTTTGAGATGTGGTTTTTCAAAATCCTCCTCCCGCACATAATGGAAACCCGAAAACGCGGTGCCACAACAATTGTGGTAGCCACTTTTCGCCTTCAGTTTGTCAGTCCTGTAAAGACCATGCTATTTATATTACTTCATTCCCTGCAAACACCACGAATCTAATACAACCACTGGATGTGGCTGTATTTGGACCGATGAAGAAGTGCTGAAGAAAGATTTTAGACCAATGGAGGAAAGAAAGCCGATATCCAGAAAATCTTTCAAAAGTTGCCCAATTTGCTCTCTAGGTTATGAAATGACATGTCTGATACTGTCACCCAAAATTTTATGTCTGGATTTCGAGCCACTGGGCCTTTATACACCTGATCCAAACGAGGTCTAGAAGAGAATTCCTGATGGAATCATACCAGACGATCGAGACGCAATTGGAAGATCTCTTGATGCATCATTGGTAGATCTTCTGAGAGATTATAGAAGGGTGGGCAGCGAAGCAAATTCGAAGAAAAAAGCGACAAGAAAATTCAACCCGGTAAAAATTTGGCAGGAGATGCAGATAATGAAGTGGCTCCCACAGATGCCACAGATGAACCTATTGTAACTGTCTCTGTGGACCGTGTAGGCCCCAATAAAACCATTAAGGTTCCCACTACTCAAGCATTGGAGCCACTAGATGTCCCAGGACCATCTGGTGTAGTTAGAACGAACAAAATTAAGAAGACATTCCGTCCACTTCAGCCTAGACAAAAAAGTGAAAGACAAGTGAAAAGTCTAACAGATGCGAAGTGTGGCCTTCGTTTTTGTAATTGAAAAGACTTTTATGGAGGATAAGATTGGATTTAATTCATCCAATGACTTAAGTGGATATGTGGCTCATGCAACAACGAAAGTAAAGATCCTTATTTTAATTGTGTTACGGCTTTTTGGCACACTCATATATTTTAGTGATCAATTCAATAGAAATACTTTTTTAAAATTCGATATTATTCTTAATTTGCTATGAATTTAGCTTACCTTTTAATTATGTCCAGCTTTCTGTTAATTTTTCTAAGAATTCTTAAAGTGCAGTTTTTTATAAATAATTATTCACCCTATTCATAATTCATATTAATAATCTCTATGTTTCTATAAAAATTAACCCCTCAATTGGGAATTGTTTATTATTTATATTTGACATTTAAGAATTAGGTTAATAATATAATAATTTAAAATGACACCTCAGGTTTACCAAAATAATTAGAATCTGCTAATAAATAGTACCATGGCCTTGACCATGTGTCTGTCCTTTATTAATTAATATCATAATACAGGAAAATATGATTTATTACAATATATAAAACAAAAGAACAATATTATGTTTTGTGGTACTAATGGTACTATGACCTTGACCATGAATCTATCCTTTATTAGCTTAGTTAATAAAGTAGGAAACATATATTTTATTAGAGTGTTTGCAATAAAAGAACAACATTTTAATTAATTTTGAACTTTGATCCTGACAAGGCATTTTTCTGGATAATTGAGAAAGATCTTCCATTTTGTTTTGTGACTCTTAACTAGGACGGCGTCCTAACTCAGTTTGAGGATTTTGTTAGTCAAAAAAAAAACATTCATAGTGTTTTATTGGAAAAGATATTTTATTGAAAGATATAAAATATTGGATCTATTTTCAATAAAAACAACACTTAAAAATCACAATATCCACGTGGCCGCCCCACACCTTCAGGTAGGGTATAACCTTTATTATCGAACTTTTATTGCATGCGCTCATGTATCAAGCTTAACTTGAGGCTTACTTTTATTGTAATTATTTTAGGCCTGTAAGTAAGATACTTACACACTTGCTTTCACTTCACTCGCTCTTTGCTTACACTTCACTTTCGCTTTGAGATCTGCTTCTTAGCACCACTGCTTTTACCACACACACATCAAACGCACACATCACCAACACCATCCGGAGTGGTACACGAATCCACACTGCATGATATCAGCATATCCGCAACTGCATGTCTGACACACCTGTTTGCTTACTCATCATTAGCCCCATAACTTGCATGTGGAGCACTAGGAGGCCGTACTAGAAGCTATAGCTTACCAGGTACCCAGGACTAGTAAGGTAGGATTATTCCATTTAGTCTACGGCCAAACAACGTCACTACCTACAATAAAACAAATTATAGATAAATATTATAGTCTTTTAACTAAGTTAAATATATATAAACTTACCAATAATTGCATGAAGCCCCTTGATTCAATCAAATTTAGCTGTGAGCCAAAAGTGTCGACACTAGCGGTAGTTTTATCTATCTCCCTTTTTATCTCTTATAATTTGTATAATATTGTTGCTATAACAGGAGATAGATGATTATAATTATCCCTTTGATTTACTCTGTACATATCTATTGAACGATTGATTACTAAAAGAATAAACCTAATCAATCAAGAAATATTATTTTATTATTTGTTTATTTACCAAGCCTTTTCTTCCCTGAGATAGAAGGTAGAACCCACGATAGCCGCATTAAGGCGAAACCTTTTGCAGCTAACAATTGCTATTATTGTGACGATTCAGATGCATCAGAACTGTTGGAATATCAAGATGATTCTGGAGCAGACATAGACTCCATACCTAGTGATTATGTTAATTAAGTTAAGAGTTACCTAAGTTTAAGTTAAGAGTGTTACCTGAGTTATATTTGAGAGTTCCTTTTATGCTTTATAAGTTTAATACATTTTTTCAACATTATCGTTATTTTTTAGTAATAATCTAATAAATGGACTATTTATGAAAATTTTGAACAGAAAAAATAACTATGGGTTATTTTTTTTTTTAAATGAATCCGAGGTAACCTGGTCATGCAAACCTTTAAAAACGCTCATTTATTAGAAATTCCCAAAGGTGATTAAGTTGTCCCAAACCCGGCGTAACTTGGTCACCCCATATTTATATATTTTTTATAATATAAAACAAAAACATGATTTTTTGCAAACTTTAACTATTTTCTTATGTTGTTGTCGGTTTGTAAAAAAAATTGGTGCAAATGCGTTAAATAATAAAAAAGATATTTGGGAAAAAGTCCGAAAAAGGTGAAAACAAGATGCCCTAGATTACGGTAATTTTCTGATTTTTCTTGAGAACAAATAATACAATACTGATCAAATTTTGGTAAAATAATACTAAAGGTTGTATATGCATTTACAAAGGTTTTCAAAAACTTTGAACGTGTAGATACTTTTTCTGAGGTCCATATAAACCTTAAGGTTTATCTTATGTTCAAAATTTTTGAAAAAATCCCTCCCATAAGATACTGATTATACCTGTGCTATCCCTAACACACTGTTAATATTATAGTAGGATATTTTAAATGAATTAAATTAATGGGTAAACAAATTTCGTGACATTAAATACATTTTCATAGTTTACTGTTTCATATAATTTTGATACGAAATTTAATGTACCATATATAATTTTGTTGTCAACTTAATTTACCACGAGAAATCTGTAAACAATAAAATAATTGCATTAGTTTATTGTCCCCAAACGCCATTAAATCACTTCAGAAACTCTGTTTCCGCTTTTGATTAAAATTAGTCGCTCTACAGTTGACCTCTAATTGTTAAGCTAATTAAAACAAATCAAGTTTCTACAAGTTGTTAGAATCGAACCTAAAAGAGCTATTGTAGGATTCATTAAAACTATTTTATTTAATATTTTCAAAAATAAACCGTGAGTAAACGAAACTGACGCAGACATAATAATACAAAGTATTTCATTACCTGCGGTCAACATCTAATGTTTTAATTTATTGGTAGCGAATTGTTTTGCTGTTAATTTTTGCACTAAATTTAAAAATCACAGCATTTTTAAATAGAGAATGAAGATAAATTTTTGGAAGGATTTTTTACGTGGTCGTAAGAAAAATAGTGTATACAACTCGTTGGAAAGTGTATTTCTCGCACTAGTCTCTCAAACCGTGTGGAATGTTACGCTCTCCATACATGTTATGTAATATATTATTTAATTATAGATTGTATCCCATAACAAACTAAATTTAAAAGGATAATTCCTTTACAAAGATCAAACAGTTCATGAAAGGTTTTATAAATCTAAAAATTGGAAAATTTCATGGACCTAATACGTTCCTGTGTGAAAATAGGTTAAATTATGGAATTATATCTACGCCCACCAAGCAAGGGTCCAAAACACCTCGTTTAGCTTGGATTGCTTTTTTTTTTCTTTACGATACTATCAAGGTCTTTAAGAAATAACATTTTTTTCATCGTCCTTCCTTTTTCCTTCTTTTCTATTCATCACATAAATAAAGTCTACTTTGGACCGTCATAAAAACTGGAATATACCTAGTTCCGAATTTATGTTTATATTGTGTAGAATATCTAAGTAAAATCGTAAAAATTGGAAACAGTTATCGAAGGAAAAAGGAAACTAATAAATTTTTAAGTGGGTATTTTAAAATCTACCCGTTTAATGCAAAGTAAACATTGGAGAAAATTAAACGCCAAAAATGGATATTATAATTCTAACTCAAGTCAAAGTAGAATTTTTGCAGCCGGTTGAAGAACAATTGTAAAAATTTCTCATTAGCTTGTAACATTTTAAAAGTCCAATTAAAAATGTTATTTTAAATATGTGCCATCCTCTATAAATAGTTTTCGATTAAATTAAATTCAATTATCGCCGCACGCAATATTCCAAAGAAAGGGAAATTTCTTGAAGTGGGAGTAGAGTTAACCAAACGATTTCGCATTAGATTTTTAAATTTCATTTACTATTGCTTTCTCTTCATATCTGGTGGTGTTTTGGCTGTAAAAGTGGTAAGCATAAAAAAGTATAATGTCGTTATAAAATACTGTTTTTTATTTTGACAATTTCTTTCGTTTGTTTTTTGTTTTACTTATATCCTGTACCACTTACCACAAATTTTTAGAATTGTTTTTATCACTTTCAATTTTTTGTTTATAATAATTAAATTTTGTTTTTGTAATTAGTGTTAATATTATTTCTATAATTATTATAATTTTTTTTTAATTCGAAATTGTTGGGATAATTTTGAATATTAAGAAACCTTTTATTTTTTTCATTAATTGAAGTAAGCTGTCCATTTGTCATCCAGGGTGCAATGTTATCTCGTTTTCTTATTAATTTACGGTTCTCTGTGCATTTTATAAGATACTTTTGAATAATGTTAACAAATGTGTTTGATGCAATGTCTGGATTTTCTAATGCATACACAGGGAACCATAAAATAAGTCGAAAAATATTGTTGATTTTATTTGGATAAATAAATTTAATATATTTGTTAGTATTCCTATTGTTTACTTTTTTATCATTCACTAATATGACCTGCAAAATAGTGGAGTAGTGGTCTGTAACGATTGTTTTAAGTATTAGTGGAATTATATTATCTTTTATGATATTATATTTGGATTTGATAAATATGTGATCTAAACAAGATTTGGTGTTACAGGTTTCAAGCTGACTAGTAATTTTGTGTTAAAATTTACAGTGTTTCTAACGTGTTTGGATATGTCTACTTAGCCAGTTCCACATATTTAATAAATGTATAAAAAGTGTAAGATTATTTCAACATAGGTACATACAATGCTATTATTAGTAATAGTAGTTTACTGCTAAATATTAAAAAATTTAAATATATTGCTACGAGTCTTGTTTCAACATTAGTGGTCCATATAACAATATTTTTCATTTTGTTGTGTTACAAAGTTTTCCTCTTTAATTCCTCCCACACTGACAATTTCAGAAAATAAACCCTGTGACATTCCTTTATGAACTAATTGACTTTCTAGTTTCAAACCGCCCAGCTTTGCTAAATTCAATTTTGACATTGACAAAATAAATGTTTCTACACAATTTCCCTATATGGCCATTTTCCATAGGTATTAATATATACTCGTGTCCCAAAATGCCATTCCTAAGTTCGAACTATTGCAGGCTCAAGAACACTCAAGATGCATACATATATGGATACCTTCTCACATCGGAATTAAATACAATGAGGCACGTAACGCAATAACGAGTGAAGTGTCGGAAATTTAGTCCTACAGTGTCGCCAGTGATCTTCATTCGTTTTTCAAAAAGAAAATATGCACTCGGTTCTGGAAGTGGCAATTTACTTTCTTTACAGGCATTGCAGTAAATATTCAATATCACATTCATAAACTAATTATATTATACAAGAATATCGAGAGTTTACCATATTCAAATTTAGTAACCCACTCCTCGCTGTGACTTTCTATTCCACATTCAAATAGATAAAACGCCTATCTACGATTTAGCAGCGACGAAATCACAAAGTTAATCATTAGATATCGTTTACCCTCCGACAAAGGATTTTACAGATAAAATTTTAGCACGGTTCGCCGAACAGTTTGATCTTCACACTTAAACGTTGGCTGAAATTGCGATTAGAGCTCAATTGTAGCAATTTATTGGGAAATAAATTCGACAGCTGCTGAGTGGACGTTTCAAAGTAAAAATGCTTGTAAAACATTGTAACGTTTTATCTTCCTTTTGTGTATAATTCGCTCGAGAGTACTAGAAACGTTTCGTTGAATTGCTTAAAAATTATCTGTTTTAATTAGAGTTTTTTCGAAAAGGGTGATTTTCGTATCCATACTTCCGAAAAACAACATTACTCTTGTTCATTAAATTAAATTAGATATATTAAAGTAAATTTAGATACGGCACTATAAAATTTCAGTGACCTTCTATTTTTTTACTACTATACCAAATGGTGATGTATCACTGTTTTAAATGCAAATATTCAATCAATTCAACTTGACATAGAAATTGTGAATTATTATACAAACAAAATTAATATTCTAATTGTTTACTAATTACAAACTTTTAAAAAGTTTATATTAGTTTCAAAGTTTGTGTTGTTGGAGATTTAAAGTTTATCTGTTTTTGTGATAGTCCAAGGTTTTATTCGTTGACTGACAGGAACGTTTATTTTCTAAAAAATATATTTTCATTAAGAAGGTTATGATTTTAAGTTGCAGTAATCTCTTATTATTATAATACATTAATTTGCTGACTTACCATATGTCTGCACCAGAATATGTATATCAGGATTGATTTAGCTGTGTGCAGTATCTTTTTAAATATTTGGGATTTGTTTTTGGGTTTTATAACTTTTTTTTAAGTAAAACTTTATTGTCATTTTTTTTGTACCCTCTTAAGAATATTAATTTCTGTTCTAAAGTGAAAATATATCATTTCATCTGACGTCTTTTCTAAAGACCTTAAGGCAGTTCCAAATAATATTCATTTATTATCGTGACACATTTAAAAACTTACGATTTATAAAACATAAGTCTGCCCAGACTAGTATAAAAAAGTAAACAATTCTAGCTCTTTTTTTAATCAATAAATCACTTGGCCCTTCAAAAGCAATATTATAACAAATCAAATAAGAGCTGTGCCTTTATATAAAGACAATTCAAAAGTTTAAATATTAAACATAGACTTAAAAGTTTAAATCAACAATTTTAAATTTTCGTTGCTAAATTAATCGTTGCAGGTAAATCTTTTCTACATTTTTCGTTCGTCTTTGTTTTATTGCTACTTACTCTGATGCTTATTATTTAATGATGTGTTTTATATTCATCTAAATGAAATACCTATTAATTTTGATCAACTACCCACCGTATGTTTCGACTTTAAATATTTATAATGTCAGGTTCATTAAAAGTTCTCTATCTATCTTTTATTTTAAATATTCTACGACGCTATGCATTTTAATAGATCATTAATGAATAAAACAAGAAACACTTCGTTAGAGTGGTTCAATCCATCGGTAATTGTCAAATTTCTTGAAAGTGAGTCCAGGATAGAAAGATATTTATAGCTACGTAAATTTCCAAATTATTCCCGTAAGTATAGAATTACTCCTATTTAATCAATACTACTTCAAAATTAATTTATTGAATATACTGAGGGAATTAAACCAGTTATTTAAACCCTATTTGAGAAATAATTCCATAAACTAGGTCCTTAATTAACCGTTTTCTAAGCATTCACTGCTCTTAATTTAGATTATATATTATTACCGTTCTTCGGATTATATTTTTGTGAGTTTTGTCAAAATATCTGATATTATCAGCTTCACTTCATTTTACTGAGGCCCTTCCTATGGGGCCTCAGTATTTCATTCGTGCAGACCAAAACATTTTTAGCCCAATCGAATTAGGTGAAGAACAGGCTTGAGATTCTGAAAAATTGGAAGCAGCAATTTTCCTTCGGAATTCGTTGGAGGGGGTCTCTGGTAGTCTAAATTCAAAAAGTTGGGATTCCAAAGTTGTCGCTACCTCCGCCATCTTGATTTAAAGGGTTATTTTTTGTATCTTGAATAACTCATTTATTTTCAATTTTACAAGGAAAATAGTTTTTACAAAAGTTATTTAAAATTAAATTTCCTACAATTCTGCTTTTTTTTGTACGATCGATTTTTTCGATTTAAACCCGAAAAGAGGGGGTGAATTTTTGGTTATAGAATAACTCGTTTATTTTCAATTTTACGAGAAAAATTGTTATAAACAAAGTTGTTTAAAATTAAATTTCCTACAATTCTGCTTTTTTTTGTACGATCGATTTTTTTCGATTTATACCCGAAAAGAGGGGGTGAATTTTTGGTTATAGAATAACTCGTTTATTTTCAATTTTACGAGAAAAATTGTTATAAACAAAGTTGTTTAAAATTAAATTTCCTACAATTCTGTTTTTTTTCTGTACGCTCGATTTTTTGTATTTACCCCTGAGAAGAGTGGGGGTAAACTCTTATCATTGTATTATCACGTTTCTTTTTAATTCCAGGTATCAGCAAAAAAAAACAAACAGAAAAAATAACGGTACAACATCAATAATAAACGTGACAATACAATACTTAGGTTCACCCCCACTCTTCTCAGGGATAAATACAAAAAAATCGATCGTACAAAAAAAAACAGAATTGTAGGAAATTTAATTTTAAACAACTTTCTTTATAACAATTTTTCTCGTAAAATTGAAAATAAACGAGTTATTCTATAACCAAAAATTCACCCCCTCTTTTAGGGTATAAATCGAAAAAAATCGATCGTACAAAAAAAAAGCAGAATTGTAGGAAATTTAATTTTAAACAACTTTGTTTATAACAATTTTTCTCGTAAAATTGAAAATAAACGAGTTATTCTATAGCCAAAAATTCACCCCCTCTTTTCGGGTATAAATCGAAAAAAATAGATCGTACAAAAAAAAGCAGAATTGTAGGAAATTTAATTTTAAACAACTTTGTTTATAACAATTTTTCTCGTAAAATTGAAAATAAACGAGTTATTCTATAACCAAAAATTCACCCCCTCTTTTCGGGTATAAATCGAAAAAAAATCGATCGTACAAAAAAAAGCAGAATTGTAGGAAATTTAATTTTAAACAACTTTGTTTATAACAATTTTTCTCGTAAAATTGAAAATAAACGAGTTATTCTATAACCAAAAATTCACCCCCTCTTTTCGGGTATAAATCGAAAAAAATCGATCGTACAAAAAAAAGCAGAATTGTAGGAAATTTAATTTTAAACAACTTTGTTTATAACAATTTTTCTCGTAAAATTGAAAATAAACGAGTTATTCTATAACCAAAAATTCACCCCCTCTTTTCGGGTTTAAATCGAAAAAATCGATCGTACAAAAAAAAGCAGAATTGTAGGAAATTTAATTTTAAATAACTTTTGTAAAAACTATTTTCCTTGTAAAATTGAAAATAAATGAGTTATTCAAGATACAAAAAATAACCCTTTAAATCAAGATGGCGGAGGTAGCGACAACTTTGGAATCCCAACTTTTTGAATTTAGACTACCAGAGACCCCCTCCAACGAATTCCGAAGGAAAATTGCTGCTTCCAATTTTTCAGAATCTAAAATACTAATCCGATTGGGCTATTTCACGTTTCCGATCATTGTGAGTCCGAAAATGCAAAAAAAAAATTCGTCTGGTCATCGGTGTGTATGTATACCAGCAAGATAACTCTAGAACAAAAGTTCTAATTGACTTGCGGTTTTGATTTTCTTGAATAATTGCTTCTAACTTAGAACCCTATTGATTTTCAGAATTTTCGGTTCATCCTAACTACTTTAATATCAATGTTCTTCAAATCCGCCTATGCATTTCAATGCGAATTATTTTACGCATCCCGATCATTCCTAACATTCCTAACATTCAATACATTCCAAACATTAGAATTTAGAATTATATCTGTGATGCTCTGTCAATAAAAATTAGCGCGGTGTTGCCAAGTATCCAATTAAAATCAACAAAAAAAGAAATATAAAAAAATACCTTATTTTTGACATAAAATTTCCATACTCTAATAGAAGCAGTTCTATTAATTTATTTCCGCTCACACCCGATGATTTATTTATCCATTTTGAATAAATTGTAGTAAATAATTTTAAAATAATATTACGTCATCTATAAAGTAATAAACAATGTACTTTTCGAAAACTTTGAAACATAATTACTTTGTGTTATCCAAAAGTTTTTAATACTTTTTTAAATCCAGTGAATTTTTTTGTTCTTTATAAACTTACCACAACATACTTGGTTACAGTATTGTGATTACTGTGGTGACGTCACACATACCCTGATTACCTTTTATATAATGTCATATGTCACATTTAATTTAAGTTTGGGGATTTCTAAACGGAATTTGAGGTCAAATTTCGTTTAGCCGAAATCTGTTACATAAAAATTGTTGCCATGACAACCGTTGCCATGGTAACCAGTAAACACAAACCCAAATCTCGTGGTGAGAAAATACATAGTTGCCAAGTTATAGATCATTTAATGTTCACTTTATTTTAGACGAAACCAGCTATGGTGAAACTTGTGCCATGGGAACGCTTGCCATATTAATGAGTAAACAAAAAACCAAATACCGTGGTGACAAAATGCGTGGTTGCCAAGTTACAGATGAGTTAATTTAGCTGTAATCAGTTAGAGAGAAACTGTTGCCATAGAAACACTTGTCATAGTAACGACTAAACAAAAACCTAAATCCGATGGTGAGAAAATGCGCAGTTGCCTCTTATAATTAGAATAACTTTTAACATATTATCTCGATCTAAACTAAAGTGAAAATGAAACAATCTATAACTTGACAACTAGGCATTTTCTCACTACGGGATTTGTTTAGTCGTTAGCATGACAAGCGTTTCCATGGCAACAGTTTCTCCATAAAATCACGCTACGCTCCTCCCAATCACCTCCAAATTACTACAGAGGAGAGCGAGTGAAGCGAGCGCGCCTGGCCGACGTGATTGATACATTTTATTTCATAAAATTTTATTCAAAATTGTTTTGCAAACCTATCAGGAATCTAAATATTAGTATGTTTACTTTACTTTTTGTACACTCTGTATATAAATTTTGACTTACACATTTCAAATTTCTCAATATTTCTTAATTAAAAAAATGTTTAGATAACATGGCTATAGTATTTAAATTTATTAACAGACTTCAAAATAACCTCCTCCTTTTTTGTAGTCGGTTAAAAAGGCGGAGGTTCTCAATTCGTGGCGATATTTTTTTTATGTATATTCAGCGATAATTCTCTAACACGGTGTCCGATTTCAATGATTTTGTTAGAAAGGTGGTTAATTAGGGGTGGTCCCATATAAATTTGGTAAAAACTAATAAGTAAGTCCATGAGAAAATCCTCAAATTCTTCATTATTTATGTATGTTTAGCGATAATGCTTTACCACCTTGTCCGATTTATATGATTCTTTTTTTGTTAGTTAGGGGGTACCTCAGGGGTGATCCGATATAAATTTGGTTAAGATGTTGTGATGGCATCTGCACGTTTTTGAAGTCGGTTTTTTTAATTTTTAATTTCTAATACTTGTTACCTACTACTTGCCTATTTATTTACTCCTATAATTTTTAAATGTGTTTAATTATCTCTCTAGGTCAAATGATATTTTGAATTTAAAAATGTTTGAACGTCGTGATTTAAAAAAGGGTGTATAGATGTACGTTTTAAATGGGATGACTTTTATAGTATTCACCGAGTGACGTCACAGTTAACCCAACACAAATTGAACTAATTCAGCTATGCTTTTATTAATAGTAGTAGTCTTTAAATTTGTCTAGCAGGTCAACCAAATAAATTCACTTGTTTCAAACCTTTGTTAGTATTAAGACGATAAACTTTATGGTTAGTGAAGCATTGGCATTACTTAGGTTAAACCATGTGATGATTTTCACAAGCCTGGATATTTAAAACCATTCTATATCGCATTTTGATTAGGGTTTACAAACTTGTATCGATACCTTACTTGTAATTGCTCATATTGAATCGCCCCTACTCAATAAACAAATTCAGTATTAAACATTTCCTAAAAGATGAAAGACTTACCTTGATTATCCCTTCTCCTGACCTTGGTCCTAAGTTTAAATTTCTACATGAATGATTACAATTTTGCACCAATGGGATTTTTACTCCCACTGGCTAAAATCAATACCGTGGTCTCATCAAATTTATACTGCCGTTCATGATTTTTTTTTGGCTTTGTTATTGTCATACTATCATTTAAATATTCGAAAAACAAATCATTTACATACGGCTTGGCATGAAAAAATCGAAGTGTCTCAGTTGTTTCAAGAGGATGATCATGTTTAGTATATATCGTAATTATAGATTGCAATACTTTGTGAAATAATACCAAATTACAAAAATTCAAACTGAGAAATAATTAATTACTTGTACCAAAAACAAGACGAGTATGTAAAATTTGATTTTAATATTAAACATTAGGTTTATTTAAAGTTATATCCCATTATTTACCTTAATAAATGGATCTTTTAGTCTTGTCCTAGAACTCCACGGAGTATTAGTTTGTTTGTTAATGTCATCCAAAGTTTTGAGGTTACTTCGAATATATATTTTAATTTTTATTTATATCATTTTTGAAAAACATATTTTCAAATTCAGTTAGCATAGACATGTCAAAAGATTCATAAAATGTGAAAATCACAGTAAAACCGTCACTTGCTTAACCTTGAAACAACCAAATGCGTACCGATTCGATTAGCTGGAAAAAAATTATATTATTGACTTGTGTAATTATTTTTAAATTACTTATGTTAAAAATTGTTAAAAGTAAATATCAAAATAAGCATACAAATATTTTTAAATAATTTGACATTTAAGAGAAATTTACACATCCCAGTTCACAGTTGACAACTTGATACTTGACAGGCATAGCCCAAGCATTATTCTGATTTTTGCCAAATGCCAAATAAAATATCCGGTTAATTATTCTATGGGGTTGCGACAGAGAGCCAGTAAATTTGATGAAGGTGTCACTGTGTACTCCAGCGGAATGATGTCTTTACTTCCTATTCCGTTCATAGTTTACTGTTACATATATCACTGTTAGTTTACAAATTTTTGATCCATTTCAAATTGGTGGTGGTACTCGATGTTGTGGCTTTACGCTTACGTTGGCCAGAGTTCGTAACTAATATATGATGTACTAGATGTCTATTTCTTCTTTTCTTACGGTTTTTTGGCGAGTAATTTTAACTTAACTTTTACTTAATTTATATCTAAATTATTTACAATTCTTTTTAGAGTCCTGATGATGCCTTAGTCGGCGGAAGCGCTTGACTAATTTTTAAAATAAAGTGAAATTGTTTAAACAATTTCTCCTATACATAATTTAAATATAAAATCTTTCATTTTCTCCTATTACTCACTGTGTACATATCTACAACCCCTTTAAAGGATTATTATTAAAAAGAAATGAATGGAACGTATTTAAAGTGTGTAGGTTGTTTTATTAATATTAATAAAACTACCTACACACTTTAAATACGTTCCATTCATTTCTTTTTCGTCTTTTTTGTATTCAACGTTTTACGATTACCTGTGCCCCAACTTGCCTCCGCCTCACGGTAGCTACTTTGAAAGGGCAGCTGGCTTCAAGCTGAAGTTCAGTTTTTTCCATCTCTCTTCCTTGGAAAGGTTGAGACAGTTTATTTACACGTGTTGGGATGAGCCCCCACGTTTTTTCTCAATTTTCAACCACCTGTTAGGATTGGTTTTGCTTCGTTTCAAGCCTCAAGTTATGGTTGAGAACCAGGGACCGTATTGTGGCAGCCCTTTTAATCTAATAAATAAAATTTTAAATAATTAATTTTCATGCACCTTCTATATTTACTGACAAAGTCTCTGATGATGGCCTAACCGGCTGAAAGCGCTAAGACTAATTTTACTGAGTTTTATTAATATTAATAAAACTACCTACACACTTTAAATACGTTCCATTCATTTCTTATTACCCAGTATGTACACACCACTCAACCTCTTCAATTATTATTAAAGTTTTAATTTTCTGGCTGGCAGCATTGACATACTAATCTTTTTTACCAATTATTATCACCATTTTAATACACAGGGTGATAAATACATTTAATATTATTTTGTTAACTTTTACTATTTAACCATGTTCGTTTTTTGTATATATTGCTAGTGAATATAAAGAATAACATAATTTTAATTCATATTCATTTACTTATCAGCTTGATTTCACTTTTTTTTTTGGGTATTTTCTTGCATCCTAACAATATAATGACTTGAATATGCTTATTTTTGTGTGTTTAGGGAACGTCTTTTTTATTTATAAATGTAAATTAGTTACACAATGTATCTTTATCTTGTGTGAGCGTATAACTCAAAACTTTTATTCAATGATTAAAAATACTTTGCTTCTGCGTTTTGTTTTAAATTTTCCGTAATAAAACTACTTCCACCACTCGTGTACTTGCTCATTGAAGTAATCATTTTATCCTAGTAAGTAACAAACAGATTTAAACATTTTTAATTATCTAGTGGCGGAATTTAATCCCAAAAACAATATATTATCTTAGTTTTGTTTTAAACACCCCTAGCAGACATAAAACCATGGTCTTAAACTCTAAACCTAATAACAACACAACAAAGATGACCAATTAAAGCTACAGAATTTTGTTGAGCATGTAGTTCCAAAGTTTTATGCCAATTAGAGCAACATTAGGGGATTTACGCCTAAATGGTCTGACATGCATTTACTTCATTACCCACCGACAAAGTAACAAAGTTAATAGGTTAGGTTAGGGAGGATTTATGAAATTAAACTTGTTTTGTACCTAAATATGTAAATATGATTAAATGCTGTGTCGCTAATAATAAACAAAAATTATTATATAGTACCTATACCAGCGATATTTTGCCTTTAGACGTTAAGCACGATGATATAATTAACTGAATATTAATTTATTTTTGAATACAAGGTGTTTAAAAAGTTAAGGTCTATTTTAGGTTTGTAGTAGATGAATTAAACATCGAAATGATGCCCAAATGTTTGCATGGAAGATAATCTGAAAATTGCAGAAAAAACGTATGACAATTTCATTGTCATTGATTCAAAAACGTGAGTAAAGGGGCAACACCGGTTCTGCCTCATTCCCCATGTTAATTCTCATAAGAAATCACCAAGGTACAAAATAGCAATTTTTGTCCAAAAGTCCACGCGTTATGATATTCACGGCAGGTGCTGCAACGAATGTATAATAGAGGGGGGAAACTCCTATGTGCAAAACTGGAGTAGCGTTTAAATCAACCACGTCCACTTCACCTGTGGCGCTGCAGTCGTGTGGTGGGGTGGGTGATGGGAGTGTAATGACAGATGACAGGTGAATATTGATTTTTGTGTTGTAGGGGCAAGGTGTCATGGCGGAAACTGGTGAGTGGCTAATAATTGTGTATTTATTGATATTGTTAAATTTGGTTGCATTCATTTGTGATTTCAATTTGTTTAATGGATTTAGTTATTGTACATTTGTGTTATTTCCTTGGAAGTGTACTGGATGGACAGCCTTCAAATTACTTTAGTAATCGAATAGTAATTTGGTTACACCTTTGTCTTCAAAATAATCTAAAAGAAATATTCAGTAAAAGAAATGCCTTTAACTTCAAATGATTTAGACATCTAATATGTTGATCAAAGTAATTAGTTACTTCTTCTGGCTTAAACTAAACGTTTGAAGACAAAATATTCTATTATTGGTAAGTTTTAAAATTTTATGTGTTAATTCAACCCGTTTCTTAAACTGTAATCGACGAGACCCCATCACTGAAGGGTTCGGTGAAGCTTACGTGCTCAAGAAGGTAACTAAAAATAAAAATTAGATTCTTCATAAAATAAAAAAAAAACTAATCCGGATATAAGTATTTGAAATAATTACCATTTTTGTTGCAAATAGGTAATTTAGTTATAGAATTTTACATTAAAACCATACTATTGAAACAAACTAGGGGCCATTAAAGAATGTTCCATTATTCATCAAAAAGGCTTGTTTGTTATTTTTAATACCTACCTGAGTACTGCTTAATATGTATTAATATCCCTTTGGTCCTAATTTAATATTTATTTTTGAGTTATTATTGACTTACTGGACAGCTTTTTTGAAACCGTTTGTTAAGACGTAAAAGCGCAAATTAAAGACGCTTCTACCTTTAACAATCAATGAAATTTTACATTTGACAGATGTTTTGTGATTTGTTATGTTCGTTTTGCATTTACGGTTGTTAAATAAGCCAAACGGAAACTAAAGTAAGGGTTCTGTGCAAGTTGAAGTAAAAATGTGTCTGTAACATATTTTACCGTGAAATAACTTCAATACCCAACTCAAAATGTTTGGAATAATAACTGATCCTAAGTTAATTTAAAGTACAAACCCTATAAAGATATTTCAAATTTCAACACTGTCAGTTGTTCATTCGCCCTCATCCCAACTTTTTACACAAAGCGTAGAAACGTACGATTCCTAATCGAATGAAACTGTTTGATGACGGTGAATAAATACTGCCATTGTTTCTGATTAATGTTACATTTTTATACTTATACTGCGTTTTCTGTTTCAGAGTATTCTTCATAATGTTAGGGGCACAATGCTGTATTCTGGATTATGTAGCAGCCAACTACTTCATACATAATACATTTTATAATGTGGCGCTAAAATTCTATCACCGTTTTCTAACATGTGAGTTACCGTTTTAAGAGTAAGTGTTCTGTGGTGTACAAGAAGAAACGATACGATACATTTCATTTAAATGTGTGTAATTAATTAGCACTCAAGATGAGACTTGTCGAAAAAATAAATGCATTAAAAAATAATCGGAATACCGAAGAAATATCTAAGAAAAATCATGTGTATATTTTTAGAATGAAGGTTAATTAAAATCTCAGCAAAAGCGAGACCAAGCGTGATGTATCCGCTTTTCAATAAATACGCAGTAATTGTCTGAAGTTATATGTACAAAATTAGCACTTTAAAACTTATAAATATATGTAACTTGTAACATCATTATTCTTATTGCACTTTCGACACTGTAACGTTGTAGTTTAGGAATTAAAGAGTTTTTAAAAAAACAGTTTTTCTCTCAAAAAACCTTAACTGGCGCAGTCAGTAGGATTCGCGAGGGCTACGAAAAACATAATTAACATTCACATCGTGTTAACAGTGATTTTTCGATAGACTCTGGCCGATTCGACGCCTTCAGTGCGAATTGAACTTTCCTGTGGGCTACGACAATTCCGAAGGGAACAAGCTTCAGTGAAGAAGTCAGATTAATGCGTTAAAGGAACCTAGGATCTGTAGCGTCCATCAAGGAACTGTAAGAGCCAAAATAATTTTTTGTCTCTCCTTTTTCATCTCGAAATAGGAAAGATAGTAATATCAAGTTTTAATTTTAAAAATATAAGTAAATAATTTTAAAACTATTAATACTGAATTCTGAAAAGAGTATTATTTATATTGCATTTATTTTCAAATATTTATATGGCAGAATTTGATAAAATTATAGAAACTTTTAATAAGATTTCTTTAGAATATAATAAAGAAAATAAAAAAGGTATTGCGAAACTTGTCAGAAAAATCAATATTCATTCTTAAGATATGGTCAGGCATATCCAATAAAAAGTATAACAGGAATAAATGTAGTAGATAATTTATTAAATTTTGTAACCCATCATGGATTACCTCAAAAAATTACGACAGATAGTGGAACCGAATTTAAAAATTATGGTTTAGAAGATTTTCATAAATAAATATCATATAGATCTTCATTATACTACTGCTAAAAATAGCAATTCAAATTCACCTGTAGAACGTTTTCATTCAAGCTTTTGAACATTTTAGATGTCCCAAACATGAAAATAATGATCTAACTCTTGATCAATTAATAAAACATACCATATTAGCTAATAATAATTCCGTAACAAAATTCACTCCTTATCAAATAATTGAAGAACATATTAATAATGAAGATCCATTTGATTCAAATGATCACCTTATAATTTCAAATTACGTACAAAAACATAAAAAAATTAGTAAAAAATTATACAAGACATAAAAGATAAAACCGAAACAATTAAACAAAAAGTAATAGAAAATAGAATAGAAAATCGATTAGAACCAATTAATTATGAAGAATCAAGCACTGCATATATAAAGACTAAATTAAGAAATAAAGTTTATCCAGTTTATAAGAAAACTAAAGTTATTAAAAATAAAGTTATTTTATTAAAAATTAACAAAGCGACTTATCATAAAAGTATAATTAAAAAACTAATTCAAATTTATTGTTACAGAAACAAGATGAAAATGGGGATAAAAATAATGATAACTGCCTAGTACTTCTAACAATAGAACAAATTAACGCACAAGAAGATATACAAATAACTCCAATTGAAAATTTATTATTACCCATAAAACTAGAAACATCAAAAGTAATTTATAGTAAACATACATTTTTGCATTATATAGACATAAAATCTATAAATGAACAACTTTAGCAGCAATTTACTAAAAATTTTAAAACACTTAAAAATATTATTATTCATGTAGATAATATGACTAATCAAATATCATATCATGGTCTTGCTCAAAATAATTTACTACGAACTGAAATATTAATAAGTTCTGTCCAGAAAAAATTAGGAAATATTCATGCATGTATCAGAAATAAAAGAGGCTTAATCAATGGTCTTGGAAAATTCAATAAATGGTTATTTGAAAATTTAGACTCAAATGATGAGGAAAGATATAATAAAGCTATAGAACATTTGCAAAAAAATCAAAAAAATATCATTGCAGAAATAAATTTACAAATGTCACTTTATAAAAAGTTAATTGATCACTATAATCAGACAATAACAATTTTATTTAAAAATCAACAAGCATTTGCTGATACTCCTAAATAACTCCAATATTCAATAACAAAGAATATAAAAAATTTAGAAACTTTTCTGAACTTTCAAGAAACATTTTTCGTGGACCACTACGTATACTATTAAATCAGAAATATCCATTTTTTTACTGTTTATAATTTAATATATTTTACATTATTAGAAAGTATTTTATATCAGTTGTACTGTATACAATTTAAGTAGATAGGTATTTGATCTTTAAATAAGTTAAAATGTATTCAATATTTTTAAACGTCTAAAGATTTTATATTTTCAGAAAATGTTTTAAATTTAAAGTTCTTTTTAATAACTACCGCTTATAAACATCGAATCAGAAGTTTTCAAATAAAACTTAGAGTTACGTACGTTCCTAATGAGCATCGAAGTAAATCAGATTTAAGAAAGACATTCCAAAAGCAAAGTTTAAAGATCAAAAAGAAACTTAGATACCTCTACAGATCAATACTCGCATTGGTCGTTCATCTTCGTTTATTTAAATATGTTGAAATTTGAATGGGGTTAGTAAATTGCTACTCCAGAATCCGGAATTAAATTACCTTACAATGTTTGTAGTTTTGATGCTATTCAAGAAATAACTTGGTTTATCGTTTGTAGAGAGTTATTGGCATATGAGTATTAATTTAAAATGCATACAGGTTATCCCCGAAAATATTGAAGTCTATAAACACTTAGGTAGACACTGTTTCATTATACAGTGAGCACCATAAGTCTTACCCCCCCTATCTAACTCGTTACTGGAGTCTTCTTACGAAAATCGCCAAGACACGTCGATTTTTGATTTCTACGATGTACATTTTTGTATGAATAGTTTACCCTTAATTTCATCCCTTACTGAAGGGAAGCAACCCTTTAGAAAAATTTAAATGGCATGGGGTGGTGAGTGATAGCTCATTTGAAATAGGGTTTTATTCTCTATTCAACCGTGTAAAAAAATTTGAAATTTGCTTCATTAATTCTCGACTAATTGTTTCAGAATAACGCAAATTAACGTAGCGCACTCATCCTTAGAATTAAAATTCGGCTCTGCATGATTTCGGTTTTGGTTCAGACGTGAAGTAAGACTTTTTGCCATTAGAAGGTCACTGTTAGTCTAGTTGCTTTCCTATTTTGTGAGGTTTTGTTATTTTTAAACATTAATAAATCAACACGTAATGAAGCAAATTTCAAAATTTTTTGCACGGTTGAATAGAAAATAAAACCCCCTTTCAAATGAGCTATCACTCACCACCCCATGCCATTTAAATTTTTCGAAAGGGTTGCTACCCTCCAGTAAGGGATGAAATTAAGGGTAAACTAATCATACAAAAATGTACATTGTAAAAATCAAAAATCGACCTGTCTCGGCGATTTTCCTAACAAGACCCCAGTAACGAGTTATTTAGGGAGGGTAAGATTAATGATGCTCACTGTATATGTCAGTAGTCGCAGAAACCAAAATCCAAGTATTATGTATAAAAAAATAATATAAAAGATAATATAAAAGATAATATAAAAAAATACATACATTATTCTACTAAAAAAGCTAACTTGTTTACATAAAAAAAATGGATAGTAAAAAAGTTACAGGATGTTAAAGTAGAAATTTTAAAAGTAATTTTTTGCTCTTACTTTAAAACATTTTTATGAAAATCTTCATGTAATGTTAGTGAACTATGACTGACTAAATGGATGTTAGTAGAGTTTAAAACTGTTTTAGTTATATAGGTTTTTATAAAAGTTTCACAGTTCCACACATCTTTGGCCCCTCTACTTTTGTAATGAAAGTTAGTTAAAAAGAGGACACCACTGAAATCCTAGATCTATTGTATATTGTATATTTGTTCAAGTTTGTTTTTACTATTTTATTCATGATATATTGTTTTTACATTTTTTTCTGACTGATATCCTCTTTATTAAAACGATTCCCAAACATTTAAAGACTCATGAGTTAACCTATGAAATATTAATAAGAGGGGTAGACTTACCCTCTACTGTAGAACAAAAAAGAAAGCTTTTGAGTGGTTTGTTATCTCAAGAGTTACACAATAAAAGTTTTTCAGAGAAAAATAATCCTTATGATCATGAAGATGATATCACAGAAATTGAATTGTCAATTAAAGAGTCAATACAGAAATAGAAAATTTTACTGGTAATAAATCTGATCCAGCTTTTAAACGAATTAATTCTAGATTAGTTCACTTGTCTAATAATTTATTATATGTGTTAAAAAGGGCAGTATTGAGTTTAGTGAGATCTGAAGCATTTTAGCGGAGATGTCGCTACTCGTTGCATTTGACTTTAAATTTAAAATATTTTGTTTAACCTCTTCCATAGTCGATAATTTTAAAGAAAATGTTATATTGGGCTTAAATTTACGTGAGTCATAATAATCAGTTGTTATGGGATAAATATTTCTAGGACTCTATACAGATAAAAAGTAGTTATTGAGTTGCACTGGATCTTTAAAACGCTCGGGAATTATAATGTTCTCACTATTTTTGATATTAAATGAATTAATTATTTACCAAAGCTTTTTAAAGTCTCTATGATTTAAAAATTTAAATGATGTACTAGATAAGCGGATTTTTGTTTTCTGACAGCACTGATAACGGTGTTCCTGATATCTTTATAAGAAATATAATCAACAATATTTTTTGTGCTTTTATATTTCGTTAATGCCCTGTCTCTTAATTTCATCATTTCTCTTGTTGTTGGTGTCAGCCACGGTGCGAATGGTTTAGTTACTTTAGAGTTGATATAGGGTGCATAATTATCAAATAATTCAAGAATATATTTATTAAATAACAAAATGATAAGCTAAATGTACCAGTTAGCCAATGTTAGTACTAACGATGGTTTACATCATTAATTATGACATTTATATGTTTAATAAATTGTGCACAGGGTGAATAGGATTGTTACTCCTCCAGTTCATTTATTTAATGGTTCACTACGTACCACCGGCAGGGTTCTTCGAAAATTAAAACTAGTCTTACTTGTTCTAACACAAAAGGTCACTCTTCAGGTACTTCTGGATAGCTCTAATGGGACTGGTAATTAACTATGATCCCTCAAACTTGTAGATACTGATATAGCAATTAAGCAGACTAGGAAGTGCAGAATAAACAAGACAGAAACCAGCAGGCGAGTAGGGGTAGCTCTATGCTATAAGTTACTAAGCTCAAAGCTGCAAAAGAAGGAGAAATCGGTAGGTAAGCAAAAGCGAGGGAGGTAGAATAAGAGGCCTAAAATATAATAAAGTTAGCTTGGGTATATATTATTATTACACTTATTACAAGCATGTCTATGACTTACCACTGTTGGAGTGGGGCATCGTAAGTTTTCAATTTGTTCCAACTTAAGAAAATTAAAGCCACAAGTGTGTATATATCCTCGTAGATATAAGTAACTTTTCCTAATAGTTATTTATTCTTTTCAGGTCATATAAATCCGTAAAATACGAAATTGCACCACATGCACGTCTCTAGGTTAGCCAAAAAACAAAACGGGAACAATAAGAAAGAGAGAGACAAATACTCTGGGAAACCATAGAAGTAGTAAAGACCCATATCCAAGTGGTTAAGCAGCCATTAAAGTCAAGGACTTAATAACATTATAAATATCTAGGATTGCCAGACGTCACGCTTCAAGCGTGGCAGCCACGCTTTTTGACTTGCCTGTACGCTTTTTATGCAAATTCCACGCTTTTTAAAAACCGCAGAGGAATCGGATTTATACAAAAATAGACAAATAGACTTGATAAAAGACCCTCGTTTATACGTAAAATAAGTAAAGGACCTTTTTTTTAGAAATATTCACAAAAAATGGATCTGATTATATAACAAATAAGTTGAGAACCTTTTTTATTAGAAATGTTCAGAAAATAGAACCTGATTATATAAAAACGTTCGACTCGTTTTAGGAAAAAATAAGCTGAGGACTTTCTTTTCACAAAATTTGGAACTGATTCTATAAAAATGGTCTATCGTCTCGGTTGCCACGCTTTTCACTTCCGGAAATGTGGCAACTCTATAAATATCAAACTATGATTACTAACAATTACAATGTTTTGTTTTTTATATATTTTATTTTACTTTATTTTACCATGTTCTGTAACCTTAGACAGAACCTTCCCTAGACGCCACTTCTCGGAGAATATGAAAATTCCTATCTCAGTTGGGTTCTGGTACGTTTACCTAGTTTTAAATTACCTGTATTATATTAGCATATGAATAAATAATAAATCATAAAAAAAAATCTTAATTAAATTAATACATACCTGTCGAATTAGAGAATGAGAATAAATAAAAAAACCTGTAGGAATCCAAGATAACTTTTACGTAAAAGTAAGATGGATTTAGCATTTAAATTTGGTTGTGAAAATTATATGTCCTCATGAGTATTTATAAAATCTTATTACTCAAAATAAGTCTTTATGTAGTGTTTGATACCTGTTAGCACTATGTAGCATAAAATCTCAATTCACTTCAATTCAGTCTTGGTTGGAATGTGGGGTGTGGAACACATATAGTTTGTGTGTCTGGATTTTGGGTACTGGAATTCATGGATTAGCTGGATTGGCTTAGGATAAACTCCAAACTTGCATCTGCCTTTTCACCTACTCATTTTATCTCAGGACTTCAGGTAAATACCCTTCATCAAGTTAACTTTTGGGTCTCTCTGCATTTGTTTTTAAATTTTTAGACTATACGATTACACTCAAAAACCATATTTTTTAAATTTCTTTTGATATCCCTTCCATGGTATTTTTATCTTTTAAATAAGCTGTCTTCTGAAATATTTTCTGTAAAAAATTAAAGTTCTTCTCTTCTTTCAAAAATAGTATATTTCTTTTTTAGATAAAAAGTTGTCTTCTGATATGACTTCTTTGAAAACCTAAATATCTTCATATTAAAAAAAAGAAAGGTTTTCTGTGACAAATTAAATTTCTGCTAATGTTTCTTCCATGGGGGCTTTTATCTTTTATTTGACACTAATTTAAAACAAAAATCGCCCGATTAAGAGCACTTCGAAAGAGGCTGCACTTGTAGGCACGTTACGTTTTTCAGACGCATGTTTTTAACTATGACCAATGCTCCTTTTTTACTTAGAATATACTTCTTTACTATAAAATATCGCTTCAACAATCTTAATATTCAAAAATATTATAATACATTTATATGGCATATTCCGGAACTACCGGTACAGTTTCTTTAACTAACGACTTCTGGCAGATAAAACAGATAACAGATAACAAAAAAGTATTTTGTTTAAAATGGAGCCGAATTTCGAGCGAAAATTTGATGAAAAAGGCAAAAGTGCCGCTCTTTATACTTTATCACGTCTACAAAATGGCATCGTTCACTCTAAAATGGAATCGTTACTATTTTATGAAACAAACGACAGAACGTGTAAGCAAAGGGAGAAGAACAAACGAAAGGGAATATTTTAACTCGAATGTTTATGGCGTTTTTGTACATTTATACTATTTCACGGGCATATTTGTGAGTTGATAACTTATTAGTAAATAAATAAAATAATATTAAAAGGTTAAAATAATAATTTTATAGTATGTAACTGTAAGAAACTGAATAAATTGAAACATTGAAAAGATAAAGAATATAATAAATTATTTAAATTCTAATGGTGTGCCATATATGGTATATTCCTTATTTAAAATTAAGGGGTTGGAGAAGTGGAAGGGAGGGATTTGACACATGACAGATGTATGTATTGTTAAAATTGCATTTTCTTAAAATTCAATGAATATTACCAAATAACAGGGTGAACTATTTTGAGATGCCCACTCTATACAAAAATCAATTAAACTTCAAGAGTATCGTTGGCTTTACTTTATTATAACCAGTGGTGGGCTCCTGGTAATTTAAAAAGGGTGTTAATTTTATTACATGATGCACTTACAAACCACCCACTTTTTAAACTGTGTACAGACCTATTTAAATGTACATACATACATACATACATACATACATACATACATACATACATACATACATACATACATACATACATACATTTCTTAGGTAATGTATCACAAAGTTTCTTATTACATTAAATTCAAATATGGTTGATCCATTTTTCCGATTCACATTTGTAAGGTGACAACTGCAAAACCATTTATCTTATCTTCTCCATCCAAGGTTTATTAATTGAACGTTTTCTTATTTATGTCATCAAGTAATTACCTTATCAGAACAATCCATAATCCACAAATTTTTTGCTCACTTCATATTATTTACAGTTGGGTACAATATACATGACCATTTTTAAGTAGTCTTAGAAGTGTCTTAGATTTTGAAACACAAAATATAAATTACAGGCAAATAAAACAACAAGACCTCAAAAATACTTTTACGCTTAAAAAAATATTAAATGCTTTTACCTTGAACCTGAAGAGGTTTTTCGGGAATAATCGTTTAATTAACATAAATATTAAAGTTACAGTTCTTATGCAAACATAATTTTTGAATAAGCAGAATCACAATAGTCTTATGGGGCTTATTATTAGTTTGTTTGGTTTGGAACTTTGGATCAGGGTTTCCAGATTATGTTTATGTTATGTACCAGATTTGTCTAAAAAATGTACTAGATTTTTAAAATTCCATTTGCAGTGACCTCTACTCCACACCGAGGAAGAAAAAGTACTAAATTTTGCTTTGAGCATCTTAGAATAGCAGATTCTTCGACAAGGTTCGTATGCCCTGCCCTATTTTGTGATGTCACGCCTTGTTTTTGTGCGACGCAAGTAAAGGGACTATATGAGTTCGGCCTCATTCCTTATGTAAATTAACATGGCAAATCGCTAAGGTGAAAAATAGAAAAAAAACGTCGATATCAAGGTCACGCGTCAAGAATCGAAGTCGGGCTTATCAGTAAATATGATAGGCTCTTGGACACCAATGCTTTTTAAATGGAAAACGTGTAGTTCACTCTGGACAGTAGAGTGCTGGTGTGGAAATTTAAGTAAAGATTGGACAAATATTGCTAATAATTTAAATGGGGGAAAGTTACTTGTAATAGGGTAAAGTCAACATTGGACAATGAAAATAAAATATATTTTGTTTCAAAATTATATTTTTAAATTAACAGTATTAAGTATTTACAGTAACTCAATGAGTTTTAAAATTGTCTCTCTTTGAAGCTCACCTTTTTTATTTGGGCCTATTTTCAGTAAACTTGTAATTAGTTTCTTCTTCTTAATTTGTTTTTATTTGTAATTATTCCTAATTTCCATTCCCTGTTCTGTTTTGTAAAATTGTCTTCGTCTTCGTTTCTCGTTAGCTTCTTCCCTCCGCCTTATTCCTTCGGCACCTCTATCACATCAACATGTTGATTTATCATGAAATTCTTTTTCCGATGTGTAATTTTCTTGGTCTTTCTAAGTCTTTAACACTTTCAGATGCTAATTCTGAAATTTCTGTGCGTACTAGGCAACACTGTTTTCCTCTAGAATGTAACCAATTTTGTTTGAATACTCTTCTAAGCGGCTTCTGTCCATCAGCACAGGTGATGTATCTGAGGGTACCAACAGCATGTTCCAAGCAAATTATTTTCTTGAAAGTTGTTTTTGAATGGAGTCGTATACCGGTGCACTGTAGTTTTTTCTTGTAGACTAACATTGTCCAATGTTGACTTTACCCTATTACAAATAACTTTCCCCTATTCAAATTATTAACAATATTTGTCCAATCTTTACTTAAATGTCCATACCAGGACTCTACTGACTGTCCAGAGTGAACTATACGTTTTCCATTTAAAAAGTATTGGTGTCAAAGATCCTATAGCTATCTGGAACAGTTTGGTGATAGGGTGTTGTATTATGATACAGACAGTGTTATTTATACATATCAACCGGGTCAGTGGAATATTCCTTCTGAGTCATTCTTAGGGGAGCTGACACATGAGCTAGAAGAATATGGTAGAGGCTCTTATATCTCAGGGTTCATTTCAGGAGGTCCTAAAAGAGAAACTGAATATAAAATTGTTTGCAAAGTTAAGGGCATTTCTCTTTCCTGCTCAGCATCTAGCCTCATCAATTTTGACTCTATTAAAAAGATGGTTACCGACGAGACCGACCCAATATATATTACAGCTACACAGATCCGACGAACCAAAGATCATAAAATCATTTCAACGGATGTCCAGAAAAAGTATCGACCTAACTCTACAAAATGATGTTTCGAAGAAAATGGTTCATCCTACCCATATAAATTTAAAGAAATATAACTACTTTTTGAAGATCTGACAAACAGAGCAACAAACTAGAGATTTAATGAAAGTCAAAAACTCTCATCGAAGAATTCCAAGAAAAACAGTCTCCGATTATGCGCAGAGGTTGTAAGACCTGAGAATTTCAAAATAAACTATGCTATGGTTACCTCTTACAGAAGATACAGACTAGAAGAATGCCATTGGAATGGTTAATAAGGACCGATAGATGTTGTACGCAATAAATATTTTTAATTTTGTAAATTAAATAAATATGTTTATCTTTAATGTTGTTTTATTTCTTGGTGTTACCTCATAGACGCAATATACTCTTAAGTGGGCGTGGCCTTATGGTCGAAGTAGCTAATTAGATATGGTGAAAAGTGGAGTGGTGGGGGGCTTCCAAGTAGCCCATTACCTACTAACGTAGTTTAAATCAGAAATATTGTTTCACGGATCTGTTGACGTGTTGACCTCTCTTTTTAGCTAAACGCATTCGCGAAAACTTCTCGCCCGTCTTGCGCTATACTTAGGTATACTGTGTCACAGAGACGCGATCGGCCAGAGCTCAGTAGCGTACCAAAAAATATAAATTAACATGTATCAAAATAAAAATCTTAAAATTGAATTTATTTTTTAAGTTAGTTATGTAATTTTAAAATAATGTCTTTTTATGAAATTTAACTAGGTGTTCACTGCACAAATGAACCAATGGAGAAACCACCCCTTGGTACCTACCAACTAAACATTCTTAAACTAAAATAAACCAATTTTAAATAACACATCTGATTTTTATTTAAATAAAATATGTTAAGCCTACTATGTGTTTGTATTTATTAAATACCTAAACAAGTTTACCAGAACTCGACCATACAATTATTTATAAAATTTTGTTTGTTTTTACTTTTAGTGGTAAACAAGGTGTTTCGTAACATCTCTGACAAAAGGAAGGAGGAGAATTCTCACCTAATTTTAAGACGAAAATGTGGTATAAAATGAAAAAAGGAGTAAAACCTCTTATTATGTGTATCAAATATCACTGGAATATTGTTTATTACTAATTAACAATAAAAAGAAAACGCATCAAAATTAGGAGAGAATTCTCGTCCTTCCTTTTGTGAGAGAGGTTATTTAAAATAGACTAATAAATCAGACTTTCAAGCTTATTTAAGAAGACTGTGGTTACTACAAAAATGTCCTATTAATAATTAATAATTTTTCTTTAATTTTATGGTTTTGAATTTTATATCAACATTTTAAATAATTCTGTTTATATTTAGACATCTTTCCAACTTTTTAATTAGATGACACAAATTTCTAACTAAAATTAAATAGTTATTTTTTCATATTCCACTTATACAGTCTAATTTTTATTATTACTTAACAAATGAAAAATGTTCAAAGTGGATGCTATAAAGGTGAAATTCCTTCTTTTACGAGGATGTTCATAAAATATTAGGTTTTTCCCATCACCTTCATCTCAATCAATTTGATAGCGATACTAAGAAAGATTTATCGTATATGTTACATTTTCTTACAGTTTTGAGGTTGATGAATGTAGTTTCAGTGATAATTTTTAAATTAACAGTCACTAAAATATGCATATTCACTTATATGGTAGTAGCTGAAGTAATCAAAATAATAAATGAATATTTTCACTTGTTTTATAAATTCATATACTTTTATTAAAACCAAACAATTGATATGAATTCCTGCCCTGGCGTAGCTCTGAGCACCAGGAACAATACTCCTGAGGGTATGCTTCTCTCTGAAATTTTATAAACAATTTAAAAACTGATAACAATAATAAAAAAAAAAGTTCTCAATTTTCGAGGAGTTAAATTTCTTTCTCCTTTCTACTACCAGCTGGTATTCTCTGCTACTGAATGCTTTTAGAATTTGTAGATTATTCAGACTTTGTCATTATCAATGACAAATAAGAAAATTAATTCCCTGTCAAACAGCTTGTACTTATCTTTTGGGTCTCTTTTTTTTTGATTCTTTCAAACAGTGCTATACTGTTTACTTCTTTAAAAATTTGTGGTCAGTAATGCTCAGATTTTCAAAATATCCATTAATTGTCAATTTCTATACATCGACTAATCTTCACTGTGATTCTTATTGTTGTTGTTTGTTTCTTTGTACCAAGAAACTATTTGGAAATTATTATTATGAAATTTTAAGGAAAGTTACAAATTCTGATCCTCCCATCAGTTTGGAAAATCCAGACTGATTCAAAATTTTTGTCATCCATCAAAATCACAATTTCTATAACAACCAATTAACGTTTGTTTTTTTACAAATTTACAACTTTTACACATTTCACATAGTGGGTGATATTCTTCCTGATGCTCAAAATACATCCAACAGGAATCCACATCACAATATATTTTTAATTAGGAATTCTATTAAAAAATATACTCTCAATATAAGCAAATATCGCCCTTTAGTTTAGGTATTATAGTTGGTGCTGATGTCACGCACGGAGCGAATAGCAGTTAAGCGTTTCTTGAAGTACAACTCACATTCATCTTCAACATCGCATTTCAGATATAACAAGCAATTTATCATAGTTTCAATTTATAAATGTCACAAACTATGTATGTACCTCAGGTTTTGTTGGAAATATTGTTTTATGTCTCCTTTTCTTAAATCTCAACTCGTCAATGTCATATACGAATTGCTGTAAGTTTAAACGATTTAGAAGAAATATTAATGTTAGTAAAAAGTATAAAACTTATTTAATAAACGTTTATCTACGAGTATCAATACTGTGTAAAATTTACAAAGAATATTTAAATATTTACCTACGTAAAGATAGAAATGTCAATGTCAGTTCAATCATACTTTGAATCGCTATGTGATTAGCAAAATTTTAATAAATAAAGTTATGTTTCCTCAAATAATTATAAAATTTAGTATTCGATAATATTTTTCTAGAAAAGAATTAAAAAATCGATAGACAACCATGCATAGTATATAGAGAAAGTAAAAGTTGAAAAGTCTTTTGGTAGGTAGAGAGGGGGTAAACGTCAAACCACGTCGGGCGGCTCCGAGAATTTCACAGTAATGTTTACCTGCCAGTGTCGTTTCATAGAATAAGTAATTTTAAATTGTTATCGGCGGAACCGGACAATCGCATGTATTTATGGATTATAAATAATTATTAAACATGTATAATAATATTTAAAATATAATTTTACAAAATTTCAACAGCTATTCACAATTTATTAAACTATTTACTCGAAATTGTTATTAACATCTATAAAATAATTTTGTACGCCAATGTATCGCGTCCAATTCGGTGAGATCCGCTGCCAACCTGTCAATTTATGTGTATAAAGTGGGAAAACTGACAAAAGCATTTCCAACTTTTACTTCTGTTCTACCTATCAATTTATCAATAATGAAAGAATTAAATAACAGTTCACTATAATGACGTTGAATATTAGGCAAAATGTATATTACTTAAAAATTACTAAATATAATATTTGCAATATGTTTTTGTTTATACGAACAAAATATCCATTAATTGTTTTGAGCAGTATTATTGTAGATCGGTGCCCTATACAAACATTTCACCCCCTCATGATAAATCATTTGTCATAATTTGGTAGGATATAAACCTATATCTCAAATTGTTACATTTTCTGTTTACGAAATCCTTCGAACTATAATTTATTTGAAAATGGGTATGAAATTCGTAATCTTGGGAAAATATTATGGCACATGAGGCTTTTAATGCTAATAAATCCATTAAAGGTTGAGATGAAATGAAAATCGTATATAATCGTAATAAATCAATGTTTAAATTCGAGAGACGGTAAATTGGTGGTTCTTACATTAACAAGACTATAAGCAAACACTTATCATAAAATAAATGAGAAACAATTTGATTGTGAATGAAAGACCAAAGGCCGATTAGAAGTATTTCCAAGAATTTGGACATTTTATAAAAGCTGAAAGAATGTTTATGAAACACAATTTATAAGAGAAATAAAACGAAGAACAATTAATTTTTCATAACCAGTTTCATAATGTTTAACATTATGCAACTGGTTGCATAAAGTTGGCACTTGCTGCGATTACAAAAAAATGTCCCTTGGCATGACAAAATTAGAAAAAACTATTTAATTAACAATACTGGCACAATTTACATTGATCCAATAATATTAGAATTCATAATAACATTCTATTAAACAATAGTGGCATACCTTTAAATGTGCCATTATTGTTTCACTAAAATTATAATATTCAACTTACCTTATCGTACTATTTAAAATATGCCACTGTTGAGTCTTTTTACGTTCTTCACTCTGCAATGGGCGCTGACACGCTGAGTTTTTGTACCGGTATTGTAAGATACGCCACTAATGTTGGTTGGTTAAACAAAAAATTGCGAGTGTTATGGCACATTGCAATTTTTAGAGATATGCCACTATTGCACCCAGTTAGCGATATGGTTTGTTGTATATATTTTCAAATTGATGCACTATATGACTAATACAACATAACCTTACTAAATCGTTTGCAATGTAAGTGTTTCAAAATTAAAATAATTAGATTTCTACAGCTTTATAAAGCAAGGATCATTTATAATAGTACTAAAACAAGCAATTTTATCACGGATATCGCCAAAACTATGGTTCTCATTTTGTATTGGGGCATGATGATTCAAAACATAATTAAAACTGACTGAATGATACTTTTCTTTTGATTATTACCTAGGTAACGCAGCAAAATGTTTTGGTAATTTTTTTTACTATTATCTGAAAAGTAGGTACCACTTCTCTTTTATATCGCTTCGCTTATTTAAATCTGATATTTTTAGACCACACACTCACACTCACATACAAACGGTTTGGGAATTAGTGTAATACAAAAAATATGATGTAGGTACTGTTAAGACCTACCAAATGTAATTGTTTTATTTATTTATTTATTTATTTATTTATTTATTTATTTATTTTTTTTTTATTAATATTATCTATCCTTAAATTTCTTTTATCTATAATAACTCTATATAGTATTCTATTATGCATACATTTTTTGAGACTACATTACAGTTATTTTAGAGTTTTCATCGGAAACAAATTGATATTGATGTGGAATTATCGCAAACTAACATCTATATAATTAATATTTTTAAAAATATTATATGCTTAAGAAACAGTTGTATACACACAACCAAACATATGGAATCATCTTTTATTTTTCATAATTTTTGAGATGTATGAACATTTTTTGTTTATCAATAACACTCTATTATTACCAACTAAACCACATTGCAATAAAAATAATCAATTAGTTGACAAAATAAATACAATGGTACTTTTTTGGTTTCTGAAATGAAATGAGATTTACATTTTTAATAGCCGAAAAGCAAAAACAAGAAGAAAATTGGTAATTTTAACAATCCGTGTTACCACCTCTAGCCAACATTGTCTTGGGGAATGTTTTCCCATTCTGCTAATGCTGCATCAATAAGCTGTGCGACATTTCCTCCATTGTTTCGACGAGCTCTAACCCTTCTTTTCAGCTGGTCCCACAAGTGTTCAATAGGATTTAGGTTTAGTGAACATGCAGGTCAGTCTAAAGTTGTGACACCTTTCGTTTCCAGATCGTCTCTAGCCACTCTACTGGTATGGGGAAATGCATTATCGTGCATAAAGATAAAATTATCCCCATTTGCAGTTCTCCAAAATCTAGCCATTGGTTCTAGTACTAAATCAACATACCTCGCACCTGTTAAAGTTTATCGAAATGGTAACAAAGGAGTTTTTGCTGCCAGCATAATACCTCCCCAGAACATTACAGTTTCTCCTTAAAATGTTGAGACAGATCTGAGAGCGTGGAGTCTCGCTCATCTTCCTGGAGCTCTGAGAACCCGAATTCAATGGTCATATGATCTTAGGCCAATTCTGGTCTCATCCGGAAAAAGAACATTTTGCCAGTTCTCAATTATCCATTTATGGTGTTGAAGACGCCAATTTAGCCGGTCAATATTATTTTGCCTAAATAACGGTTGAACCCGTGACTCTCTCCTACTGTACAACCTTCGAGTGCGAAGTCTTTTTATTAGGATTTTAACTGAAACGTTCACACCTTTAGCTTCCAGAAGTTGTCGTTGTAGCTCTGGATGCAAAACACTGGGATTTCTTCTAGCAATTGATTTCTTCTAGCAATTTGGCACACAAAGTGGTCCTGTTTAGTTGTAACTCTTTAACGACTTTGTTTGGGCCTGTTCTTAAAACTTTCTAGTTCCAAGTGCCTTTCATATGTTTTCGATAGAACACCCTGAGTATCGCCTACTACCTCTGCTATGTCTCATTGGGACATTCCTTATTAATTAAAAGTAATAATTTTTCCCCTCTGTACATCTGTTAGTCCACTATAAGGCATTTTGTTGTTTTTTTGAACCGAAATAAAATTACCGAAGGATCGTGATTTTACTTCTGAACACAAAATTCACAAGATAATAAATCGCAGCAGTCATTTCTTCTTTAATATCATGTTTGTTTTATACAAAAAGCCTTATCTTAAAGGTGGATACCAAATTGTTTGCTTACAGAAAGTTTATTCAGAAATACACAGTGATTCCAGATAAGTTTGGTTGTATGCATATGTATATAAAAAGAGTTGCTAAATTAATTCAAAGCAACAATATAGAATCACTATGAAGCATTTTAATTTTATTAGCTGAATTGTATAAAATAGTTGCATAAATTAACAATTTTATGGTAATTGTGAAAACGATTTCGAATAAAAGAATTAAAAAAAAAGGAATGCATAATATTAAAATACGTATATAAGTTACTGTTAAATACATGCACAATTTTTAACCGTAAATCTAAATACGCTCCTATACAATCACGCGCTTGATTAAAAACAAAACCGTATAAAAAACTACGACGTCACATGCATGTGAGTGAAAAGTTACGTTGGCGTAGCTATCCGGTAATGTGTAAATATCATGATGCATTTTAACTTTAAAAAAGCTTTTCATTACCTTACTAAAACTTAAACCCTCTCTTCGCATTCTACATAAACATAAATTTTTTGGAATTATAAACACCATATTATTTATTTTCTCCATTGGAGTTATTTTACAATAACTAGTAAATCATTTCTATTAAGATTTCTGTCAACTTTTTTTAAACGAGACATTTTTTGTTAGTTATAAATAGTATCTGAGGATTAGAGGATTAGAGCCTGAAAATTTCCAATCCGTAACTAATGGGAGTATTATTGAAAGGATGTAATGGCATTATTTTTTCCCTTGGGTTTGGCGTCCCGTCTGCGTATACATGATTATGGATTATAGCGACACTCGTTTAAAGACGGAATAAAAAAATATATATGTATAAAGGACCGATAATGTTGCGATATTTATAAATCCGTGGTAAGTTATATTTTATGCACTGAGAAAAAATTTGATTTATACAGATTTGTTTTAACCCTTAACTGGTATGCTGGGGTCTCGCGTGACTCCAAGCATTTAAAATCGTTTCAGTAGCTGCGCTCAGTAACTTGCTTTAGTTGATCACGTTTTCGAGATATTTACTTTTGAGGTCACCGCTGATCCCAGTATACCAGTTACGTTTTTTTTTTTAGTTTGGCAATGGCGAATTAATATTTAACAGAGCAACAATTAGAGGACAGAATCTATTGACAATTTTTGTAGTGAATACGACGAGGATATTAGTGATGCGCCAACTGAACAAAGTGAGCATGACTCTGCGTCTGAAGTCGTATATTCCGAGAGCGAAGATGATAATGGTGTTGCAGGTAGAAGCGAGGCAAGTTCAAGTCAAGATACAACCAGTTATTATTACAGAAAGAATCGTTAGAAATGGTCTAAAAAGGCACCAAAGAAAAATGTACGAACTACAGCTCACAATTTTGTAACGCACTTACCTGGAATAAAGGGGACAGCTCGGGATACAAAACCTTCCACACCATACGAATCTTGGAAGCTGCTCTTTACTGATGACATTTTTTAAATTATATTAGAACACACAAACGCCAAAATTACTGATTTGGCTATAAAATATAAAGGTAACCTCGTCTACTATGTCGATTATCTAGATATAGTTGCGCTGTAACATATAGTTTTAGGCCTGATGATGGCAGAAACTAGCCGCCACTTAACAAAAATGAAATTCTGTGGTAAATGACTTTTAGTTTTCTTTCCTTATTTTAATTACTAACAAATCATCATTAGTGTTAATCATACATATTTGTTTTCAATTCTATTACGCAATATTTATGTATTGATGATAATTCCTGTCTCATTTTATACCCCGTTCTTGAGGCAAGGTAAGCGGCTTCAAGTCGTTGTGATGTGAAAGAAATTGATTTCTGCATTTGAGTATGTTAGTATGGTTATAGTTTTTTGGAGATATTTTAAAACTAAGGCAAGTCCCAGTAAGTTCTTCTGAAAACATCAATATTTCGGTACATATTTAGAATGTACCTATTTGAGAAAATTTTGATCACGACGGATAAAAAGATAAAAAAGCTCTGCATATTTAATGCATAAAGTTGACTTCAATAAAAGCATTTTGTAAGTTTCACGCCAATAGACTATCAATCAGAAAAGGCGAACGTACTCTTATTTTTATTTAAAACTACCTCACGGTTTACCACTTTATCGACACCCGCGCATTACTTATTTCATACTACGCAATCACTTAAAAGAGATAAAGTTTTAATAGAATTTAAAATACGTTTCGGGGTTTATTATACCTACGCTTTAAGGTCTATAAATAATTTCAAGAAAATCACGCCAATTGGAGTAGTAATCGTCTGTTCAGATGAAATTAGTAGAATGAGCATATAAATAAATTACTGTTGTTTCTATAAAAAACAGGATTGATGCTACAAAAGTCACACGGGTGGAATTCAGTGATTATTGTGGATGTTTTAATGCAAGGATCTCAATGCTTGGCAAAAACCTCTTGACAGAGAATGTCTTCAGCTCCAGCCCGAATATTTAAAAACTATTTTTTTATATCAACGCACTGACATTTTCAACGTTTATGGAGGTTATGATTGAGAACCTGTGTTATTTTTAACAGGTCTGTTATTTTATAAACACACAGAAATACTGTTCACAAATAACGTGTTTGTTAAAAATAACATTATTTGTTCATCATAACCCCGTATGTCAGTTTTGTTTGATAATGCAAGATTGTACGGAGAGTGCGTAATAAATACTATCTCTATATTTATAACATATATTCCACAAAAAATGCTGCTAAAGTAGACAATGGCCGACAGAAATACGGGTCATATCATAATAACTACATGCATCTGAATTAAATCCAAATTGTCACATGGAATTTCAGATTCAATTATTGTTGTTCTACTTGAGAGATTGAACTTACACGTCCAACATACGGCTGTGAAACACCATTATTCGATATGGTGCACCACACCAAGGTTTTGTTCTCAAACTTATGGAATTTTCTCTATAATTATGTCAATTTTATTGCGTTTATATTGCGTTTTTATTGCGATTTTATTGTGTTTGTATTGCGTTATTACTGCGTTTTTATTAGTTTTAATTGCGTTTTAATTGTATTTTAATTACGTTTTTATTGCGTTTTAACTGCGTTTTCATTACGTTTTAATTGCGTTTTAATAACATTTTAGTTGCGTTTTTATTGCGTTCCTATTGCGTTTTTATTGCGTTTTTATTGCGTTTTTATTGCGTTTTTATTGCGTTTTTATTGCATTTTTATTGCGTTTTCATTGCGTTTTAATTACATTTGCATTGTATTTTAATTGCGTCTTTATTTTATTTTTATTTTTTTTTCGTATTTTTATTGTATTTTTATAGTATTTTTATCGTACTTCATCCAATTTTTGTTTTTATAATAATAATAACAATAATAAAGTACCTTTATTTTGCATTGTAATATACAATACATGAAAATATATAGAGGCGAAGTCTAGCTAAGCTACTCCACTTAACCTCTGAATAGTAAGTAATTTGTTTACAAACAAAATAATATTTAAAAAACTTTAAAATTGATTTACAGAACTCATTTTATATATAACAATAGGAATTTAATAAAAAAAAATTAAAAATGAGTTTAAGAAATGGTAATAAAAATAAAACTATAAGGTAGTAATCACAATGCAATGCCCTCATTGATTAGCTAATAAACTAAATTTTAAGCGTTCTTGTATTTTTATCGTATTTTTATCGTATTTTTATCGTATTTTTATCGTATTTTTATCGTATTTTTATCGTATTTTTATCGTATTTTTATCGTATTTTTATCGTATTTTTATCGTATTTTTATCGTATTTTTATCGTATTTTTATCGTATTTTTATCGTATTTTTATCGTATTTTTATCGTATTTTTATCGTATTTTTATCGTATTTTTATCGTATTTTTATCGTATTTTTATCGTATTTTTATCGTATATTTATTATATTTTTATCGCATTTTTATCGTATATTTATCGTATTTTTGTATCTACCAATCATTAAAAACATTTATTTCGAAGCATTAGTTCTTATTGGCATACTAACTTTATCTATCATTTTCAATCACTTTGTTATGTTTTACCAATAGATTATTATTATTATTAGTATTAAATTAGTGGGTAATCTACCGGACATCTACATAACAGACTCTCAAAAAATCGTTTTTTTATTAATAAGTACTTAGTGTAATTTAATTTTTTTTTAATATGATTTGCTTTAATACAATATGGTTAATTTACACGTATGATAAAGGCACAACAATATTTTTGGGCAGCTTAAACTATCTATATTGGTTAAATCAACAGTTTTCATAAAAAAATATTTTTGTTTGTTACGTTTTTTGCACTAATTGTTATAAACAGGCTGATGCGTGTAAATTTAGTGACGTAGTCGGCATTTTTTTAGTGGCAATCCCCAGTTTTATTTTTTTATTCTGATACTACATCCAAAAAAGGCAACATGGTAATATAATAATTTATTTACCCTACATAAGGAAATTTTGGAGTTACACGCATATATCCTACTATAATATTAAATAGTATGGAATTTAAAAACAAAATTCACCTGTCTCTGATTTTATTTTAAAAATCAATATTTTCCTAATGAAAAGTTCAACTCATATAGTCAATTTATCGTTAAAGTATAAAATCTTATGAACGTTAATGAAATTTTTTCCAGAAAATTCTATCTTCGACCAAACCTTTAATAATTAGAATGTCGATATTATATTAAAAAAAAAATATATTACTCTCTAGACGCATCAACCAATATTGTAATACTCGCGAAAATTTCATTATTTTTTTTTGCGATTGATCATATCATTTTTAAAATATTACATGTGAAAATGATCTTTTTTACTACCTACACTCTTTTTTTCCGTTAGGAAACATCTAATTTAATCCAGACATTTTTCGAGTTCAAAATATAAATGCCTAAGGGACCTATTGATTCATTTCAATAAAATAACAGATGAATAAAAAATAAATTGAAGGAAGAAAATAATTAGTTCGATACCAAGAGTTATTGTTCGTTTTGTAACAGAAGTGCAATTGTTTTTTTTAGACAAATGTATTTTGAAAGGAAACATTTACAATCAAAAAACAAGCTTTATAAATTTACAAGTCACTGACGATTTACTAAAAATGTAGTTTTATACTCCAATACTAACTTTCTTAAAAACATTGGTTTTTTGATTTTTTACCATCATAATTTCCCAAAAATAAATTTAAAATCCTCTTTTAGAAGCTCCTAAATTAAAGTAACCTTTTAGGCGACTAAGATTGAAAGTAAATTATTCAAACTGTTAATTTTCAATAGTAACTTTTATTTTATCCTTGTTTTATCGTTATTTTATCGATATTTTATCGTTATTTTATCGTCATTTTATCCTTATTTTATCCTTATTTTATCCTTATTTTATCCTTATTTTATCCTTATTTTATCCTTATTTTATACTTATTTTATCCTTATTTTATCCTTATTTTATCCTTATTTTATCCTTATTTTATCCTTATTTTATCCTTATTTTATCCTTATTTTATCCTTATTTTATCCTTATTTTATCCTTATTTTATCCTTATTTTATCCTTATTTTGTCCTTATTTTATCCTTATTTTATCCTTATTTTATCCTTATTTTATCCTTATTTTATCCTTATTTTATCCTTATTTTATCCTTATTTTAGCCTTATTTTATCCTTATTTTATCCTTATTTTATCCTTATTTTATCCTTATTTTATCCTTATTTTATCCTTATTTTATCCTTATTTTATCCTTATTTTATCCTTATTTTATCCTTATTTTATCCTTATTTTATCCTTATTTTAACCTTATTTTATCCTTATTTTATCCTTATTTTATCCTTATTTTTTCCTTATTTTATCCTTATTTTATCATTATTTTATCCTTATTTTATCCTTATTTTATCCCTATTTTATCCTTATTTTATCCTTATTTTATCCTTATTTTATCTTTATTTTATACTTATTTTATCCTTATTTTATCCTTATTTTATCCTTATTTTATCCTTATTTTATCCTTATTTTATCCTTATCTTATCCTTATTTTATCCTTATTTTATCCTTATTTTATCCTTATTTTATCCTTATTTTATCCTTATTTTATCCTTATTTTATCCTTATTTTATCCTTATTTTATCCTTATTTTATCCTTATTTTATCCTTATTTTATCCTTATTTTATCCTTATTTTATCCTTATTTTATCCTTATTTTATCCTTATTTTATCCTTATTTTATCCTTATTTTATCCTTATTTTATCCTTATTTTATCCTTATTTTATCCTTATTTTATCCTTATTTTATCCTTATTTTAACCTTATTTTATCCTTATTTTATCCTTATTTTATCCTTATTTTATCCTTATTTTATCCTTATTTTATCCTTATTTTATCCTTATTTTATCCTTATTTTATCCTTATTTTATCCTTATTTGTATCCTTATTTTATCCTTATGTTATCCTTTTTTATCCTAATATTATCCATATTTTATTCTAATTTTATCCTTATTTTATCCATATTTTATCCTTATTTTATTCTAATTGTATATATCTTTTTTAATCCGTTACACTTATCTATTACAATTATGGATTCCCTAATTTTACCAATGATAAATGTAAAAATAAAAAGAAAGAACCACGTCCTTGGTTGAAGGTTCTGCTTCACGAAGAATTGAAATTCAGCACATCTTCACTTTTTTCACAAGAAACCCGCCTTGAAATATCCTACTGACTTCGCCAGATAAGTTTACCAGATTAAAAACTTATTTTTTAAATTTTGTTATATTATTTTATAATAAAATTATTAGAAATGACAATTCTTATAAATACATGTAAAATAATAATCATAACTTTCCGGTATGCAACCTTGCTGTTAAAGTTCACATAACTATCAATAAAAAATTTCTTGTTTCTCTTAACTTTTAATATTTCAAAAAAGTTCTCAATTCTCTTTTTATATTCTATTCACCATATTCACTTTTTTCTATTTTAATATGTATTTCAATATGTATTTTATTTAATATGTAATTTAATATGTATTTTAATATGTATTTTAATATGTATTTTAATATGTATTTTAATATGTATTTTAATATGTATTTTAATATGTATTTTAATATATATTTTAATATATATTTTAATATATATTTTAATATATATTTTAATATATATTTTAATATATATTTTAATATATATTTTAATATGTATTTCTGTAAAAACAATTCAAGTTGGTAGCATTGGTTCAGTTAGTATCCTTTCACTAGCCTAGCTTCTGGGTTCCTCATAAGGAATGTGGAGGGCTGTTGTCCCAATCAGTATTGCTAACTAGAGCTATTTTTGTTTTTGTAATGTGTCATTTTCTATTTAAAGTTCTAACCTTCAAGTTATTTTTCATATACAGTATCGGCTATCGAATGCTTTCCAATACGCTTTGCCAAGTGCATGTGAAAACTACTGAGAGTTAGCATTAGGCGAGCAGGAAACGAATATCTGGCCGGCCAACGTTACAACTGGTCATGTCATGTTTCAACTAGAACGTTTTAAGTTTCTTCGAAAAATGTTTTAGGTTTTATAATAAAGACTTACTGATACTAAAAAAGAATAATTTTATGCTCTGACATACGTTAATTTTTCCAATGCCTACTTTACAACTATTTTTGTAATTTATTTCAAATTTTTCAAAGTGAACTTTTTATTAACTCATCATTTTTTTCTCCTACGTATATGGATGCCAGAAGTTTCCTCTATTTCCGAGCGTTGTGGATATTTTCACTGTAAACAGTGGTTTGTTGATTTTCATGTTTTCCTTTCCTCTGGCAATGTGTATAAGAATATAATAATGGTTTTGAGTTGTGCATCGATATTTACAAACTGGATTTGATTTATTTATTTATTGTCAAATTACATAAATAAATAAACAAATAAGTCTACGATTGTAAATCGCAGAGGGAATTAAGTGTACAAGGGAATAACAAGTAATTTACAAGTTTAAAGGAATAAAAACGAATTGTTGGTTAATTGGGCGAATTGCTGAATACACTGAGGGAAAAAATGTTTATACCATTTAAACAAACGTTACGCCATATTTAGCATCATCGAATTCATTAAAAAATAGAATGCTGAAAATACGATCATCCTTTCTAAGTAAGACGAGCTTACGATCTAAATAAAATTCTGAATTTCAGTTGGCGAATTTTAAGTGGTGCCAGACCATACAAGCTTTTCTTCGCTCGGTTTCCAGAAGAAGAATATTCTTCGGTTCATCCTTTCAGGAGACAATTAGTTCCATCAGCAGAGAATTTTTTCACCCGATCAGATGTTACCTGTTTTATTCTACCTAAATCTATACTAGTCTAAACTACCCTATTTTACACTACTCCTAAACTATTCTATTTCCTAGCCTACCCTATTGCAAATTATTCTAAGCTATCCTAAACTATTCTTAACTAATTTAAACTATTCAAATTTATTCTATTTACTATCCTACCCTATCCTAAATTAGTCTAATCTATTTTATTACTATTCTACGATTAAGTATTCACACTATTCTATTTCTAATCTATACTACCCGATACTACCCTAAATTATTCTATGCTTAACTATGTACACTATTCTACTTCTACTCTATTCTAATCTACTATAATTACTAATTTACCCTATTATTATTACAAACAAATTAGGGCTGAGGAATGAATTCTATTAAGCCCAAAATTACAAAAGTTCAATAACAAAGATTAAAGTATTAAGCAAATAAATAATGAAAACAAAGCACTAAAAATAAACTTTTAGTTTTTCTTAAAAAAGTCATCGAGTCCGTTTTTGAATACATTTACTGACTGTGCGCGAACAACACTCGAGGGTAAATTATTCTCCAAGTATAAAAAACTTTATTACAAAAAAAGTTTTGTCGGGTACGTGTTTTACTTAATCTTCTGTGGGTAAATGAACACAAAATCGCCATATTAAGCCGTTCTTCATACGCGATGGTCTGATTCTGCCGAAAGGTACTCGAGTAGCGTAGCGTTGAACATTTTCCAATTTGTTTTGATCACAAACCAGATCACGGACACTACGCAGGTCCGACATATTCCATCAACGGTCTAACGTAAGTTGTATAAAGTTTAGAAAATGTTTGAAAGGACTTTTTTAATAGGTAAAGCATTGAGTTAGAACGTTTACATACCGCTCATATGTGCTCTGATCACGTTAATGAAGAGTTTACAATGAGTCCCAGGTCGTTATAGGAGTTCATAGTTACTAACGCACTACCGTTTAGATAATAGTTCACGCGCGGGTTATTTTTTCCTATATGCAGGACCACACATTTTTTCGTGTTTAAAGAAAGCAGCCAGTTGTCACACTAGTTTGAAATAGTTTTAAGGTCTTCTTGTAGCTGGGCAGAATCTGTTACAGGATTAGAGTAACACGAGATATTAGAATTTAAGTCTTTGCCTAGATCTGCAGCGTATATCAGAGAAGAATGTTTATCTGAATGGTAATATTTCTATTAGAGACATGTTTTTTTTTTATTTCCCACACCATAACCAAACACTTGAAGCAATTTTTAAAAAATAAAAAAAATCAATTTATTAAGGTCAAATCAATGGCAATAATAATTTTTTAATAAAAGTACTACATTCATAAAACAATGTATAGTTACTTAATTATTAAGATTTGCTCATTTAGTTGTAGTTAACAAATGGGTGATTATTATAGAGAAAATATACCACTATATTCGCCCTCATTGAGTTAAGATTGCACTAGAAATATAAAAGAATTTCTTTTTTTTATTCCAAATTTAAAAATTAAATAAAGCCCAAATGACATCAGCACATTTTTGTGATTATTTCTGCGTACAGAAATAATAACAAAAATTTTCATTGTTGTAGACCAGCAGACCCAAATTGTTTACTTAAATTTGGGGCCTGCAATGGTAAAAATGTTTGATATTATTTCTGTGCACAGAAATGATCTCAAAAATGTGATCGTGTCATATGAGTTTAAGTAAATAAAAATAAGTGGTGTGTGAAAACTTTCTTTTCTTGTTCTTAACCAAACATTTTTAATAAATTTTAATCTAAAAACTCTCTTGAAATATTAAACATTTGATACTAAATGTGCAGTTATAACATTCCTAGACCGAATGGCTCATCCTCAATCCGAAATAAAAGCATTTATGCATTATACATTGTCTAAAAGTCTCGCCTTTTTTACTAATGTATAAATTAAAATGGCTACTGGTACTATATTTAGCTCTCTGCTAATCTATGCATAAGTATATTATTTCGAATTACTTATCTACGAAACTATTAACTATATCCGAAAACCCATATTCTCTTAATAATGCACAATATGAGTACGTCTCCATATTCAATAACCCCCTGAATAGAAACCACGCACTTTGCACTTCACGACCTATGCTCACGACGACTGAACGTATCTACTGTGGCTCTGGACTCAACTCAACGACTGTGCAAGATGATATGGTCGAAGAACGCTCAATATTTTAAGTCAGAAACGACTTCGGCAAATTCTTCGCCATTAATCGTAACGGTTTGGTACATTTATTGTTAACCTGTTTTACTGTGGTTGTTGGAAAAATATTACTATCTTGCATATTCAGTTGCTAGTTTTACTGTGGTAGTTATAAAAATGTTACTAGTAAAGGTCTAACTGCAGTAGTAATAAAAATTACTGATTCAGTAAAAATAGTTTACTGAGATGGTAATACGAATAATAGTAATTATATTTCTAACTGGAGTAGTAAAAAAATATTACTGCCACGGTAAGAATTTGGACTGTAAAACTTAGTTTATAGTCCTAGGCACATCTTTGTTGTTAGACAATCTAACAGTAGCAGTAAAAAGTTTTACAGCCAAAGTAAACTTTTTAGTAGTAACACTTTCTTACTTAAGTGTTTTCCTCAGTGTAGTGAATCGTTTGCTTTTGTTCCTAAAGTTTAAGAATGTTCGCCAGTTTTTCAATTCCACGTTTTTTCGAAAATTGGGCAAAAACGACCTCTAGTATCTTACACAACTGATTTTTCATATTTTTCGTTTTCTCTGCAAACGAAGGAACGTACGTTTTCTTGAAACTCGAGCAAGGATCTTCATTCATCACCTCTTGCACAATCGATAACAAAGTATTCGTATTTTAAACAGCACAAAATTTTGTGAAAGTTCATTGAAAAAAATAATTTTTACGATCTGTCTTCGGTTTCTTCGTCATACTAGCTTCGCTGCATTTTATTCTAGTGTAGATATACTGCGGATGAATTAATAGATCATTTTAAAGAAATTGTGCAAATTGAATAGTGTGTAAAACTTTAGGACCCCTCGGAGAATGCTATACAAAGTTACATTTTTTCACAGATACAATATTAAACTTTTTTACATATTATGTGTTTTTCTCTTTTTAATAATTTGGTTTCCACAAATATTTTATGTGAGAATTTATAAAACCATACCACCAATATAATTAGTTTTATATTAAAAACTTTACTAATACTTTTCCTAATAATGAAATTTGGTTAATGTCTTCACAACATGACGTTAACTTATTTCTTGCGCTAACAACTAGTAGGATATAAATAAAATGAAGATTTACAACCCAATGGACCGTTTTATTTCAACGAATACTAAAAAAAACAATTTCACTTCCGTTTTCTAAGTAAAATACGACGTAAAATGGCGATCTGCATTTTATTGCAAATTTACACTGAGAAATCTAATTAAGGAAGTATGTTTTGTCAGGAGAACAGTAAACTATTTTATGTTCTTACGTAAGTTTAAAATTGCAGTAGAATTAAGAACTGAATTGTGATTTATTTTATAGTGTGCGATAAAAATAATTTTTAAAATCTTGTCAGACAATTTTTATTTATCAAGGATTTTTTAACTAGGATATTGAATTTTATATAAATTTTATCATTTGATAATTAAATATATGTGTAACACACCATTTATAACCTTCAATAATAATACTATTATAAGTTATATTTCCGAATAATAGATAAGTAACAAGCACCAAAAGTTAAAAAAAAAACAAAATTACAGAAATAAATATCGTTTACATACTAAAAAAACTTTAAAAAGATTAAAACTTACTTTTAAAGATAGCACAAGTAGGGGTACTACAACCCGGGGGTGCAAGGGTGCGGTGCCCTAAAACATTTTTAAATTTTCCCGCTATTTATGACTGGATAAATACAGCAGTAAGAGGTGTTAAGAAAAGAAGACAATTGACTAGTGCGCCATTATATACTGGTTGCGATTGCAATCGCCTATACAACTTTTGCGTACAAAAAAAAAAGTTATACGTCTCGCTGGATTGTCTCTGTAGATAGTAACTATTAAAAGTGGTCGAATCAATATATTATATCACAACTAATAAAACTTTTCAAAAAAAGCTAAATACTCCTTAAATTTTAGTAGTCAGTAGCAATTTTTGTCAATTTATTATCGATTCGAAAGTCGTGTAAGAAAATTCAATTTTTATATAAAGAAACAGGAAACTATTCTCCATTATTCAAGCATGACAAGACAAGTGCACGTGAAAGGACTTCCCAGAGCACAGGTTTAAAATGTTAGAGCGGAAATGAATTATTACGAAGTGTAACTTACTCGTAAATGTGGAAAATGAGAATGATTTCATTAAAACTGTAAAAGTTATGAAAAATGTTTCCATGGAGTCGCAGGGGACACATTGTCATGAAAGCAGTGGTTTTAATATCCTACTGCATGTGTCTATTTTTTGTTAACTACAAAATGGATATATAGGCAATAGTAAAGGGACAGCAAGAGTTCTGGCACAAAAACGACAATTTTTCCATGTAAATCTCCATAAAAAATTCTAAGGTCCAAAACAGCAATATTGGTCCATATTAAGGTCACGCGTCGAGATTCGGAGTCGCCATACAAAATGGCGGCCATATATGACATGAACAATGAAAAAATAAACAAGGTAAACGAAAAGTCAAAATGATATATTATGACACTAATGCATAATAGAGCCTTTAAAGCATGAGCAAAGAGTTTAAGGACACGACGCGCAGCGGAGTGTCCTAAACGATAGTGCGAATAACTCGTTAGCGTAGCCTAAAGGGGTATGGAAACACCCTTTATTTAATGAAAGACAAGATTAATAATTATTGCTCACGCAATATGTCACAAAAAAGGAACTCTTGGTTATTTCATTTCCGAAATTTTTCAGTTTTATTTCTACTCAAACATGAAATCTATATATAATTTTATCAAGGGCCGATAATGAATGGTCCATTATAAAATGGGACCAAGATTTTATGAACTTAATGGTCCCAGTAGTCAATAGACCTTTTAATATTGATTATGAAATCGGCGGCCCGATTTATGCAAGGACTGATTGATTGATTGATTAAATTCAGGGCTCACAATCAACTTGTTCATTTGAATATGGGCCTGGGTTCAAATGATAATTTTAATGTATTATGCTCAATGCTGAATACACCTATTTAGTATCACATGATTAAACATTTTTTTGTGTATTCAAAGAGAGCATTTTATTTAAGGAGCAAAATATTAAAAAATATTTCCATTTCAGTTTCCTCAATCGGCATTATTTCCCTTTGTAATTTGTTTTATTTTAAATCCGTCGTATTCAAATAGAAATATCCTTACTTGTAAAAATTGCAAGCGATAAAGAAAAAGAAAACAAAAACCTTTCTAAATTCAGAAAGTGGATTTAATACAAATTTTATTTGCTGTATCTCAGCGAGCGAGGATTTATTTTACATGATAAATAAGAATGAATCTATAAATGGGCTATGGCGTAGGCTTCGATGAGTTTTTTAGTATTCTTTGTTTGATTTTTGGATTTATTCGTTTGACATATTGAAGCCTTTTAGATATTATTTGTTTGTATTGAAAGTAGGTATACTATTCTACACGTACACAGAAATAAATTATATTCTGTAAAGACGGTAAGGTATAAGAATTGATTTTAAAACTAAGACGTTGCTTTAGCCAAATTGTGAATGTACCTTAGAACATATATAGTCAGGAAGGAGCACGCCATGTCCGCGTTAATCTAATCAATCTGACGGAAGTGGTAACCATATTGTACTATGGATGACTCATCATCATATGATAAATGGTTTCTAAAATTGGTTTACAATTTTAGTGTTTAAAATTTGTTAATAATTTGGATGTTTTAAGTGTTAATTCAAACTTTTATCAAGCGTATGTTTTGTAGACATTTTTAAAAAGTATTTAGTGTTTTAGTATTTATTTAGTATTACTGTAAATTTTTAATTTTTCACGTTAAAAGACTCGCAAGACAATATGGTCAGTTGTTCGTCTTGTGGATGTAGCAGCACAGCTAAAAGTTGAAAGGAATAATCTACATTTCATAAGCAAGTATTTTGTTCTCTCAATTTTTAACCACATTAAAGATTTAAAATTTTTTTAATGTTTTAAATTTGTAAACAAACATGGTAAGTACATCTGCGATCAATTGTGCTCATAGGCGTAGTCTCATGATTTATAGGGTATACATACTTTTATTTAAATAATTCTTTTATGCAATTATAAGATATTTATGTGGTTGTTAAAATAAATAAATTATTGTTCAATTTAGATTTATAAATTGATGGCAAGTAAACAATTTTCAGAGTTCTTAAAGATTCTAGATTTACAAATTATATAAATTAATCCCAGGTAGATAATTTTCAGATTTCCTAAAGATTCTCAAAAAACAAAGTTATGGCTTGAGTTCATGCAACAAACAAATTGTGAGCCAAAATATACTATTTTTTGTGTTTACGCCATTTTAAAGCAGATTGTTTTGATCGAACCTCAAAACCAAGAATAAGACTTCTACCAACAGCTGCTCCAACAATAAAAGTGGTCCGGTTGAAGTATATAAGTAAATAAATTCTTTAATAACTATATCATGTGCCATTTTTTTCGTATAATAAAAGTTTATATAATTTATTACAAAGTTATTTACAAAAACGAACACAAATAGAATTAATAATATCTCGAGTAAGGAAATAAGTAGCATATCGCATGCCTCAATATACTGTCTTGGGTCCTATCTTGCTTAATTTTTTTTTAAGTAATTTGTCGTTTAAATACAGATGAAAATATTGTAAGTTTTTCAGACGACACAGATATTCTGTAAAATGCAGAGAACTGGAATTGATTAAAATTATTAATAGAAACAGATCTTTCGAATGGTTTAATTATAAAAACTTACAAATCTTTGATAAAACTTATGTTGTTCTATTATACAAAAAGATGGCCTCTTCCTATAGAAACAATAAAAGGTAACGTTCAGTAGTTTCATATATGTATTACAAATGATATCAAATACCTTAGAGTACAAAATGACTCTCATCATAACTGGACTAAGCATACAAATGTATGAATGTTGAATGTACATTTAAAAATATTCTATTTTGCACTTATAGAATCTTTATTACGTTATAGGATCATTTCTTGGAAAGGTGTTTTACCTGCTTATGCCAAATTTTCCCTGCAAAAATATTACTCATAATATTATGTAATAAAATGATCAGAAACTCTCTTCGATATTAGGAAGTTTTATATATGTACTTCAACAAAAATATCACAGCGGTATTTGACCTAAATATAGGTATGGGATATTTAATTTTTTTTTAACGCATATTTACAAAACATATTTACTTTTCAAACCTTAATAATTTCTAAAATGAAGATTAATAAAGACATTGTCATAATAAAGACGTAAAAAAGTCAATATTTTTACTTTCCTATCTGTATACAGATATAAGGAAAGTATAGGAATCATGATTTTTTTCGACCTCGAGTTTTCGACGGATTTTTACGTTTTGAGGTCCCCTGAATCCGTTTTGACTATTTTCGCGATGATGTCTGTGTGTGTGTGTGTGTGTGTCTGTGTGTGTGTGTGTGTGTGTGTGTGTGTGTGTGTGTGTGTCTGTATAACGCATAACTCATGAACCGATACACAGAAAAACACCAAATTTTAAACTTAAGCTTTGTTTCAGCGTCCAATGAGCTGATTAGATTTTGGGCAGAGTCTGAACATCTGGGGGGGTACTTTATAGGTGGTCATTTTTATATTTTATGGAATATATGTTATTTACGTTTGTAGAAGAAAATTCTTCAAATAAAAGTTACTTTTAATATAATTATCTATAATTTTTGTTTTATGCAAAATTTTCCTAAAATGGTCCGTATTCGAGAAATTTGACAAAATGTAAAAAAAATAATTTTTTATAAAAATTGTTCAAATAAAAGTTGTTTGTAATATAATTCTCTTTAATTTTTATTCTATACATAATTTCTCTAAAATTGACCGTATTCGAGATATTTAAGAAAATGTGTAAATTTCGAATTTTGAAGAAAACTCAAAAACGGATAAAGAAAAAAACATTAAATTTTAAACTTAAGGTTTATTTTGGCCTGACGTGAAATGATTAGATTTTGGACACAGTCGGAACATCTGGGGGGGTACTTTATGGGAGGCCACTTTTATATTTTATGGAATATATCTGTTATTAATGTTTGGAGAAAAAAATTGTTCAAATAAAAGTTACTTCTAATATTATTATCTATAATTTTTGTTTTATGTAAAAATTTCCTGAAATGGTCCGTATTCGAGAAATTTGACAAAATTTGCAAAATTCTGATTTTTATGAAAGTTTTTGAAATAAAAGTTGTTTGCGATATCGATCTCTATAAGTTTTGTTTATACATGATTTTTATAAAATGGACCGTAATGAAAAAATTGTAGGAAATTTAAATTTTTCATTATTTTCGTTTTCCATGAATATCTATAGAAAAATGTTTCGAGGTAGATGTATGTGGACAATGTATATATTTAGTTTATCCTCTAAACATTTATAGAGATGCTGCAATAGGTTGTACAAAATAACCGGAAAAAGCCTATAATAACTAGATAGGAAAGTCATGTGTTGGACACATCAGATTTTTTTTTATACATTATTGCTTTGATTATTTAAATGAACTCCCTCTATAAATTATCCCAAAAATATTGTCCTATATTTATCCCACCCAACATGCAATTTTAAAGTAAAATTTATTCACATAATGAAGGTTAATAAAAAAAAAATGCAAACTTGAGAGAAATCGGTAAATTTAGATAATATGCAAATGAGAATTTATGATTTTCTTTTCTACGCCCCTGTACGTCACTGGTAGACCGGAAACACTTGTCGCCATATTCGTCTAGTTCACTGTCAAAATTAGATACCATCGCGATTCCAAGATCGTTTTGGATTCCTCCTTCCTGACTATATACAGGGTGTAACTAAATAAATGTAAAACATTTAAGGGGTGATTCCTCATCGAAAAAAAGATAGGATCTTTCATATAAAGAAACTTCATTGGAGTATCCCTTGTTAAGATACAGCCCCTTAATGGGGGTACATAAAATTTGTTTAACAATTTTTTTCACAAGCACTAAACAAGTTACAATATTGAAATTAACCTGACATTTTCTACTACCAAAAGGCACTTAGCCAGTTATTTATTTGGTTTACCCCATGGTTGTAAGGGGTGGAAAACGCAACCCCTAAAATTTCGTTCCAACGTAACTTTTTGTCTTATTATTTGTTTACCTATTTAAAATTTATTTTCGATAGCCTGTTTCATTCTAAACAAAAAATGTCTCTTGAGTTTTTTGTCCAAAATAAACCAGTTCGCAGCAAAAAATTATTTAACAAACAAGGTAGATATCGCCATAAAATGAAAATACGAAACTAATTTATCTAGTAGGCCGGTATTAGCGATACTGACAATTACATTGAAATCAAGCTGTCAGTTTGTAAATTTTTTAAATTGAAGTAATACTACAAACAAATTTTATGTACCCCTTTTAAGGGGCTGTATCTTAACAAGGGATGCTCCAATGAAGTTTCTTTATATGAAAGATCCTATCTTTTTTTCGATGAGGAATCACCCCCTTAAATGTTTTACACTTATTTAGTTACACCCTGTATATTCTAAGCCCCCAATGCAGTTTAACACTTAGCCAAAATGGTCATCTACCAATCAATTGTGCTAAAGGTCTATCAGTTTCCCGATAGTTGACGGTTTGTTGGGTTATAATGAAGGTTATTTTAAACTGAAAGTGATGTGAAAAAATAGCAGTTAAATCACCATCCGTATTCCTAAATTATCTCGAGGTAATTAAGAATCCATTTAAATCTCGAATAATTTTCAGTTTGCTGAAATTTACTCCATTCATTCAATCAATTACTGGCTTAATTAAATCATTCGTTGAATATATAAAAAACGGGAACAGCGATATTCTTGATTAATGATACGATTCAGATAGACTGAACGAAACAAAAATATTGCTTAACAGAAAACCGAATTATATATGAACAATAATGTCTGTATGCTAAGGGCCAATTTCATAATAAAATTAAAGCAGGCTTCAATATTGAAAGGAACCATATCGATTTCGTAATACAATGGGCACCTACTTCATTCCTTTATTGAAATTTCCACACCGACAGAATTACTTGAAATTTTAATATGATAATTGGGGTATATTGTTCGATTGCGCCATTCTTGTAACTATACAGAGCGATACAAAAGGTTCATTTCAAACTCATAAGTGAAAATGAGTTAATTTTTTAGAAACATATTACTGAATCTAGCTTCTGATATTTTGAAGACAAACTATATCGTTATATATTTATTTTTTCATCACACATTATAGAGTGATACTGAAATTTAGGCTCAAGGTCATACTACATTAAGTAATATACCATGAAACATGAAGGGCGGATATTGGAGAAAAGGGGACAATTATGGGCTAGGATATTTCTAGTACAACGATAGCCATCTATTGATGGACATCACAATTGAATCGGTAATTTCGAAAAGGCCACATCTCCATTATTTGGGAAAAATGAGGTTAACCTCGCCATGTTTTTCAAAACGCGCTAAGCTTCATTTCACGTGAAAATGCCACATCTCCGCTATTCGATAATGTTTTATAATGAGCGGTGTAGTTCCCTGTTTAGTTCGAAAAGGCCACTTCTCCGGAGATGTGGCGTTTTCGAAATAAAGTGCGCACGCATCACATGTGATGATTCAGCCGCTGTTGGTGGCAATAACAGGCAGTCGTTTTAGTTTTTAGTTCAGTCTCAGTTGAATGTTACTACGATTGGGTTTGTGCATTGTTTTTACAAAATGAGTAGCTCTGAAGATGAAAGTAGTGCAGTTATTGAAAATGAAGAAAGAAAGGCGTGATTAATCGTACCCAGTATAAAAGTGAAGTTATTAAGAAGGCCAAAGTGAAAGGTGAGGCACATTTTAATCATGTCGGAAAAAAGGTTTTGGCGCGAAAAACTGGAATCAACTGTAGTTGCCGCAAAAAATGTTGTGAACAGTATTCAGAAATTGACAAACGTGCATTGTTAACATCGTTACATGATTTTGATAACAAAAACTCACAAGACTCCTATTTGCAAGGTCTGATAGAAGTAGCTCCCATTAAGAGAACCAGAAAATCTCAAAATGCCATTAAGCGTATAGAGAGACCTAATAATTTTTTGTTTAATACTTGTTTAAACGGAGTACGTAAGCATGTATGCAAGAAAGCATTTTTGAGTTTATATGGAGTTGGCGAAAAGCATGTTAGACGATTATGCCATCTACTAACGTCGGGAACCACTCCAAGAGATAATAGAGGTAAATCTATTAAATCTAGGCATAATTTAATACCAGCTGAGGTGTGCTTTCAAATAAATGAACATATAAAGTTGTTCGATGTAAAGGAAGTCCATTATGCTAATGTAGTGAAAAAGTATTTACCTGTTACGTTGGATGTTAAACAAATGCATAAAATGTTTATCGACAAATTTCCTGACTCTAAAGTAAAATATAGTTTTTATTTAAAGTACTTTCATGAAAATTTTACATATTTTTTTGGTCGTCCTCAAGTTGATGTGTGTTCTGCCTGTGAAGAACTTGGCCAAAAAGTTAAAAGCACGACCCTCAATGATACTGCAAAACGAGTTGCTGTTGCCGAACTCATGGTTCATAAAAACAAAGCTAAGAAATTTTATAAAAAATTAGATCAGATTAAAAAGCTCTCTTCAGAGACTGACGAAATACTGGGAATCACAATGGATTACATGCAAAATTTACCAATACCAGACATACCTGTGCAAGAAATTTTTTATTACCGACAGTTATGGGTTTTTGAGTTCAGTATTCATAACTTAAAAACGGGAGAAGCTAAATTTTATTCTTATCATGAGGGCGAGGCTTACAAAGGACCCAATGAAGTGTGTACTTTCTTAAAACACTATTTTGAGCATGAAGTTTCAGAGAATGTCAAAGAAGTTCATATATTTTCAGATGGTTGCGCGGGCCAAAACAAGAACCACACAGTAGTTCGATTCCTTTTAGCCCTTGCATCCTCGGGAAGATTCAATAAAATTGTACATTATTTTCCAATCAGGGGCCACTCATTTCTACCGTGCGACAGAGACTTTGGGGTAGCAAAAAGGCTCATTCGCAAGCAGGACCGCATTTTTCTTCCTGAAGAATATTATGAGTTAATAGAACGATCATCAAGTAAATCTCTCTTTTCAATAGAAAGGGTTCATAATGAAAACATTCTGGACTTCAAGAAATGGTGGCCCAAGTATTACAAGAAAACCGTACTATCTATTGACTCCTATCAGAAAAAAATCAAAGATGAGAAAATAACTTTTCAAATTTCACAGTATAATGAATTCGAGTATGACTGCAGAAAACCAGGGATTGTTAAAGTACGTCCATTTATTGATGGGCTCATGTTCCATGAATTTTCCTTGGGAAAACCAGCTGGAGTGTGTCCTGATTTGCCATCAGAGCCTGCTTACTCAGGAAAAATTTCTATTAATTTCAAGAAAATGGACAATATTAAGAAACTTGTCCAGTATGTACCAGACGATAAAGTGTTTTTTTACAATGAACTGATTTTATGGCCTACTACTAAACAAGATGAATCACCCGAAGAAGACTTTTAAATAACATATTTGATAACTTTAAACATTTTTTTTGTTGTCATCTAATAAATTATTCATTAGTAATGCTAGTTTTTTTATTAGTTATAAAATCATCAGTGTTTGGTTGGAAAAGGCCACAACTCCTAAAACAAAATAATTTTTTTCAGTGTACTTAATTTGATTTTCTTTTTTTTTCGTAAATGAAACTTCATTTTGCATTACATCTTGACACTTTATTCGGAAAACAGAAGCATAACCTCACGAATTCCAATATGAAACGTTTTTTTTATCTCCTGTAAAATTACCATTTCTGGAGTTGTGGCCTTTTCGAAATAACCGATTCAATTATATGCGCGTTAGCATTTGTAACCGCTTAGTGATTACTGGTTTCTTCTTTTCGCAGAGGTGGTTCTGTTAAGTGTGAATCATAGATTACTAATGTGAATAGATGGGAAACTCAATGGTAAAATTCTGAGTCGATGTGCTGCCATCTATCAAATTGGAGTGGTACTAAAATTCAATATGGCCGCCACGAGCGGGCTTTTTGAAATTTAACTTTGTAGTAGCGCAAAAATGTAATGAAGAAAATCAAATAAAGCAAAAAAATTGGAAAAATATTTAACTAGTTTCAAATCATAAAACAACCATATTGACTGTTTTTCGCAACATGAGCGCCTCCTGACGGCTGTTTCTTTTCCACCTAGACTTCTGACAATTTTTTCCCTACTTTCTTATACTATCTCCGATAATACTGCAAATTTTCAGAGCTGTACCTTATCATTTATTTTGCGAAAAAATTGCATGTTTAACCATCTATCCTTTCTTTTTACTTCCAGGGTGACTTCTGTCTGCCCGCCTCTCGCTATGTTGGTTACAATCAAAACTGTAAATAACAAAATTTTGACTTTACCGAGTCGCCCCTACTTTTGTGTCGCCAGCTCTTAGACTATTATATACACATAGTTTATACGGGGTTTAACGAAAAATGGCACCCAAAAACAGTATTTTCAAATTATCTCCTTTCCGAATCATTTTTTTTATGAAAATAGTAGAGTAACAAATTAAACTAGAGAAAATGTTTTACAATTTATGTAGTGACATTTTTTTTGTAAAATGAATGGTTTTAGTGCAAGAGCGAACCAAAGTCTACTATTCAGTATATATATGTCAAAATTGAACAATAATTGGCTATGAATAAAAACTGTAATAAAAAAGTGAAGATTTTCACAATTTGATTTTCTGAATTAGTTTCTGAATTAATATCCTATTTTTTATTTAATCGCATTCAAAATTTGCATGTGTCCTTAGAATTAAATTTAAAACACCTTTTATTCTTTAACATTTTTTGATTTATTTTAATTTAAAGTCGCTTTTGCAAAAAAATATGTTTTTTCATTTTTCGTAACGACGAAGCCAAGGAGAATGCGAAAATTTTGTAATAGTAAAGTACATGTCAAGATATTTACTGTTATCAAATTTTCGCAAATTTTTAATGCGTTTAATTCAAATTATTAATGAAAAACTACTTAAAACGCAGTACCTATGTACATACTGTAAATAAAATATTTTTGAAATGAATGAAATAAATGTTATATCTTTTTTTCAATGCAATTTAGACCGCAAAAGGATCTTTGTAGAAATCAAATTTTAAAAACTATCTTTAACATTTGAACAAATAACACTCAACCTAAGCCAGCTCTGATCAGTATGTTGGCGAACGATTCAAGCATTGCGTTCGATTTGCCAAGTTCCTTTAACTCCTTTAACACTTTTTACTCCAAACGACCCTTTAAGCGTTCGGTTTAGTCCTATTAGTGACAGCTTAACATGCTGGAATGTCATTTAAAAGCACCCTAAAAAACTCCGCTTCTGTCCCGCTCCAGCCCCTGACTATCCGAACTCGCCTTATAGGTTGTCAGACCATTGCGATTTCTAGATTATATTGCAACGAACTATACTAGACTATTCATATAGCAATGCACCATATACAAAATTTCGAAAACGTTCATAATTCCTTACTTTTTGGTTTTAAAATTTTGAAGTAAAAATAATATGAAATAATTTTTGTTTATGGATAATAAGACAATTAATTGACATTTCTATAAATGCGGGGTAGTCAAATAAAGTAAGAAAACGTATATGATAGGAATGAGAGTGGTTGTTTGGCAATAGCTTGAGGTTATGTTGCGTAGCCAAGATATCAGAGCGAAGCCGGAGGTTGTTTGAAAAAAGTTTACGGGTTGGAAGCAACCTGCAATGGTTCCAGGCCGTTTTTATCTAGGCAGTACAGCGTAGCTAAACCTAACCAGTGCGTCAGCAATCAGTTAAATTTAAATGGCTCCAGGCCGCACAGGTTAGGTGAATTAGTTAATTTTTTTAAGCAAACTGCGATGGTTCCAGATTGCAAAGGTTAGGTAATATCTAATTTGCATTTCTGAGGGCTCTTGTTTAAAATATTCAAAGTCATTCGTCTCCTCCACAGGTACATCTAAAGTAACTCCTTCAAAGAAGATGGTCAGATTTATTGACTATTCTTTAACATACCTTTCGTTTACTCTTGCAGCTAGGACTTAAGCATGAGCAGAATTTCTTCTAATTTTTAGTATGGCTTTATTTTATCATTCTTGACCTCTTCTCTATCTTCCACAACTTGCTTTTGTGATTTCTCCATTTCTTCTATTTTCTTTTCTATCCCTTCATAGATGAAACTCTTTTTATTTAAAGAACATTTCAGAAAACACCTTTTATTTTTTGAAGAAATATTGTAAAAAACTTTATTTTCCAAAGAAAATATTGAAGAAATTATAGATGAATCATCCACAAATAGATACGTTTTCGGATCCAAACCCTCATGTTTTATTACTTGTTTAACTTTCTATTGCTTGTTTAAATCCTTCTGCCAACTCTGCTTTCTTTTCGGTTGTCTCCAGTTTACGTTGTCTCCAGTTCCCGACGCAATAACTTAATTTTTAAATCACACTTTTTAAGCCATTTTTATCCATTATTTACTTATAGTATCCCACTTTTTACACCGCTGTAACTTTAATTTATTTAGCTTATTTACACTAATATGCTAATTTATATTACACTTATAAGTATACTAATTTATATTTTGTTACAACATCAACACAGCTCTTTTTTTACGAAAATTCTAGACGTCCTTCCGCTAGAACTAAAACACCATTTATTAGACTGATGTCTCTGGTATTTTCCATATTCAATATAGCACCCCGTGTAAAATATAATGGACAATCTTTCATTTTCTCTATTTTAAAGTCTAAAGACTGGCAATTGTGTACCTAATAAACATGAGTAAGTACTACTACAATATACAACACAATAATGTATTCATTTACTTATCCTCGGCTCTATTATTTAAGCCGCAAACTACTGCAATTTCTCAAGTTAATCAAAACAAACTAAAATAATTGCGTTAGCATCTCTCATTATCATATTAACAAGAACATTAGGTATATAATAGAGCATAAGACATTCCTAGTTGTCTTCTTGTTAAATGCGCTTATTTCTCATACATAAACATTTCGTACTCAATCTAACATTTATCTTCCCATAAACAATTTTTAAAAATGAAACCATAAATGAATGAAGAAACATAGATGACCATGAGGTTCTCTATTAAAATGGACTAGAAAAATTTCCAAATCCATTTGTCATTGAAGAAATGACATGTGACATACACATAGAAATTTATAAAAACTTGCCATATAGTTAAGTACTTCAAGGCAGTCCCAGGCCAGCTTTGATTTGATACTCTTTACTTCAAGGACCTTTAAGGCTCTTTGGCTATCTGAAAGAATTAAGATGGTTTGTTGTTTGTACTTTAAAACAATGAAAGAAAAACTAAAACTGACACGGAGCTGTAGCTCGATGGATTTCCCAAAAGTTTACGTTGAAATGATGTGTAAACAAACTTGTCCGTTAATGTCTCCTTATTCATAGAAGATTTGTAAATATCGTTAAGTTAGGTTTGTTCCGAAAATAGTCATTGACACCAGGAAATCTGCGCAGTAGATTATTTAGACCGCCAAACTCATACTGCGCACAATCCTGGTGACAATGATTGGCTTCTGATCGTTGTTGCAATAAACCTGTTAAACAATACGTTACTTTTAGAACAATATTTCGGTACTTTTTTTTATAGCTTTACAAATTTCACATATTATTTGCGATTTTCATCTGGGGGGACCCAATATAAAACATTAAAAAACAAACAAATTGTCCCAAACTGGGTTTAATGTAATGTACGCTATTAAAATGTACGCTATTTAAATTTTTATAATAAAATTTGCCGATCTTTTTGCCTGGATAAGTGATCCAGGACAAGTTGCAAATTTATTTCATGTTCTCTATGTACACTTAAAACCGCTAATCCATTAGGCCGGTTCTGTAACAAAACTAAAACATAACTTAGTTTGTAAGAAATTATATTTCTATGTAATATTAACTACCTGTCCAATTGTATTTCGGAGGTACGTTTTAAGATGCTTTGAGGTAGAAAATTACCTATCCGAAGTTGCAGTTGAAACAAATAATGTCCCAAGCAATTTTAGCAGTCTATAAATATTGGGAAAGAGCATTGAATTGCATCTTGTTAAGACTTATACAGAATTTTAAGGCAAATAACTTTCATTTTTAATAAAATCAGTCTCGATGGTCTCCCTTCCAGCATATCGTTTTGCTCATAATAAGTAATCAGACTATCGAGACCATCAGTCCATGTTTGAAGTTTCTCATGAGAAGAATGCAGTAGACTAGAAAATCCGCTAAACAAATTACGATGAGCCTGAAATCTTTCCATTAACGCCCTTAAAAATTAATCAAAGAATGGTATGAATACGGTTATTCTATAGTATTCTTCCGGATCGTTCACTATTGGATTTGCGCGATGACATTGTTTATTTACCAGTCGTGGTAGCTGTATATCTACATCAGGTTCGCTAGCTAGATTTTGGACCTTTCGAAAAAGTTTTTTGAATTCCAAATCAGCAGAAGCTCTCATCTTTTCCAGATTGCATGCCTGATGAAGAGCTGCTATTAAGTCTACATTTTTACTTTGTAAAAATTTATCAAAGGTAGACCGTAAGAAAATAAATGTTGCACTACAATAATGGCAACTAGAAATTCTGCAGATATTAAGGTGTTTATAAATGCAAATGCTTCTCGGGATACCGAATTATCTGGCCAACTACTAATAACATTTAAAGAATGAATAACGGGATTAAATAGTTCTATAAAATCATCAACAGCGTGAAATCTTGTTTGACAAAGTCGTTTTAACTCTTGAGCGTTAGTATCTAGTTGATCTATCTGATCATTAAGAAGAGCTTTTCTTTTTGGTGAAATAAAAAAATTCCTTACTACATTAAAATAAATCCAAAGAGAAACATTTCGATACTAGTATTCAGAGGACTGCTTACAAAGGCATAGGTACAAACAGCTACGACAGAGAACGCTATATCGGGGTTCAGTAGTACAGCAATCACCCCGTTTAATCTTGATGCAATCCCCGTACATGTCTTTTTAATATCAGCTTCAGATCAACAACAGAAAGATAACGAGAGACGAAAACATAGACCCACTTTACCTCAATCAGGTTGTTCTAACAACGAGCGACGTGAAATAGACCTACTTCACCTCAACGAGATTGTTCGCAATGGCAGGAAACCTTGAATCTCGCGGAAGACTGCAGAAGTAATCAATGATTAGGGACTTGAACACAGACAAGCTTTACCACAACCGGGCTATTAGCAACAGGAGTGCAATCAACAGAAAAACATGCATTCCTCATCAGAACCAATAGATCTGACTTTCTGACAGTAGCAAAAGACCAATCCCGAATAACCCCTGGGATACCTATGCTAAATAAAGTTAAATCTGCAAAGAAGAATTGGATTCTTCAGTAAACATCGTCAATCTACGAAACAGAAAACGATAAAACAAAACAATTGTGTCAGTGAAGAGTGTAACAAATGCTAAAAGAAAGACCAAAAGAAAAGCCATAACTAAAGAGACTACTAAAGGAAATATCAAAAACAAGCAACCTAAGAACCTAAAAGGATCTACTATTGACACCGAATCCGACTCATCGCTAGATATCTACTTACAAGACGATGATGACGACGTGGACGATGAAGAGTGTTCTTGTGTAGGGTGCAGTAAACTGTACTTGCACTAAAAGGACGTGGATTGGATCAAATGTATTAGCTGCCAGCCTTGGCAGCACAAAGACTGTTCAAAAAATTAATATATGTGTGATATATGTAGTAAAAAACAGGAGAAGTAAGTTCACTATTTCACCCAAAATGCATCCGTTATTTTACCCGTGTGTATGGGTCTAATGGTGAATTTGATAAAAATAAATGTTTTCTTTAAATTTGTAATGCCTTAAAGAGGTGTTGTCTATATATTTTGTGGAAGAAGAAAGTTTTTATTTTATTTAAATAAGCAATTTCTTGTTTTCTGAACGGCACAATTTTTTTGTTCATTATATAACCTTGATTTATCCTATATTTTTACCAGAGCACCTGATATTTTTAACATTCTGAACCTGAACCTAAATCTAATTACGACAAATTTTTTGGTTGTATTAAATTAAACATTTCACTGTTGGTTTTAATGTCTTTATTTTTGTAGTCATATGTCAATTGTCTTTCTACAAGTTACCAAAGTGACACTAAACTAAAACAGAATAAACACTAAGACAAATCAAATGCCAGTTAGCACTTTCTACCTAAAATAAATAACTTGACAAATAAACATGAAAACTGTGTATATAGTTTATATGTGAAACTAACTTTATAAAAAGCAGGTTGATTGTTTCTTATTCAAAGACAACAAACTTCAAATGATTTCCATCGAATCATTACGGAGTGTGTTTCAAAGAATTCAATAAAAAACGATGTACTCAATAAAATAAACAAGGTAAACACGCTATATCAAATCGTAAACAGGGGTTTCTATAATAAACGTGCATGAAAAGGAGACATAAAAGGGTAAACGAGTCGGTTCTGAAAATATTACAGTTATTCCCAAAATGGGTGAAGACATAAATGACACAATTAAATACGTAAGAACTTCATTGTGAAATTTTGTAAGAGTTGAATTTAAGGGAGGGCAACAGGGCTTGAATTCTCGGGGCCTCGGCCTCCACAATACAAACTTTTTTCGGGAAAATTTGCTACCTACCGAATGACAAAATTTGAAGAATCTGAACTTAAAGTTTATAAATGTTTCATTTCAACACAAAATAATTTTGTTGAAAGCCATATTGATTTTATTATGCAGTTGGAGCTGTATTGGGATTATATTATAATGATACTTTATTTTAAATTTAAAAATGTTAGACATTATTTATAAAATTGTGAGTTGGACGTTTTCGAGAAAAAAAATGTAAGTAAACATTTTAGCACGTTTCAGATAATAGCTATTTATGCAACCAGCTACGATTTGTCTTATTTTATGAAATGAGTGAATATTTGCTGGACGAGCAGAGCGAGGCCCCGCAACATGAACGAGTTACATAAAACGGCATTTCGTAACATGTTACATACAATAATTTTTCTAATTTTGACTAGATTATTTATAAAATCATGTTACTTTTGAACTAGTTAAAATATCGAAATGTGGTTTTTACCAGTCTTCTTTTAACTTTTTCTGTGTACCTGTCGTTTTTTGTCCCGCACCTGGCTTAGACCAAAATTACGTTCTGTATTTTCGGAGATAATAACTGCTATTTCAATTTTTTTTTTTTAAGTTCAATAGCCCATTGTTTCCCCTTTCCATACGTGCCATACATTTATAATTGTTACCAATGGTAAGCTCTTAAATAAATACTGCATGCTATTTTGATTGTTAAATAAAGTGGTATTTTACTCTTTGTTAGATCGACTTTCATGTGTATATAATGAAAAATATCAACTGAAGTAAAATGACAGTATTTATTTTAAAAGCGAATAAAATCAAAAGCTAGTATTACCCTACGAAGCAATGGCTTTTGTAGAAAGTGGAAATATTGGACTTTCAAAATAAGAAATATACACAAGGTATTGTGTTTGAAACAACATAGATGTCCTGTCCCTCAAAATATGAAATGTCATATTCGTTTAGATTGAAAGAAAGCCATAATAACAGCAATTCCCAGTCGAAACGCTGATTCCAAACAGTATCTTCTATACTTCAACATCGAACCGAAACGCCGGATACAAATACTGGGTCCAAGAACCATAAAATATACAATCCCTATTGAAAATGGTGTAACTAAATTTGATCCCACCAAGTTATCTCCTAATTCAAGACAATAAAAGTAAAAGTAAAATCTTTAGCCACCCCGAGGGTTGAAATTAGTGCCTGCTAGAGCAAGGACTATTTAAGCAAATCAACAAAAATACCCAATTAAAATTTAATTAGCAAAATTCAATACAGCAAAAACTGTACCCCAACTTCAACTCTCTAATTTACTATTTGAAAGAATTACCATTATTAACAATGAATGAATAGCAATATTTACAGTACAAATTACACTATAAAAAAAAAGAATAAAACCTACCTCTTATCCCAGAGGGTGTAACTTCAATCAAAACCTTCTTAAAACCAGTGTAGCCTTCAATATACGGTCTGAACTACGAACGACCTTCAATATGAGACTGCTAATTCATCTACCAATGATCGCGCAGAATCGCCATACATAAAACCTCTTTCAGCCAAATGTCACTCTCGAACAAATACGATTCACGAATGGCACCCATGCGCCGCCAATAAGCTTTTACGATTTCGAAAATGAAACTAACCGTATCATGCTGGTATCCCTGTATTACCCAATAGAAATCCTAAACAACGGAACGTCAAAATATACTCAAAGAACTACGAACAGCTTTACCACTCTCTGTAGTACTTATCTTTGATCTGACAGCTGTCTAGCAGTCACTCACAAATATAAATATAACCCCACTTCTTTGACATTCGGTATCCAATAATTATATTAAAAAAAAATTAATTGAGGTTTAGTGCTTGTGAAAATTATGAAAAATATCCACAACAATTAAATCATGATCTTAGTTAACGAAATGTGCTGTTTGTAAAGTTCATGGTTGGTGTCTAGTACTTGTAAAAAATACCACAACAAGGAAGGATATTAAAGGTACATTTTATCATAAATATTACAATTTGCACAAAGGTATTATAAAACAAGTTTATCTATGCATATATGTGTTGGAACATATTTTAATTCTTGTAAAAATATTAGCTTAAGTATAAAATCCCTATAATTTCAAACTCTGAGAACGGGAAAATATAAATGTGTGTTGTGTAAATGTGTACAGTGATACAGGGTGAAAGCTGAACGCATGATAATTTTTAACTAGTCGGATAAGTTTTATTTTAAGCAAATATAGGTAAAAAAATACTTTATGGACGAACAAAACCTATACTATAGTCTTAACGCTCGAATAAAACCGTTACAAGAGTGATGAGAACTACATTTCATTATCTCAACTAGTTCAAAAGTTACATAGATTTAAAAAGTGTTAAAATATAACAGACACAGGATATCTCAGGAATTTCTGGAAATTTTTAATCATAAAAAAACAAAAATATTTTGTTATAATTAAAGCACCTTTAATAATTTATGTACCAATTAAATACCTTGTGTCAACAGAAAAGAAACAACATAAATATTCATAGAAACTTAAATTAATATACTTTTGAGATGAGATGGCGCAAGATGGTCACTTGCGTGAGTCACTCCTGGCGATTATTGGTTGTTGTGCATTGTGAATGGTATGATATGCCGCTGAGCATAAGTTATTTTTTTTATAATTTTTTAATTCGTTGGGCTCCTCTCTTCTCCCCCTTTGTAATCTCGATTTTAAGCCAAAGGAGGTTGAGAAACTGAGAACCTCTGTCCTAGATGCTTAAATTCACCGAACGAATGTGTATTACTCGTATATTCCTTTTAATACCGATGTCAGCATTTTGATTTACTTACCTTCTGGTATACGCTTTTATTATTATTCGTATTTTAACATCTCCTCGACACCCTTCCTCCTTTTTTTGGCTTTGCATGAAATATTCGGTATATCAAGTTGAAAAGGGTCTGAACTATTTACGTTCGCACTGTACGTATAAAAACGGTTCCAATTTGTAAAAACTGGAGTGTTCCTTTTGTTTTCACAACTTTTTTGTTCATATATTGATGGAGTTTTCCTAGAGGGTCCAAGTTAAACAGGTCAAGTAGTTTTGGGTTGTTTTTATTGCATTTACCGAGTTTAAGAGACTATTTAGGAGAAATTTATGTTATTGATGTTCATGTTTAGAAGAATAGGAGGCGAATATCGTAATATTTTTGAGCATTTATGTTAAAAAAAAAATAGTTTGTGTATATATCTTTACTGAAATATAAAAGTTTAGGTATACGGAACCTGTTCATTTTTTTGTGAAATAAACCGTCAGAATTATAGCGATAGGAAAAAGAGTTAAACTCGATGAGTGGTGAAAGCTTTTTTTCGGTATACCGAGTGCAACACGAAAACTATGAATGGATTTATTTTAGTTGTTAGTAAATAGAATATTTACAATTTTGTCTGATTGTTTAAGGGAAAATTACTCCATACCACCCTCAATGTAAAATTTGGTAAATGTATGCGAATAAACTGAATGAAAAAGAATAAGAAGGTTATTCATATCTCAAACAAGGGCGGCACCAGGGATGGGGGTCATAGGGACCATGCCTCCTTCCCGAGAAGAGCCTATATGAGCCTTTTATTAAAAAATTATGGTTAAAAGGAAAGCAGCGTGACTCAAAGTGTGGTCCGCAGAACACTGGGGCTCCGCAAAACTTTTGTAGAGACTCCGCAAAGAAAATAATAGTCATAACAAAAACAAACGGTACCTACCGTTATAACGGGACTTGGCTTGGGGACCTTTTTTTTAGAATTCAGTAAGAAGAAGTATACGATTTTGATTGGAGGACTTTTTTTTAGAACTCAGGAAGCAGGAAGAGAAAGGAGTATATGCTTTTGATATGAGGACCTTTTTTTTAAGGCCAGAGAAGGATGATATGATTTTGAGGATTTGTTGTAGGGGCTACGCAAAGAAATGGGAGGGACCGCAACAGGCTAGAGCAAGGAGGATTTTGCTCAGAGGACTTTTTTTTTTAGAAATGTGTTTAGGGCTCCATCAAATATTTCGCTTTAACACCGAGTAAACACGCTTTATAATAGTATAGTTTCTCTCAATAAGTATCAGCGTAAGAAAGTTAACAATCTGTATACACGGTGACTCCTAAATTATTCTTTCATTTTTTACTGTGTACCTTCATAAAACAATAAAATAAACAAGTTTTTAAATAACACTTTAAAACATGAGATGTGTCCAACACATCACTTTCCTATAAAGTTATTATCAAATACATTGAGTACGACTCATATAATCTAAAAGTTTTTAGAATATATTAATTATTCCATAATGTTTCTTGTTACTACAACACTATATGCATATTTAAAAAAAAACTAACGTACAAACAAAAAAGAGAAATTCATCTGCAAAAAACGAAGCGAGTTGTGTTAAAAACCTTAAGATTGAGAAAAAACTGTAAACTTACCAGAAGAATAAATGCAGAAACTTTGGGCAGTTCTTCCTTATTCAAGACAATCTGCAAAAGAGGATAAACTTATTAATAACATGATAATGATTTAAAAATGTGAATATTTAGAAGATTCGTAATAACACTATTAGACTGAGAACCGGCCGTATAAAATAAAATGGAGGATTATTATAATAGGCTGAATTAAAAGAAATAATAGGTTAATAATTGATTAATACATTAATTGTAAAACCAATGATAACATTGCTGTGCCGTGGTTCAAAATAACACCACTTGCGATATGCTAATTTAAAGGTTGTTGTAGCAGTATTTTGTAAGACGCAACCCCTTTCGACGGTCGCTCAATGGCGATAATCTGTTGTTAACTCCTATTATGATAAAATTCGTGTCAAATAAAAGGTAAAAATGTTCTCCTTAATAAATACTACGATTGTCTGTGTTTGCATACGCACAAGTAACGGTTGAAATGGATTTTTTATCACCATCCAGATTAACAAGATGAAATAATTCAACGTGACCCCCGGCCTCTTTCATCTCCATCTGCAGCTGTTCGAGAACCTTTGACACAGTCTCAAGAGTTAGTGGAGTAAACAACTTGAAATAATCTAGCGCCTGAGTAACCGGCACAGTCAGTGTAGTGTTATTCGTAATAATATTTTTTCAAACAAGTGGAGATAAACCCCTCGAAGACCAAGTGCTGTAGGAGGTAATCCATCCTCTTCATGTTGCAGACATGTTACATTTTTTAAATATGAATCACCAAAAAGATTATTATGTTCGTGCACAAAAACAAATGGCATTTTTGGTTTTCACTATATAACTCGAGAATGGCAATAAAAATGAAAGATTCTTTTCGATTGCAGTTAGCTCTAATATTCTCAAAATTGTTCACTTATTCTACAATAAATTTAAAATAGGACAATGCTGAGACATGATCAAAAAACGAACATATGTGGCACTAATTTTTAACAATCCGTAATTTTATCTAAAAAAATTCGTGATCGAACATTTTCCATTCGTGTTACTTAACTCTCTAATGGATAATGTATCTCCTGAGATACGTTAATTTTAAAACTCTCTAAATGCTAGCCAATTCAAATTTATCAAATAATTTTACACTCTGCGCCTGAGCAGAGTATCTGTAGAAACATGAGTCTAAGAGACTCCGGCGTGACCTGCCGTTATTTGAAACTAGTGAGTACATAAAAATGGACGCTACATGTAGAAAGCGGGTAAGTTAACTTTAATTTTATGTTTTAAACTAAATCAATATTGACTTAAACTGTCAATTAACGTCATACAAACATTATTAACCGACTTCAAAAAAGGAGGAGGTTATCAATTCGTCGCGATATTTTTTTTATGTATGTTCAGCGATTATTCTTTAACACGGTGTCCGATTTCAATGATTCTTTTTTTTGTTAGAAAGGGAATACTTCAGGGGTGGTCCCATATAAATTTAGTCAAAATCTAATAATTGAGTCCATGAGAAAATTCTCAAACTCTTCATTTTTTATGTATGTTTAGCGATAATGCTTTACCACCTTGTACGATTTATATGATACTTTTTTGTTAGTAAGGGGGTACCTCAGGGGTGGTCCCATATAAATTTGGTTAAGATGTGGTGATGGCATCTGTACGTTTTTGAAGTCGGTTTTTTTTTTAAATCTTTAATTTCTAATACTTGTTTTTGAATCAAATCCATTATAAAGTTACCATAAAAGTGAATTTAAAGTTAGTATCCAGTGAGATACACTGCCTGTATCCTACATAATACAGTTTTTTGAGGAATTTATCTGGTGAAACGCATCACCTAATATATACATAAACAGCATTTGAAAGGAATGTATCTAGTGCGTTACTTTGCTCAAATTTCCAAAACTGTAGAGAAGTTTGTTTCTTCTATTTACAGAAATATCGAAGCAGAACTGAAAACTGGTTAAAAAAGTTCTCTTTCCTGTCAACGGTATATCTGAAACAGATCCAGTTCCTGTAACTCCTGTAAAAGTTATTTTAGAAGATACTGATTCAATTAATCTACCAAGTTCTTCGTACACAGATTTAACACCACTGAAAATTCAGTGCAAGTCTAATGTGCTTACTAATATAGAAAAGGGAGATCTATCATGTTCTATGTACACAGAATTTTACCACCAATTACAATTCATAGCAAGCCTGATGTGAATACTAATATAGATGTAGGAGGTACGCAACAAAAGGAAGTTTCAGAGTTGGTTTCAGAAGCTGCCACTTTCAATCCAAATGTTGAATATCCTAATCTACAGCAGGAACCACATTCATCATTTGAAGCACAAAACACACCTCAAGCAAAATAATACCACACACAGAGGAAACTCTTTGACTATGAATTCTGATGAAATAAAATACTTTTTAGCTATTGTGCTTCTAATGGGTACTATAAAGTTACCTGCTTACACCGATTATTGGTGTAGTGACTTACGTATAAACATAATCGCTGATGTAATGCCCATAAAAAGGTAAGAACCTATTAGAAGGCTTATATATTTTAATGATAACGATGACGATACTGGTACTGATAGATATTTTAAAATGAGGCCTTTTATTGACCATCTAAGAAGAAAATTTAATAAAATTTAAAATAAACGAATACAGTCAATATATGAAATGATGATATCGCATAAGAGAACCAAAGCAGGTTCAAGATCTGGAGCATCTGGAATTGTTTATGACTTTGTCATATATGCAGGTGAAAATACATTTCGGCAATACACTTTTACTGAATATGAGAAGGCATTAGATTTTGGAGCAAAAGTCTTACTTGCATTATGCAAACCCTTGTCAGATCCTCCACTTACTAAAGTATACTTTCTTTGCTTCACTTGAACTTATGCATTATTTGAGAAAAGAGTTTGGCATTTGGAGTCTGGGAACTATGCGTGCTAACAGATTAAGAAATTGCCCTTTAGCAACTGATAAAATTCTTAAGAAGAAAGGAAGGGGAAGTTTTCAACAAAAAGCAGATAATACATAGAAAATTTGTGTAGTGAAATGGCAAGATAACAGATCTTATTCTAGCCAGTTCTTTTGTTTCTGCGAATCCCATTTAAAGAGCCGAGAAGGTACCGAGTGCAAAAAACAGTGTTTTTCAAAAAATTAACGGGCTTATTCGTACTCTAGTGATTCAGTTAAACTCTAATTTTTATTTAAAAAATTCCTATGCAAGATTTAGTTTTGTCCATTAGAGGGTTAAATACATATACCAATATTGCTACCTTTCATTCGAAAGGAGATTCTACCTAAACAAAATAATATTGATAAATTTTAAACATCAAATCAGAAATATTAACAATCATATTAGCTATATGTAAATACAGGGATTGAAATTAGGCAAGATAAACAGTCCTTTAAACCTCAGTTATCCTATTTAAGGTTTTAATTACTTCAAATTCAGACACACTATAACAAGTCCAATTAAAACCAGTCGCATTGAAAGAGATTTTCCTAATTTTATTCAGAAATAATAAAAACAATTGATTTATGGCAGTTGTTGAATGCAGTTATATACTTTAAATTCGAAATAACTTTCAGACGTTATTTAAGCTAATCTAAGACCACTTTACTTCGGATTTTAATCTACATTGTTCTGGATTAAAAATCAACAGTCTTTCCAAATCTCCTTTATTTTCGCATTTACATTTATGTTGCTAAAATAATAATAGTTATAAGGCAATAAAAAGTAAAATGAATATACAGTGAACGATATCCAGACATATTTTAAGAAGATAGTAAAAATACAATTATTGGTATCGTGTACATCCTGTATAAAAATTTACATTATTCGACTTTATAATCCTGATAGGCATTTATGAGGTTAAGTTAGTCTATTAGGTAATCAATAAATTTGAAAGTTATGCTCTCTGAAAATAAAAACCGGGATAATATTATTCTGGCCATAACCCACATTTTATTGACTTCATATCTGATATTTTATTACATGTAAAACATAAAAAAAAATTTATTATTTCAGTGGATAAAGAAACGGAATTTACAGTGCAAATCTGAAAATAGAATTCTATCACTTTTAAAAATTATAGATAGCGATCTACTAAAATTTTCTAATGTATTTTTTCTTTAAGGTGATCAAAATATTTAATTCTGCTATTTTTCTCACGTTTACTAGTAGTATTATAAAATCCAAATTAGGTAGTAAATATTTTATTGTATTACAATTATTAGGAGATCGAGTTTCATCAAAGTTTTAATAAAAGTATTCAGAATGGTTTTTAGAATAGAGAGAGAAGAGACTAACTTTCATTAAAAGTATTAAAAATAGCCTTTCCAATTTAGTCTATTTTACAATAAGTTATGGAGTTATTTTATGGGGTAATTCTGGACATACGCAAAAAGTATTCATAGCCCTAAAAAAAAATTAAATGTATGGCGAGAACAAATCCACAAGAGCAATATTTAAACAATTTGATCAGAAATATAAGGTTTATTTTTATTTTTTATAAATAATATCACTTTTTTCATTCAAAATATAATCTACGAAGTGTATATATACCCATTTTATATTCCGTGACCTTATTTGTATTATAGAAACTTATTTTGCAAAGTACGCCCATTGAATGTGACGTTATATACCCACTTTTACTGCACTCCTCAAGTACTACTCAAAATCGACCCCTGTATCCCGGGCTAATATAAAAATAACTCAAAACTCAAAAGAAGCAAAAATATAGACTTTATATAAAATAAAAACCGTGTATGTGTACGTGTACATACACTTACATACTTAAGGACACATTCAATCTCCTCATTTAATAGCAAAACCAGAGAGTAAACGCTTTTTAACAATATCCTTCGTTATCCTTGTGAATGAATCTATAAATATGTTGCTTTGTACTTAAATATTTACAAGAAAATATTTCCTTTTAAATCGAAAGCCATTAGCACCTCTTATCCGTCTTTTATAAAACATGTCGAAAGATTAAGGAAAACATACTTTAGCAGATACCTTTTTAAAATGTCATATTTATAATACTCTTCTCTGACATTGATTAATACGAAAATGTCTATGGAATATGTTTTACATAAACACATTTACAGGATTTGGATGTTAAATGGGTGCGAGTAAACATTTTTTTAGGAAAAGAAAAGGTTACTAAATTTGAAAATAATTTATTAGACAAATACGTAAGAGCACACATTTATTTTGTATAGCATACTTATAATTTTTGTTTCGTAATCATAAGTTTCCCTCTTTGAAACCAAACGTGGGTGGTCACTTTAGAAGAGAATGAAACATTTTTTTATTTATTTCTATATCCACCGAAAAATATTCCTAGCACACTTATTTTTCTTATTATCCCATGACAAGAATATTCACTACCCGCAACTTTTTAGTGAACGTAATGCTTGTTCCATGTTAGGCCATCTCTGACACCATAACAACATTTGCATTCGAAAAGCTTTTATCCGCTTCAAAATATACTTTACTATAGCTTAAGATGGCGGTTGTATAAATAATGTTTTTTGTAGTTTTCTATATTATCACTAATTTTACCCTGTTGATATTCAAGCAAAATCGTTAAACTGAACTATAGAATAACAATTGATGTCACAATATTTACAAAATAAGCTTTATCCAGTTAAATAAAATTGTAGCTTCTATGAAAAATACCTTGTAATTGCTAGAGCCCCTCAGGCATCTGACTTGGGCCAATTGTTGTTTATTTTATTCATTAACGACAGTCCTTAATTATTTAAAGTGTTCTTTACAGAGGATTTTAAAAATTTTAAAAATGTACAGACTGTTTTCTTTTAATATAGATAAGTGACATGTCAACTTTAATTCGAATAAAAAATCCGATTTTTGATAATATTATGCATTATGAAGTTTAAGAGCATTAAAGTAGTCCACTCGTAAAACGGCCCTTCTTAAGAATTCAATAACATGAACAGGCTCAAGGGAAACAAAAGATGTAACCACTGTTGTTGGTTTTAAAATTTAAGTGGATAAGGCTCTAGGATATAATAATTCGCATATCTTTAAGTATAAAAGTAATTGATAAAAATACAGAAACAAAGATTACCAATAAATTTTTATGAAAATATGCCTTAAGAAGATACAGTAAAACCAAATAATTATAATCTACAATATTTTTTAATAATAAAATGAAGTTATCTATTTCTGAATAGTAGTACAATGTACAATAAAAACTTGACTTTATCAAGGAGTAAAACAGGTCTCATCTACGATGAATGGTCTTCAAACTATTTTCTTTTCTTAGGTCCTTAGGACGTTAATTACTATCCAAATCAGCAAATCCTTGTAGCCTCCAAATAGTTCAGCCTTCTAGACGTCAATCATTTATTATACTTCTTAGGTCCTCAAGACGTTAATTACTATTCAAATTGACAAATCCTTGTCATATTACCAACTTTGTTAAGTGGGAAAAAGAAATGCTGCGATGTAAGAGATATTTTATATAACGGAATGTGGTTTGGTTTGGGGTCGTATTGGTGATCACGTGATGTTTATCAGGTTTTGAAGACAATGTATTTAGCTTTTACTATATCTGAGGCGCAATTAGATTATTACTATTTGTAGGATAGGTAATATGCATTTCTGGAATGCGTGGGTTTAACACAAATGGGTTGAACAGGGGCGATTTTCTAACTGTTATGTTTAAATTTAGAATTATGTTATGAAATTTAAACATTGTTAAATAAAATTTTCATTGTCATGTACAATTTAAAAATTTAGATATTTTGCGTTTACTTTGTACGTAAAAAGGTTTCTATTAATTACTCCTACATAACAATTTAGAAAAGAGTTCAAACAATTAAATTAATTCTCTTATCTGCAAGAGATCTTTGTAGCTAAAAATAATTAATAGACGTTTCTTTTAAAACTATTGTTATGCCATTGTAAAAGATATTATTCCCTTTGATAAGTTAAATTACAAAACGTAGGTATTTAAAGGGAACCTAATTTCTATTATCTACGTTTAAACAAAGGATTCCGACACCCACAAACCACAATTTGCTTTGTATCTTGCAGTGAGGAGTTATAAAGCAAAGAAATTGGAAAAAATTGTTTTTAATTTCTCATCGTGGTTGATTTTTTCAGGTAGCAGTACAACTGCTTTATGCTGACTCTATTATTAGTTTAAATGAAGTAAAATAAATTGCTTGAACACGTTGAACGTAAAAGGAATATAATTGATTTTCTCGTAATGTCATCCATACTTTTCTTTGACTTATCCTACAAGAACTACATCACCTTCTTATTTTTAAATTCACAATACTAAATAATTTAAATTTATTTGTTAAGATAAATAAACTACCAAAATCAGACGCAACTGAATTACAATAATTACAAAATGAATCGAAATTTATATAAGAAAAACCGAAAAAAGGGACCAAAACAAACAGTTTCATTAATTAGTCTAAATTTTTTATACACTAGTCCAGATGCGGATTTTGATTTTTGAAAAAAATTATTTAAAAAAAATATTTATTTTAACGACTTCTATACTATCCCTAAACGCTTCCTATCGACAGCTGGTTTTTGATGAGTTGATTGGCTGCAATACTTTGATGGGCTGAGAAGATGGTTGACTCTAGACACCTCTTGAGAGGCAGGTTCTATAAGCCCCTGGGATATATACAATGGGCATCGTGAGGTCTAAATCCTGTGGAACAACTCACCTTAACAGAGACAGAATAAAACTTAGAATTGAGTAGTGTGTTATTGTTACCTTGTTTGTGGCACTATGTATTCGTCCCCTTGTTTTTTATGAATTTATTTCTGAAATTCCGTCTGCATTTTAAAAAGTAAATATGGTTTTATCTAAATTGTCAACACCACTGGTGAATATTAATTTCTCTCTTTCTTATATAGTTCAATAATTACTCTCAGATATGGTCATGGGTAACCAATTATATGAAATAACTGTAATATGGCTAAAGCCATTTAATGGCTATGCATTATATTCTTGAAAGTTATTAATGATTTAGCCACGAAAATTACCTTAGACGTAATGCAGGAATAGAGCTTAAAGTAGCCCATACGGGGTTATTTGAAAGTTTTACTTAAAATTAAAATATTGTCAAATTATAGGTATACTAATATTCATCCCTTTTCTTCTTCATTGACTTTAAATATTATTGAGGACTCGTACCTATGGAGCCTTAGTATTGTATTCGTATAAACGAAACCCTTTCCTTGATCCCACTTTTTAATACTTTTCTCCATGTTTCCGACCACCCTCAATACGAAAACAAAAATCTTCGAATCATCTCTGCATTTGCACTTGATAATGTTTTTCAGCCGTAAACATTGGTGAAATTTGGGAATTGGCATAAGAAACAATACAGATTTAGTTTCTTGAAAGCAGTACTGGCTTGTAACCTAGTCTACGAGGGGGTTACGAAAGTTTATAATATACCTTTCTAAAACACTGACAGTTTTTTACCTACATCTGTACCGAGATCTATATTCTGCTACTGTGAACCCCCAAAATTTTGGTCACGAACCGCCCCTGTCCAAAGGTATTAAAACATTATTTTCGATGAGTAAAACACAATACTTTTTCTACGGCTCCGCCTATATCTTATAGTAAAGTAAAATAAAAATAATGCTCTCTATTTTATTCAATACTAAAATAATTACATATAAACTTAAAACTAGTATGCATCAACCAAACTTTGGAGTGCCAAAATATCCTTAATTATTTTGAAAGTGCTTCATGAGAGTATATACTGAAAATCCAGATTTAAAAGCCTAAAATCAAGAAACAATATTTAATATAGTCCGTAAAAGTAAATATTGTATTGACTTCTAGAAATGCTAAATTGATCAGTTTCTATAGTCAATGGTATAATTTGATAGTAGAGTATTTATTGTACCTGTACTAGTGCATTTAGATCCAGTTCAAACATTTCACCAGCTTTGACCTCAAAATACTTTTGGGATCTTTTTATAACGAAAATTATATTTTTTCGTATTGTCAACTCCGGATGAAGCACCAAATTCGAACTAGCCACTGCATAAGAAGAGTTTTCACTCTAGAAATAAAGACAACCATAACCAGGGATATATTTCGTATCTCTAAAACGTTTAAAATTATTTACTAAAATAAATAAAAAAAATCCATATTGCCATTATGGTTATGGCATTATGGACAAGAGTTCATCTATTTAAATGTTTTCTATTAATGATAATTTTTTTTTGGGTACGAGGGGTACTGCTAAAGTTCGCTAAATTGAGTACAGATGAATACAGTTGTTTTAATTGGTTTCATTAGATGCAAAAGTGTATAGAATTTATCAATAATATTGTTACGCAGCATCCTGCAGCGTGCTGTGGTCGTCATAAGTAAAGGTATGAGTAAAATATTCGAGAAATATCATTGCACGTCAAGAAAAATTTAGACATTTCGAGAAGGTAAATAAGCCGATGATCCTGACATCAGTTTTAAGTTTTATGATAGACGTTACACGTTAATGTTATCAGTTGTATAGCTGAGTTGAAATAAATTTAGATACCAAAAACCAGTGTAACATGTCGGTGATAGCGGTGGAATATATAAAATAAAAGTTACGCAAGCATTCTATTCATGGTAAATACTAGATCCACTGCGCATGAAATAGATATAAATACTTCAGGCCCACCATCATGATTTTTGAAGATGGAAGGGGAAAGAAAAAGGCGAAAAGAGGAAAAGGAAAGGCGTAGGAAGGAAGAAGAGGAGGAAAAATAAAGACGCAGAAAAGCAGAAGAAGAGGAAAAGAAAAGGCGAGAAAAGGAAAAGGCGTAGGAAAGCAGAAGAATAAGAAAAGGAAAGGTGAGACGAGGAGAAGGAGAGGCACAGGAAGAACGAAGAGAAAGAGAAGGAGGAGAGGCTCAGAAAAGAAGCGATTGAAATTATAAAGGTTTGCTACAAACCCAGGAAACTTTCAAGCAAGAGGTTGGTTAGCTTAACAATAAAGTAGATCCTTTGACACAACAACGAGAGGTTTTAAAAACTAACGTAGAACAACAGCAGGAGAAGTTAAAAACTAATTTGGAGCAACAACAAGAGCATCTGAACACTCCTTTAGAACAGCAGCAACAGAATTTAAAAAGCAATTTAGAACAACAATAAGAGAATTTAAAACAAACAAAATCTTTTGCTCAAGGGGTATATCGATAACCAAGAAGGCACCTTCGTTAATTATACTGGTGCAACCAAGTCTTTCATTCGAACAGGGATCCTGCATCGAAAACGACGACCAACTCGAAGAAACTTAGTTCTGGAAACAGCTAGAGGGCACACTAATCTGTTCTAGGCGAGATATCAGCAACCGTACAGATTGGTAATACCCTGATAGAACACATATTTCTGGTGGCCGACATTAAGGATCAGTGTGTATGGAAATTATGCAAAATAAGTTTATCATCGATCTTCAAAACAAGATCTTAGTAATTGGAAACGAGGAAATTGTCCTTAATTTTGAAGAAAAAACCGATAAAGGTCCTAGTGGAAGAAGACATAGAAGTACCCCAAAATTCTGAAGCTGTTGTCTCGGCGAGACTTAGCGAGAAATCAGACGGCATGCATGCGGGGATTGTGAAAAATGAATCTGTGAGTGACGAAATTCTGGTAGCCAGATGTCTCGTTAACGTTGATCAACTAATTCCAGTAAGGGTTGACTATTTATCGAAGACACCATTTAAACTGAAGAAAGGACAAGAAATAGGGCTCTGTACACCAGAGGAAAACATAATCAAGTGCGAAGACCGTTTCACTGGGAAAGCCACACCACAAGTAACACAGTTGATGCCAGCTTTGTGAAACAGCTAGTTAAAAATTATGACCAACTGACAGCTAAAGAACTTAGAAAAGTCAAAGAATTTATCAATACCAACTATGACATTTTCAAGACAGGAAAATCTACGGGGCGTACCAGTCTTGTTTAGCATAGAATTTATACAAACGATGCAAGGCCAACACGAAAAGCACCTAGAAGACTCCCATTTGCCAAACAGAAAGAAGCAGCAAATATGATGGATGCAAATATTATTGAAGAAGCTTCTGGTCCCTGGTACTCATCTGTGGTCCTAGTAACTAAGAAAGACAGAGCTACTCGTTTCTGTGAAGACTGTAGAAGATTAAATCAGATAACGCAAAAAGACGACACACTAAACACTCTATCAGGTGCAAAATGGTTTTCCACTTTGGACTTAAAGAGCGGATACTGGCAAGTAGAAGCACATCCTGACGGTCGAGAAAAAACTGCTTTTTCAACTGGCAGCGGATTATACAGATTCCAAGTTCTCCCGTTTGGTCTCTGTAATGCCCCAGCTACTTTTGAATGGAAATAGTTCTGAAAGGATTAACGTGGAAACCTTGATTACCTAGTCTAAGGTCTAGTATATAACGATCACATAATGATCATGTCAAAAACTTTTGATGAACTACATTTGAGTGAAGTGTTTGAAAGATTGAGAAATGCCAATCTAAGGCTAAATCACAATAAATGTTCACTGTTCGAGTCGGAAACCTATTATTTGGGACACATCGTTTCCGCAAAAAACGATTGATTACGGTACCCATCGTAGAGTACCCTCGGGAAAAAGGACAATTCATTTTAGACTGCGACGCATCCCAACACGGCGTGGGCACCATGCTATCCTAAGAACAGGAGAGGGAAGAGAAAGTAACTGCGTATTTTAGTAAGACCTTAGGAAAAGCTGAAAATAATTATTGCGTCACAAGAAAATAACTTTTAGCACTTGAACATTTCCATACTTACCTTTCTAACAGAAGTTTTATCATTATAAGTGACCGTAGCGCCTTACAGAGGCTGATACATTTTAAAAAACTTGAAGGACAAGTTGCTAGATGGATAGAAAGACTGCAACAATATAACTTCGAGATAGTGCATCAAAGGGGACGTCTCCATAGCAACGCAGACATTATCTCCAGGTAACCCTGTTTAGAACAAATACAGTAAAAGGCTCGAGTAACTGGTTGAAATAAATTTTCTACGAACTTTAATAGTACTCTTCGTATTTGAGTTGTTTGAAAAAGTTTAGTTGAATATTTCAGATAACATAACTATTAAAAATATCTTACTGAACTCTTTGCCCAACTGCTTGGTATACAGTAAAATGATAATTGAATAACAATTACTATTACAAACAGCATACTCTTTACTCTAAGTTCAAACATTTGTCTCCTAAAAAAATAAAAAATAAACTATTAAAACTTAATTTTCTAAGATCGTGCTTAAGTTAGAATAGTTACTTACTTATCTGCAAATATCAGTAGTTCCATGCACAGCAGAATTATACTTTTAATGTATTCTACGATATGTATAAATGAAAACGTATTCTTGACAAGCACGAAATATCTAAAATTAAAACTCTTTATCAATCCTAAGTTAATCGTAAAGACAGTTACTTACTTATACAAAAAGTTATGGTAGTTGACACATCGCTTCAAATCGTTTAAGTTCTCCATTGCAGAGAACGCCTTATTGAGCAACTCTAGCTGAAACGAAATCTCAATCATAGATACAGCATATATAGCAATTAGAAACGGTGCTGTAATAGCGATATAAAGAGTAGTATATATTTGCATTATAGAAATAATCATAAGCCAACTTTTTCCTTCGGGAATCCAACATTCGTACGGCAATACTCCATACATTAATGATTTTATGTTGACCATAACTGCGGTTATCCAAGTGAATGCAAGGAACATTTTAAGGATAACTCCGAAAATTTTATAAGTTTTACTACATGTTTTAGCAAACGGTTTCCCAAAGTCGGCGTGGTTCCAGAAGTACTTTTGCATTTCTATTATGGACATAAAGCCATCTTTGTTAAATAACATCATAGATAAATAGGCAGTCATCTAAAAAAAATATATAACAGAATTATGGAAGTTTCAATCAAAATAAAGTAACTTTCTTAATTTTGTAATTAAATTATTTAAATTTGTGGTAGAGATTCTTCAGTATCCCAATTAATATTAAGATGAATTAGTTCGGTAAAGCCGATTTGTCATATTCGATAGCTGAATACTTTAATTTATGTTGCTATTTACTCAAACATGTATCTGTGGCACACAATAAGTAAAGCTGGCCATGTTTACAAATGTCAACTAATGGTCTTGGCAGTTGTATCGTAGAAAGATGCGAAATGCGAAATACACGATAATCAGTGATGAATGCTTTACTCCTCAAGTAAAGGGCTAATAAATTTTAGTATTGAAACGGCAATTTTACCCAAAAAATAATCACACATTATTCATGAAACGCCTTTGGGCTCTTTTTTGTTTTTGAGAGACTTTTAACAGATTTTCAGACTATTACAAGCAATATTTGAATTTAAAAATTGTTTTACTTTGATGATGGGTATTTGTAAAATCCAGTGACTAATTTTATTTTTGAAGAGATTATAGGAATTTATTTTTTTAAATTCAGAAGGAATATCATTATATAATTTAGGCCCTAGGTAAGTGAAGCATTTTTGTCCTATTCTTTTCTCTGTGCGAGGCACAGCAACTGCATCAGTTTTGTGTCGCGTGCTATACGGGTGAATGATAGGTTTCTGTTTATTTTTATTTTTATATTCATATAATAATATGGTTTTGGCATATAGTTGATACATATTAAATATTTGGGTATCATGGTATAGTAATTCTGATGGGTAAGTACGAGGTTTTTTGTACATATATTTTAAAATAGATTTTTGAATTTTTTGGAGGTTTTCCAGGAGCGTTATTCCAGCGGAGCCCAATGCAATAAGTCCATAGTACAGATGAGATTCTGCAAGTAAATAGTACAGTATTTTAAGGTACTGAATGTTTAGAAAGTTTGACAAATTTTTAAATTTATATACCATAAGACGTAATTTTCTTATAACATAATTCACTTGGATGTCCTATTTTAAATGAGAGTCGATGTATATTCCCAAGTATTTAATATTTTTTACAGCTTGTATTTTTATTGATTGTTTACTATTAATAGAAATTTTAAGATTATTATATGCTGGCAAGTTGTTAGTATATAATGTGAAAGGTATGTAAAATGTTTTCTCGTAATTTATTGTAAGAGCTTTATAGTGAAAGAAGTTGACAATAGTTTTGAAGTCAGCTGCAACTGTACTTTTGAATGACTCCCAGTTTTGATTTTGGTAAAATGTCGTCTGCAAAACTGACAATTTCACCTTTTAGTTGTTGTTCGTATAAATCATTTATGTATATATTAAATAATAATGGGCCAAGTACTGTTCCCTGAGGAACGCCACATGTAATAACTTCAGAATCACTTAAGGTACCATTGATGCTGACAGATTGTTTTCTATTTTGAAGATAACTTTTAAACAATTTGTAGGCAATTCCTCTAAATCCAATATTTTCTAATGTTTCCAGTAGTTTGCTGTGGTCAACTGTATCAAATGCTTTTGCGAGATCTACAAAGATTCATAGTGAATGTTTTTTTGATCTACTGAGGTATTTATTAAACTTGTCAATCTCGCAATCGCATCTGACGTTGAGGTTTTTTCGCGATTCCGCATTTATCCAAAAATGATATCATTCTTTTTTTTAGTATTTTTTCAAAGATTTTCCCTACACTCGAAATTATGGAAATTGGTCGGTAATTAATAACATTTAACTTGTCCCCTTTCTTATAAATAGGCGTGATTACAGATTCTTTGAGAGCATCGGGAAATTTACCTTCACTAATAGTTTTATTAATAAGAAAGACTAGAATCGGAGATATTTCTTGACTTACTTCTTTAAGAATTTCAGAAGTTATTTCGTCTAAACCGGGTTTCTTATTGCTCGGAATATTTTACTGGTTTGGAAAGGGGGGAGAGATTAATAATAAGTATTACAACATTAACAAATGTATATTTACAGTAAGTACAACATTTGACTAATAGTCTTAAGAAGGAATGAATAAAATTACATTTAGGGAATAAAGCACTACTTGTTAATATATCCAAACTTTAAATAAAGACACTAGATAAACATTTCATTGAACTATACAGTTTGGACTTATTAACAATTATAAATAGCACTGCAAAACTTAACTACATAATAATATAAAAATATGTATAGGCTAAATATGATAATTCGGGACGAAAATGTAAAATTGGCATTTATGTGTAAATCAATTAATTACTATCAAACAACACTTTAAAAATAAGTTAAAGATATTTACCCATAATTCACAAATCGCTGCACAAAACTTTACTCTACACATTACTTTAGTCTGGGACTTAAAGAGTCCCAAAAAATGAGAACAGTCTATCTATACCGGTATGTGGCTTTCTAGAACATTCTAGATGATATTCGTTCAGCCGCCAGAATATACTTCACGGATACACCATTTTCTAGAATAGAGTAAACTAAGTGCCTTTGCCAAATTGTAATTTAGAGACAATTCGTTGTCATGTCTAGTGCATTCCAGAATGATAATTTATTTCGACTGTCGGGTTTTATATGCGTATTTGGGGGGGAGGGGTGAGGGGGAAATTTGGAGGTGACTGTTTTATTGAATATTCTTGGTAACAGGAAAAATAAAGGCCTTAACGGCCAAAATAAGGAATATAGCATGACTGGACTGGTCAATAATGGCTCGCATGACACTATTTTTGCCTTGATCATAAATAAAGTCTACTATCAACTAAACCCAAAAACTAATATAACTTTTTATCTCATAAAAGTCATAAAAGATTAAAAATCAGGTACTAAAATAGAAATATTTAAATTTGTGCCATAGGACATTTCATTATTCCTCTCACCGAGTTTCTCGGTTCTGTTAGATTGAGAACAGAGGCAAATTATCTTTCTATGTTACAATTACCATTTCTAATCTCTTTAGTAGATATCTAATAATACCTAAATTAATTAGTTTTTGGATAACATGATATTGTTATTAGGACTGATAATGTAACACGTACGTCGTGGAATTTAATTAGTCAACTATCTGGTAATCAAAATCTGTAGAGTAGAGAATCTGTAGAAAGTAGTTTTTTTTTCAATGGTCCCTTTAACCTATTTAATAACATTAATTCAACTGTTGAGTCAGTTGTTTATAACAATGTTAACACAAAATCGATGTATCTTTCCCAGTTTACTGAACCTGCATTATTGCTTGTACAAAATATAAAAAATAAAAGATCTACTAGGACCGACGGTGCTCCTTGTTTTCTCCTAAGATGTGTCCGTAAAATTATTATTCCTCTACTAAATTAATTATTAAATGAGCACTCTGGGCAGCTTTCCTCAAAATATTAAAAAAGAAAAAGTTATTCTCACTTGGAAAATAAAAATCATAAAGTTATTCTGTTACAGCATTTCAAAATATTTGAATGCGCTTTTTTACCTAAACTCATGAATTTCTTAGAAGAGTGTAATATTCTTATTAATAATCAATACGTTATATTACAAAAATCAACATCCACAGCAATATTTTTAATTTATAAAAAAATTATAGAATTTTTCGACAAGAGAAATATTCTCTTACTATATTTTGTGACCTCACTAAGGCGTGTCACTGCGTAGATCTTAATTTTCTCTCAAAGTTAGAGTATAGGTATGACACACGTCGATTAATACTATTTGTTGATAATTGTTTTAATTGCTATTTTCGATGGCAGGGATATGATATTACATGTTAATTGCGGTTCGCCTATTATTCTATTTTTCTCTAATCAATACTATAGTGTTTTTATACCGTTTTCTTGAGCCAGAAAAGCAAACTGAACATACCGTAGAGGACCTAGAGTTTTTAATAAATTGTTGGAGGACATCAAATCATTAATAGGAATTGTTTTTCTGTAAATTAATGACTTGGTTTTAGATTTAGTTTTAGGTATGTATAGACTATATTATTCAAATTTATTTTACACTGTCAAATAGAGTTATACATGAAACATTTGTTATTGAGAATGAATTTAAGTGCTTACTGGGACTTTACCTATTTGTTTAACAACTACAAATACTGTACCTACCTCTATGAAACACCATGCAGATTCACAATAAACCGTTATCTCCTCTATATTCACGTTAACGTTTTTTAAATTATACAAAATCAAAATGTCGATAACAAGAGTTGCGACGATCGTTAGGTATAATTGAAATTTATCGAAAACGGTTTGATCCTTGGAAAAACCATTTAGTTTCAAAACTTTTAGACCAAGATTGAATATATCTTTCATCGAAGCCATCGTTACGAAATGTTTATTTGCAAGCAGCTGAATTAAATTTATGCAGTTCATAACCTAATTTATGCAAAGTATGAGATATTTAGAAACCACTTAACAGAAATGGTAAAATGGTATAATTTATAAATTAAAGATTTATATAGGATTCAGTGACAGCAGTAGCGATTTGAAAGAAACAAAATTCATATTTGTATTATTTTTAAATTGTTTTAATGATCGCTAATATTTAATTTTCAGATTGGCAAAACATACAGATAGGGGACAAGCATTACTCACCCTGGACAAACCACGAATTTACTTAGGGATAGTACTAGAATGGCACGAAGCTTTAACGCAAGTATCCATCAAGAATGTGGTCACCTCGGGAAGGCAAACGGAAGTATTAGTCGAACAAAAACAAACAAAACAGATCAAAAGCAGTATAAATGACATAAGCGGCGAAGAGGAATTAAATAAATTCCTAAACTTGTCAGAAACGCGAAGCAAAAGAAATCTACCATATTGGTAAAATGAAGACATCGAAGCTGAGGTAGAAGAAATCGCAATGAGATATAAATCGAAGAAGTGGATGAAATCTTTAAAAAAAGAAATACAAGAGAAAAATAAATGAATTCAAAAAAGAACCTCTGCGACGAACTAAAAAACAATGTCTGAGGAAACAGATAAAAAATTTGTATAAAAAATTTATAAATGTTACATTACCATTCCAAATAAAAACAGCCAGCAGAGTTCAAATCACCAGGAAATTATTTAAAAACACAAGGAAGGTGCTCGGAAGAGGCTTCATCACAGACGAAGGTTCACAGATATCCATAGAGGAATTAGAGGAAGCAGCGGACAGGATAAAATAAAAAGCCCCGGAACAGACGGAGTACTTCCAAAGACTTTAAAAGTATTGGTTGAGCATAACCCTCAGAACATACATATCCATAGAGGAATTAGAGAAAGCAGCGGATAGGATAAAATAACAAAAAGCCCCGGAACAGACGGAGGACTTTCTAAGACTTTAAAAGTATTTGTTAAGCATAATCCTCAGAATATACTAAGAATCTTAAATGGATTTCTGAGGGAGAAGAAATTTAAAATAGACTTCCAAAAAGTTAAGGTGATCCTTATACCAAAAGGCCTAGCTGATACTGTAAAAGACCAGAAATTCAGACCAATCTATTTCATAAACGTAATAGGAAAGTTGTATGAGTGGGTTATTAAAATCAGACCAGAAAAGGAACTGCCCTTCAAAGACCGACGGTAGGAATTCAGGAAAGGCAGAATAATAGGAGAGATCATGAACAAGGTTAAAGAAAACAAAACCTGTAACCACTGTTATTAGTTTTACAATTTAAGTAAATAAAGCTTATTAATAAGGGTCGCTCGTGGATTATGCTCTAGGATATAATAATTCGCATATCTCTAAGTATTAAAGTAATTGATAAAAATACGGAAACAAAAATTACTATTAAATTTTAATGAAAATGAAGGATAGGCCTTCAGAAGATACGGTAACACCAACTTATAATCTACAATATTTTTTTAATAATAAAATTACTTTTAAAGTTATCCATTTCTGTGTAGTAGTACTATGTACAATGAAAAATTGACTTCATCAAGGGGTAAAACAGGTGTCATCTATGATGAAAGGTCTCCAAACAAAAGCCTATTTTTCCTTCTTAGGTCCTCAGGACGTTAATTACTATCCAAATCAGCAAATCCTTGTAGCCTCGAAATAGTTGTCTTCTAAACGTCAATCATTGGTTACGACCTGATTTTAATAGGACGAATCACAAACAAAACCTCATAGAAAATGACAACGATAATAAAATTGTGTAATTCTTAAAGTAAAAAATCGACACTGAAACAATTCACCTGTTGTAGGATTGATGGTAAAGTACATACGAGATGAGTGCTGAAACATCTTTACTGAAGTGACGATAAGTGAAGAACGAAACGATGTATGTTTTCTGTTCAAGGTTCGAAAACGGAGTGTAATTGTGTAGCGATAGGTGTTACTAACCCCGAAGCATCCTTATTATTAAACGTTTGAAACTGAGGAGAGATACGAAAGCGGCTATGTCCCTTGGCAAGCGATGGGCACTTGTTAGTTCTTGTGTGTTGAGGGCAAGTCCAACTGGCGGTCTTAAACCATCGAGAGTAAAATTTTGTTAAAATTATTTTAACTTTGTTAAGTGGGAAAGAGAAATGTTTATCAGGTTTTGAAGACAATATATTTAGCTTTTACTATATCCGAGGCAAAATAAGATTGTTATTATTTGTAGGATAGGTAATATGCATTTCTTGAATGCGTGGGTTTAACAAAAATGAGTTGAACAGGGGCGATTTTCTAATTGGTATGTTTAAATTTAAATTTAAGATTATGTCATGAAATTTAAACAATCCCAACACTGTTCAATTAAATTTTCATCACAATATATAATTTAAAAATTTAGACGTTTTGCGTTTACTTTGAATGTAAAATGATTTCTATTAATTACTCCTAAATAACAATTTAGAAAATAGTTCAAACAATTAAATTAATTCTCTTATCTGCAAGAGATCTTTGTAGCTAAAAATAATTAATAGAAACTATTGTTATGCCAATATAAAAGATATTATTCCCTTTGATAAGTTAAATTACAAACCGTAGGTATTTAAAGGAAACCTAATTTCTATTATCTTCGTTTAAATAAAGGCTTCCGATAACTAAAAACCACAATTTGCTTTGTATCTTGCAGTGAGGGGATATAAAGCAAAGAAATTGGAAAAAATTGTACTCCGAACAAATTGCTTCTTGTTTTTGTTCTACCCTAGCTTTATTGGGCTTGACATATACTGCCTTCGATCATGGTGGACTGTATTTGAAATAGATTACCTGGGGTGAAGGCCTTATGCTCCACCCTGTAGCCTCTGGAAGATATTCTTAAAGTTCTAGTTGAAGCACTGGGTGTTTAAAATAAAACCATCACCCTACATTTAATTTTGATTTATTCACTGCTTAATACTTTCACATTTAACACATTTACAAATGTGTTACATAAAATTATTGCAAACTGCCCCTGTCCGCATATGAGCCATTTATAGTGTACAAATTATGTTACTTTCACTGCAGGAGTAACTATTGATTCTGCTCGTGCAAAAGGGTACTTTACTTGTGAGCCTAATATGAGTTTAGCATAGTTTCTTTAGGAACGACAGGGGTACAAAATCTGAAAATGTATATTTAAGCGGTACAAATTATATTACTTTTATTGCAGGAGTAAATATTGATTCTGCTCCTGCAAAGGGGTACTTTACTCTTGAGCCTAATATGAGTTTAGGTTAGTTTCTATAGGAACGGCAGGGGTACAAAATCTGAAAATGTATATTTAAGTGGTACAAATTATGTTACTTTCATTGCAGGAGTAACTATTGATTCTGCTTGTGCAAAAGGGTACTTTACTCTTAAGCATAATATGAGTTTAGGTTAGTTTCCATATGAACGGCAGGGGTACAAAATCTGAAAATGTATATTTTAGCGGTACAAATTATGTTACTTTTATTGCAGGAGTAACTATTGATTCTGCTCGTGCAAAAGGGTACTTTACTCTTAAGCATAATTTGAGTTTAGGTTAGTTTCTATAGGAACGGCAGGGGTACAAAATCTGAAAATGTATATTTAAGCGGTACCAATTATGTTACTTTCATTGCAGGAGTAACTATTGATTCTGCTCGTGCAAAAGGGTACTTTACTCTTGAGCCTAATATAAGTTTGGCATAGTTTCTGTAGGAACGGCAGGGGTACAAAATCTGAAAATTTATATTTTAACGGTACAAATTATGTTACTTTTATTGCAGAAATAACGATTGATTTTGCTCATTTAAAAGAAATATGAATTTGGGATAGTTTCTATAGGGTGCATATTCTGAAAATTTGTATTTTAACGGTACAAATTATGTCATATTTTACGAAAAAATATCAATAGATTCTTTTTCTGCAAAAAGTCACTTTTTTTTAATTATAACAGATTTGGATTAATTTGAAAGTTGTTTCAGGCAGTTTAATTAAATAAATTAGGTTTTTTTAATGGTACAAATCAGTCCTTTTTAAATCTACCTTTGTATTTTTCAATGTGATCCTGCTAGCCTAATATTAAACTAGAAGCACCATGTGTTTTTTTGTAAACGGTACATAGTACGAAAAATTTATTGATGGTACAAATTGGTACAAATTTAGTTATTTTTAATTCTACTTTTGTTTTTTTTTTTTTTATTTTTTTAATGTGGTCCTGCTAGCTTAATATTAAACTAGAAGCACCATGTGTTTTTTTATAAACGGTACATATTACAAAAAATTGATTGGTGGTACAAATTGGTACAAATTCAGGTCTTTTTAATTCGACCTTTGTTTTACTTTTTTATGTGTCCTGCTAGCTTAATATTAACCTAGCAGCGCCACATTTTTTTTGAAAACGACACATGGTACAAATTTTTTATTGGTGGTACAAAATAGGTACTAAATAATGTAATAGATTTTAATCGATTCTGCCCAGTTCGTCCTGCTAGCTTAAGAGAGGTAAAACTTAATACCATTTGAAAGTCCTCCTGATGTACTAAACCCAGCCCCTTAAATTTTCTTTATATTTTTTTGAAGGGTCAACTTCCAAGATATCTTTTAATAAGCTTAACGGTCCCCGACAACATATTTCCATAAATTATCTCCAGTTTACGTAACATTAATATTTCATAACTTCGTGTTTCAGATAAAGTTATTCCATTTTCTCCAACTTTTTCATTAGAAAGAGTCACAAACGCACGTTTAAACATAGATCCTTACAGTATTTAATTAAAAATTATCGTCTCTAGAAGGACGAACTGAGGGGGAGATATAGATCTACTATTTTGCAATTTGAAGAACCCTAGATATTTAATCTTTCTTATTAAGCATTGTTAATACCGTACAGTAAATTAACATTCAAAAAACTTTAAGACATTTTTAGAATTAAGGCTTTAAATTATTAAATTGCTTAATGTTATTACATAATCAAAAAGTTTATTATGAAGAAAGTTGTGCAATTTAACTCCAGAAATATTCACTAATAATACCACTAGAGGTCAATTTATATGCGCCTTTGGCTCAGTTAGCTCGAAAACATTTCTAGTTATAATTTAATTTCAAATAAAATTTTAGTAAAAAAAAATCGCAACAAAATAGGTTTATAATATAAACAGCTTTAACTTAACTTATTACAGTAAGTGGTATATGTCATATTTTACTGCAAATCCAGAATAATTATGAATAAAAACGGTTAAATTAGTCTTTTTAAATGTTATAGAAATCAATATTTTTTTAAATTTTATTCTATTCTATGTAACGGTATGTCTTTCATACTTTTATTTACTTCTATTACCCTATCTCTTTCCTTGGATGACAATTCGGGTCTGTCAGTTAAATTTAATTTTGAATATAACTTGCTACCTTAATTTTGAGAGACAAATTTAAAAATATCGAGGTGTTCCTCTAAGGAAGATAATCTTTTTAACTTTTAAAGCCCATTAGAATAAAATATGGAGTGCAAAATATAATATTTTTTGGTTTTATGCAATGATTATCAAAGATTAATGAGTTTTATATTTTTAAGTTTTTGTTATAAATAGATATATTTTATTATTCAAAACGTTCATCTCATCCTATTATCCATTAAAAGGTCGAAATTTAGCTATGCAACATCTGAATATTGATTTTTACGGTTTTAATTTGAAGAATAATAAAGACTTATTACTATATGAAGAAGATTTGCTGATTTGATAGATGTTAACGTCTTGAGGACGTAAGAAGTACCATAGGAGACTTTTCATCGGAGATGATACCTGCTCTACCACCCCTTTAAGAAGCCCCACTTCATTGAGTACCTTTAAAATTGTAACGGATGCCAGAGCTGGGTAAATCCTAGTTAAAAAGTAATTAATAATTAATATTACTTTTTTTTCATGTAATTTGTAATTGTATTTAAGTACTTTTTCTCTCAAAGTAATTTGGAATTATAATTGCAGCAAAATCTGTGGAGGAATTGTACTTTGTAATTATTTAAATTGTCTAAATACAATTTCTTTTTTCAGTTAAAATTACATTTATAAGTACAATTACATTTTTTAATTACAATAACTTTTAAATGCATGTTTATGAGATGCACGTTATATAAAAACAATAAATTTCCTATTCGAATCGGTCACTAGAGCTCGGACTCGCATTCATATCATTTGTTTGAATGCATTTGAGGAAAGCGTTGTGCGATGAAGCAGTGAAATTGTTCAACCCAAAATAATAACAGCAAGGGGTAAGTAAGAGATGGAGCCACCACTATCGAATTAGCTGCATTCTTATTATGATAATTATTGCATTGTTTTAATAACGAAATCAATTATTCTTGCTCCTGTGTCCTTTTTTCTAAATGATAAGATAATTTACTTACAGTTGCAAAATCACTATTTACGTTAGTAATATCTTTTTGCAGTGTTAGGTTAACACAGTTTTTATCCGGTTTCTCTTTATGAAATACACTTTCACTTAAACTTTGGACGTAGTCAGTTAACTGCACATTATTAACATATGATGGCAACTTCACATTTATAATAATATCTATTCATTCATTTTGAGCTTATTTAGCTCCGTCTTTAAAAGTGCGACATCACCTTCAGCCGCCATATTTGAAAAAGAAGAATTATACAACCCGCCCTTAAGATATCTTTAAGAAAGTCGTTGCAAACGGCTGTTAGTTTGACACTTTGAATTATCTATTTAAAAATTTTATTTGTACCGGTCTGGTTGGTTCATGGTTCCTCCGTTCTATCATAGTTTGTTGTTTTATCGGCAAAATTATTAGAAAAGTAACTGCTAATTCCTTTTTTCATGTAATTGTAATTAAATCAATATAATTCCTATTTATACAACATGCACTCTGTACTTGTAATTAATTCATTTTTTTTTTGAAAAAGTACTTTGTAATTGTAATTATTTTTGAAGTACATGTAATTATCCAGCTCTGCCTAATGCTATTCAAAAATAAATGTATTCAAATCATTTTATTATTAGAGGCTCTTGTAGATTAGAATTTGGTTTTATTTTATTTGTCATTTAAATTTAATATTAATTTTTGTTTTCGTATTTTCATCAATTACTTTATACTTAGAGATATGCAGATTTAAATACGGTGGCGTTCAGTTTCTAATTACAGAGTGACCCTTAGTACAGAGCTTTAATCACTTAAATTGTAAAAACAACATCAGGGGTTATAAACACTGACACCCTCGTTACGTCTACTAGACAACTAAAGTTAGAACAAGAATAAAAACGTATATAAATCGGTACATATTCACGAAACACGTTGACTTTCATTCAAGGTACAGATAAAAATATTTGGCAAGATTGTAGAATATTTATTTTGTATAAAAATATCGGGTGTGGAGCACGATACATTATTGTTCAGGTAATCCAAGTGGTTTGCGACAATGCTTCTTTGATTTTCAAATTCAAAAAGAAAACTGGCATAATCACAAAAACAGGAATTCTAAAAATTTTTAAAAATGGTTCAATACGAAATTAATCGATAATAGAAATTATATTGATATAACCGTTCAGAGAAACCTTACACCCTGAAAAAGTTTGAACAAAATGGCTTTAAGAAAAAAATAAACTTAAAAGCTCTTTGGCAAGTCTGCAGCTTTTTGTTTCGTCTTATCTTTCTCTGAATTTCACATGAAAATGTTCTTTAATTAGGTTTGTCACTACTGATGTTGTTAGTCGAATAGAAGTGCCAGGACCAAAAGTATCTGGTTGTCTGCCTTTTTGGCTAGCAAATTAGTAAGACCTTTCGAGGTGACATGACCTTTTTTCTATCTGATTGATGGATATTTCGGCCAAAGCTTCATGACATTCTAGTACTGACCCTGAGTAAATTCGTCTGTTCATCATAGTGAGTAGTGTTTGTGTCCTATCTGTATAGGTGAGCATGATCCTTCCAAGGATATTATTTCTGGTGATTTAATTTGCTTCAATAAGAATCCTCGTGAGCTCGGATTGAATTACACTGGTACTACTGCTCAGCCAGCCTAACAGTAGCATCCAGAGAAACAGTTCAGAGCAGCAAGTCAACTAGAGGGTCCAAAGTAGCAGAAACAGTCTATTAGAAAATGGATAGTCTACCAAAGCCGAAGAAATCGTACAGCATCCCTAGGAGCTAATCCAGGGAGATCGAGGATATGAAGATGAATCAGGGGATCACAGAAAGATGACAGCTAGAGATTAAAGGGTGGTTGCGACCAGCAAGGAAGACGTATAACTTATTCAGTGAGGCAAGCGTAAGGTTACAAGATGTAGATATGTTTTGATAAGTTTTGTAAATAATTTTCTTTAAGGGTTTCAAAAAGAGTTACTATCCAGTTCGGCGATTTTCAAAAACTAATATTTATATTAATTTCTTTAATATTTTCAAGGCAAATATTAACGAATAAATGAAAATATTCAAGGCCAAACGAATATTTAATTTGTTAATGATTTAAGAAAACCTCATTCGACAGGAAAAAATACGTAACCCATTGCAATGCATAATATTTTGATTCATGGCGACCCAGAATCGTCAGTTGGGATCCGCTTCTGATCGGTAAATTTTCTGAAGATGTCCAAAAAGCGAGAAACAAAGATTATAAAAAGTATAGGAAAAGTTTTTCGCGAAAATAAGCTAGAGAAAAACAAAAGATGTTTTCCAACGTATGCTGATCAGAATTAATCAATAGGTAAATTTCCAGTATGGGGTCGCAAACACAACGAGGGAGCTATGGCCATGTTCACGTGTTCTGATGGTTCTATGGTAAATGACGACGAGGCATCATCGAGTGATAAGTTCAATAAATAAAATTTCACTCGTGTGAATGTTGTATAAAATCGTCTGTTCTTTTTATAAAAAGAGCTTTAAAAATTGTTAGGTATATTTTACATGTAGATATTTAAATATCAAACATTTATAAAAAAAACTTTATGCAGTATATTTATGTCATGTTGTATTTTAAAACAATAACCATACTTTTGTAATCAACAACTCAAGAAACCCCTCTATACCATTTTACATTTAAATTAGGTCTTTTCAGAACCGTTCCGTCATATTGGATAGATTATTTTGTATCCTAACAAAATAACTACAAACTCGTATTTAGCGACCCACACAGTAGCGTAACCAGCCATTTTTCGTAGGAGAGGTTTTTGAGAAATATAGAGGGGGGTTCCATCAAGAAAGTGAACAAAAACAAACAGTCAATAGCGATCAGTGCCAATACTATAGAGGAAATGGTGACGTCAGGACCATTCATGGGGGTTCTGACCCCCAAACCCCATCGCCTCCTTAGCTACGCCACTGGACCCACATAACCCATCTATTCAAGTTTACATTACAATCAAGCGAATTTTTTTAAAGTTCTGTCCGCCATATTGGATGCGCAATTTTGTATTCTGACGATATAATTACAAATTCGTAATAAGACACCTAAAAACTTTCGTACGCCAACTTTGAAGTATTTTTAGAACTTGACTGTTGGTCAGCCTTTACTCGATTTCCGACCACTGTGCATCGTCCAACTCTACTTTTTTGCTGAATGGATGCTGACGAATAGGTATATATTTAAGAATTTACAAGTAAGTAACTATTTAAAAATGATTTATGGAGTTATTTTCAGTTGTTGAAAATGGCCTTTGTGGCATACGATATGCTTCATGTCTAGATGCTGCTCACAAAGCTTATATTTCAAAGTTGCAAAATGCATGTATTTGATTAATTTAAAGCATTATGTAGTTCAAGAGTATCACATAAAACTATAAACATCTAAAATGGGTTAATATGCATAATAGCCGCCAATTGCTAATTTAAACAATACATTTTTATTGTAGGTAGGTATGTTAATAATAATTTTTTTTGCATTGGAGTTGCATATGTATCTATTTAATATTTTAAATATTGTTTTTTAAATTTATTATTTAGATAATTCACTGAAAAAAATATGTTCTGTTGTTCAATTTATATTTTCAATTATAAAATAAAAAAATTTGGTAAAAATAAATAAATTAATAAATATAAATGAAAAACATAATTGCGTTAAAGTTTACATTGAATGTTTAATGGTCTGAAGTTCGCGCGCTACGCAACGTTGCCAAATGTTTTGACTCCATTTTAAGCTAGCTTACTTGACATATTTTTGTAATTTTTTAATATTAATTTCTCAATAAATTCCACGGTAACCTATATATTTTATTGTAAAAAACAAAACCTAAATATTTCAAAAACCTTATTTATAGTTTTTTTTTTCTACTCCATCTAATCAATAAATAATAGTATAATTCGAGAATTGTTGTTGAGGTCTTACTTTCTCGTAAGACACTGTACAAATACTCACATTTTTAAAAATTTGCACGGTAAGGCATACTTAAAAGTTCACTATTAGATAAATAAGGACTATTAGAAAAAAAATAATTTTAGTCCTAATCTAATATTTTTTATTTAACATTGGTGGCGAAAGGACCTCCTTAAGTTTACTAGTCATCACACATTTAAATGGTAATACATTGTATGTAATTTCCATCTAACAAATATAATCAATTCTGAGGTTAGTTCAAATTCTAAAACATTTATAATTTTTAACTATATGATGTAATTAAGTAAAAACTTTTTCTTTATAATGTTTTCTTACCGTAGTTCTCTTGTTTTTCTTCTAGCTGCGCCCCTTCTATATCTATTGTGACGAAAGTCTAATTTATTTAAAGTTTATTTATTTAAAAACACACTATTTACAATTTATTTCAGACGCACTATTTAATTTATGTAATATTTAGACACTAACTAACAATTCTAATTTATTTCTTATGCTTTAACTTTTCAACACAATGTTCTACATTAAACTAAACTCGGCGCTGATACGTCGGCTATTTATATTAGTCCAACTCCGCTACTGGAAAATGCTAGAGGCTCTCGACGGTCGTCTCGAACATTCCTTTTTATGACTAAGCGGCACTCTCCGCCATTCCAGTCGCTTCCAGTGCAACAGCGGCAGACATTCCGTCGTATTCTGGTATATTTGAGACGCGGTCCGGCTGTTTCCACACGTCAGCGTTGCTTCGATCACGAGTTGATTGCGTGTGTATACAGGGTCGGATTAGGAATTCTTGACACTATCTTTCTTTCTGATTTTTTCTACATCTACCTGTATCTACCTTTATTTAATCAGCTCTGCTTTCTTTGCTTCACTTATACTGCGTCTCTGCCTCGTTCGATATAGTGATGTTTGAGTTGTAATTTAAATAATTTTTTATCATTTTTTATTCTTTATTTATTTCTCTTCCTACAAAAATATTGAACTCTTTCAAAATCAGTCCAACATCACTAAAATATTTCAACCTTTCGACTTTAATCTAAATTTCTTAATCAAACATTAATATTTGTCTAATTATATTATGTACTAATTATAAAAAATATCTTTTTAAAATATAAAAGCTACCTTTGAGCAAAACCTTACCTAATTTTCCCCTAGCAAAGTGACGTCTCTCAGTAACATGAAGTACCTACACGCTTGTCGAAAAGAGCCACTCGAGTGTAGGATGAGTATTTTTTTATTATACTGTTATTTTAGACACACAATCTAATTTCACTGTCTGGCAATTTCCCTATCAATAAATGTACTAGAGTTTTAATAAAATAATATAATATTTAACTGTTAAAATTACTTATTCGCTCCGTGCGTGACGACAGAGCCATTTAGAATATGTACTAAATGTATATTTTGGTTTTAGTAAAAGTATATTGATTTATAAAACAAGTAAAAAGATTCATTTATTATTAAATATTTTTATTACTTCAGCTAAAGAAAAGTAAGTATATTTAATAAAAAAATTATTAAAATATGTGTACATAATAGGCAACAGTATTTACGAGAAAGTGTATGAAAAGTTGTCTAATGAGGTTAAAGGCTAATATCAAACGTTAATTCAAAATTTATTCCCAAAAAAATGGTAATGATATTGTAATATTTTCGAAGGGTGGCACAAAATTAATCGAAAACATTTGAACCAATACATTTGATCGAAAAAACATTTTATCGAAAAGAAAAATGATCGAAAAGCAAAATGATCGGAAAGAAAATTGATCGAAAATAGATTTACTAGAAAAAGCAATTGATCGAAAAACCAAATATACGTAAAATTAGAAAAAATAAAAAACCACTAATTTAACTAACCTGTGCGGCCTGGAGCCATTGCTGGTTGCTTCGCAAAAACAAATAAAAAAAAATGAAAAGTAAAACACTTAACCAACTCACCTAACTTGGGCAAGAGCAATCAGTTAAATTAAATTGCTCCAGGCCACACAGGTTAGGTAACTTACTTAAGTTTTTTTCTCTTTATGCATATTTTTTTTTTTGTGAAGCAACCCTCGAGTACTCTTCATTTTTCTATAATTTTCTTGCGAGGCAAACCACGACGGATCCAAGCCTTACAGGTAAGGTAAATCAAATAATTTTTTTATAATAAAAAAGAAAACTTAACTAACTTACCTAACTTGTGTAAGAGCAATCATTTAAATTTAAATAACACAGCTTGGGAAGACTAGTTAATTCTTTTATCTTATTTTTTATAATTTTTTTTGAAAGGAAAACCGCGACGGCTCCAGGCTACACAAGTTAGAGAAGTTCGTTAGGTTTTTTATTTTTCTCTCTTCTATATATATTTTTTACAAGGCAACCTTCAACTGCTCCAGGCCGCACAGGTTAGATAAATTAGTTAAGATTTTTTTTTATTGAAGTTGTTTCAAAATAATAACGGTAATTTCTTGAAATGTGTAGAAGTCATTGCCAAATTCGATCCTATTATGGCTGAACATACTAAGTAGGAACAAATTCAGTGCTAGAACATGAATCATTATCTTGGCAACCAAATTCAAAATGAAATAATTAAAATAATTGGCAATAATTTAAGAGAAAGTATTTTAAATATGGTAAAAAATTGAAAATATTTTTCTATTATTCTTGATTGCATTCCGGGCATCATGAGCCATCAACAACAAATGTATGTCTGTATCAGTTTCGTAAATTTTGAATCAACAACAGGGGATATTGTCGTTGAGGAACGTTTCTAAAATTTTGATGCAATAGAAGACACAAAAGCTGAGAGTTTAAAAAATAATTCTACTAAATTCTTTAAAAAAATATAATTTAAATTTATATGATATGAAAGGCCAGGGATATATTAATGGTGCCAACAAGCGAGGAAAGTCTGCCGGTTTACACAGATGTATTCTCGATTTAAATCCATTCTAAGTTTCTAAGGCTGTCTGGCCTTATTAAGTCTTTTGGGGATAGCTCATTGCTATAGTCCAATCTGATAATTCGTTCATCCAGGTTTGTTTTTTCTCCAAGATTTGTTGGAGAGTTTGCTCAATAGCTGTACTGTTATGAATTTTCTTGTCTTCGGTTTTGTTTTTTACTGCATTACTGTAAGGTTTTCTATTTTCTATATTGTTTGTTTAAATCCTGTTTTGGGGTTTTTTAGGTCCTACTGCTGGTGGTGGATTTCTGTAATTTTTCTTTGCTGTGGGTCAGGTCCTTCTGCCTTTTTTATATTTTTGTTTTTTAATTTTTGCATCTCTTTGGCTACTATGCACTTTCTATAGTTGGCTGGATGCCCTTCGCCGCAATGAATGCATTTTGGTTGAGCGTTTTTGAGTACATTCCACTCGTCAGTTGTTTGTTTACACATCTTACGCAGCGTGGTTCTTTTGCGCAATAGCTTGACAGCGTTTACATTGCGGTACTAGTTTGAATTTTCTTAAATGTAGAAATTGTACTCTTATTCCAATTATATGCCTTATTTCATATATTTTGTTTACATTTTCGTCATGTCTGAAGACTAGCATGAACATATTTAATGGCTTTTTACTTTTATATTGTAATTTATAGATGGCTTCAATAAGTTTGTATCCCCTTTTTCTTAAGTACTTGACTATTTCTTCTGGCTTGCAAGTATGATGCATCTTATTAACAATTACCTTCATTGGTCTATTTTGTTTATTTTCATATGAATGCCGTGAGTAATTGCAATAATACCTGATTATCTTTTTACTCTATTTAAATACCTACTTTTTGAATAATATATACAGAGGTATTCCTTATCCAATGGTATAATCCCATTACGCCAAAACGATATGCCCTTTAGATAATCGAGAGGGAGGTTGAAATATGGAAAACTTTTAGTTTAAGTTTATTTAGGTTACCAGACCGCTTTTACTGGAGAAATGCGTCTTGAATTTAAACACGTTCATATTGAAAAATATACAAAATTGCATCCGTCCTGAATAGAAAAAGAAAATAACAAGTATGATTGGAGTAAGGGTTGAAAAGAAACTTGGAAATATTAAGAGTAGTCCATACAACGTTGAAAAGTACTTATTCAATAAATCAGGATTACCTAGTTATTATGGCTGCCTTCAGAATTTTTAAGATTTATTTCTATACATAGGTACGAGTCCCTTTGAATTTGATCCACTCATATTAAAGTTGCAATTACAGAATATAGGTGAAATAAATAACAGAATTATTATAAAACTACGTTTTAAAATTTTCTTTTAATATGATTTTGTTTTTTATTTACAGTTTTTTTATGCCTGGAAAGCATATACACTGTCCAACAGTCAAATTTTTTATTAATACATTTTAAACTTCACCACTTATTAGTATATTTCGAGAATAATGCCAGAGACAAACCAGCGAGACGTGTGACTCAATGTATTTATTTTCGACAGAAGTTGTTTGGGAGATTGTAATCGCAACCAGTAGGTATATGATGACGCAGTAGTCAATTTTCTTATTTTCTTAATAACCGTACTGCTGTGTGTATCCAGTCATAAATAGCAGGAAAATTTAAAAATGTTTTAGGGCGGGAAATCAAAAATTGATTCAAAATTAAATAGTTTTTCTATATAAATTTACAGGAGCATCAAAAAATATTGTTACACTATGTATTAAAAAATGTAATATCTTTCAATAACATCAAAGTGATTGTTATTATACTTGAAAAAATAATACACCAAATTCTTTTTCTATAAAATATGTTTTTGTAGGGTACAGAAAAACAAACTATAAGTGCTACGTTTAGAAATTACCTCGTCTTGCTCTATTTACTCGATCCAATTCCTTTAGTAGATCTACTTCCTCTCTATCGGATCGGCTCTATGGTCTTTTAACGTAGAAAGTTAAGATCGGTTTACTCCATCTTAAATTTCAGAGCTTTAGGAGTAAATATCATTTCATAACAAATTATAAGAAAATTAAGTCACAGTTGTTATTTAATTGAGAAGTGTTACAAAACCAAGAAAAATAGTAAAAAGATATTATATATACATAATATATATATAAAAAAAAAATAAAACAAATATTTTATAAAGTATAGAGTATAGGTTATGATTATTTATTTTAATAGAAACCATGGAAACGAAGCAAACACGCTTACACAGATGTATAAGGCCCGAGTCCAGTAAGTTCCATCTTGGAAATTGGACCAAAACCTGCTAGACTATTTTTGTGCACCACCTGCTAACTTTTCTGCAAAGTCCTCAAGATCAAGATCAATATATGTATGTGCTATGTCTTCTAAAAAGGCATGAAAGATAACATACTATCGACATTTCAACAGGACGTTGATGAAGGGTTGCCTCTATTATGTCGTCTGTTTGTGTTTCTTGTTTGTGCATTCTGTTGGGTCCCCAGTCCTGTGAAAGTTAAAGTTCTCCTAGTCTCTTAAATTGGCGACTAGGTGCACCTACTCCAACTAGTCGTCTTTTATACGAAACTAATTTAAGAAAGCCTTTTTTGTATTCCTTTCAAGCATTGTTTGCTCTATGGTTCCGTAGCAAATAATAATATTAATACTAATTAATTATAATAAACGCTGAATATGTTTTTGTCCTCTATGTCGCTTACTTGTTTCTTACACCACCAGAGTATACCTATTTTTCATACCTGTTAACTATAGATTACCTTATAATACCACATTTTACCCATGAAAAATCTAATTTTGAATTTACCTAACTCTTTCAAATTTCGTTCGAAACATTTAGTAAATAATAAAGTTATACCATACCAGTTTCTACTGAAACTACTGATTGTTGTGCAGGATAAATTAACTTTTCTTGAGATTTATTCCTTTCTAAAACCCAAATCCCAAATAATTTTTTTCAAAGCACCCTGATTTAAAGTTATGGGTTTTAGTAATTCAATTTTTTTTTCTGTGTTTAAATAACTTTACAATCGTAAGAAGTTGCCAATCTCTGACCATTTCAAAAGCACTTTGCCAATACTTCATGCGAGGAGATTTTTTTGCTTCTTTTCTAGTATGTGGGAACTTTGTGCTGCCATTAAAGCTGTGGAAACATTCATCTACTTGATGAACAAAAGTAGTTGTAACAATGGACCCCTGTTCCAATTCACCTAAAATAACAATAGGCATGTTGTAATATAATATTAAACACACACATTATGCAGGAGTTGTTGATTTTCTTAAAAAATTCGAAATTACTTACCTTTAGAAAGTAATGTGTATAAAGACGATGACACACTTGTACTTAAAATTTGAGCAGCTAGGTTGACCTCCTTATCATTTTAGGGTCCAATATGATGTCTCTTAATTTTATGCATGCTCTAAAAAATTAACAGATACTTATAATCTATGTCTTAGTTCTTCCAGATATCATTACATTTTGCTTGCAACACATCATTTTGGCGCGTAAGAATTTTAAATTCAATATTATGTTTTCTAAACAGAGATGTTGTACATTTAAGTAAATAGGGTGGGTAATATATTGAAAATTTTCTGTTTTCCAATCATTATTTAAAAATCTACTACTGAAAATTACAGATGATTCATTGCTCACATTATTGCGATTGGTCCGACTTCAATAATATTGTTTGCGAGTTTGGTTCCAGAAACTGCTTTATGCGAAAAATAATACGCGAAAATAAACACTATCCAAACTAATTAAAAAACAAAATCAGACTAAAAGAAATAAAAGGAGGCACAAATTAAATTAATTTTAATTGAATGCACACGTTCATAACCACTTTCATAACACTGTCAGTTATCATTTATAGTCTATACGTCATACGTCGATATTGTCAAGTAACAAGCAACCTCTAGCGCTGGTTGAATTTTTATGGAGATAAATATATATATTCAGATTATTCTAAAAGAGAAAGAAAGTCATATATGTAATTTAAATGGACTACCGAACAAATTTTAAGGTACCCGTCTCTGTTGTCTCTGATAATGCAGAGTAAATTCTCAGGTCTCTTAAACCACGAAATATATAAAAGTGCATAATTTACAAATGCTACGTTTTATTTATTGTATAAATACTACAGTATTTCAAAAAAGTTTTCAATTTTTCCTTCACATTTTTCCAGGACTTTTTAAAAAGTGTTTCAACAGAAACGATTGTCAATTAAAATTGTAGCTAAAATAAGCAACATGGGATTTGAAATTAGAGAATTATATAAGAAAAAATGAGAAAAACCATTCTCATTTCAATATGTTCATTCAATTTTGATTTAATACATATTAAAAATTAGTGAAAAGGAGGTTTCCGTTGATTTTTATTTATATTAGAACTGTACATTTATTATCTGTGGCCTATGTTTTATTCATTTGTTCACTAAGCCTGTCCCTGTTCCTGATACTTTTTCACATTTTAAAGAAAAATGCCTTCTAATAAAGCTCTTGATCAGATTTATGAATAAATGAAATGTTCTACAGGGTGTTTCCTAATTAGGAGAAACATTTGGGTATATTTTTAAACTAATTTTTAAAAATAGCTCATGTAACAATGTGTCCTGATGATTCGTTTCGGGAATAAGTACATAATGTTTAAAAATTGAAACTTTATTTTTAATTTTTTTAAATTATGTTTGCAAAAAATAAAATATAATTTTCATTTCAGCTACAAAATCCCTCATAATATTAAAAAGGAGAAAAACGTCAGATTAATTATGTTCGTGAATCATCAACTCTTTAAACATTTTATTTATCTACTTTTAGAAGGTATGTTATTGACTTTCTATTTGTACATGTATTAATTTATTTTTTTTTTCTGTTTGTTGTATTTTCAAATTGATTTTGATATTAATCTTATATATTTCTATTGATTTTGATATTAATCTTATATATTTCTATTTTTTTTTATTCACATATGTTTTTTTCATTAAAACAAATGATTATTAGCTTATTAAATATAACGAATTCACGTTGTTTTTTTATATGATTGTATGAATGAAGCCGAAATGGTGAGTAAGAATAAAAAATTAGACAAAAAAGACGATATTTACTGGATCTTTCATCTAAACTCTTTTTTTTTCTAGCCTATCTATACCTGAACCATCCTTACATTCTTAAAATTTACAGAGAAAACGCCGATTCCTCTTTCAAATATCCGGACCTTCTTTGACTGGGACTATACCACTACTTTACATTAAAAGCTTTATTTGTTATCCCGAGCAATTTAAATTAATTCGTAATTGCTCATTCTCACTTCTTCTCTTGTAGATTCCGTACCCATTTTTCTTCTGCTCTTTTATTTTTTATTTTCCACAGCTTTAATTCTACCCATAACGCTACAATATAGATCCATTTTTGTGGTTTATACTATTTAATTTTAATTGTAAGTGACCAACCTATTCTTATATTGTTCTTATTATAATAATTAAGAATTATTGTATTACAGGCCTGAAGATGTCCCTGTGAGGCCGAAACTAGTCGCTCTTTTATTTATTTATAATAAAATTGATTTTGAGATTGTATTCTTTTATTAAAGAAATTAGATATTTACAGAGATTTTGTTTTATTTCCTGCATCAGATACAGATAGGACAGTATACATTTAAAAAAAAGCAAAATGTTTTAGTTTTTTTTTACAATTAAAAAGTTTGGACAATGTGTCTGTTCTTACAGAGAAATTATACGCAACTGAACAGGAGGGGTTATTTACCTTCCCTCTTGTGTCCGCTTCCTCACTTCATCCACAGATGTTGCGAACACAATAATCGCCTATAAACTCGTTTCACGCTTTATAATTGCTCGAAGATTAACTCCGCTAGCTCGAGTTTGACGCAAAAATGCGGACACGTTTAGTATCGTCATAGCATCTCATCTTCTCTATCTCAATGATCGAAAATGTTCGTATGCCACGGCCTACTTTGTGACGTCACGCCTTGTTTATGTGCGATGAACAAAATAGAGTTGTTTGTTTCACCTGATTTCACGGATCTGTTGATCTCTCTTTTTAACTACCGACATTTGCAGAAACAACTGGCCACTCTGGTGCTCAATTGGCATTGTGGACCGACGGACGTGGCAAGTCAAAAAGTAGTGGCATAACAAAAAATAAAATAGAGAATAATATGTATGAAAATATACAATTGAATTTATATTTTCATGTCATTTATGTGATTTTAAAATATGTTTTTATGAAATTTAACTGAGTGTTCACTGCATAAATGATGAATTAATGGAGAAATCGCCTCTGTTGACCCCTTAGGATCGGATCTATCCATGTTAGTCATAAAGATACTTTTTACAAGCTGTTTTCTATATTTTACAAAAAGTTTGACAAACAAGTTGCAACTGTAGTTCTATATCAATCATTTATATTGGATATACTTGAAAATTCTTTCCTTTTTCGAATAATATTAGTTTTATACTATTTATCAAATAACAATCCTATATCCAACTATATTATATTATTGTGATTAAATAGAAACATAGTTCCATTATTCTGTCCTAGACAAATTGCAAATCAAAGTGACCGAAATGTATTGTCAATGTATGTGTCTCCACTTGCATGAATTGTTGTGGCTAGTCGTTATTCAGGAAATCTCATTCAATTCAATTAATAACTAACTTTAATGGTTCTGTGTTCGTTGTGGCCATTTAAAGTGCGAAGCGATAGTTACAGCTCATACAATAATTATTCACAAGTTTGAATAATTATAATTTAGATATACTGAGTGAGATATATTTTTGATGTCATCTAAAGTAAAAACAAATCATTTATTTGAAAAGCGATTTATTTAAATAATTATATATTTTAAAAAATCCGTAAAATTAATGTGTTACAAGTTTATTCTGATTAATTCTTAAACGTTTAATATAGTAATAATAATTTTTCTACAGGATGTATTAAATGACTGGCACAATTTTAATAAAATAACTATTTCCGCTATTTCCGCTTTTTTATTTTGTTCTCACTTTTATTGAAAATCCATAAGAAATAAAATTCAATCGTTTTACACATCTAAAAATTCAGACGTTCGAGAAAGAGTTTATCCAATATTCTTTTACGGCTGAAATACCCTGAAAATAGTTGAGTATCGTTAGAGTTGGACCATTTGGAATACTGTAGGTATGTACAGTGATTTTATAATGGCCAGAAAATATAAATTATCGTATAGTGGTAATAGAAGCGTACTTTTGAAATAAAAAAGCTACAGGTAGTGAGAAAAGAAAACTGTCATTTACCACACACTTTTGCGATATTTTGTTATTAAATTATGGTGTTCTTTGCGTTAGTTGCATCTTAGCACCACATTGGTTAAAAATATTTTTCAAACCACATTTAAAGTGACGTCATTAATTAATAGATGTCAAAAATCAGGTGTGACAAAATTTAAAAGTTCCTGAGTTTCATCGTATTATATTTTAATGGATTAACGGTTGAAAAGAGTTGTAGAAAGGAGAATCGAATTTGATTTGAAAAATGAATCAACTTTTTTTTTCTTAATGATTGTTAAATCAGATGAAGGAAGATGAATGATTTTAATTAAAAAATTTTAATACATTGCAATCTGAAACGTTGTCTACAGTTTTATTTTTGGTATTTTTCTTGAGTTTCTTCCATAGTTTTAACAAACACGCGGTTGTCTTTTTTGGTGTAGATTTTTTTGGGCTTTTCCAAAGTTCATCTAAAACCAAAGAATCTTTAATTGCTTTTAAATATTTACTAGCAAATTCAGAATCTGAACCAATCCACGTAATTATTTTTGCAGTAAAGTACATTTGACAAGTAATTCTTTTACCTTATTTCAATTGCATCATTGTTTCATAATCAACAGTTTTTTATAGATCACATCGTGCAACGTTATATAATGTTTACAACATAAAACGAAAAAAATTAATGATATTTGTAATATAACTAATAAATCTATGAATATGAATCACTTATATGTACAAAGAGTTTTCATAGTATGAAGTTTATGAAGTAATCAAAAATCGACCAAACGTCAAATGTATCAAAAATTTCAAAGTTGTAACAGAACAAAACAACAAGTATGTTCCAACAACGACTAGAAACCAATTATTGACACCACAATTCTGCGCAGTATATAATTTAATGGTATAAATAATCTACTGTGCAGAATCCTGGTATAAATGACCGGTTTCTGATCGTTGCTGGAACAAACCTAACATACAACAGCCAAAATCAGAATCTCTAATGTGTCAACCGTTATTAAACTATATGCATCTGACTTAGAGTCGGTCTTTTGACCTTCAGATAAAGTGTCAGGTAATTGTTATCTACCAGATAACTTAAAAAGTCATCTTTTCACTTTTGGATAAAACACCGGCAAATAAATTTATCTAATTTGAAAGATAACTTATCTTACCTCTGAACTTCCTTATAAAGTAGTTAACTGATGGATAAGTAGGAATATAAATTAATAATATGTGATACGAATCAACATATTTGTTCTAAAACTGTAGTACTTTTTAACAGTTTTGTCAAAAATTAAACGAATAAATCGAAAGTTAGAATTGTTTTTTATTTTAGTTTAGACTTCTTTTTTTTATAATGACACACTTACACTACACCCTGCAATGGCCTATCAATGAAGCCGCCATCTCCTTCCCGGTCCAGCCATTGGCTCTACCTGTAGCTTCAAATTGGAGTCGATACGTTTCCCATGTTGTCTGACCGTCAAACATGGGTGGCTTAAGGGTCTTGCTAGTATAGTTTTGTGAAACTGGGAATCGAATGTGACTTGGTTCGATTATGGATGAAGACGAGGTAGTGTTTTCAGCTTCAATGTTGCTTACCGAAGCTTGGGTACGAATTCTTCTTTCTAACTCTACCATTTCAGCTCTAATTTGCCTTTCTAACTATTGCCTTTTCCTGTTGTTTCAAATTGGTTTTTAAAAGCTGTAACTGCTATTCTAAATGAGTTAGATACTCTTGTTGTTCCAAATTAGTTTTTAGATTCTTTTGTTGCTGTCCTAAGTTCGTCTTTAAATGATATAAAGTGGTTTTCAAGTTTTCTTGCTGCTGCTCTTGTTGTTGTGCTAGGAGATCTACTTGACTGTTTAGCTTACCTACCTCTTGCCTAAAGTTTTTTTGAATATGTATATTTTGTATAACGGCCGCAAGCCACTGCAGGGTGTAATGTTACAATATTAATGACAGTTCTATATACAAAAGTAAAAATCCCAAAATGACCAAACGATTGCTTGATCCTTTTCTTAACAATATTACGACTTACGATACACAGACTAAAGGTATGTTCCTGCGCATGTAGCTGACTGACATTGACGTCACGTGGGACACAGAATTATTAACATTTAATGGGAGATATTTCGCCGGTTTTAGATTTTATTCAGTTACTTAAACTTTATTGGTTATTTTGTAATATATTCGTTTACAAATATGAAGGTTTAAGGTAAATAATACTAATCCAAATATTAATATTTCTCATAAATTATAGGTATTTTGTGACAAAATCCATAACCTGGCCATACGATAAATGAAGAATACAGACTAAAAATACAAGTTTGGCAAGTTCTTAAATTTTAATTTTTTTCCTATATCTATCGATGAAGTTTTTGACAGTCCATCCCGTCTATATCGGTTTCAAACAAAGCGCTTGTTAAACAGCACCCGTAACTCATGATACTAATGCCCGTTACTTATATTTCTTTTGTTCATAAAATAAACATTTTTACATATAGTTTAATGTACATAACACACGTTATAGTTAGACCTGAACTAGTTGACGAACTTTGTTACCGAATTCCTGAACAGCAGAATAATTTAAAAGTGGCTTAATGGAAAGTTCTAAAGTTTAGAGTTTCGAAATTACTTAATTCGATTTCAGGAAGTACCTAGATATTTATTTCATTCGACATTGCTCTTTACTACACTTGTCAAACTCGAGGCTTTTCGACATCACTGATTTCTAATTAGATGATTGAATTTTGAACTGGAAAATGATTAAAGGAAGTTCCTGTTTCGTCGATTTAATAGGAATAGGATTCCAAATAACTTGTAAAATAAACAGGCACATTAGACATTTTTAATTAATAATAATAGTAATAATAATAATAATAATAAGTAATAATAATAATAATAATAATGATTTAATTAATTCTCAAAAATATAAATACATGTTAATAATAATATTAATAATATAATAGAATAAATTATTATGCTCGATAAGTGATTTAACACTTGTTTCGAGAATAATATAATAATAAAAAATATAATAAATGTAAATTAACAAATACATACATACCTACTATATAATAATAAAAATTAAATTTCTTAATATATTTTTTTACACGATATGAATTAAAATACATTGCAATTATATATAACAATAACAATACACAATAACTGGCATCACTAACATAAAAATTCAAAAATGTAAGTAAATAACATATGTTTTTATGTCAGACTAATTACATGATGGATTAAGTCACGGTATTGTTGAACACAAAAAGTTAAAGTTTTTCTGAACTGTTTTAGGTAGAGAATTCATTTTAAATCGGGTGGTAGTGAATTGTAAATTTTTGGTCCCATATATGAGTAGGCTCGTTGTCCTACTGACTTATGCATATAGGGAATTACTCGGAATTTTTACATCGGGTATTGTAGGAGTGGATCAGCTACATACATTTTTTGTTAGAATGATAATATATGTTTTTCTTTAAGTAAAAAAGTTGTCGGATATCTAGAATTTTCGATTCGGTGTACAGCAGAATTGTAGGATATGTAAAATCTTTACTGAATATCAGTTTTAAGAACCTTCGTTGAATGATTTCCAATGTATGCTAATGAGTTTTTAAAGCATTACCCCATACTAAAAGGGCATACCTCAAGTGGACTCTCCACCAAAGCAGAGTAAAGCACTTTAATTTGATTAATATTAAGTATTGATTTTAAATATTTAAATTTGTAAAGAATAAAGCTTAGTTTTTTACAAATGAACGTAATATGTTCATCCCATTTAATATGACAATCTGGAATTCTTCCTAAATATTTTATGTTTTTTACTTGATTAATTTTAAAGTGACAGTTATTTTAAATAAAATTTAAACTAATTAAAAAAGGTGCTAAAGGTTTATTACAAAACAACGGTAAGTAAAACGTTTTATCTACATTGATGGTCAGTAATTTTGAGTTAAGCCAATTTTGGATTTCAGGAAAATTACTTTCCACCAGGTCTTTAATATTTTACCATGTATCACTGCTATAGAAAACAGCTGAATCGTCTGCAAAGCCCAAAATCTCACCTTTAGATTTAATTAAAAATAGATCATTAATTTATAAATTAAAAAGGAGTAGGCCTAGAATAGTACCTTGGGGAACTCCATATCTTACCGGTAAGAAATTACTATATGTATTACTCACTCTAACCATTTTTGTTCTTCCATTTAAGTAGGTTTTAAATAGTTTAGAGGAATATTTCTTATACCATAGTTCTTTAGAGCATCAACAAGCAAAGGATGACTGATGGTGTCAAAGGTCATTGAGAGGTCCAGAAACACGCAAAGACAAGGTTTGGTTTCGTCAAGAAAATTGTTAAATTTTTCTGTCAGAGCCAATAAAGCATCATCAGTAGATTTCTTTTTTTTAAATCCATACTGATTGTTACATAATAAATTGTATTTATTTAAATATGAAGTTAAGCGTGTCTCTAGAACCTCCTCAAATACCTTCGACAGACTGGAAATAAGGAAAATGGGCCGATAGTTTGTAGCAATTACCTTTTTTGAAAACAGGAACGACAATAGTTTCTTTTAGGGATAATGGTCATATTCCATACATTTATTAAATACGTAAGCAAAAGGTTCTTCAATAAAAGGAGGAATAATTTGTAAGATTTCAGATGTAATTTAATCAATTCCTGGTGATTTTTTAGTTTTTAGATTATTAATTATATTTTTTATTTCATTTTTATTTGTTGGATATAATACAAAACTATTTGGAACAGAAATTCTTGGAGGCAGGTAATTGGGAGGTTGTATAATTTTATTAGCTAATTTTTCTCCAGTTTCTGAAAAGATTTTGTTGAACTAATTAGCAATAAGTTTAGGATCCGATACTAAGAGTCCTTGGTCATTGTCACTATATATGGATTTTATTTTGCTATTTGTCTTATTAACATCATTAGAAAGATTGTTAATTATTTTCCAGAGTTGTGAAATATTTTTATTATTGTTAATCAAATTTTGATAATAATTAAATTAATTGAGTTTGGTACTTGTTTCTGTAATATTTATACTCATATTTTAAATTTTCGTTGTGAGGATATTTTTAATTTTGCTTGTGTAAATTACTTTTTGTATTTATTGTTTTAACTAACTCGTTAGTCATCCAAGGTGTCAGGTTAGATTTTTTCCTATACACTTTAATATTAATAATACCTTTATGTAAGTTTGAAGTTATTGTTTCAATGAATTTTTTTGATACAAATTCCGGGTCATTAGTTTCAAAGAGGTAACCCAAAGATGTATGTTGTGTTTGAGTTTATAATTTTTTGTAGAGAATTTGTTGTTTTGTTATTTGAAGTGTTGCCTATTTGCATCTTCATTTTTTGAAGCAAAATTGTGAACAATCTGTAATGCTGTAGAAAAGTGGTCAGTAACTGTAGTTTTTATTATTAAAGGTAATATATTTTGTAACACTGTTTGTTGTTTTACTTTAATGAAAATATGGTCAATACAAGATTCAGATTCTCCCTGGATCCTCGTTGGACTATTTATGACCGATTTGTAACCAAATTGGTTCATTAGGCTAAGATATGCATTTATCTGTTGGGTTTGTGATAAAACATCTATATTCGGAAGTCAAATCTTATAACACGCCAAATTAAGTAGATTTGACGGAAGTTATTGGCTGTAGTATTTTTAATACAAATCCCGATGCACGTCAGAGATCACTTAGAAAGTTTTGAAATTGTAAACTTATGTATTTGTTTGTTATGTTAGTAGTAGAGAAGTTGTAAACATATTGTAAATCAAGGAAAATAAAACTGTAAGGTAGTATATTGTAGCAGTATCAAAATTGGTCAAGAATTATTTCAAAAAAATGTGAAACTAATTTAATTTCACCAAGAAAGTTATTTTACAGAACTACATTTAAGTTATAAATAAACCACACCATAAAATTAAAGGGATCCTTGAGGAGGAGTTATAGCATTAGTAGATACCTATACTTAAAGAATTAAAGTTTGAAATTGCTAAAATAATTGAATACAAGAAGGACATTGTTAAAATATTTGAGTAGGTATCTACTTTAGTAAATCTTACCTTAAGTAAAGGTTCTGTATCTCAAGTATTCAAGATAGCCAAAAATGTTTTAAAAATAGACTGATATCGCTGCTTCTTTTCAACTAAGTTATTGAAACACTCAAACATCAAGATTCTCCATCCTACCAGTTTAAAAAGACAGTTGTTCTCAGTGGAATCTTTAGCAATATGAAACTGCGAAATAATCTACTTTTTGCTATAATATCTATTCTTATATTAGTTTATTGGTACTAGTCTTTTTCTAATCATTATAAATATTATTAAATTTGATGACAAGCATAGCAAAACCTCAAAGTCTATTTTTTTTATATTTTGGAATTAATTAAATAAAAATACAGATATATAAGAAATATATCAAACTATTTATTGTTTTAAAAATTAGACAATGTTTTTTTTAATTCTTTTCTCATAGGAAACATTTATTCATCTACTAATCATCGTAATTCCTATTAAAATTCTTATTTTTCTCATATTCCAGATCGCAAGTATTTGAATCGCTGTCATCGATATCACTGTTACGGTTAATTATAATAATAGTAGTTTGTGTAACAAGAGTGGCTATGATGGCCATATCGCACGAAGACGAGTCTGCGTACGATATAGACAATCCACTAGAGTTGTACAGTATATTTTTTTACGACCCACTTACGAAAATATATAAAAGTTTAAAAATTATTTTAGGTTATTAAAACAAAATAACTAATTTTAAAATATTTATAACTTTTACTAATTTATAAAATAAAATAAATATGAAAACAGAAAAAATTTATTAGTACCCGCCGAGATTCGAAAGAATCTCCTGCGTGCAAGACAGACAAAAGCCAAATTCAAAACAAGTTTATTCAATCAATTTTACATTAAATATATACGAGGGTGGTTTGACGGAAGAGTGACTTTTCAATGAAAAAAAAAAAAAAATATTTTCTTTTTCAATATAAACTCTTTATAACTCGACACACTTTGCCCAGCGAGTTTCCAATTTTTTTCAAACCATCCAAAAAACAATCTTTCTGAAGTTCCGCAAGATACGCGATTGTCTCTGCCATCACCTCTTCATTTGTCTGAAATCGCTTTCCAGTAAGCCATTTTTTTAAGTTTGGGAACAGAAAGTAATCGGAGGGAGCCAAATCAGGTAAATATGGCGGATGAGGCAATAAATCGTAACGCGGTTCGGCTAATTTTTTTGCAACAATAGCGGACGAATGGGCAGGCGCATTGTCGTGATGGAACAAAAAAGTTTTCTTTATATGAGTATTAAACTAATCTATGTGTCAGATTTATGTAAAATTTGACAGATGACATCAGAAACTTCGCGCAAACTACCAATATAATCACCGTAGCGAAAATGTTGCCAACCTCTGAAAAGTCATTCTTCCGTCAAACCACCCTCGTATATGTAGAAAACAATCGTTATATTTCCCATTTTGTACCGTCTTTACAGTCCACAGTGCAGCACAAAGAGGTCCCATGTACCGTGGTTGGTAGAAGCCCTTCAGCAATACAACAATGTCTTCCACTCTAAAAATAAACAAGTAATGATGCACTCCGCTGGCCTGCCCTCCAGAAGAGTAGAACCTGTCAGCAGCGTACACCTTTATTAAATGACAACTCCTTGATGAGTATGTCATTATTATCTGTCAAATTTGAGGGGGGCAACACACATACTTTGATTTACTATACGAAGAATGGTCGCACTGCGCAGCTTTCTGAGTGCCTTTTAAAAGGAGATAGAAAACTCCGCCATTTTGAACCCTTATTACGTGTTGCCTACATCTTGGCGCAATATTTTTAATAGGTGCGTTTTAATCATCCGCTTCTGCTTCGGAATTGTCGGTTTTCTTGTTTTAATCTGACAGGTTAAAAGAACTAAACCGACAATTCCGGAAGCAGAAGCGGATGATTAAAACGCACCTGATATTTTGCTTGCTGCTGTCAGTGTCAGTGAATATTATTTTTGAAGTCACAGTTTATTGCTAAAGAATCAGTTAGCTCACTCGGACCAGTTTAAAGTTCCAAAATAACATCCACTCCAGGGATACAAATTGAGGATACGCAGAAGACTGCTGTTTTATTATAGGCGGTTGTCATATATTGTATTATCCGAGTTGCACAGTGTATAATAATAATAATAATAATAATAATGTTTATTCACATGAGTAATTTTAAATACATAAAAAAGCAATACAATTCATCAAGAAGGGAATAAACAAAAAAAATCACAGAAGTAGTGCAACTACTTATAAGTGAAAAATAATAAAAACACATGTTTAGATAAACAAATATATAGATATACAATTAATTAATATTCTATGTAAATTTAAAACTATATAATAACTTATTCTAAAGACACATAATATATGTCCACACAACAATAAGACATATTCAGGTAAGTAGTCGGTATTTGTGATTAATGGTCCCAATCGGGAAAATATTGGTAATTTTAGGTTTCAAAATATTTATTTAAATGAGGTATGTCACAATTCGGATAAGTAGTTAGTCACAATTTGGGTAAGTAGTCACAATTCGGTTAAGTAGTCACAATTCGGGTAAGTAGTCACAATTCGGGTAAGTAGTCTCAATTAGTTTTTTTTTTTTTTTTTTTTTTTTTTTTTTTTTTATATAGGATTTATTATATTATTAACCAATTTACTAAATGTTATTCTATCCTCATTTAGAATCCACCTTTTTACTTTGGCTTTAAATGAATAATGACGCGATATTTCAGTTTTTATATTATTCGGTAAAATGGCATAAATTCTAGGTGCTAGGTAGTTTGTGTGTCTTTGTCCTATTGTTTTATCAGCTCTTGGAAGTAATAGACCGTCATTATTTCTTGTGTTATACGAATGTTGGTGTGGTTTTAATTTAATTTTACCTTTTTGTATAAACATCAGAATTTTTAAACAATACATTTGTCTAAGATCTATAATATGCAATTCTTTGTATAACAAATCACTGTGATATGTAAGGTTTTTTTCATATATTATACGTAAGACCCATTTTTGAACAACATTTGCCTGGTTTAGATAAATATCACTTACACCGCCCCAACCTAGTATACCATATGACATTATCGATTCTATCAAAGAATGATACATTACTTTTAGGTTTTCCAGATTTAAAAAGTCTTTTAAATATTTAAATTTTGATAGTAATCCCCTTACTTTTTGCACGATTTGTTTTAATTGTATATCCCATTTCAAATGTCGATCCACCGTAATACCTAGATATTTTACTGAATTTGCTTCCGAAATTTCACAATTTAAGCCCACATTCAAAGGTCCTAAAACAGGCAGCCCAGAAGAGTACGATGTAAACGGTAAATAACATGTCTTTGAATAGTTTAGGGTGAGTTTGTTATGAGCTAGCCAATCTGAAATCTTTGGATAGTCATTTTCTATTTTCTCTTTTAGATTTTGCCAAGTGGAAGATTTGTACATAATAACAGTATCATCTGCGAAGCTCAAAATCTCACCCTTTGAATTGAGTTCTAGCATACTGTTAATGTATAAGGTAAATAAAACCGGACCCAAAACAGTACCCTGTGGCACGCCATAAGTTACTTTTTCTGGTTCACTAAAAATACCATCAAGTTCAACTTTTTGTACACGATTTGATAAATAACTTTTCAAAATTTCCCATGTTTTCCCTCTTATTCCATATCTCTCCATTGTTTCTAGCAGTTTTTTATGATGAACTGTGTCGAAGGCTTTAGAAAGGTCTAGGAATATAGCTATGGTCGGTATTTTTTTATCCAGGCATTCGTAAACATAGGAAGTTAATGTATGTATCGCATCCTCTGTAGATCGCCCCTCTCTAAAGCCATATTGACGATTTGAAAGTATTTTGTATTTATGTAGAAAATTACATATCCGAGTTTTTAATAACTTTTCTAAAACTTTTGTTACGTTTGAAATTAATGTAATAGGTCGGTAATTTTCTATGTCTTGCTTATTCCCCTTTTTATGTAGTGGTCGGATTATGCCATTTTTCAGAGCCTCTGGAAAACACCCCGTGTCGAAACAGACGTTTATTAAATATTTTAGAGGAGTTGCAATTTCACAAGCAATTTCTTTTAATGTTTCCGAACGAATATTATCAATACCCGGAGATTTTTTTGATTTTAAATTTAAAATGGCTCCAATTATCTCTTTTTCAGTCGTTTGTCTCAGATACATTGTGTTTTCAAGAAATTCTTTATTTTCATTATAGTTGTTAATAATGGGGATTTTGTTTGCATATTTTTCTCCTACTGTACTATAATGTTTATTAAAAGCATTTGCAATATCAAATTTGTTATTTAAGTAGGTGCCGTCTGATAGTTTGATAGAATCTATTTTTGTTTTAGTTTTTGGTTTACCACAAATTCGATTTACGCAGTCCCATAGTGATTTTGAAGAGTTTTTATTTTTATTTATTTCTTTTGTACAATATTGCTTTTTGGCATATTTGATTTGGTTGTTTATAGTATTACGCAGTTGTCGATATCTCTCTTTTATTTGAGGGTCATTAGGATTGTGCAATGACATTTTGTATAGGTTATTTTTTTCTTTTATAGAAGCAGATAAACTGGGATTTAACCACTTCTTCTTATATGTTTTATTTTGTTTAATTTTAACAATTTTTGTATTTTTTTGAATGTAATATAATAGCTTATTAACAAAATTGCATGTTATAGTGTTTGCATTAGTTTCTTCATACAACTCTTCCCAACCTTCCGTGGACAAATCTGATTTTAGGGTATTATAATTTATATATGATTTGGTTGTTTTGTTATTTTGATGTGGAAGATTTTCATTTGTGCTGAATGTAAGCCCTATTGGATTGTGATCAGTAATGTTATACCTAAAGATATAGGAGTTTAAGTCTAATTTATCCGAATTCGCTCTGTCCAGTACAAAAAAGTGATCCAGACAAGTACGACTCGGTAGCCTGGTATAATCATTAATGTATGATACGTATCCAGAGCAGCTTAAAATATTTTTATACTCTTCAATAAAGGTCGCATCCTCTAAGAGATTTATATAAACTGAAACATTGAGATCCAAAGTGCCGACGCAGAGTGAGCGATCTGATTCTTTAGCTGTAAACTGTGTCACAGGGTTTAAAATGGCCGCGCCCTATGTTGGGCGTGTCGGACCTCTCTCTTGCCTCGTATAGTAATCAAAGTATTGTGATCCCTTATTACGTGTTGCCTACATCTTGGCGCAATATTTTTAATAGGTGCGTTTTAATCATCCGCTTCTGCTTCGGAATTGTCGGTTTTCTTGTTTTAATCTGACAGGTTAAAAGAACTAAACCGACAATTCCGGAAGCAGAAGCGGATGATTAAAACCATTGATCTGGCAACCTAGGGATACGACATGCGTAAGCGAAAAGTGGGACCGGTCCGCCATTACTGTGAGTGCAAATTGTCAAATTTTACAGGTTATATTTTTAGTGTCATTTGTGTAATTAAATTTGAATTTAATTTGTGTTTGAGCAAATTTTGAGTGTTACAAACTTATAAAGTATATAATGCCTTGTTGTGTTATACGTTCCTGCTCTAGCGATAGACGTTTTTGTGAAAAATCGACTGGAATAACGTTTCATAGGTTAGTATCAAAATTATAAATATTATACAGGACAGTATTATGACAGGTTTGTATAAAATGTGTAAAAGTATTCTTTAAAAAATGCAAAAAAAATTATCTATCAACTTTTGGGCCTACCTATATTGGAATAATACTTTTTCATACGAAATAATATTTATAGATTTCCAAAAAATCCTATAAAACGTAGCGCGTGGATACAGTTTGTCAACAAGTATAATTGGTAACCTTCTAAATTCAGCAGTATATGTTTCAAGCATTTTCTTGAGAAGTACATTAATCGTACGCCATTTCGTTTATCAAATTTAATTTATAGGCATTTTATATTCTTATTTCTATTTAAATATAACCTACATTTGCTGTCCATCCACCAATTTTATTTATTAGTTTTATAGCTAATTGAAAAGTAGAGCTTCATGTTTTGTGTATGCATGAGTATTGTTTGTTTTATTATAGTTCATTTAAAACAATATTAATATACCTTTTTAATTACCTATAATTTATTTCAGATTAGTGCGTTTAAAGGAATTGGTGAAAATGAAGCGAATCGCCAGCTTTGGGGGTGTGCCAGTAAAAGTGACATCGAAGTTATTCAACGTTTCCAGAATAAAGTATTAAGGAACATCGTCGATGCACCCTGGTACTGCCACAATACTGATCTTCATAGGTGTCACTGTCAAAAACCTACTAACTATTGCTGCGTTAGAATATCCACATCTGATGCATTTTTTAGGTCTTATGCATTTGTTTATTTACATTGGACACATCTACTACATCTGCGTTTGTTTATTTGAGCTGTAGCTGTCCAGATTACATTTTTTACATTTCTAAAATGATCAGTTACATATACAGGATGTAGCAAGACGTACTATACAAACTTAAATATCACATTTTCAAAACTTTTGGCTGTTTATCAACAATAATTATAAACGTCAGTTGGCTACTCAGTACTACACTTGTCAACTACTTTTCCTTTTTATGATAAATTTAAATTTGCAACACGCCTTTGCTGTTTTTGAATTAATAATATGCCAACATAGTGTACCTTTAATGATTTTGTCATGAATATTTGCGAGCTGCTTGTATGGAGTATCAGTGACGATTTCCATACCAAGGCATCAAACATTCAGTGCTGTGTTTTGACATATTCAAACACATGGCATACTATGTTAATACATCTTTTGATATTTAAACTCTTTTAGCTTGGTAACTATGTAGAATTGGATATTCGTTCATAGGACATTTTTTAATGCTTGAAATGAATTCAGGAATATATTTAAGTTTGTACAGTGCACATTATGAACATACTGTATATAAATTCTTATAATAATAAATATTTAACATCAATACTCACTTAGTCTTTTTTAATGAGACTAGGAACAAAATCATAACCGATTGTTTAGTATTAAAAATAAATATCACACATAGATATGGATAAGAAAATATTAAAACTTTATTCTTTGTACACTTTTATTTAATCACAGCAAACATTATTTGCACAACGGTGTTTTACTTGTTTTACAGTAAGATATATACTTATCTTTAATGTTCAAGTTTTTAGAATTTGAACTTGGATTAGGCCATTTTCGTCAATTTTGTTCTTAGAACTTTTGAAAAAACACTTGGGAAGTACTCTCACAAATGTATTTCTTATTTTGCCTAGCGAAGAAATTGTGTATTAGGAAATATTCTGGTTTTTATCTTAGTGGTTAAGAAAAGCACTTACAGTGGATACTTTTCCTAACTCGTCAAAGATTTATTACCTAAATGTTGGCCTCCCTTTATCACCAGCCTACAATTTCAACTCTTTTACTGTTAACTTTAACTTCATCTGTGACTTTAACTATGATTGAGACTTCAACTTTATCTTCACATTCTTGTCTGACTTTCAATCATACATGCATGAATATTGTGCATAGACCAATTAAATTGGACCGGCACACTTGTGGTGCATGTGTGTTACTACGGTAGACCTTTACATAAGTATATAGTCATAATCTCTGCAGATGGTGAGAAGCCCAGATCAAACCAACCACCATAATATCGTCATTGGATCTATACCTAAAATTTTATTTTATATAAAAATGTCATTTTAAACTTCGTTAAACCCAATGGTGGAATCGGCCCCAAGTTAGTTATGTCATGGTCATTGATTAGTTGCAATTTTGAAAATAATATATTCTCCAGCGCTTAATAGCCACTTGAGTGATAATTAAATCAGTTATATTTTATTTCTTTCATTTACTTTATTCAGCACCTTTCGGCTGAAAACCGGGCATATTTAAGCTTTTAAACCCCCTTCTTTTATACCCTCGGCCTTCCACCACCTTTTAACTCAATGTCAATAAAAAAGGAAATTCATTTTTTTATAGTTCAAATAATGATACTTAACCAGAAATAGTACAATAAAAACTTGTAAATCCGGTGCTGCTCTTCCGCCATTTTAGTGAGTGCAAAAGCCACGCCTACCGGTCCCAGTTTTGTATATCAAAAATAATGCATATGACGTATCCTTACGTTGCGTTATCAATGATTAAAACGCACCTGATATTTTGCTTGCTGCTGTCAGTGTCAGTGAATATTATTTTTGGAGTCACAGTTTATTGCTAAAGAATCAGTTAGCTCACTCGGACCAGTTGAAAGTTCCAAAATAACATCCACTCCAGGGATACAAATTCAGGATACGCAGAAGACTGCTGTTTTATTATAGGCGGTTGTCATATAGGTATTGTATTATCCGAGTTGCGCAGTGTATAAACTGGAACATTGAGATCAAAAGTGCCGACGCAGAGTGAGCGATCTGATTCTTTAGCTATAAACTGTGGCATAGGAATCAAAATGCCGCGCAATAAGTTGGGCATGTCAGGCCTCTCTCTTGCACCGTATAGTAATCAAAGTATGTGGGGGCAACAACTATAAAGACTAGAGCAGACATTAGAACTAAAGCAGAGTATCTCTGGACTAGAGAGATTAGGAGGCAAATCGGCATACTCGAAATACGGTCCCAAAAACCAAACGCTATTTAAAATATTTCAATTCACCGCAAGGGCGCTGGTATTAGTAGTGCAGTTCAAAATAGAAGGTTTCTTATGGGAATTTTACATACTTTTGTTAAAATAAATAAAATAAACTTGTTTATTGCCAAATAAAGCACAGAATATACTGTTGTATTTATTTCTCGCATGTTTTAATTGATAAATTATTTAATTTTATCTATATAAAATGCAAATTAGGTAGGTATGACCAAATTCGAAAATATTTTTTAAATGGTGAAATTTGCTAAGTACAATTTTGTGTTTAATTTTTTTGAAGTATACCTAAATATACTTTTAAAAGCAAAATAAAACACAGTTAACATATTTTTTATTGTTATAATACAAGCATAAAGGGAGATTTGGGAATGTACATGATATTGCCTGATCCTTTAGTTTCGGCTTTCCCCTTTTTATTTTGCTAACAGTATCGTCAGTAATATTATTTGGAAATATCTTCTAAAAAGTGTAGAACAGTATGTTGTATGTATGTATGTAAGTAAGGATCTTTAACTGTAAAATTTTATTTTATAGAAACTTGTAATAAAATAAACTACACTCCGTGATACGTGCTGTGACTAGTTTACAATAAATATTTTATTTAGACATAAATACATTATTTTACTAACATTAGAAGCTTTAAAAATACATTAAATTGATTACTCTTTGTGTTTTCTTAATTGTTACTTTTGATTTACGAGTATATCCCGTTTTACAATCTGGAACTAAGTAAAAAATCTTGCTTTGATGGTTTTTGTCACTCATGTTACTTGTACTTAGGATTTTTTTTCACATTATTTTGATTCTTTTCACCAATTTTTTTTATAAAAACACTTCATTTTACCTTGACTTATATAGAAAATTGACTGTTCGACATGCCAACTACAGTCAATTTCGCGAACTTTATAAAAAGAAGGACGGAAACTTGAAATTTGACCATTGCCGATTCGCCTTCTCCCTGGTCTTCATAGCAACAAAACGTGCGTCAATTGACCCGCGCCTTATCAATTATGAATATTCTCAAATTTATCCCAACTTCCAAGAAAAACCAATCGAAAAAACAAGGTTTAAAACAAAACTAATCAGATCAATCAGATTAAAGGATACTCTCTGAATAGAGGTAACCTTTCATGCAAGAGACCATGTTTCATGTTGGGATTGTCTCGTGCACGCAATTGCGTCAGGTCCCTAAGGAACGGTAATATAGGCATTATCTTTTATTTTAAGATTTATAATAATTGATCTGAGAATAAATTACTGACCTCCACTGTCAGGTTTGGGATTATTGTTCTAATACTCGTAATATAAATTAGTTTCATATATAATTAGAATAAAATTTTAGATTTATTTCAAAATGTGGACAAAACAAAAATAGAAGTGCTATTTATCGATTCTACACAACAATAACTCATTTAAATGTATATTTAGTTTCAATAACTAAAAAATATACTAACAATTAGTTTGACAGAATTGTCACTTACTTAACATTTTAAAAATAATAGCAGTTGGTTGATCAAAATATGAACGGTGATTGGTGTTCTCACTACCCAGAATGGATATGAAATATATTCGTTAAGTTGAACGCAATGGCATACTTTTTTCATTTTGAAGTCTTTGCGTAGATAAGCTAATATTCATACTTATTTTTTACAGAAATTACAGTATACATATATTATATGTAACTACATATCAGTCTATTAAACGAATAAAACGTTATATATATTCTATAATGTGTATAGAATCTGTGACGTAGTGTCTAACGCGCTCGCATTCATTTGCGAGCAATTTCGTGGTTCAGATACACACCGGATTTGAATTCTACAGAAGACCATGTAAATGTATTTGCATGGTTCTCTATAGTATTTGATGGATGCAATATTAGCAGAAATTTCTGTTTAAATGACATCCAGATTATAAAAATCGCCACGCGTTACCGTTTCGATGATAGTGTAAGTGTATGTCAGATGGTACCATCAAGTAATGTTAACCCTAAGGCAGTGTTAGGCCTCTAGGTGTTTGTAAATAAAGGGTAAAATGTAAAATTTACAAATTGTTGTGCAACATTTTGCAGAATTAATTGTTTTTTTATGAAGTTGCTGAAATTTCATTATCCATATGAAAATATTTACAGCTAGCACCGAAAGAAGACAGTCCACTTGGTAAGCGAGCCTTAGGGGCGTATTCAAAATTTGAGTTGGGTTCAACTTATGATAAACTACAAATCCAACACAGATTATAACCGTTAACATAAACAAGTTTGACACTTTAATCCTTATTTGTAATATTTTCAAATTTGTTGTAATATTCAGCAATTTGCCTCAATTTGAAACGCCCTGTACGTTAATTTACCTTAACAAAAATAAATGTATACAGAATAATGATTACCTCACTTTGAAACAAAATCTTCTTCTCATTAAAATAATTTTATTAAAAATTGAATTTAGTACGATTATCATCAGCCAATCTCAACCAAATCATAGATACCTACTTACTTATTCAATAAGCCTCGTAATTTTTTGATTCGGGTCCTTATAAAATACTTGAGCAGTCAAGGTCAGAATACAAATATATCAATTCTCCAGAATCTTAATGATCCATGTTTGCTGACGTTGACCTTCTATCGATTAAAAATTAAAATTTGCTTTACTTTTTTTTTTAATTTTACCTTTTTTGGCAAAATACCCTTGCTTGCTCTGACTTAAGAGGATTGTTGCCACAATTTAACATTTCAAAAAAAAATGTGTAACTTTTATTTAAATTTAAATTTCTAATGGCCAATTAAAGAAGAAATCTTAACCATTGTTAATTTAAATTGAAAACAATCTTTGTAAATACAGTGTGATTCACTCACGGCTGCAACACCCCTGTATAATTATTAGTTGGTCTTTAAATTTAAAATTTTAGTGATATAAAAGGTAGTCACTGTGAATAGTATTTATACTTATTAACACTTGATATATGTCAGTAGCGTAGCGTATGTTTCAGACGGATTCAAAACGACGATTTAAAAAAAACCTATAGTTATTTTTTTATTTTTGGTTACGTCATTGTAAAAAGCATTCCTTGAAACCCCTAAATTTACATTTTGAGTCATATCACTTTAGCGATGTTTCATATGTAAGTTCTATATAGCTATATAGAACAATTCATGTCTTGTGTGGTCTTGACAACATTTATCTAATCTAATTCAGTTGAAAAGGGTCAACAAATAATGTAGAAGTCACATTTGCGCAATAAATTGGATTAATTTCGGATTGGTTATGTTGAAACAAATCTATCTTAGGTATATAACTTATTTAAAAGTTGTAATCCGACACAGACGACTTTAATTAAAACTAAATACGACCCTGTTTAGACTACCATTTAAGTCACGCCCAGTGGGGTCATAATAATTTCACAATCTATGTATAAAATATTGACGAATTTGGTAGAGGGTTATTATTTTTGGCAAGGAATATGATTTTATTTATAATTTTTTCTAATTTTGACATACAAAGTGACATTTTGTAGTCGCAGCAAGTGTCAAAACGATCTACTTTATGCAACCAGTTGCATAAAGCAGAACATTATGAAAATGATTACGAAAAGTTAATTATGTCACCAGTTACGAAATGAAGATAAATAAAAATGCCTCTTTTTTGGTATTTATATGGAATTCTCTTTTTGATTTGTTTGTTCCACTGTATAAAAAACGTACACGTGACTATCCACCTTGGTATAATATCGAAATTATAAATAAAAATAAATTAAAAAACTTTTGCCATAAAAAATATACTAAAAGTAGCGATCCATTTTATTAAAATCGATTTAAAAATTTAAGAAAAGAAGTCGAAAGACTCACTAGGGTTGCATAAGATATCTACATCTCTAAAGTTGAAAACTCCGTCTCTAGTGAGCCTAAAGAATTTTGGAAATATATTAAAACTAAAAAAGCTAAATCTAGAATACCGGGAATTCTATTCAACGAAGGAGTTTCTTACGACACTCCTCAAAACATAGTAGCTGGATTTGCTGAGTACTTTAGTAGTGCGTTTGCATCAGTATCTGATACGATCCTAATTAAAGATTGTAGAAATATTTTTATAAAACCCCTTAAGTTTATTTTTAATATGTCATTAAAAACTTGTATGTTTCCAGATAAATTTAAAATCGCACGTGTATATCCAATTCTCAAGTCAGGAGACCCATCTCTATTTAATAATTATCGCCTTATTTCAGTTTTAAATAATTTTGCTAAGCTTTTCGAAATTTGCATTTATAATAAAATTTACCCTCTAACTAAATGTTTAATATCGGTACATCAGCATGGTTTTATGGAAAATCGTTCCACTGTTTCTAATTTATCTTCTTTTTTTTAGTTTTTGCATGACACTTTAGATAATTGTGGTCAAGTAGATGTAGTTTTAACAGATTTCGAAAAAGCTTTTGATAAAATCGACCCAAAAGTAATTGTTAACAAGTTAGGTCAATTTGGATTTTCATCAGCAATGAAAACATTCTTCCTCTCATACTTATCTTGTCGACAACAATTTGTTTCTTATAATGGATTTTCATCAAATTTATTCTATGCTACCTCAGGAGTTCCTCAAGGGTCCAATATGGGTCCTCTACTTTTCTTGTATTTCATCAATGATGTCACTGATTATATCGCTTGTTCCAAATTGTTATTTGCAGATGATTTAAAAGTATTTCTTGAAATTTCTAATATACATGATTGTTTATTCCTTCAAGAACAATTAAATAATTTATATGATTGGTGTATGCGCAATAAATTGTTTTTCAACATACGAAAATGCCAAGCTATAAGTTTTAGCAGAAAAGTCAACACAACAAATTTTAATTATACCATTAATAATGAAGAACTAGTCAGGTGTGATCAAACCAAAGATCTAGGTGTTATATTTGATTCGGAGCAAACTTTTAGTGTACGTGTTAATACTATTACTAAATCTGCCAATAAAATGTTAGGATTTTTATTTCGAAATTGTCAAAAGTTTAGAACTGAAGCTGCCTTAAAGTCACTGTACTTTTCATTAGTTCGTTCCAAGTTGGAATATGCTTCTTTGATTTGGTATCCGAAGACAGAGTTGCAGAAGAACAGAATTGAAAGGGTGCAACGCAAATTTTTAAAATTTTTAAATTACAAGGTTAGGGGTATCTATCCCCCCACGGATTTGATGAAAATGTGTTGCGTAATAATGTGCAATCCCTTGAAAATAGAAGAAAATTAATGTCAATTTCTACAATTTATAAAATACTTCATAATATAATTGATTGTTCTATTCTACTCGAAGGACTTTACTTTTTAGTAAGACGACAAACTGCAGGGACATCCAACACGTTTTCTCTTCCTTTTCCCAGGACTAACCTGCTAATGAAATCACCAATATATATTATGTGCCAAAATGTTAATATTTTATGTTTAAATTGTGATATATTTTTTGCTCATAGTCAATCTCAATTTTTAATTTTAATTTTGATTTGTTTTTTTTTTAGTTTTATTAGCTTTATATATGTATTTTGTTATTATTATTTATCTTAGTACTTATCAATATTTACTCTTAAAAAAATATTTATGTTATCTTTTGTCCTATCTTTGGATTTTATATCTGTTAGGCAATAAAGAATTTATTTATTATTTATTTATTAAAATTGAAAAATCGAAAAATCAAAAAATCAAAAAATCGAAAAATCGAAAAATCAAAAAATCAAAAAAATTAAAAAATCGAAAAATCGAAAAATCGAAAAATCGAAAAATCGAAAAATCGAAAAATCGAAAAATCGAAAAAAATATTTTTAAAATTGTTATATTTTATAAATAGGTAAAAATTCATATTTTTTTTGTGTCATCGGCATCAACTACTAAGGTTATTAGCCTCGTGTTCTGTGTAGGATTTGTTACTGATTTCCAGCGCCACTTTAGGAACAGCACTGATAATTAGAACCCAACAGTGAATGGTTAAAAACCGTAGTATAGTGTAACTTGTATTTTCTACATGAAAAATACGTTACGGTACTCACAGAATCCATCTACTATATTTTAATAGTGTCGTAAGAAACTTCTTTGTATATAATTTAATTTACCTTTTTTAGTTTGAACTTATTTTTAAAATTCTATAGGCTCTCCAGAGACAGCGTTTTCAACATTAGAGATGTAAATACATAATAAGCACTCCTAGTAAGACTTTTGACTTATTTGCTTAAATGTTTCAAATAAAACGAATCGGTACTTTTATTATATTTTCTTATGGCAATACTTTTTTAATTTTTTTTAATTTATAATAAGTTGAATAGGCATGTGTACGTTTTTTAGAACGTAGAACAAACAAGCTACATTAACGTTGCTAATAGAATCTAAAAACTACCAACCGTGGGTTTCTATGGCACTATATAAATTTGGAAAATTAGCTCGCTTACATTTATTGTAACTTTGAAAGATAGTCTCAAAGTCTATGCAGTACAAGAGGCTATTGATCACTGAGGATACCGAGAAAAAAACAATATTGTGTATTTTAAAATTTTCAAAACAACATAAATTATATGCAAAAATTAAAATTTGCATAAATATTGCGTTTACATTTAAATTTGAATTCCTATGCTGTAAATTAAAACGCTATAACAGGAAAAACAACTTGTACGCATCCTCTTAATTTCTGTTTACTTCACTGAGACTGCTACTTAAATCGTTCATAATATATTGAAAATAATTAAATCAGTTCGTTACTACCCGCTTATCATGACTGGCATTGTTGAGATTCAATTATCTAGATTTTGGAAGTTTAGCATATAATTTAATTTGATATAAATATATTATGATTTATTGATACCTGAGTGATAAAACAATCGCGTTTCGAATCGTGATCATGTCGCAATTTAAGTACGCTTTAGCGATTTTTTTTCTCGTTTCCGTTGGCATTTGTGCAGGCTGTCCTCCTCGGAAAAGACAGACTAAGCCATTTGAACTATCTGTAGTTCATTATAATGATTTTCACGCAAGGTTAGTATAATAAAAATATATTCCAGTATTCTGCCGTGTTAATTCAAATGGCCATATCTGTTTAATACTCAAACGTGAAAAAAACCGATTTTTCAAGAAAAATCACTTATGCCCAAATTTCTAATCGTTAAATCTCGGGTTGTATACATCCATGAAAATTATAGAGATAAACAAAAAATTCATTGTTGTCATGCGTTGTGGTCATATCTTTATTTCAAGGAAAATTGTAGTTACGGTCATTTGAGTTAATACGGCAGTATTAGTAATAATAGAATATGCAGTTAAATTGTAGGAGATTCATCACATAATATTTTTAGCAAAGACAAAAAAGCACAGATTTCCTACGTTCTTAAAAAAAGAAATAAATATAATTTTATAAATGTCAAAAATCGCACCTCAATTAATGCTAGTATGATGATACATATACAGGGTGCTTTGACATATCATGTACATATAGAAGGAGGTAATTCTCTGGCTTATTTCATGACTAGAAAGTCCTATGAATATAGGTCCTCAAACGCTTCGTTACTGATCTACAGGGTGTTGAAATTTTAGGATTTTTTGTATTTCTTTACACAGAGAGAAATTCATGCTCATTTTAATCAAAAACTAAACATTTTTAGGCTTGTTTTTGAGCCAAGCATGCCACAATAATTATATAAGAAATACAAATCATTGTGTCTTCAGGAATTAAAGCAAATTCGAAATTAAAAACTTTGTAGAATTAAAAATAAGTGTGAGCGATTGTGATAAAATGTTTATTAAAGAATCAATTAGATATATTACCTATATAAAAATATTAAAAATGTATTATTATATTTTAATATTATTGTCCTTTCGATGACTGCAAAAAGTGGCACGTCAATTTTTTTTCGCCCGCTATTTGTAGTTGGGTGTAGAGGCGGGGGTGAACACGTTGTACTATGTATAGGCGGCGGAAGCTGTCGTGTTGCCTAGGAAATTAAGAGTAATTATATAGGGTAATTCACGGAACTTGGTGTCTAAACTAACAATTAAAAAAAAACATTTTTTGGATACATGTAACTCAAGAGCTATATTTCACTAATAATTTTAAAATATTCAAAATATCACAGAAAAAATATGAAGATTTTATGAAGATAAGAGGCTTCTATACCCGTCCGACATATTGGAAATGTTAATGTTCAAATTGCAGGCTTAATACTCCCCAAAAGAAAATCTTTTTTTGTTATCCGAGCTTCTTATGCATCGTAGATTGGCGCATGATAACTATTTTTTATAAACAAAAAAATTAAATGAAAAAAATATAAAAAAATATGATGTATCCAACACATGACTTTCCTATCTAGTTATTACAGGCTTTTTCCGGTTATTTTGTACAACCTATTGCAGCACCTCTATAAATGTTTAGAGGAGGATAAACTAAATATATACATTTTCCACATACATCTACCTCTAAACATTTTTCTATAGATATTCATTGAAAACGAAAAAATACCGAAAAATTTAAATTTAGCACTTTTCCTACAATTTTTCCATTACGGTCCATTTTAGAAAAATCATGTATAAACAAAAATTATAGAGATCGATATGGTAAACAACTTTTAAAAAAAAAAATATTTTTTTTTTACATTTTGTCAAATTTCTCGAATACGGACCATTTCAGGAAATGTTTACATAAAACAAAAATTATAGATAATAATATTAGAAGTAACTTTTATTTGAACAATTTTTTTCTCCAAACATAAATAACAGATATATTCCATAAAATATAAAAACGGCCTCCCATAAAGTACCCCCCCAGATGTTCCGACTTTGTCCAAAATCTAATTATTGCACGTCAGGCCGAAATAAAACTTAAGTTTAAAATTTAATGTTTTTTTCTTTATCCGTTTTTGAGTTTTCTTCAAATTTCGAAATTTACACATTTTCTCAAATATCTCGAATATGGTCCATTTTAGAGAAATTATGTATGGGATAAAAATTATAGAAAATTATACTACAAACAACTTTTGTTTGAACAATTTTTATAAAAAAATATTTTTTTACATTTTGTCAAATTTCTCGAATACGGACCATTTTAGGAAAATTTTGTAAAAACCAAAAATTATAGATATTAATATAAGAAGTAACTTTTATTTGAAGAATTTTCTTCCCCAAACGTAAATAACAGATATATTCCATAAAATATAAAAACACACATGTTCCGACTCTGCCCAAAATCTAATCAGCTCATGAGACGCTGGAATAAAGCTTAAGTTTGAAATTTGGTGTTTTTCAGTGTATCGGTTCATGAGTTATGCGTTATACAGACACACACACACACACACACACACACACACACACACACACACAGACACACAGACACACACACACACACACACACACACACACACACACACACACACACACACACACACACACACACAGACATCATCGCGAAAATAGTCAAAACGGATTCAGGGGACCTCAAAACGTAAAAATCCATCGAAAACTCGAGGTCGAAAAAAATCATGATTCCTATACTTTCCTTATATCTGTATACAGATAGGAAAGTAAAAAGTCATATACGTATAAATGTTATCACCCGCCATTCTTCATTTGCCAGTGAACAACTTGTCTGTTTACCATTTTTGAAAAAAGTAAGTAGTTTTTTCTGAAATTGAACATTGCTTAAAAATCTACATAATTTTTATTTTCTATGCCAGATGGCGTACCAGTCGCGAAAAGTATGTTTAGTTGCCTAAACCAATAAATATTGTGTTTAATTGGCGAATTTTGAATTTAGTTCCAGCTTTTAGGTTCGGTATTGCCGTCTCTACAGATAGTTTGTAAATCCACAGACAAAGCTCATAGTAGCGTTGGAAAGAGTCCGTTTTTAAAATTTAGGGTGCGCATAAAATTGCTATAAAATAGGTAGGTACCTACCTTTGTTACATAATAAAATACAAAATACAAGCACGAAATTATTAGACGAGCTTGTCGATTTTGGTCCGAAATTATAAAAAACACTTTCTAAAAAAAAATTCCTAAGTTCAGTGTATAAATTCTTAATCTTGTTTGTTCGGTGTAGGCTTTGTAACTGTTTCCCAGCGCCACTTCAGGAACAGCACTGTTAATTCGAACCCAACAGTGAATAGTCGAGTGGGGAATCCTACCTATGTTTTAGAATTAATATTTAATTTGGTAAACAAAATTGGTCTAGCAATTGTTTGTCGTTGGTATTAACGTAGTAAGGCTCGTCCTCGTCCCCATCCCCTGCGCATTTCCCCAACCTCCCTTTTTGCCTTGGTTATTTTTTGCCTAGTACCTTGGTGAATGTTTTTTCTGAGATGGAAAAGTGTTTAAAAGTCGATTGTTTGGAACTACATTATATCTAGAGTTCTTGATGCTTCTTGGGTCTAAGTATGGAGAACTTCAATTAAGCGAAAGTTCTTGATTGTTTAGGTTTGAGTGTATAGTCTTGAGTATGGAGAACTTTAATCCAGCAGAAGTCCTTTGGTTGTATGGTTGCCGAATTCACTTGATACGAGCTTCGACTTGGTTTTAAATCGTTGATGCTTCTTGGGTATGAATTTGGATTTTGTCGAACTTGTGTCTTTGAGGCTGGTAGAAGAACTTAGTTTTCTTGGTTTTCTTCATGTTGAAGTTTGCTTCTTCCATAGGTTTTTCAAAGTTTTAAGTTTTAAAATTAATACCTCAAATGATTTTTTTCATTAATCTCTTTATTTCTAATTTTCACTATAAAACAAAACAATTTAAAACCAATAGGTGACACCTGTTAGTAAATGAAGTGATATTTTCTCCGTGAAGCGCGACTATTACATATTACGAGATATATTATTGTAAAATGTAATTTCAGCGTTTAAAATGTCAGTAGCAATTCATTTTTGTTCTCTTTTAAATTTTCTAAGCAATCATCTGAGCGGAAATTCTCAGTTTATAACAAAGCCACAAACTAAAACGAACTATAGCGGCAAGCAGGCCACTGGATTTAAATTAATTTTAAAGAGTTTAACAATTTAATAGTTTAGAAAGTTTCAGCATCCAAATTAACTAAATAAATTTTGAACGTTGCAAAATTCAATAATTCTTCCTGCGAAAATAATATGTTAATACTCTAAATAAAAAGTTATTTTAAAGCTGGACACAATCATTAAAGTTGGAAATAATTAAATAACATTTTATAATAGTTCATTTAAATTATAATGTCATATCTAAATCGATAATATGAAGTGAAAAGAGTAAAGACCAACATTGGAACGATACGGAACACCTAAGGTAAAATATAAACATGATCTAAAATAAATGGAAACAAGAAATTAACAAAACCATTTTTAAACAAACCTACAATTTTAATCTAAAAATCTTATAAACTAATTCGTTATCTAATTATGAGTATTTCTATAGAAAAGCAGTACAAGTTGGCGTAACGATTTATTACGCTGTTTTATACTAGCAATAACATTCACTGCACTAGCTCAAATGGCTTTTACCTTTTGAGCCTTCTGTTAAGTGTAGAGTTGCCCAATAATTGCAGCGCTTCTTCATTAACCTATAAGTGGAGTCAACCATCTTGTTTCGTAGCAAACTTCTTTATTTCTTTTTCGACCGTTGGCATCTTCAGGTCTCTATGGAGATAGGATCAAGTGGTGTAAATATGAAACACCTAATATTTTGGGTAAAAATGAGACCACTTAACATCAGTTTATTTAGGCGAAAGAGTTGCATAATAACATCCTTATATTGTTCCATCTAAAACAATATTGATTCAAATATTATTATGAAAATAAACATGAATTATTTCATCCGAAGTATAATTTTACAATTTTCACAACAAAAACTTTTAAAATTCGTGGGCAAACTTCTTTTGTCGCGTCGAGGGAATACATCGCATACACTCGTTGAAGGTCGGGTTTCGAAGTCTGTTGCATAAGCAATGTTTTGCCACCACATGGAACAGTCTACTGCTGACAGGGTAAGCTTGAGTACCTAACAAGTTGTTGGGGCAAATATGAGACACATCATAATGCCTAGACGTTATGTTCAAAAAGAAGATTTGCAAAAAGCGCTTACGTTAATAAAAGAAGGTTACTGTCTAGTCGAATTGCATCAAAAAGATTTAGAATTGATAAATCAAATTTAAGCCGGGTTATTCACCAAGGAGCAAGAAAGGGATTTAACCGAAGTATATAGAATGATCTGGTAAAGAAAATATTACGACAATGGCTTGTATTTCCGCCAGTGGCATATTACTGCCACCGCTAATTATATATCAAGGGCAGAACTTGTGAAGCACATGAAAGGGTCTTCCAAGCAGAAATGATTGCTATAGAATTGGGAGCGAGAGAGTTTATCAATTTTCTCCCTGAAAACAAGACTATAAAGATCTTTTCAGATAGCCAGGCAGCCCTTAAGGCCCTGAGCTCCAATCTAGTTGACTCAAAGCTGGTTTGGAACTGTATAAATACCCTAGAATGCATCGGTGCCCGGAACAAAGTTACTTTGATCTGGGTTCCGGGATACAGTGGTGTGTGTGGAGGGCAACGAAAAAGCCGACGCACTTGCTAAAAGAGGAACCGAATCTGTGTTCATAGGACCAGAACCATTCCTGGGAACCATTGTAAAAAGCATTGCCAAAGGAATTATCTCAAAATGGACGGAGGATGCAACACTCACGAACTGGAGAGATACCCCGTGGTTAACCCATTCGAAGGCGTTTATAACCAACCCTTCTATGAACGCCTCTGCTCAGATCCGAGAATGGAGTAGGAAAGATCTACGCATTTTCACTGGACTGATGACAGGACACTGCCGTCTGGACAACCACATGAGGAGGATAGGTCTGCAACAAACATCGGACTGTCGATTTTGCAGCGTAGAGGACGAGTCTGCAAAGCACATTTTATGTACCTGCTCCGATCTGGAAAGAACCAGGTTCCAGATCTTCGGATTTACCCGACTGGAGCCTACCGACACAGCATGCTTGATTGAAAAATTATGGGTTTCTATTGATTAAAAATCTGTATCGTTATGAAAAATCTGTATTATAATGGGTATCATTATGAGACTGATTATGGGCACATAAGTGAATTATAATACGGGTGTAGAAAAAGAATTTTTACATGGGGACACCAAACAATTTAATCAAACTACCTAAAACAAATTATCAGTATTAAAACAAAAATAGTGTTCTCGTTGGCACATAGATAGCGTACTAAGTTCGGAAGTACTTAATTTGAAAGGTCCAGGGTTAAAATCCAGGATGAAGATTAATTAAAATATTTTTAAGTTTATTATATTTTATAAATGGGTAAAATGCATAATTTTTTTGTCACCGACATCAACTGCTATGGTTATTAGCCTAGTGTTCTTGCAGGCTTTGTTACTGTTTCCATGTGCCACTTTAGGAACAGCGCTGTTAATTACAACCCAACAGTGAATGGTCGAGTGGATATTCATACCTATGCATTATAAGTACTATTTAATTCATTAAATTAAATAAAAAAATCTTCTCTCCGGAAGGATTAGAACCTGAGCCAACTCACCCCCTTAAAAATATCATAAATTATTTTTAAAATAGTTATTTTATCGTAATAACCCATAAATTAATTTTAAAATTTTGTAGATTTTCGTTAGTGGGTCGTAGAGAAAATATAAGTCGAGTGATTATCATATCCACACTTGTTGCACAAACTACTATTGCAAGTGCTTTATGTTTTTTTTTTGACCTATTGGTTTTAAAACATTATGTTGTAATGACTTTTTTGCTCAACAATCATTAATTATTTAACTTGCTTGTATACAGCCATTAAGTAAAACATAGTAATTGGTAGTAATTATTTAAAAAAGTAAATAATATGAAGTTAAAAACAAAGTAATGAGTTGGTGTAACTAAATATGAAATTCTCGTATAATAATAGCACACATAGTACTATTATAAAAAACAAAAATACCAGAATTTTGTATTTGTGCTATATGTTTAACCAATGCAATTATTTAACACTAAAGTATGATTATATTGCGGGAACATAAATGTGTATTCGCATTCGTTTTTGTGTTACTTATAATGAGTGTTTGTGGCGTTATCATTTGTTTTACTCAAAAATTTGGTCAAAATTTTAATCAAAGTGATACAACTTCTAGTAAAAATATTTCTGTTGAATTGGAACTCACCATTGTACATATTAATGACTTCCATGCAAGGTTTGTGTTTTACAATTAGTAATTTTTTATTTTAACTTGTTTGTTGATAATATTTAATAAAGTTAATTAGAATAATATATTATACAAAAAGTTTTATACTAATAGGAAAAAAATTACTTACCATATCACAAAAAACATTATTCTTTATAAAATATTTTGCATCACTTAAAAATTCATAATATAGCATGAAAGTAAAAATTCCAAATTTTCAGTACACACTTTACTTTACCATTAGTTCTGAATTATTTATTGAATAAAGTAAATCGAAATCACTTAAGAATAAGTGCAATGATTTAAACTTAAGCATATTTCTTAATTCCTATCAACATTTTAATTTAATATTTTGCTCTATATCAAAATTATTTTATTTAATTTATTCTTCATTATAAATCATTATTTTTATGGTGTGTGTACCACCTATATTTTACTTTGATATCTCTATATTAATAGCACCTCATCTAACTGCAAAAAGTGGCATGTCGTTTTTTTTTGTTGGGTACAGGGGAGGGTGGTGAATAACATATATTATGTCCCGGTGCTGGAAGCTGTCATGTGACTTGTCAAATTCAAATTAAAGCTTATCGATGGATTTTTTCCGTTTAATGCTGGCAATGAAATAATATGCTCCTATACGTCTATAACATTAAAAAAATTCCTTTGCAAGTGTTTTTTGTTCTTCAGTTTTTCTACTTTCGGTGTAAAGATTTCGGCCGAGTGACCGGATATTTGTGATTTTCAACGAAACTCGGGATATAACTTAATTATTATTAATTATTAATCTAAGATGGTACCGTAACATTTTTTGTTTTTCGAAAAAAGGTTGTTAGACAAAAAAATTGCAACCTGGCGAAAAGTAACCTGTTTTTTTGAAATATATGTAAAATTAGAACCAAAAGTCGAAAATGTTTGCATTACTGTCAAAAGCGCAAGAATTTTTTATTTAGTGGTTTTACCCCATTTTGTATTTTCTTTAAAAGTGAATAAAGTGCTGAATTTGGTAGAACTATTGAAATAAAAAAATATTTTAAGGACAATACTCTTATTTGAGAGTCATACGAACATTTTGAGAGCAATTAAACCACTTATCGACTCTTAGTTCCGATTTTACAAAGAAAAACGAAAATCGAATAAAAATAAAGCATCTGGAATTTATTTCAATTTAGGAAACGTACTGATTGCTCTTAGGTATTTGAAAAGTGTATATTTACTGTTAGCCCAATCAAACCTTAAGAAATAGTTCTCAGAAAGTCCGAGGAGTTGTGAGAGTAAAGGATCTCGGAAACTAGACCATCAATTCAAAACAATATTCTTGGTAGTTAATCGAAATTTATACGATATTAGCACTTCTAATCAATAAACCATTCCACCATTAATTAACGAAATTAACTAGAAAATTAATTAATTAATTCTTCATAACATTTACTTATTATTTAAATCTGCAAGTAAACAAGTCGCTAAATATCCCAAACAACTTTTAAGCTCCAAGTAACAATGTCTGCATACTGCAAAATAAATTAAAGTTGTAGGCACCAAACAAACGACAACAACTAAGTATTAGTAGGTTGGTACACAGAAAATGCTGATTTATCATATTTTGATTTCTACAGAGTATTTTTAGTTTAATTACTAAAAATTTAAAATAAAAATATTGATCTTTTTAAAAATTGGCAGAAAGTGATCTATTAGACCGTCAGATAGTGACTGATTTAGGTGCCTCATTTTCGCATACAACCCTTGAAGAGGGTTCAAAAGTACATTGATGTTGAGTAGAATGAAAGGAAATTTACGAGTGGCCCCTGGAGATAACATGGAAAATTCGATTTTCCTTAACATAAATAAAAAGATGTTTTTTGCTCATATTTCCACGCAAGCCGTGTTCACTGAATGATTAATTAATCAAACTTGGCTTCGGAAAACCAATGGCTTGAGTGTTAAAAGTGGCTAAAGGAAAGTATGAATCGTCACTAACCCGAAAAACATATTGGCTTGAATGGTGCGAATGAATAAGTGCATTTTGGAGTCGGAAAAATTACCGCATATTTTTTATGTTTCAGTTATTTTTTCATGCAATCCTTTGTAACCATAGAATGTTATTAATGTGTTAGACGTGATAATAAAATTGGCATGAGTATCGGATGTGGACGGAACGAAGCCTTGCGTCGCAAAGTTGCAGAAAAATTGTATGGAAAATGTCACCAGTTTCTCACGCTAGCCGTTTGCCATATGTTTATAAAAAGTTATTATAAGACTATATGACAAAATGCTTGGTCACATGGTCACCATATTAATTATATATAATTTATTTAACAAAATACTGACAAAAAAAAATCAAGAAATATGCCATTGCGTTCAACTGAACGAATATATTACATATTCATTCTACCTAGTACGAACACGGTAAAAAAATTAAATCCACCAATCACAATTCATATTATTTTTTTAGATTTTAAATAATTGACCATTCTGTCAAACTAATTGTCATTATATTTTTCAGTTATTGAGATTAAATATATATACTAAAATTAGTTATTCTTGCGTAAAATCGATAATTATTATTTCGTCTATATTTAAAAATAAATCATACATTTTAATAAAACTATGTGAAATTAATTTAATTACGAGTATAAAAACTAAAATATTGTGTGGCGACGGAGCAATGACTAAGTCGTTTGGCTTTCATGCAGAGGCCTCAGGTTTAATTCTAGGATTGGAGACTAATTAAATTAATTTGTTTTTTAAGTTTATTTTATTATATAAATTAGTAAAAGTTATAAATTATTTTTAAATTAGTTATTTTATCTTAATATCCTAAAACAATTTTAACATTTTCGTTAGTGAATTGTAGAAAAAATATACTGTACAACCCGAGTAGATTGTCCGTCTCGCACTTAGAAGATTTTGAGCACTACAGCGGTTGTGCTCAGACTTCGTCTTCGTGTGATATGCCCATCTTATCTACTCTTGTTGTTAAAAATTTTCAGTTTATGTAAAAAAATAACATCTTGTATTTACAGAAACTAGAAGTAGGTATACCAAATGTCGAGATATATAATATTGAGACACTCTATAAAAACGGCACTCGGATTCAAAATGATGGTGTGTTGGTTTTCATAAGAACAGAACTATGTCTAGGTCATATAAATGTAAAGCTAGGCGATTCCTTTGTATTAGTTGTAAAATTAGAATATAACAAAAACATAAACATAAACTCATTTTACAGATCCCCTTCAGATAGACATGTGGACATATTTTTAGAAGGTTTGAGATATATTGAAAAGTCACCCTAAACAATTTGCTTACAGTATTTTTATTGGTGATATTAATATTAACTTATTAGCTAAAAATATAGAGGATACCCAAAATTATTTAATCCTACTTACTGAATATGGTCTCCTATCGGCTATAAATACTGTTACTAGACCAGATTCCGGATCTTGCGTAGACCACATTTTTATAAAATCAGATAAAATCAATTTCGATAATATAATATCACCAACTGTGGACACATTCATTACAGACCACTTTGTAATATTATTACAAATTATGTTTAATAATTGCAATGTTAAACCTAATATTAATGAACATAAAAATTACTACAAACAAATTAATAACAAAAACTTATTAGAACATATATAACATATAAATTTATAAATATTGAAAATCTTGATTTCTTAGTCAAGAAATTTGTAAACTCTATCCAAGATCCTATTAAAAAATTTAAAATTATAATTAAAAAAAATAACGAAAACGAAAGGCTTGGATAACTGGATCATTGATTAAACTCATCAATAAAAAAAAATTATAAAAAAATATAAAAATGATCCACAAAATGCAAGTTTATATACTGAGGTAAAAAATAAACAGGTTAAAAAAAGAAGAAAGCTCCAGAATCGGATAACATAACTGCGGAGGCGTTGCAACTCATTTCAGACACCCCACTCACAAATATTATCAATGCAAGCCTCTCTTTAAGCATCTTTCCTGAACTTTTTAAGCAGTCTCTAATTATTCTTATATATAAAAATGGCAAAAAAACAGAAATATCTAACTACAGACCGATAGCCCTGATTTCTTCACTAGGGAAAACTCTAGAAAAAGTGATGAAATATCGAATATGTGGCTTCCTGGAAAAGAAACAAATTGTTATCAAAAATACAATATGGATTTAGGGAGGGAAGTTCAACGCAAGACGCAATAAGGGAACTAAATAATAAAAGTTATTGTTTAATTGTCAATAAAAATCCATCTTAAGCTTTCGATACTGTCAGTCATTGTCATTTATTAAATTCCCTTAAAGATATAAGGGGTATAGCCGATAATTTAATGAAGTCATACTTAACAAATAGAGAACAGAAAACCAAAATACAAAATGTCACCAGTATCGATCAAATAGTCTTATGTGGTGTACCTCAAAATCAAGATGAACTACAAACACCGTTGCATCAATATGACACAAGAAACAGAGACAATTATTTGCTACCACGAATGAATAAATCAGTTGAACAAAATAGTTATCGGTTTTTTGGAATAAAAATCTTTAATACCATTCCAACGGAGCACCGAGAAATAAAAACAATAAACAAATTTAACAGATATGTAAAAATTTATAACAAAAACACCGCGAACTTTTTTCCGTAATATAATCGAATAAAAAATAGAAATTAAATAATTGGAAAGTAAATTATTATAAACGTTAAAGAATCTGAATATTTTTAAAATGTTTTTCGTGTATGTAGAAGTATTATTTGTTGTATGAGGTATGTCGAGGTAAAATAAATTTTATTTAAAATAATATCAAAAGTGTATAAGATTGTATTTATATTAATAATACTGTATTTCCTAAGTTTTAATTTTTAATTGTATTTGCTTCATTTTTCAAATTCCTACTATTAAGTATATTATTCTATTTATGTTTTATTTATTATTATTTTGTCGTATTTTTTGTCACAAACAATCTGTCATTGTATTTTATTTTATCTGAATGTATATATTTCTGGTAAATAAACATTATTAATATTATAATATCAAAAATATTTATATTATATGCAATTACTATAAACTTGTTTCAATTTCAAGTTCGATATTCATTGTAATAGAAAATAGTAAATTTGTTATTTTGAAATCATGTTTAACACATTTAATTGGAGATCGAAATTGGAATAATTATTGTCTTAATGTACTTTAATATTATTAAATAACGCTATTTGTTATTTTTTATTGTCTATTTTGTTATATTATTACAAATTTAGGTAAAACATTGTAGTATTAATTATAAAAATAATCTCTGAATATATTCAGTTACAGATTAGGAAAAAAAATATTCAACTTTGAAAACACCCTGTACTGATTAATTCACTCCATATTTTATTTTATACTTACAAATTCCAAATGACCACCCTGTAAATTTCACTAAGAGCCCGCCACTGGCGACAAACATTGAAAATTTCTAATCTCCCAAGAAGACTAGGTACTTAGGTACCTATTTCAGATTTCAGTTATTTCAAAACCGTTGAGAAACATGTACCTAAGTAAATGGGTGCTATTTGAAAATAATTGTTATGTTAATATCTCTACCTCTCGTTTGGATAAGGTGATTATTTTTTATTGTAAGCAACCCTATGTACGTTAAATGCCGGTCCTATAATTCTAAAGCGAACTGTACAAGAGATTGTTTCAGACATTTTAAAAGTGAGGTTAAGTAAATATTTTCAAAATGTTTTTCGTTGTGCCGGAGACTTTTTTGGAAAATTACTTTTGCGACGTTTGTTCAAAATCGTTATCAGTGCAACCGGTAAAAGTGTATCCTAACAAACAAATCAAATGCGGCAGATGTGCAATAAACAGTGACAATGGTGTGGAATCGATGTTGAATAAAATCAGTAAACAAGCAGTTTTTAAGTGCGTGAACAGATACGATGGGTGCAGAAGTTTATTATTTACCGACCACGTTGTGGAACACGAAAAAAAGTGTAAAAGCAAGACCTATTGTTGTCCGGAATGCTCAGAAGTGATTCCTTCTTATAAAATGATTCGGCATTTCAAAGAAAATCATCCGATAAATATTTTGCAGAAAAATTATTTCAATTTTAATATTGAATCATTACAAATTAGCAAGAAATTTCTATACAAATCAAAAGATAACTTATTTATCGTTTCTATTGATAGTGATCAGGATCAAGATAGTATTCGTTGTAATATTTTTTTACTGGGTAATGAAGTAGATCATATTTTGAAAAAGTTCCGTATAAGTTCTGGAGATACCGTTGTCGACACGATCAGAAACAATGTAGTGCCATACAGTTCGGATAGTAAAGCCCATTTTTCAATGTCAAAGTTAAAATTTAATAATCCCTCTCTATTTGTGATTTTTGATATAATTTTTCTAGATTCAACTTTAGAAACTTTCGAAATTACATCAAATAATGTTCAAGAGAATGAAAATAAAAATAGTATTAAAAGAATCGAAAGAAAGGTCATTGTTATTGATGCATTTGATGGAAATCCGGATGACCTCCTAGGAGATTTCATACAATCTTGTTATCTCTGTTCAGAAATTTTCTGCGGATCAGAAGAAGAATATAAAAAAACGGATTATATGTATGAAGAATCCAAACTGCATTTTATATGTAACCACTGTTTGCCATATTTTAAATTCAAAAGAGAAACATTTAACGCAGATTTGATTGGATATATATTCCCAGAAAATTATTCTGCATTCAAACTATTTAGCAGGTACTATTGCCAATGGAACTGTGGTTCATATTTTGTTAATGACGAACTCTTGGATCATGAACTTTATTGCGAAAAACAACCTCATCGAGCATGTCCTTATTACACTTGTGCTTTTTCGGGAAGATTATTTGAGATCAAAGAACATTTTGAAACTCACAGTAAAACTAATTTCAAAATTACCATTTCTTTTAATACGAGTGTGTTGACAAATTTTCAAAATATTGACCAAATGATGTATTTTTGGATTACAGGTCACTTTGTTTGTATTAATTATAATAGCTTATTCTTTTTTCCTCCTCACGCTGGTTTTTGTATACATAGGATCGCTCCTAAATTGGTTTCATCCACAAAAAAGGTAAAACTTTTAACATTTTTCAATAAAGATGGGGTGATTTGTACTTCAAAATTATACAAAAGGGTTAAAAAATATAAATTGACTCATAAATATTCCCATACAGATTCAGGATATTTTTGTTATGAAGATTTGAAAGATCATCGTTTATGTAACTCAGAAAAAACTGTTGTTAAAATTTGTGTTATTAAGGAAAATACTTAATATTTAATTTAATATACAGGGCGACCCATTAGTGTGTAATTGTTCAATATTTCAATTTGTGTTATAAACACGCAAACAAGTTATAAATAAAAGTTATATGAATTTAAAAAATACGTATTTTAAGATATACAAGGTGCTGCGTTTTTGCCAGACCAAAAAAATTGTATATTTTTTAAAATGAACACCAGTTTTGAAATGGTTTGGTAATACTTTATTCAACCAGGGATTTTTTTAATATTACAGGGTTGCTAACCAATTCATTTATTTATAAAATTAAAAAATGTTGCAGACCCCAATTTAAATTATCATAATTTAGGTAGGTTTACCTACATTGTTTTCAAAATTGTTTATTATATAGAAATACGATAATAATCTAACGAATAGTGGTGATATAATTGGTTTATTTTATACAAAGTGTTTGGAAATACGTCTTATGTATGGCTAATTTTAAGTTCAATTTACAAAATTTTTACAAATACAATGATACCAACATGTTAGCCAATGACATATTTATTCAGTGCGTAATTGATCAAAAGCTGTAATATTATTGGAAATACGAAGACATTTTAAATTTAAGAGTTGTATGGCCATATTTAACAAGTATTCTTAAATATACAGGGTGGTCCATAAACAAGAGTCTGACCAAACCTATACATTTTTAAAACAAAACACCCTGCAGATAGTTATACATATTTGATTGTTTTCACATCGTCAATAGACTTCATTCATTTGCTATGTTGCATACAGGGTGTGTCGATATGCGAGGTTACGATTTTCTTAATTTTTTAAATAAAAGACCCTGTATATTATACCACCAATTAATTAATACCGAAAATTACATTAAAGAAATTGATAAAATCATAACTTTCCATTTTGGCACACCCTATATACAACATAGCAAATGAATAATGCCAATAAAAAATTTTTGTCGATGTGAAATCAATCAAATATGTATATCTAATTGCAGGGTCTTTTGCTTTAAAAAAGTATAGCTTTGGTGAGCACCTCGTTTATGAAACACCCTGTATATTTAAAAATAATTGTTAAATATGGTCATACAACTTTTATATTAAAAAATTCTTCGTATTTCCAATAATAAAACAACTATCGATTAGTTACGCACTAATGGGACACCCTATATATCCTAAAATATTTAAAAAATATATATTTTTCAAATCCATATATCTTTTATTTGAAATTTGTTTGCGTGGTTATAACACAAATTCAAATATTAAACAATTACGCACTAATAGGATACCCTGTATATACTTTTAGTTGAATGATAATCGATAATGCGCTAGTTCAGTGATGATGTAATTATGGTTCCACTGACAATTAAAGTGACAGTAGTAGATAGCATGCATTAAATATACAATCGTTTGGTTACCAATTGCATACCTTTAAACTATTTTTTTATGACTTGTTAACAATATTTAGAAATAAACTAAATACAGTAAAAACGTATATGTCAAATTTATTGATGTGTTTGTTAAAAGTTTGGTTAGAATTAAATGTCAGTGGAACCAAAATGACATCACACTGAACTAGCGCATTATCAATAACTGATAGTCATGCTTAGTACATTAATCTAGTAGGCAAGCTTGTCTTATTTTGTCATTGCTTTTGTATGGTAACTGTAAATTATTGACTGTCATATTTTATTAATTCGTGATATTATCTATTGAGTACAACTTTTAATATTGGTTTTATAGATAATAAGTAAGTAGCTTTTTTTTTTAAATAGTATATTATTAAACGAGCAATTTATGGTAGCCATTAGTCACCCGAGTGAATAATGGCCATAAATTGCGAGTCTAATACTATACTTTGTCCACGACCATTATGGTTTCTTTATTAAATAAAAGTTAAGTGTAGAATGAAAAGTTTTTATTAAACATAGGTAACTAACTGTTGTTTTTTCCACTTTTCAATTTTTCGATTTTTAATTTTCGATATTTCGATTTTTGATTTATCGATTTTTTGATTATTCGATCTAGAAAATATCGTTATAAAAGTATCGCCTATCTTTAGTTATCTACCGGAATGTGCCAGAATTACAAAAGCGTGAATTATCATAATTCACTCCGTGATATATGGGTACTATATGCTCTTAGTTAGGAGGTAAAATATTGATTTATTATTAAGTGGTCGTGGACACAAAATATATTATTCATTCGTTATGATTTCAGTTTTTAGAAATATAAATATCATTTTCTTTTATTGAACTTGTGTCTCTACATCGACGGTTATTCACTAAGGTACAAGAGTTTACCAAAGGTTACAGGTTGTGCATAAAAGTATAAATAAAGTAAGAAAATATCAGCAAATTGAACAAATAAAATACCGAGTGATTAACCGCGGTTCGAAATAATGTACACCAATTTCAAAAAGATTCAAAAATTCTAGCCATTCTAATAATTTCTTTTCAATTTCGGCAATTTCAAACAATTCCAAATAATTCCAAAGAGTTCCAAACAATTCCAAACAATTTCAAACAATTTCAAACAATTTCAAACAATTTCAAACAATTTCAAACAATTTCAAACAATTTCAAATAATTTCAAACAATTTCAAACAATTTCAAACAATTTCAAACAATTTCAAACAATTTCAAACAATTTCAAACAATTTCAAACAATTTCAAACAATTTCAAACAATTTCAAACAATTTCAAACAATTTCAAACAATTTCAAACAATTTCAAACAATTTCAAACAATTTCAAACAATTTTAAACAATTTCAAACAATTTCAAACAATTTCAAAGAATTTCAAAAATTTCAAACAATTTCAAACAATTTCAAACAATTTCAAACAATTTCAAACAATTTCAAACAATTTCAAACAATTTCAAACAATTTCAAACAATTTCAAACAATTTCAAACCATCTCAAACCATTTTAAACAATTTCAAACAATTTCAAACAATTTCAAACAATTTCAAACAATTTCAAACAATTTCAAACAATTTCAAACAATTTCAAACAATTTCAAACAATTTCAAACAATTTCAAACAATTTCAAACAATTTCAAACCATCTCAAACCATTTTAAACAATTTCAAACAATTTCAAACAATTTCAAACAATTTCAAACAATTTCAAACAATTTCAAACAATTTCAAACAATTCAGAACAATTCCTAACAATTTCAAACAAATCCAAACAATTTCAAACAATTCCTTGTAGTAAACCATAATTCCACCGCGGTTACTCCTCGTAAAACACAATAAACTTAAATTATCGTTTTATTGACAGATACAATTTAAAATTGAAAAGGTATGTCATAAATTATTCCTCAGATAGATTACCAAAAAATAAGTGAATTTTGCTATATTTACCTACATCAAAAAATAGCTCTCAACAAAGTTACAGGGCTTTAGACTAACATTTAGAGGTCCAATATTCTAAGGGAATAACAAATTTAAAACGACGCCCTTAAAAAAAGTTGGGAGGGTTGGGTATTTTTAAACTCCTGCATATTTTTTTTTGATGATCTTAAAATCAAAAAGAACTATAAATTTATAAATTTTTTTTATAGTTAAATGAACTTTGTATCTCTCTTAGTTAACGAGCTATTTACAATCTTTTAACTGTATTTCTAGAAAAATTCGTCCGTCCTGAACATATCAACATGGAGTTTAAATACAAAACTAACAGTAGGTCAGGAGTTATTGTAGAAAAAACGCACATAAAAATCAGTACTGTCCTTAAGGCTGTGCTTGAGTTGTCCCCTGCAAAAACTACTTCTTTTATTTATATTGTTGTAAAAAAATGTTTTCATAATACTGGATTGGCGCCATAAAAATGGTGTGCCACCCGTCCTCATGGGCTCATCATGCCACTAATAAAAAATAAACAATTATTTTTTTAATTAAATAATTAACAAAAAATTAACAATTAACAAACACCTGATAATAATTATTATACATATTTTACAAACTAATTAATTTAGTAAATGTTTAACATCTCCTCCTCCTTAAATATATACCCTACATTTTTTATTAATGAAAACCGAATATTTTGAAAAATATTAGATTTGCTTCTAAATCTGTTAGCGCCTAACATTATTTGGTTTAAAAGTTGATTTTCATTTTCAATAGTAACTGAATATACGTCCTCTTTCATAATACCCCAAACACTAAAATCAGTTGGATTCATGTCCGGCGAACGAGCAGGCCAAGAAATAGGTGCATCTGTACCCCTTCCAATCCATCGCCCAAGATAATTTTCAAAAAGAAACTGCCTTACGGCTTGACTAAAATGGGCTGGCGCTCCATCATGGTCAAACCACATGTATTGCCTTACGTCTAAATTTATGTCTTCCAAATGTTCTGGTAGTTGTTCTCTTCAAAATTTTAAATAATTTTTTTCGTTTAAGTTATTTGGAAAAATTTCTGGTCTAATTAAATAATTTCCAATTATTCCCGCCCACACGTTTATTCTAAAATTGTGTTGGTGACTTTTTTCAACTTAGGATTTTCATCCGGCCAGCTATCGATGTTATGGAAGTTAGTCGCTCCGTTGTTTCATGTGTAAATAGTATCCGACTTACAAAATTTATATCACGCCGATTTTCTTCCAAAAGCCAATCACAAAATCCGAAGGGTCTTGGGTAATCTTTAGGGAGTAGCTCTTGTAGGTGTTAAATGAAATGGATACAGCAATACAGCTGTTGACTTTTAAAATACGCCAGAGAAATATTACCGACTTCGTTAGCCAATATTCTCGTACTCTTTTCCGGATGATTCGTGATTTCTTCCATAATTTGATCATCACACGCATATTTTTTATGTCGATCGCTATTTCCTGCAAACTGTTTTTTCAACGAACCAGTTTCTCTCAATCTTGAATGAATTAGTTAAAAAAAGTCTACGATCAGGTGCACGTCTGTTAGGATATTTCTCAGCGTAAAGTCTAGCGGTAGCAGCAGAATTTCCTTCGTATAAATTAATATTTGCACTTCTGCCAAATTACCTAAGACTAAATGCATGTCAGCCATTTCAGTAAAAATATATTCAAATTGCCGATTATTCATATCGTAATCTTGTTTAAATCTTTCTTTTTAAATCGAAATAATTAATTTAGAAAACTTTCATTTCCAGGCCTTCTATTAATTTATGTGCGTTTTTTGTACAATAACTCCTGACCTATTTTGAGTATTGTATTTAAACTTCATGTTGATATGTTAAGTCCAGGACGGACGAAGTGCTCTAGAAATTCAGTTAAAAAATTGTAAATAGCTCAATAACTAAGAGAGATACAAAGTTCATTTCGTTATGAAAACAATTCAAATTTCATAGTTTTTTTGATTTTAAGATCGATAAAACAAGTTTCTTTATGTCAAAAAAAATAGGGGAGGGGTGGGTTAAAAGGTACCCAACACCCAACTTTTTTCAAGTGGGTCGCTTTAAATTTTTTTCTCGTTAGAATATTGGGCCTTCAAATTTACAGCACTGGCAAAAATTTCGAAGAAAAAATCGCAACAGCAAAGTTTTTACAAAAAAAAAAAAAACGTTTTTACGAATGTTAGTTTATTACCCCTAATTATTACCCCTAATTTTCCTAAAGATTTTAATTTGATATCGTTTTTTGTTTCTGAGAGATTTTTTCAATATTTCTTGATATTTTCTAAACATTTTATGTTTTTGGTTTTTGATTTCATTTTTTTTTTATTTCAAACCACCTTGATCCATCGTTTTTAATCTGATTTTTTTATTATTGTTAATTTATTTTAAATACATTTTATTTCTCATAATATAACCCCTACAATTTCATTAAGCTTTCCGCTATTTCTTTTGTGCTATTTTCTAATATTTCTTATGTCTAATATGTGATAACTGATAACTGATAACAATTTAAATTTTTTCATTATAGTTTAAAATAAATATGAGAGATTGTATTCAGATAAATAAATTTTATCTAATTAAATATGTATATTGTCAATTTCAACAAAAACAAAACACATTTGAGTGAGTTTGATAGTCCTGATGATTTGCATACCTCAACTTTAAAGGGGTGATATGTAAATTTTCAGTCGATCTTTTTTTCAGCCAATATTTTTTAAGACTTTGAGTTTTCTGACTTATCCTTTCAATGGGTTTTAAATTTAATCCATGCAGATGACACGCCAACCACTTCACAGTCTATTATAAAAACAAGAAATAAAACCTGGTTTAACCATATTGTATGCTATTGGTATGCTTGTGAAAATATTCTTCTGTGGAAGAGGCAACTTTTTATTATTATTGAGCTACCATTTCGTCATATTAAAAAAGTCACTCAATCACGTTTTAATTTAATATTTTGAAAATTTGTGTCATTTATATTCAAAGACATAATTTGTTTAAATTGACTTTAGTGTCTTGTTCTTATAATAATAGTCTATGGAAAACGAATTGTAATCTAAAACTAGTAGATTTTTTTAAAGTTATATTTAAGTTTCTATTTTTGTTTTATAATGTTTTAGTTATTTAAGTTTATTGATTGGATTGTTAGTAATTTTTTAACATTGTCTTGAAACTGATATTTAAGTTTCTCCTTTTGTTTCATAATATTTCACTACATTATATAGTATTAAAGTATTTAATAAAAACAATTTTGTTGGAAGAAATATCCTACATTTCTGAATGAGTTATTTAAATGAGCAACCGTTTAGATGTAGTTACATCATCATCCGGCACAACTAAATGGATAATTTAATTCTATAATTTTAAATCCTCTTAAAAAAACCCTCATGTGTCAGCAATAGCTTAATAGCCATATGCTTTAAGCCCCAATAAATTGTATTATATTTTTTTGAAGGCATGTTGTTTACTTTAGGTATAATTTTAATTGACATATGTTTCTTTTTAAACAAGCCAGTTAAGAATATACTCCGTCAGTCCTAAGTCTGGAAAAAGTGAATAAAGGTGAAAAATTATTAAATAATCTGATTTACCATATTTGATAAATAAACAATTTTCTAAAGCCTCTAAAATAGACTTATCCTGAGTTTCGTTAATTTATAAAAGAATTCCAAGTGAAGTTTTGGATTTTCGAAGACAGATGTGTACTCGAAACTCCTTATAAATTTATCCCTCTGAAAAAATCGCTTTGTGCAAGTAAAAATAAATGAATTTAGGGGAAGATAAGCGCTTCTATTTTACGTTGAAATTCAAATTAAATCGTTTATAATTAACCTTTTCAATGTACGATAATTTTTTTTCATTTAGAAATGAGCAAGCTTTCCCGTTAGAAATATAATTAATTTTTGCAAATCACCAGCAGAGATTAATTAACAGATATATCTGTATAGGTATAGAGCACAGTTTAAATGAAACCAAGTATTATTCTCTACACCAATTAGTATAGTATGTTAACAAAAGTGGTTTTTAATTGATTTTGAATTCACATGTGCGGTTCACTTGGTGTGCAAATAAGATAATTTAATATTGGACTGGACCAATAATTTAATTTAAATTGACACTTTCGTTTTAGAAAATCAATTATGTTTTGTAATTCTTAATGTGGAATAACATTTTAGCACCATTTGTGGATGTGTATGGAATTGCATGCTTTAAAGTTTAAAAATAATAGGGAAGAACTCGCTTGATCCTAGATAATGCAGCTGTATATGCACTAATTAACACAACATACTTATTAATATAAATATCAATAATTATTTATTAGGTAGTGTAAATAAAAAAAAAAACAACTCTTTTAATTTAAAAATTAGTACCAACAAATTGATAATGCATATTTTCCAAAGAACAAAGTTTTTAGCTAGAAAAGGGAAATTATTTGAGAAAGCTTATGAGAAATTATTGATTCATAAAGTTGGCTTTTTTATCTTACCGAAAAATATAATATTATTTTTCAGAAGATTTCTTATTATCTACACCAACTGGGACAATTAAGTATGGCCACCATTATTTTAATTTTGAATTTTTTAGTTTGTTATAATTTTTAAAAGGAAATTACTATGTTGTAATCAAAAATACAATGATATCTACCAGTCGTGGTAATTTAAAATGGTGTTCAATTTTTTCCAATAATGTAGTTAATTTTATCAATATCATACTATTTTCAAACACTGCAATTATTAATTTAATTGCTGTACTCTAGTGATATATAGTCGATAAATAATCTAATCAAAAATAATGGATTAATCAATCAAAAAAAATAGAATTACTGAGGCCCTTCCTATGGGGCCTCAGTATTGTATTCGCGCAGACGAAAAAATTTTCTTGTCCCCATTTTTAAAAACTTTTTTCCGATCATTCCGAGTCCGAAAATGCAAAAAAAAATTTTCGTCTGGTCGTCTGTGTGTATGTATGCCGGCACGATAATCCTAGAACGAAAGTTCTGATTGACTTGCAGTTTTGATTTTCTTGAATAATTACTTATAACTTAGAACCCTATTGATTTTCAGAATTTTCGGTTCATCCTAATTTCTTTTAATATAAATTTTCTTAAAATCAGCATATGCATTTCTCATGTAACTAATTTAACAAACTCCAAGCATTCCTAACGTCTAAAATTCCTAAGATTCTTTACATTACATACATTGCATTTTCCAATGACCTGTCAAACAACAGGTGTTGATTCTAAAGGTGGGATTTCTAAGATGGATTGCGACCTTCATACTTGCAACCATAGCCATTTTGGAAGCTATTTTTATTTAAAATTAGTCGCCAAGCCTGCCAATTGTTGAAAAGTATATAAGCAGTTTCTGAAAAATGACTTTTTTATGGTGATGCTAACTTAAGCTTACTACTTTTTCGCCCCTAGCCACAAAAACACCTTCATCAAATTTACTGGCTCTCTATCGCAATTCCATAGAATATTTAACCGGCCATTTTATTTGGCAAAAATCAGAATAATGCTTGGCTGTGCTGTCAAGTATCAAGATGTCAACTGTGATGTGTGAATGGCTCTTAAATGTCAAATTATTTAAAAATGATTGTATGCTTCTTTTTATATTTATTGCAAATAATTTGTAGTGTATTTCAATTCAGGTTTTCCATAAATAAAGGTACAGCAAGATGGATAACATAATGTTATCATACAAAGCACTTTTTTATTATATGAAAGAGAGGTAGGATAAATGCTGTTTTTTGTAGATAAGTTTAATTATCGGATTTTGGATTACATTAACTATTTTTGGGTGCACTTTTGTATATAAGTAAGTACGGTTTAATCGTTCTATTTTTGACCCAAGAATACGTGGTATAATTTATGACATACCTTTTTGAAACACCCTGTATAGAAATATTAATTTAAACATAGTAGGTGGTATTAGTATAATATCAAGTAATTTTTTAAAATAAAGTACAGGGTTTTTCATTATATTTTGACCACTACTTATTTTCATAATTCTTGTGAACTCAAAAAAACTGGCAAAGTAAGTTAAATTATTAAATAGCCTAATCAACAAGTTCAAAAGCGTGTTTTTGGGACATACTATTACGAAAATTATGTTCAATAGCTCATTCGATTCGGAATAATGTCTAGATCAATGTGTGAAGAAAAATTTTGCAGTTCATAAAAATTGCAAAAGTTATAAACAGTTAAACACCTCAAAAACATGGTTTTTCGCCTATAGTTTGTAAACTATAAATATTTTTGGATTTTTCAAAAAAGATCCTTAAAGAGGAGAAAATTTGCTATAAATAAGTTGCGGCTCCCGGAACTGTACCTCCATTATTTATAATTTTAATTTAACGCTCAAAGTAGCCTTCCGCGCACCATTTTTAGGTTGCGCGCACGGCGTCGAAACCGAGTACGTTACAAAAAATAATTTTTTTAAGTTAATAAAATTAAATTCAAAAATTTAAAAAAATTACGGTGTATTCTAAACACTTAGAAGAATTCATTCCCGTTGGAATTTTTCATAAAAATTAATTTTTCAACAAATTAGGTTATTGTTAATTAACAAAATTTTCATTACAAATTGATAAAAATATTAAATAATTATCGTAAATTTTTTTTGCTTCGTGGAGCTCTTTTTATATACATATAAAACAAAATAGCTTCATAAAAGTTTAAAAAATGTTAATACTTTCTTTATAATAATTTTTTAAAGTCTACAAAAACAGAAAAGTCACAGTGGTGCTATAAAAATTTTTTTTTCAATTTATTATAAACTTACTGTTCTAATATCGATTAAAGACATTTATTAATTAAAAAAAAATTTTTTTCCTCCATTTGTTTATAAATTTTTTATTTCAATTTTTTCAAATTTTTTTTTTACAACTTTCTAGACAATTGCCAATTATGATTTTAAAACAAAAATTTCTTAATAATAACTTTTAATTGTTTGTAATCGTTTTTTTAATATATCTATTGTTTAAATTATTAGTTAAGAAATGTGTTTTTTTTTTAAATCATAATTGACAGTCCTCTAGATTTTTTTTTATTAATAATTCCATTGTTTATTAAGTTTGTTATAAACAAATTCCCAACTTTGGTTTATTTTTTTTCCTGAAAGAAATAAAAATTCCAAAAACGACTTAGGACCGATTCCACCGTTGTGTTAAACGAAGTTTAAAATGACATTTTTACATTAACAATGTCATTTTAATCTCTGAAACTGCACTTATCTGATTAGAAAAAAAGCAGAGTCTGTTTTATTTTTAATTAGTCGGTGGAAATAGCGGAAATTACACCACCAAGAACTTAAGAAGCTTGTTCTATAGAAGAATTCCGGCTAGTCAGAAATAATAAAAGTTGTTCTTTAGTTTTACATTGTTTAGAAAGATTTAATGCCAATGAAAATAAGATTAAATTTAAGATGAAAGGAAACTATAAATAAAGTGCAGTTTACACTAGGTATCTATTTTTTATAAATTTATACATATAAAATAAATACATATAGAAAAAAATATCGTAACTACAATAACTGCAAAATAGAGCCGACAAACAGTAAAACTGTATTTTTAATACAAACGGTTTGCACTAATCAAATTATTTACGGTGCAATTCAGCTAAAACCAATGATTACTATTATGCATCAATAATTAGTTTAGTTTTTTATAACAAAAACTTCCTGATTGGCTACATACATTGTTAATTAATTTTGGGTGCAATATTTCATGACAGATAGTTTGCTCATTAAACAAAATTGGAAATCGCCATGTTATTATTTAATTAATTTTAGATCAATTAATTAATTGATATAGTTTATTTATAAAACATATTCCTTGGTACAAAAATAAGAAATTGTATTATTTTACCATATATAGTTAGCAATGAGGAAACCGAGTAAAAAATTTGTTATTATTTTAATCATCTAAAAAATATTAACATATAAAAATATAAAATGGGTTAAAAAAAACATTGTAATGAATCCTTTTTTGATAAGATAATATAACTAATTTGGAAAAGTACTCTAACACTATTCAAAGAATAATAAACAATGCCTAAAAGAAATCCTGCCCGCTGAGGCTGGTCCATCACGATTAGACGACTACTGCATTTGTGCTACGAGTTGGATCACCTCATGAAGATGGCTACGTCCACAAAATTCAAAGAGAACCAGGACACTATTCTCACCTCATAGAATACAAAGAGACTGTTAGAGATGCATGAAGATCCCACAAGCACCGAGGCCTCAAAGAGCTCTCGCACCGCAGGATTGGTGCACTAATCCAAGGGAATGGTATGAAATCTGCAAACCTTGAAGATAATATTAAACTTCTACTGTCAACATAAATCTCTAAATTGGTCATTACAGACCTGGCCCACTGGGCAGAGGAAAAATACAACATATGGCTTCATAGCTCAGCTCGTTAGTGTGATCAACTTTTGAATATCTCGACTCGGGTTTTATTAATTAAAGGCTATTTATATGCATTTTATTTATCATAACATAACCCCTACACAGGAAGGCTTAAGGTTGTATACTACCTATTTATCGCTAGCTAAATCGCAGACGACAACTAGTAAAATTATCTTTACTATGGTCAAATTCATTGTATCAAATTTATCAGATAAATTGTAGTGTTTCTAAAAGCTACAGCATAATTGAGAAAAAGCAACTTTTGTTTTTTTCTTTTTAATTTAATAAAAATAAAAAACAGAATCGCTTACTAAACGGCTTTAAGTTGCAAATAATATATTCGTACAAAAATTTTCTCATTTAACCGATTCTCTATATTCTATAGTTTTCAAGATCCCATACATGTAGGCCCCATTTGGGACATACTGTATAAATATAGAAATATTTTGTCTTTTCAAGTTCTTTAATCTAATTAAAATTGAGGGAGGATAAAATATTTAGTAACTTGCTATTTTATTAATTTCAATTATTTAAATATATCTACTTATAATTTCATGATGTCTTTAATTTGTTTCTGTAAAAATAAAAAGATCAAATTTCAAAATGATAAAAATAATTCGTATAACTACGTTATAAGCCTAGAAATATTTGCAGTATAACTACTAATGAAAAGTAACTTCAACGAAAATTAATCTAAGAACTAATGTTTCACAATGGTTTCCCCAGTTGATATCTTCGTCAAGATAAATACCGAGAAATACAGCACTACGGCTGTTTGATAATAATCATTATTGTACAATTTACCGAGAAATATACTGCGTCCAGTTTGTTTTGTTAATAATTAATTAAAAATTAATTATAAAGCATAGATAATCATTAATGTACCATTTACCGAAAACTGTATTGTTCCATTATTATTTTAAAACCTACATAAAACACGTGGCTAGTGACCAGAGTTGTCAACATACAAAAAAAAAACAAGACAATAAGGTAATTAGAACATAGGTGGTGGGTTTTGAGTTTTCATGTGGGTCCAAGGTTATTATAATACAAATATAAATTTAAAATTTCTGATGTGTCGTTAAACACATGATTTTCCAACAAAGTTTAGAAAATAAATTACATAAATTTTATTCGAAGTGTTTTTTTCTATTTTCTATGTAAAAAAACATAACAAATAAGGGGATTGATTCGAGAATACCTACTACATTTGTTTTTATGTATAATTGTTTAATTCGAACCGTAAGTATTGCAAAGACTGACTTTGTTAAGGTAATAGGATTTTCTGAGTACCGTACAAAAATTGGATAAAATATATATAGTCTAATCAACAAGTTCAAAAGCGTGTTTTTGGGACATACTATTACGAAAATTATGTTCAATAGCTCATTCGATTCGGAATAATGTCTAGATTAATGTGTGAAGAAAAATTTTGCTGTGGATAAAAAATTGTAAAAGTTATAAACAATTAAACACCTCAGAAACATGGTGTTTGGTTTTTCGCCTATAGTTTGTAAACTATAAATATTTTTGGATTTTTTAAAAAAGATCCCCAAAGAGGAGGAAATTTGCTATAAATAAGTTCCGACTCCCGGAACTGTACATTTAACGCTCAAAGTAGCCTTCCGCGCACCATTTTTAGATTGCGCGCACGGCGTCGAAACCGAGTACGTTACATAAAATAATTTTTTTAAGTTAATAAAATTAAATTTAAAAATTTAAAAAAATTACGGTGTATTCTAAACACTTAGAAGAATTCATTCCCGTTGGAATTTTTCATAAAAATTTATTTTCCAACAAAATAGGTTATTGTTAATTAACAAAATTTTTAGAATTTCTCTCATTACAAATTGATAAAAATATTAAATAATTACCGTAATTTTTTTTTGCTTCGTGGAGCTCTTTTTATATACATATAAAACAAAATAGATTAATAAAAGTTTAAAAAATGTTAATACTTTGTTTATAATAATTTTTTAAAGTTTACAAAAACAAAAAAGTCACAGTGGTGCTATAAAAAAATTTTTTTTTTCAATTTATTATAACCTAGATATTGAACTTCCACACACTAATGGACCATCCTGTACATAAAATTCAGGAGATTCGACCGAAAACCTTTGCCATAAGAAAACCGCGGGGTCCTTTAATCCTCGACAAATTTCAATGGATATCCGATTTTCTATATGGCACCTCTTTTCACATAGCCCCACATTTGAACGAATAAAATTTATTAACAACGAACTATGGACTGAAAATTTTATGGAAAATTTCTAATTTTATTCGAAAGCGAATCAATTCCCTATTGAAAACTTCATATCGAACAGATATTTGCAGAAAATATATCGCAGATAAATATGCTAGAGCCTCGTAAATTCCAGTCCATAAAGAAGAGAGTGTGTGGAGTTGTGTCATTGCCATGGATTTATGAGAAAATAATGCGAGGAAAGTTTTAGAAAAAAGAAAAAATATTATACCTAGTAGCGGTATATTTTTTATTTGGAAACTTTTTTATATAGGTAATACCTGAAGCTAAAACGTAACTTACAGATTTATACAGAAATTTTCGAGGGCGATTCGTAAAGCAGAAACAGAAATTTAGCTCCAAAGAACATTAAAAAGAGCACTTTAAAAAAATAAAAAATTGCAAATGGTCTCTTTTCTAATGCAGGCAAAAAGCCATGAAAAAAAATTACCTAGCATAAAATATAAGTTATTATTTTTTTTTGTGTGTTATCGGCTTCAACTGCTTGGGTTATTTCGCCTCGTGTTCTGTGTAGGCTTTGTTACTGTTTCCCAGCGCCATTTTAGGAACAGCATTGTTAATTAGAACCCAACAGTGAATGGTCGAGTGGGGAATCCTACCAAGGCATCAGTTTGAATTATTGCTAACTTTATTTTATTGCAAGTCTTTTTGTCGAATTCTCCATCAAATTATCTTTTATTTATTTATTTATTTATTTTCAGAAACAAACAGGCATTAGCCTAATTACATGTTTCTATAATGTTATTAACAAAAAAAAAAGAAATCAACAAAAATACACAATATATAATTAATACACTTAATTTTGTTTATATTAAACAAACATCACTACTAAAATGTTTTTATCAAAGTTTAAAGAAAAATCTGATGTATCCAACACATGACTTTCCTATCTAGTTATTATAGGCTTTTTCCGGTTATTTTGTACAACCTATTGCAGCATCTCTATAAATGTTTAGAGGATAAACTAAATATATACATTGTCCACATACATCTACCTCGAAACATTTTTCTATAGATATTCAATAAAAACGAAAATACTGAAAAATTTAAATTTAGCACTTTTCCATTACGGTCCATTTTAGAAAAATCATGTATAAACAAAAATTATAGAGATCGATATCGCAAACAACTTTTAATTCAACAATTTTCATAAAAATCAAAATTTTGTACATTTTGTCAAATTTCTCGAATATGGACCATTTCAGGAAATTTTGACATAAAAAAAAATTATAGATAATAATATTAGAAGTAACTTTTATTTGAACAATTTTCTTCTCCAAACATAAAAAACAGATATATTCCATAAAATATAAAAACGGCCTCCCATAAAGTACCCCCCTAGATGTTCCGACTTTGTCCAAAATCTAATCATTTCACGTCAGGCCGAAATAAACCTTAAGTTTAAAATTTAATTTTTTTTTATCCGTTTTTGAGTTTTCTTCAAAATTCAAAATTTACACATTTTCTCAAATATCTCGAATACCGTCTATTTTAGAGAAATTATGTATGGAATAAAAATTATAGAGAATTATATTAGAAACAACTTTTATTTAAACAATTTTTATAAAAAAATATTTTTTTTACATTTTGTCAAATTTCTCGAATACGGACCATTTTAGAAAAATTTTGTAAACAACAAAAATTATAGATAATTATATTAGAAGTAACTTTTACTTGACGAATTTTCTTCTCCAAACGTAAATAACAGATATATTCCATAAAATATAAAAATGACCGCCAATAAAGTACCCCCCCAGATGTTCCGACTTTGCCTAAAATCTAATCAGTTCATTAGACGCTGGAATAAAGCTTAAGTTTAAAATTTGGTGTTCTTCTGTGTATCGGTTCATGAGTTATGCGACATACACACACACACACACACACACGCACACGCACGCACGCACGCACGCACGCACGCACGCACGCACGCACGCACGCACGCACGCACGCACGCACACACACACACACACACACACACACACACACACACACACATCATCGCAAAAATAGTCAAAACGGATTCAGGGGACCTCAAAACGTAAAAATCCGTCGGAAACTCGAGGTCGAAAAAAAAATCATGATTCCTATACTTTCCTTATATCTGTATACAGATAGGAAAAAAAAATGCTAAAATAACTAGAGATACTGAAATAATCAGAGCGCTAGCAAACCCCACACGAAAGCCACGAATATCCTACAAAATCATGTTACTTTAATAATTTTTGTAAGTTCCCTTCTGTTTGTGATTATAGCTACATCAAAAATACCGCAAGAAATGTCTTCGGAATGTACGTTAAATAATAGACAATATATTTCTAATGGACCATGATTATTCGCACGAAAAGTTAATTTACGGGGGCGAATACCTGCCACTGAAACATTGATTTTTATTTGACTCAATAAATATTGACTATATATCCATTTAACAATTTATGTAGAAATACGAGGTTAATTATAGAGCGCTTATGTTCCAATTTTTCAATTTTAAACTCGTCTGGACTTGTACGATACTTTTTGAAATATAAGTATTTAATAAATTTATTTTGAATTCTTTCCAAAATTTGTTTTAAATTTTGTTGTGTAAGGTCCCATACAGTTGATGCATATTCTAATTTACTACGAACGAGTGAAAAAAAAATTATTTGTAATTGAGTATGTGTCTGTAAAGTCCCCAGTCGTACGTTTCAGAACTCTTAATAATTTGTTAGCTTCTTTGGTAATATTATGGATATGCTCATCAAAAGACAATGGGCAAAAATGTATGGGACATTGCCCCACCTCCAATAAGGATAAGTTGATAAGGATCAATTGAAAGATCTTTTTAAGGAAAACATTTTTCTTCATTACGACTCATCTCAATTACTTGTCCGTTCCGAGTTATACCATCCCAAATTTAACTAATTGCAAGATAGGCCAGGTGCTTATATTCTGTTATTGTAGTGCTTATCACAGGAAAATAATAGTAATTATTACTTATTATTAATATATAAACAATTATAATACCCGGGTATATCATAAGATCCTGTCAAGGATTTTACCCGCCACGTGTATCCCTTATCAAATGGCCTCTTCGTGTTGGTTACACAGCCTAACATATGCTCTCCAACGGACCGGGACCAATGGTTTAAGACCAAGGTAATGGACTAACACAATAATACAATCATAAATATTATTACCCCATTAACATTAGAACGAATATAATGCCATTTGTAACACATACAGGGTGGGGGGCATCCTATATGCATTGGTCCAGACTATGACATGATTTTTTTCAAATTACTTTTATACAGAAAGATGATTATATGTTGGAGCTCTAATTAAAAAATATTTTGGAATTTACAGTGTGCTTCAAAAAGTTTCTACCTAAAAAGTATTAACATTAAGAATTTTAAACATTACAACCGTTTTAATTACTTAGCACAATATAATATCAATGCAAAATGAACGTAATAAGTAGAAGGCAATTATCATGCTAGCTAGTACATGGCTTGCATGAAAAATGCCTTTCAGCTAAACTAAAGTTAGATTATATCATCTATAATTTGGCAACTATGCATTTTTTCAATTCGAGATTTAAGTTTTTGTTTAGTTGTTACAATGACAAGTGTCCCTATGGCAACAGTTGTTCCGAAACTGATTTCAGCGAAAGTTTAATTAAATTATCTATAAGTTGGCAACTATGCATTTCCATACCACTGAATTTGGTTTTTTGTTTAGTCGTTACCATGATAAGTCTCCCTATGGCAACAGTTTCCCCATAACTAATTACAGCTAAACTAAAGTTTAATAATAATATAACTTTGTAACTACGCATTTCCTCACCACAGGATTTGGATTTTTGTTTAGTCATTACACCATGACAAACGTTCCCATGGCAACGTTTCTCCACAACTGATTTTAACTAAACTAAAATGAAAATTAAATCATCTATAACTTGGCAACTTCGCATTTCTTTACCACGAGATTTGGGTGTTTTGTCACATACACTGTTTCTACTTAAGTTGGAACCGTATGGGAAACTTTTTTATTATTGGTTTTATGAAAAAATTCATATGTGATAAAAAGTTCTACATGGTCCAAAACTTAAAATGCAACCATCAGATATCAATTTTTTTAAGCCGTATACGAGGTTTGTCAAAAAATATGAATTTTACTCAATAGTAAAGTACCTTTATCTTTTACAATACAGGAAAATGTTATAAAATAAAGGTATTTTGAATTAAAAATATGAAATTATACCCATTTAGCATTAAAATTCAGGTTTGGTGATTATTTATAGCTACAAATAATTTATAATGTAAAACGTAAATAATCACCTAACGTGAATTTTTATGCTAAATGACTGTATTTGCATATTTGGATATAACCTTTAATTTTAAATAACTTTACTCTATAACATTCTTCTGTATTTTAAAAAATAAGGTACTTTACTCTCGAGTAAAATTCATATTTTTTGACAAACCCCGTATACGGCTTAAAAAATTAATATCTGATAATTGTATTTTAAGTTTGGGACCATGCAAAACTTCTTATCAACAATAATTTTTTTCAGAAAACCAATATTAAAAAAAATATCCATATGGTTTCAACTTAAGCAGACACACTGTATAACTCGGAACGGACAGACAATTGAGAGAAGTCATAATAAAAACAAATGTTCTTCTTACCGATTTCTTTTATCTGGCATATATCTTACTGCTATTGGAAGGTGGGGCAAAATTGCCCATTCTCCTTTGAAAAACTATTCCCAAATCGGTAATTTTTGATACTTTCTCTAGTGCTAATCCTTGCATTGTGTAGATACAATTTTGAGGATTACGAATTATGCTGAATGTAATTACCTTGCATTTGGAAAGATTAAAACTTTCATATTAAAATGTTTAAACCCACTTTATTAGTTATGAGCTCATTCATTTTTCCTCTCTATTTTAGACCTTACCTGATGATGAGGATCTGATCCTCGAAACCGGTCGTAATAAAATACTCTTATGAGATCCTAAGGACCACCCTCGTTTGATTTACCTTTTTTGAACTTATAACTCACACATGGCTACCACCTTCAACTTTAAAGAAAGATTAAAAAGTAATTTATTTTCTAATGACCAATCCGAAATTGAGTCTAAGTCATTTTGAAGATCTAGATAATCATTAAGGGTGGATATTTTTTTAAAAACTTTTAGATCATCTGCATACATCACGCAGTCTGATGTAATACGTAGAGGTAGATTATTGACAAATATTAAAAAAAGTAGAGGGCCTAAATTGGAGCTCTGAGGGACACCAAAGCCTGCAAGGATTGTATGAAATACTTCACCACCAAACATTACGTACTAAGACCTCAGCTTTAGATATAACGAAAAGAATTTTATCAGGTGATCGCTAAGACCATAATATTTCAATTTTTCTAGGAGAATATTGTGATTTACCATATCAGAGGTTTTCTTGAAATCAGTATAAATACAATCGGCTTGTTCACGAGAATTAACACATTTTGATATTTTATTGCTGAAAGTTAATAAATTTGTATCTACAGATTTTTTTACGACAAAATCCGTGCACTTCGGTTGATAAGTATTTTTGAAAGTGGGCATATAGTTTATCACATATTACAAATTCACAGTTTCGCTGTATAATTTAATATGGCTATGGGACGATAATTATCTATTTTATTATTACCGCCCTTTTTAAAAATAGGTGTCAATCTAGTTCTCTTAAATTCACTAGAAAATGTAGATGTTTTAAGAGACTCATTGTAGATTACCAGCAAAGGGTATATTATGTAGTCTTTACAAGCTTTTAAGGTAAACAAGGAATGTTATCAGGACCCGCTGTCGTTTTCGGTTTTAACTTACAAAACGCTGTCTTTGACAGTTATTTGATCAAAGTATATATTTTGATAGAAATTTACGTTCCATTATTTAGTCAAGTCGTTGATATCTAAAAAGTTATAGTTTGAATCATTATTATACACTGAACTGAAATAATCGGATTATCTGCGATTATTTTTTTGTCAAACATTTCCCTATTATTTATAATAAAACTTGATTCGGACATATTGTTGGACTTCTTATCTTTAAAAAATTTCCAAAAAAGCGTGGGGTCCCGATTAATACAGTTCTGCTATTTTGTATATAATTATTGTGCGATGCCTTATTTTAAATGTGAGGTCTGCCCTATTTTTTTTTTTTTTTTTAATTTACTTAAGTAATATTTCGATAGATGTTTTCTTTTTCTAAAAAATTCTTTGAACTTTATGTCAATATTTATTTCTTCCGTGAACCATGGCGGAAAGTGTTTGCGACGTGGTTGGAGTCTATTAGTAAACTTTGGTACACTTATGTCAAGCATTTCACATAAAACCTGGTAAAAATATTTGACAGAATCATCAACCTTTTCGGAGTGTTCAATTTTTGACCAATCGAAATCCCTTAATAGTTTGCATAGTAAGCTGAAATCAGCGTTTTTATAATTATATCTATTTTCAAGATTATTGTTTGTGTGAGTCTTTTACTTTTTTAAACTTCTATTTTAATTATCAGAGAGGGATGTTTTTTGTCTATGGAAACTAAAGGTTCTACTTCCTCCTCCATATTCAAATTCATATTCCCAAGCACCAAATCTAGAGTTTTCTGATCCTCGTTAAGACAATTGTTGTTAGACTTTAGATTATAAGTAGCCATTAACAAAGACATTGTATTATATCATTTTTATTAGAAAATTGAAAAGATGTGCCATTTATACAAGGTATCTAAACTACCTAATAAATCTAGGTATTGCCTGTAAACTTTAGCATTTGAACCCGGTGAAATATAAGTTGAATTAATAATGATTGTGGTACCGTGTAGTTTAAGTTTTACAAAGATTATCTCTAATGGTGAGTTAATTGGTGCCCTCCAAACTAAAATCGACCTATACGAGCGTTTCATTGTTTCTGCATCAATACGAAAAACCTAAACGGAAAGTTTTCGGTGACTCACCTTGTAAACAAAATAAAATCTAATAATAAATACTTACCTATTTCAGATTCCAGCAGACCAACTCAAATGGCGGCACCTGCAAAAACGAAACAGAATGTATTGGAGGATTTTCAAGACTGTACAAACAAATCACTACCCTTTTTGAAAAGAAGCCGAAGTCAATTTTATTGAATGCTGGCGATAATTTCCAAGGAACCCTGTATTACAGCATTGGAAAATGGAACATAACGCAGGAATTTATGAACAAGCTCCCAATAGATGCAACAGTATGTATGATTTAATTTTTCTACCGACCTCAAAAAAGGAGGAGGTTCTCAATTCGTCGTAATATTTTTTTTTATGTATGTTCAGCGATAATTCTTTAACAAGGTGTCCAATTTCAATGATTCTTTTTTTGTTAGAAAGGGGGTACTTCAGAGGTACATATAAATTTGGGTAAGATGTGGCGACGGCATCTGCACGATTTTGAAGTCGGTTTTTTAAAAATAACTTTTAATACTTGTACTTGTTGGATATTTTTTATTTTCTAATTTCATACTTATCTGGAAAAGGGCACTTTACATTATTACTTTGAGTTAAGGAAATAATACTTAAGGTCATTACTTTACTTTTCAGTACTCTAAATAAACACTTTTCAAATTCATATATTTTATGAAATAGGTATTTAAGTTCTGTATAATTTAAACAAGAATATTTCATACCTGAAATTTTTAAAGGTGTATTTGTATTATTGGAAGATTTATCTTGGCCTTGGTGCAGTACATGTACAAATAATTCGACCTCTTGTATCATCATAAAATTATTTAAGTTTAACATTGAATAAAATTGAACTCTTCCAGCCACCATGGCGTTTTAAAAGATTAATATCCGCTTCAGCAATGGCCAACCAAGTTGCAGACATTCTTCTGAAGCGTATCTACCTGAATGTTTTAGATTAATTTTGAATACCAACTTTTTTGATTTAAATATTTAAATTTTCTTTAATTAAAGTGCCGTTTTACTGATATTTTTAAATCGCAAATCACATGATTATCTGAGAAGATCCAAGTACACCTTATCACAACCAGTTACTATCCAATGTGTTTGCTGATAAAAATATACATATTTTTAACCGTCAGTCAACCTGAATACGCTTCTGTACAAGCATGCGATTTCATAAAAACAGAACCTTATAAAAAGTTCTCACGAAATTACACGTAGGTATTTACACGTAGGTATTTACTTCTGTACTATTAAATAAGCATCTTCTATTAGAGACTATACTTTGATTTGAGTTGATTCTTATAGTTTTGTAACATTACATAAGTTATATGTTGGAACATATATATTACCCACACGTGTATTTGATATAATTTCAGATGAAGAATGTACAACGAAAAATGACAATAAATATTTCATTACACGTAGCAATATTTCAAAAGTTTAAAGAGGCTGCTCAGAAAAGTGACTCTTCAAAAGTGGACGCTGTTATATTACGGAGAACACTTGAGTGAAGTTATTATTCTCGATGCAATGGTTGAAAATCCATAAGTCGACTACAGTAGTTGAAGACGAAAAAATATTCGCAATATTCTACAAAAATTGAAAAATGTTACCTCTACTAGTTTAAGAATTGAATAAAGGCGAACAACGATGCATTTTTGTGAAGTTATTTTAAATCTTTGAGGATGTTTTCTTTTAATAAAACTAATAATTAATTGCTTCGTATTAATATTCACGTTGGATAATGGGATCTAATATAATCAAATTACAGTAAAATAGATATCAATAAAGAAATAATGATATGCATAAAAACATTTATAGTCCCTCACCTGACTGCAAGAAGGACCATGTCGTGTTTTCACTTTCTATTTGGAGAGGGACATAAACAACATGTACTACTACCCAGTAGTGGGAGCTGACGTTAAAACTGTCAAATTCAAAATAATGGGTCAATATAATTTAAAATATATCCTGCCAGCTTTATCAAGACAAGTTTATTAAAAATTGGTACTACTTATAATCATACGTTTACATGAATACAGGAAGTCACTTTTTTTAACTGAATCAATGTTCGTTCCAAAAAAAATTATCTGTTGTTTTATATGTGTAACGTGTGAAGCGTGGGTTACCCCCACGGCACTTAGGCCTCACTAGGCTCATTGTGCACCCACCTGCTAGCTCGTGAGCCAGCCTACAGATTTGATGTAGTTGACAACGTCGCCAAAAAGTGCTTCTCTTATATCGGCCGGTGTTAGCCGATACTCGCCAAACACAAATATAATAAATGAGAGCGTCGAGCAATCGTAGAGGATATGCTCGATGGTCCCATCTTTTTGTTCGCACTCTCTGCATAGTGCAGATTCTGACAGCCCCATGATATGGAGATGCTTCGGTACTTGGCAACGACCAGTCAGAATGCCTGTGACTAGGCGCAGATTCTGTTTAGTCATAGTCAAGTATTTGTTTGCTGCAGTGTTGCAAGGATAACTTAATAGCTCACTGGCAACTCTGCAGTTTCTTGTTTCATCCCATCTTTCTTTGAATTTCACAAGGGAATGTTCTAATTAGGTCTGTCACTACCGATTTTGTCAGGCCAATAGAAGGGCCAGGTCCAAAAAGCATTTGGCTGGCTGCTTTCTTGGCCAGTGAATCAGCAAGACGTTTACCTTTCGATGTGGCGTGACCTTTGATCTATCTTAAGGTGACCACGTTGTTGATGGAGCAACCTCCTCGATCTAAATATCAAGGGGAGTGAGACTAAGAATGACTTCCATGGCTCTGGTTGGTGTTGTTTACATGGCTCCTGTTATGTTGAGACATACTATTCTTTGAATTTTTTCTAGTTTACTCTTAGCTGTTAATTTTTGGGTTTTTGGTACTTAGACAACTGCATTGGTCTTATGATAGCCGTGTAAGTCCATGCCACGACTCTGAGGGAGAAACCCCAGATGCGCCCCACGGTTCGGCGGCATTGTTCATAAGCAATGTATGCTCTTTTGACTCTGTTTTCTAAATGCGAGTTCCATGTTAACTTTCTGTCAAAGGTAAGACCTAAGTACTTCACCTCTGTTGCAAAGTTAAGTTTTGTGTTTAGGAGTTCTGGACGTTTTAATTTTATTTTTACCCTTTTCCTTGTGAAAAGGACCATTTCAGTCTTCTTAAGCCTTGGTTTCTTTAAACACTCCGTCGACCGTCGCGTTTTGACGATTTTATCCAACCAGAGTATTTAAATGGGAATGGTTTTCTTGAAATTGCTTAGCTGAGCAGGACGGCGTCATGCCGCTGATTTGTCGCGACGAGTCGGTTCATATCTGTTGAGTTTGATATCAGCGGAATCGTCGGCGTGTGCGGAGACTATATTGTTATTATTTTTAAAACAATGAGTGACAAATTCACACATACAGATGACATAATGTCTTTATTTTTAGGTTTCTTGGAAATGTTGTCCTTCATAAAACACAAATTCAACAAGATCTGTAGAAAGTCTAAAATACTCCATAAATTTGGTTTCATGTCCAAAAAGCCTCCGCTGCACAGTGATATTAAAGGCACCTTCTGTATCGCGATAAAAAACAACTTATCCACTGGCTTATTGGAAACTTTGAAGGTTGCAATGGCCAGTTCCTCTTGTTCTTTCTCTTTCAACAATAATAACAGCTCAAACAATTTATTTGCGTCCATTTTAGTAAACAGCACGTACAAACATAGAGAAGGTTCCATTTTTTATATTTAACAAACCACCTCGGGCGAAAATCGCTATCCCTAGCGGTCGACGGACTATCCGCTCACCGCGACGGAGTGTTCAAAGAAACCAAGGCTTTAGGATTGATAGACAGTGAATGGTCCTTACACCAACTGTTTTAAAATTTTGAGAGCTACATGCATTCTTTCACAGAGTATGTTTTCAGAATGACCAGGTCATCTTCATATGCTATTGTGTAGTGACTGTCAATATTGAGGCGGCTGATGAGGGTATCCAGGACCATGTTCCACAGTAGAGGTAATAGCACCCCTCCCTGTGGACATACCCTCGCAACCAAGCCTCTTATATTTACATCTTTTACACTTACGTTTACTGCTCGCTTTGAGAGCATGTTATGTATCCACCTAACCATCTGTAGAACATTTCTGTTGGTTAGTGAGTGTATTATCTTAGGGAAGGTGGTTTTTTCAAAAGCACCTTCTATGTCTATGAAAACACAAGGCGGACTCCTTATTGTCCAGGGATCTCTCTATCCGGCCAGCAACTAGATGAAGGGCTGAATCAGTGGATCTGCCTGGAATGTATGCATTTTGGTTTGGATGTAGTGGTGTAATCATCGCATCCCTTATGTACCTTTCGCATAACCTTTCTAATGTCTTCATGGAAAACAATGTCAGACTGTTTTTGGGATAGTGTAATCCTTATCTGTTGTTACTTCTTTTAAAGCAAATCCATGTTTTAATTGACCGTGCAGAACATTTCACATCAGGCATTTCTTCCGAAAATCGTGTATGTAACGATTTCATTGTTACATGTTGTGCATCTACGTACATCTTGTATATAACTTGCCTCAATGTACTTAATATTAAAGAATTGAAATTTGTTTTACTTTGGCTTACTTTTATTATTCACATTATTTATTTACATTATTTTCACATACTCTATCAGAATTTGTTGGTTTAGCTAGTTTTTGCGAAATATTTTATGCTTCTGCAGCCATTTGATTGTACCTCTTTCCAAGAGCCTCACAAATTGGTGTTTCTTAAAATAGGAATTAAAAGTTTTTGATTGATCACTAAATCATTTCATCATTTTGTTGAATACTTATAAAAATTTTGGAAGTATCAAAATATAAAAATTTTTAAAATTGACAAATTTAAAATTACCTGACACAATAACATGATAATTAATCTACGACGTGCCAAAATTTAGTAACTTCTTATTTCATCCCTTTTAAATGTTAATGTGTTTTTGATATATTATTACAAATACATTACCGCAGGATTTTACACTAGAGTTACATGTTTTCCGAGTTGCTACCCGAGATAGTTCAACTTCGTTTAATAATATTTTAATATATACACTGGGTAACCCTTGAGTAAACGAGCAGATGAGATATGTAATTTATCTAATCTTAAATTAATAGCGGATTTCTCTCGAGACCAAGAAGCTTTTGATGCTTTTAAACATGGAGTTACCTCCATGTTTTTAAAGCATATAAAATAACATAGTAGTCATTAACCCAATTGAATGTAATTTTGCGATGTTGCCAAATCGAATTATAAATCAGAGAATAAAGTAAATTACAAAATAAATGTATAGTTCATTGCAAGATAATCTAGAAAGTCTGGCAACCTCTTAAAACGTTCGCCAAAATACTGATCAGAGCCGGCTTAGGTTAAGTGTTATTTGTTCAAATGTTAAAGATAATTTTTAAAATTTAATTTCTACAATGATCCTTTTGCAGTCTAAATTGCATTGAAAAAAATGTAACACGCGGAGAACTTAAAATTAAAAAAAATGAAGATTTTATTACCAAACACAACATGTTTACTAAAAAATATGTTGAAAATTGAAACTGACTAAAATTATTAAGTATTAATTTAAAAAGACTATGTTTCATTAAATTTATTTTGTGAAAATGTAGGTAAATTAATTTAAAAACTTCTATATTTTTAAATCACTTTCACATTCACTAATTTCATGTTCTAAAATAATTTCACTATCATCATCAGTATTATCCAAATTTATTTCACTTTTTTGAATTGTATTGTTAAATCTCATGTATTTCTCTTTGAAATTTTTAAAAAGGTGAATAGCATTTTTCCAGTTTTCAACAATTATACAGTTAGATGCATTTCTTACTACAATTACAGAAGAAGTGGACTTAGGAGACGAGGTATTTGCTCGAGAATATTTTTTTAACTGTGACCATAATAATTCTATGGGGTTTAAAATACAGTGGTAGGGTGGTAAACGTAAAACTTTAAATCCTTTTTTTATTGCTATGGTATCGATAACATATTCAGGTTGAAAATCAACCAAGTGTAAAAGTTCTATTTACTGTTTTTTTGTGTAGTTTTCTTCAAAAAATATATCATTCTCCATCAGAAAGTCCTGAATCACTGATTTTGGAGATAGTAAGAGAGCTCCTTCTACCCAACCAAATATACCCAACTCTACAATTAATTAAAAGCACAACGTAAGCACAGTCGCTATAAGTGACGTTGCTTAAGGACCGCCCACTGTGCGCTACATCCTACCTTTAGTTAAGAATATCGTGAATACTACCAGTTTGCTTAATCCGCTAGGTAAAATTCACACCCTGAAATTTAATGTTTTAATTCTACAGGTACATTACCCTTTTATTAGGTACTTTCACTTTTATTACAATGTTATAGAAACAATCTGTTTTTCCGAATACGAAAATAGAAATCGACTTTCTCAGCGGTTTTTTTTTTTAATTATTAATACAATTGCTTATCAAACCTTTAATATTATTGAGAAATACTAAATTTCAATTCATCAATTATTTTTTTCCGATACCTCATAGTTATTAACCCTTCTCATTGAACAATATAATCTGACAAACATTCTTACGAAATATTATATCATTTAAGTTTTATTATTTTAAAAAAATGGTATTTATTCTCACTAAGAATGATTAACTCCACTTGCTCGAGTTTGATAAATGACGTAAAACTGTGCGGCCATTTTTAGTATCGTCATAACATCTCCTCTTTATTTTATATCAATAATTGGAAAGTTCGTATGCCCCGCCCTACTTTGTGACGTCACTGTGTACGTTGCGCAAATTAAGCTGATTTAAGTGATTTTATGATTGTTTCACTACGTTTCAGTGATCTGTTAACGTGCGACATCCCTTTTAAGCTAAAGATCTTCGGACTCATTTATAAAAGAGCTCCATGGAGACGCGATTAGCCAGAGCGCAGTGGCGTATCCAAAAAGAGATATTAACATGTATGAAAACAATAAAATTATTAAAATTGAATTAATATTTTTATATTAGTTATTTTAAAATAATGTGTTTCTATGAAATGTAACTGCGTGTTCACTGCACAAAGGAACCAATGGAGAAACCGCCCCTGATCTGTATTATCGTAACTCGATCCCGCGTTAGCGAAACGTAACTTTTGTATCGTAATATAAACCTTAATTGTTACATTCAAATAATTGTACTGCTGTATCTAAAAAATAAAGTAAACCTGTTTGAGCATATTTTTGGTTACTTGTCCAATAAAGATAGGTTTTTCAATTATATCCATCCCTGTATATTGTAAACGTCTGTTTTAGTATGTTAAAAATTTATTATATTAGTTTTATTATTAAATAAATTATTTAACCTTTTGTTGCGTGACCAATTAAAAATATGATTATTAAACTGTTTTCTTGCCCAAGTCGATTGAAATGTTAAAATTGACATATTCAATTTATTTCAGAATTTTTGTTTAATTTTCTCTACAAAAATTTAAGGTGGTCTCTGAAGTACCGTCAGACGTCTGGAAATACATTTAAATGGTAAAACAAGAAATGTCGATAGTCTATAAAATATGAGAAACATTGAAATTACTAACTTGTAATAGTAATTTATTGAAAAAAAAAAGTAGATTAATATACAAACATCACACTATTGAGGTTCTTGGTGAAATTCGAGGAAACAATTTTTGGTAGCATTACAGCACAGTGATACTTTACAAATAGAACATTTTGGGAGAGGTCTAGACTGAACACCTTTTTTACTGCAAATTTCACATCTACCTCGTTTGTCATCAAAAAGAACCGAATGTGTACCCCTGTTTGAAAGTCTAACATCGGCTGTTATAGAATAGCTGTGACCACGTCTCTTCTTCAAAGAATTGGTATTGGTGGTAACGTCGTTAAAAAGTCCAATAAAATAAGGTATCTAACTGCACTTATGATAAATTGCATAAAACTAAGTAAATTAATTTATTAACTCCGCACTTGTCAAACGAATCAGCTGTGACTGCATCACTTTCGAAATGACCGATGCAAAGAAGTTGTACCATGGCGGCAACTAATCACATCGACAACTCAAAGCATAGGTACTTGACAGTACCGTCCGGCTGTAAAATGATTTAATGGAAAGAGATAATTTATATGAGTGAAAATAAATCCGGTACAAAGGATTATATCAAACAATTTCTAACCTAAAAAAAAACATTAATTTAAATGCATGATAAACAAATCGCCAGTTCCAAATTTGGCTTTCGACGAGCTGTGTTCTGAATATGTCCCCGATTTAATTTGTTAAATGAACTAAAGGAATAAATTATACCAGAAGATTCCTTTGACGTCCAACAAATCTGATGGTATCAATTCACCTGTCACTTTCATTGTCTACGTAACCGATTTACAACGTTCATTTCCCCGCTCTGATTGCATTTTTTATTCAGGTGTCTAGTGGTGTAACCGCATCACATATTTTATCACGATTCATTGCTTGGAAAACGTTGGATACGTTTTAAACAGCTTTTAACACTCTGCAAGGTGAAGTTCGCGATATGGAATGAGGACACTTAGATAAATATTTGCGTAAAGTTAGAGGTTTAATAATTACTTCATTTTTCGACACCTAATTTATTTATAATAATTTATTTTTCATTCAAACAGGCTTGCTCATGGGTATAGAAAGAATAAGCTTTCTAGTCTAGTTATTTAGATAACATAATGACAGTAAAATATAAAGGGTCAAATTATAAATAAAAAGGAAACAATGTGTATTATGATGTGATCCACAAAAATGCCCCTATACAGTACGATTGTTCGAAAATACGTTTGTTAGAATATGAAATTGTTAGAGATACAATTTATTCGAGGATACTTTTTCAAATTTTTCTTAACCATCTGAAAGAAAACTGTACTGATTTTGAAAAAGTCTGATTAAAAATGGGAAGGGTCAAGAGAGGTGGAAACAAAAAAAATCATAAATCAAAAAAGAAAAGCGATATTAACATAAAATTTTCAGTAAAGATCATGCTCTATGAGGGAATGAATAAATAAATAAAAATAGGGAAATAGGAGGGGTTGAAATATTGAAAAAAATTCTAACTCGGAAACAAAAAACGATATCAAATTAAAATCTTCAGAAAAAATCTAGCTTTACAAAGGGATGAAGCCTATTGATTCTAAAAAAGATCTAATTGAAAATGGGGGTTAAGGGGGTCTGTTAAACTGTGAAAAGTATAATATATAATGCAAAGTATTATAAATATATCTTTATTCTAGTTCGTTATGTAGTTTGTAGATAAAGTGTATATAGGTAGCGAAAATTATATTTTCCTACATTCACATGGATATTCTTCTATGCATAGATTACAAAAAGTATGACATTGCGTTCAACTGAACGAATATATTTTATATCTATTTTACCTAGTAAAAACAGCAAAAAAAATCCACCAATTTATATACTTTTGTTTTTTTAAATTTTAAATTAGTGGTAATTCTATTATACTAATTGTCAGTATATTTTTGAATGAATGAATGAATGAATGAATTATTTTTGTGTAGAATCGATAATTAATAGCATTTCTAAGGTTTTCATGCAGAAGTTCCGGATTTAATTCTAGGAATGGAGACTAAATTAAAACTTTTTTTAAGTTTATTTATTTTATTGTATAAATTAGTAAAAGTCATAAATTATTCTTAAATTAGGTATTTTACCTTAATATCGTAAAAAGAATTGACTAAATAACCATAACAAAATAAAATTGCAATGACCACAAAAATTTATTTAGTACAAAGAAAAACACATACGAACCTACCTTTAGTTTTTTTTGTCACGGTAACTAAGGGGAAGCTAAGGGGTTGTTGATTCTTAAATGGAGAATTGAGAGAGCCAATAGGGGTGGAAGAATGGGTTTATACCGAAGAGAGTCGGAATTTATTGAATTTAAATCTACAAATTCGACTCTCATAGCAATGTACTCCGCTAGGCCAAATAGTAGAGGCGCCGAAAGTTTAACTCTGAGGTTATAAGTTCGATCTCTGGCCAATCTACTTTTTTTCTCTATTTTAATTTTTTTTGTGGTCTGTTTTCAATTTATAGAAGGAATTGGGGATTATATTTACACATTTCCAAAAATCTTATACATCAGTTTTCGGATCTTAACTGATTTTCTCATCTTTCTTTAAACAATCGAATGTTTTAGTTTATCAAACGTACAAATATAAAAATTATTTTTTTTATACGAGAAAAATATACCTACACAGTACGACAAGATTGAGATGGCATGTCAGAATTAGATAAGCACTCTTAAATTTGGATAACTTGTTTCAGTGATCTATTTGTATTCACTTGTGTTAACTGAGATAACTCCCCCCATTTTTAGGTTTGCCAGTGCGCATATAATTCGTACTATACTTTGAATTTTGAGTTTATTCTTGATTTATCGTGATTAACCATTTTTTTATTCTAATTTTAGGTCTTGGGAAATCACGAATTTGACGATGGCATTAAAGGTGTTGTTCCTTTTATAAAAGCTCTTAAATCTCCAGTTGTAACTTCAAACATTGATGATAGTCTGGAACCAAGTATTCAAGGGTTATACAAGAAAAGTACGGTCATTGAACGAGATGGAAAAAAAATTGGTATTATCGGAGTTATTACATCTGAGTGTGCTGTAAGTATTAGCTAATAAATTGAATTATTTCTACAATTTTTATATAATATTTATTGTGTGATTTATTTCATTACATAAAAATGCTCAATAATGATTGAATTCTTATTAGTTTTTGATCAATCAGAAATAGTTCTTTTTGCACCAAGACTGGTTTGCGACATGGAAATTATACTTAAAAGCAAAGTTGCTTACAAAATAACATTAGGTACAAAAAATATAAGAATACAATAACATTTATCATTAGGTTATTTTTTAAATACAACAAATAATAAGATAAACAACCGTGAACAAGAACTTTTTTATTATTGAAGATACAATTTTTCCTGAACCGTTATCAAAATAGTGCAAAATAAATAGCGCAAAGATTACCAAATTGCCTGCCTGTAGAGGTTTCATTATAAAATTTTTTTCAATTTTTATATTTGCATCGTGAAGTCAAAAGTTGATAAAGTTGAACACTTAATGAACTGAGATATCAGGACTTATGTCAAGTAAATTATCTAATCGATTTTGTGTATTAACAAAAAAAAAATGTATTGTAATATTTAATTAGTTTAACAATTGACCTTCCTCTTTATTGACAATTTCGCATTACTCACATAAAGAAAAACAGGAAGAGTTGGGTAATAAATATAAAAAACTATACTGGTTGATACATAGAAAATCAAAATTTTCAATCGAAAATAAACTTTTAATACATGAACAAGTAATGAAGCCAGTATGAACATAAATATAATACCACGTTTCCAGAACAAAATATTAAGGGCAATAGTAAACGCAGTAGTATGTAAGGAACTCAGACCTTGATAGGGGTCTGAGGATGCCAACAGTCGAAGAAGAGAGGAGAACCATCGCAAAAAAAGACTGTATGACCACGTCATTATTGTAGTTTTACAGTGTCTAGACTACCGATACCAAATGAGAAGGTTCATAAGGACCAAGCCATTTGAATTAGGGACGTGAAAGTATGTAAAAGCAGAGCTCCGTACGCGTGTGCAGTGTATAGTTCATAAGAACAATGAGGAGAAAATACACACTTTTGGGTGAACTCTTAGTGTTAAGCCTCTTGAGTTTATAATAAAGATATTTTGTTGGTTGGCTGAAATGTAGTCAGAAAAAAATATTAACGACTTCTATACACAATAAAAAAAATCAACTGTGTATTCACCCTGTATAAAATATTGTGCTAGACTAGTTGGAATTTCTAAGAAATTATTCTAGTGTACTCCAGAATTACAGAGAACCTACTTTCGTATCAAAAGAGATTCTTGTTTCATTGTTAGCTATGAGATTTTTTGAGCATAAAGCATAAGTGTAGGTAGGTGTATTTCTTTTGATAAATCTTCAATTGAAAGTTTGTATTTGCTACACTTTAATGCATTATAAAGAATATGTTGTTTCGAGATAATCGAGATTCCAATTATGTTATAAAAAAATTTTGTGTTACTTTGCAAATAAGATATAATTGGCGAATTCAAAAGCAATCCTCCAAAGCTTTTAGTAAGAGCTTACATAGTCTTCTGATCAGATTGGTGTTTAGGTAGGCTTACATAATCGTTATTTTTTTCTTTCTTAATATAGACATTACATAAATCTAAATACAAATGATCCATTTGATATATTTGACAACTGATGCGGAAAGTGAATTCGTATTCATACATGGAGGAAAATATATTCATAAGACAAAATAAACAATGTGGTCGTAGGACAATAGTTATAGTATGCAATTTTAACAAATAAATAGAATAAAACTTATTCTTCACACTATACAATTTTGATTTCCATATCAATATGTTAGTATTTTTTACCGACAACGCTCTATTCCAGAGACCTCTCGGTAATTGATATTTGATAATTGATTTGTATGATATAGGAGATGGACCCTTAAAGACTAAGTTACCGAGATACAGGGTGTTAAAATTTTTTAATCAAAATTCAAAATTAGCCATAAATCAAAAACGCCTTTATTTTATTTTTCCAAATTGCTAACCAATATTCTTTAAGAAAGTAATATTTTGACGTAGACTAACTTTCAAAAAATTTACCAGTCGCGCGCTATCAACGTTAGTGGCAATTTTCCCCGTATTTTTACGCCATTGCAAAAAATCTTTTTTAAGCTAATTTTTTTAATTCTCGGTTTATTTTTAGTTGAAAAGTTAAAAAGCTATTTTTTAGCTAAAATGAACGATGTTGCAGAAATTTGCAAACGTCTGCATTTACTTAGATAATTTCTAAATCCTAATCTTGTAAGTTATCTGTGGCAAATGGATATAATTATCAAAGCCAAAACCTTAAGGGAAAAAAATAATCTAGTAAGCACTAGTCAAATTTTTAATACTTCAGGTAGACCAATTTTGAAAAAAATATTTTTTTTTATGGAAAATTTTGAATTTTGATTGAAAACAACACCCTGTATCTCGGCAACTAAGCCATTTAAGGATTTATGTTCCTATTTAAAATTCACCAATTAACGTGAGCTTTCTGTGATAAAGCGTTGTCGGTTGAATATTCTGACACCTTGTATATGTAATCGTATCACAAAAACATTATTTGTTTTCCGGGTCGTTGTAAACGTTAGGGCCGAGAACGATGTTAGGATAATAAATCTGGAGCACCACATACTGGGAAAGACTTAGATTAATTATTAAGGGCTCTTGTCTGAAATCCCAATGAAATCGAACTAATGATTCTCTCTGAAGAAAAATAGGAAAAACGGTTTAAATGTATTAAACAGATTCGGCAACTTCCTTAATTACAGATCTTGTGTTACTTATTTCATAAGATAAAAAGAAGAAAATACAAATTTTAAATACGCAATTCTGACGTTGTCGCTACGAAATTTTCTATCAGAATGAGTATACAGCCTAAATTAATACGTATTGCAGGGCAACTCAAAAACATTTCTTTGAGCATCTAAAAATTTCTACAAATTTCTACGAATTTCTACGAATTTCTACAAATTTCTACCAATGTCTACCAATGTCTACCAATTTCTACCAATTTCTACCAATTTCTCCCAATTTTTACCAATTTCTACAAATTTCTACCAATTTCTGCCAACTTCTACCAATTTCTACCAATTTCTACCAATTTCTACCAATTTCTACCAATTTCTACAATTTCTACCAATTTCTACCAATTTCTACCAATTTCTACCAATTTCTACCAATTTCTACCAATTTCTACCAATTTCTACCAATTTCTACTAAGTTCTACCAATTTCTACCAATTTCTACCAATTTCTACCAATTTCTACCAATTTCTACCAATTTCTACCAATTTCTACCAATTTCTACCAATTTCTACCAATTTCTACCAATTTCTACCAATTTCTACCAATTTCTACCAATTTCTACCAATTTCTACCAATTTCTACCAATTTCTACCAATTTCTACCAATTTCTACCAATTTCTACCAATTTCTACCAATTTCTACCAATTTCTACCAATTAATTTTTACCAATTAATTCCTACCAATTAATTTCTACCAATTAATTTCTACCAATTAATTTCTACCAATTAATTTCTACCAATTTCTACCAATTAATTTCTACCAATCAAATTCTACCAATTAATTTCTACCAATTTCTACCAATTTCTACCAATTTCTACCAATGTCTACCAATTTCTACCAATTTCTACCAATTTCTACCAATTTCTACCAATTTCTACCAATTTCTACCAATTTCTACCAATTTCTACCAATTTCTACCAATTTCTACCAATTTCTATCAATTTCTACGAATCTCTACGTACTTCTAGACAGGTGACACTATCTTGCGGTGACTTTTGGAAGTATTGTACCCGAAGTAATTCTCAATGCGTGACCTTAATATTGACAAAAATTGCGGGAATGGAGCCTAGAATATTTATGAAGATTTACATGAGAAATTTGTCGATCTTGAACCGGAACTCTTGCTGTCCCTATATTGTCAAAATATGCGTTTAAATAATTTTTTTTGGGGATATGTTAAAAGCAGAGTCCATGAGATAAAAGTGGAGATTAGACGAATGATTCGCGAGACAACACTAGAAAGTTATTTCTTGTCAAATAAGTCGTGGTTGGCAGATATTGTATTTATTTCACGTATAATTGTATAAAATTCATAATAGTTGTAAAACTAAAAAACACAATTTTTTAACTTTTCTATTTTTATATCAACATTTTGAAACACTCGTTGGAACACCCTTTACATGTTTCATTTTATTTTCAGCAAATTGCAAATACTGGCAAACTGAGTTTCTTCCAAGAATCCGTCAGTGTTAACGCCGAAGCTGAACGCCTGGTCAGAGAAGAGGGAGTTTACACAATAATAGTTCTGTCTCATTCTGGATACGATGTTGATAAGATAATTGCCCAGAATGCTTCCGAAAGGATCAGCCTCATTGTGGGAGGTCACTCGCATACCTTCTTGTACACAGGAGGTAAGAATAACAATATAACAATAGAATCCTTAGAAAGGATATTCCAGATAGAAGGACAAACAAAAAGCTTTTTTCTCCGTTTTTGTTGACGATTGAATTGGATGAACTGTTTTTCTTTTCTAATAGAAAAGCTTTATAAATACTAAAATAACATTTTTATTACGGGTATATTAAAGCAAATTTTAGGTAAAAAAAGGAAATGTTAAATAATTCTAATATTGAATATACCTACGTGTAATTAATATCCATAAAATACAGAACAGCGATATTGATTATGGAGCAAATCAACAAGGGTCAATGCCTTAAACTTAAAAACCTATTATTTACTATTGGCTGTTAAAAATATAATTTATAATACATACAGAGGTATACAGTGTGACCCAAATTGGGCCTCCATGTAAGGGGATTTTGAAAACAATAGAAATATATTTGCAACCTAAAGCCGTTTTTAATACGTGATTTTATTTTTTTTATATATTTTAAAAAATTAAACAAATTGCATTTTCTAAACTATGCAGTAGCTTTTTTATTTTTCACTATTTTGGAAAATTTGTAAAAATAATTTTTGAAGTAACTTTTTATGTAGTTCTGTAATTGGATTTTAAACACGACGATTTACTTATTTTATACCATCAGTAGGTTACTTTTTTCTTATAGACGCTATATTATATTTTATAACGAAAAGGTAGCTATTGATTTCAGCTTTACAACGATGTGTCACTTATTGAAAGGATAATTCGTCGTAACTGTATTGTGGTATTTGGACTTGACGTGGACAAGTCAGATCTGACGATACCTAAGTGCAATCAGTTTTGGATCACAATCATAAAAAGTTATCGAATGAAGTTTTTAACAGTTAAGCGTAAAGCTGTGGAGGACATTTGTCAAAAACCCTAAACTCATTAGAAACGAAATTAAAAATTCTGCAGTCGAGATCTTAACCACAAAGGACATTGTAAGATTGAGACAATGCTAGATCTTCTCTTCTTTTTATAAATCTTAAAAATATTTCCGAATTTCATATGGCAATTGAGTCGTCTCCTATTTTAACCAATTAGAAGGAAAACTTCTTGCTTAAAGTTGACAAATAAAATATTGTCATATTTTCGTGTTTATCAAACCATACATTTCTGTCATGTTTCTTGTTGGTATGTTAATGGTACATTTGAATATTGTCCCCGTTTTTTTACTCAATTGTTTATAATTCATGGTCTTAAAAATGATCATTATATTCCATTAGTTTTTGTCTCCTTCCTATTACAACATTCTTATCATACAATCTTGTTTTTAAGTATATAATACAGGAGTGTGTCAGACTTAACCACCCTGTCTCGCCAAAAATGATAACAGCAGATTTTGAGATTGCTATTCTTAAAGGAATTTAGAAGGCGTTCCTAGAAGCAAGTCTACCAGGTTGTCGCGTTCACTTAGGGCAGTCATGGTACCGAAAAATTCAAGAACTGGGCTTAGCTACAGAGTACCAAAAAAACGGGGAGAGTGAAACGGAAATATCAAAGTTTTTAACCTTTGTTTTTGGATTACCATTTCTTCATCCTGAAGATGTAGGCGACATTTTAGCAAATGATTTAACACAAATTAAGCCTGTCAATGAAAAAGTTACGCAGTTTTGTGATTATCTCGTTGACAATAATTATATTGAAGAAGACTCATTTTTCCATCTTTTATAAGGGCAGAGCAATCTTCATCTTTGCAGAGAACCACCAATTATTAGGAGACTTTTCATTTGAAATATAATGCTTCCTTTTACGCCGCTCACCTTAATGCGAATGTTTTTATAAATGTGATAACTCAATTTCAAATTGACACATATAAAAATTTATAGTGTTCTAACCCCAAAAAAACTTGACACTCGAAGTTTAAGGAGAAGATTTCTTGAAGACTTGCTGAGTGATCTATATCAACATAAAATAAATAAATTAGACTTTATTAAAGTTTTAATAAACATTTAAATATGTAGTTTTTGTTGAATTATTGCCCATTAGTCAATTTACAAAATACCTAGATTAATTAATAAAATAACAGAAGTTAGTAAAAAGAATCAATATTCTTAAAACCTTACTGGCTAAAAAATATTTTCTTAAAAACTTACTGACTGAATATAAAGAGAACGATTGTAGAATTTTTAATAAACAACGCAAAAGGTGGCAAAAATGGCTCAATTTTACAGCTACACTTGTCTCTTTACGATGTGTCAACTACATTAAATCTATAGGCTGGCTCACGAACTAGGTGCCTATCTATTTAAACGGGTGCACAATGGACCTAGTGAGGCCTAAGTGCCTTTGGTTAACCCACCCTTCACACGCAACAGATACTACTCCCTAAATAAAAAAATAATATTTTTAAAACGATAAATAAATGCAAAATTATAGAAATTCGTTATCGAAAAATCTAATTAAAGCATAAATATTACAAAAAATTCAAAATACCTAAAAATCATGAAAAAAAAGAAACAACTAAAATACTATTCAAAACATGTAATTTTACTTAAAAAGTACAAATAAAACAAAAGACGTGTTAAAGTATTAAAAAACCACAAAACTAAAACAATAATTATTAAAAAACGAAAAGAAATCAATAAAAAACAGTTAAATAACTTATTTTCAGTGTTAAAACGCTAAATGGGTGCAAAAATTCGTTAAAATATTGGCGATTATCCTAAATGAATCAGAAATATTACAAAAAAAAACAGAATCGGAAATTTCCGAGCTGATTTCTTGAATGCTACAGTGTTACGAGCAGTTTGCGTTGTTGCCAGATAAATAGTTAATATTTTACACAAAAATAGGCTCATAACTATTCCCATCCTGGATGAATACTAAATATTTTCTAATTGGGGAAATTAAAAAAAAAGCGCACCAAAAATGTTACCTTTGGTGTAGGGATAAAACGAAAATTCTTTAATTTTTTATATCTTTATTTGGTAAACAGAGTTGATATTTGATATATAGCAGTGGCGTAAAGCAGACTCCAAATATTATTCATTTTTAATATGTACATGTCTTTTAAAAATACCCTGTTTAAATTACCATAACGCCTTTGACAACTGTCTATATTTACTCTTACTAGTATTCTTAAAATTTTTAAATACTTATTTTTATTTTAGATAATCCTCCAGGACCTGACCCAGTAGAAGGTCCTTATCCAACAATTGTTCAAAGTAAAAACGGACATAGAGTTCTTGTAGCTCAAGCTGCTGAACATAGCAAATATGTAGGAAATTTAAATGTATTTTTGGGCGAAAAAGGTGAAGTAGTTGGTTTTGCTGGAGCACCTATATTTTTGGATACATCATTTCCACAAGGTAAGGAATAATTTTAATTGGCAGATTCTAGACTAAATAATCCCTGACCGATCCGAAATGGTTCTTGTTGTAACTGTTTTAACTGTCGTCTTTTGAACATTTGACTAACGGTCATGCATGATTTTGAAATCTTCTTAAAACAAACATAATAGGTTTATTTCTGCAGTGTATATTAAAACTAATCGTCCTATTTGTTTTTAGACGAATCCATAAATGCAGCGCTTCAACCATGGAAAGAAATAATAGATCGAGAAGGAGCGAGAGTATTGGGTTCTACTTTAGTTAAACTAGATAGAACCAATTGCTTCACTCAAGAGTGTACGTTAGGTAACTTTGTTACTGATGCTTTCGTATACCAAGTAAGTTTTTATTTTTTAGCCTATAGCCTAAACCTTAAAGAATCTTATATATTTGTTTTCCACTTGCTTATTAGGTATGTTTATTATTTGGTTCCCACATGTGTTATTATTGTATGAAGAATAAAAGAAGCAACAGAACTAAATCATTCGTTATCAATAATTTTAAATAGGAAAACATAACGACCAATACCATGTATTAGGTTAGGTTAGGTTGAAAATGAGTTGGATGATCACATAGCCTTCCACTGCGACCCCGATGGGTCTATTGTGGCTCATGACTTATAGTTCACCGAACAAGCCACACCTTTTGATAAAGGTCATGGTTGAATTGGGTGAGACTTGTTTAAAGTCGGTAGGCTGGTTCTTTCCAGAGTGGAGCAGGTACATAGAATGTGTTCTACAGACTCGTCCTCCACGCTCCATAATCGACAGTCCGATGTTTGTTGCAGACCTATCCTTCTCATGTGGGTGCCCAGACAGCAGTGTCCTGTCATCAGTCCAGTGAAAATGCGTAGATCTTTTCTACTCCATTCTCGGATCTGAGCAGAGGCGTTCATAGAAGGGTGGGTTATAAACGCCTTCGAATGAGTTAGCCCTGGGGCATCTCTCCAGTTCGTGAATGTTGCACCCTCCGTCCATTTTGAGATAATTCCTTTGGCAGTGCTCTTTGCAATTCCCAGGAATGGTTCTGGTTCTATGAATAGGTATTAAAAAAACATTTATGCTCCATTCTGTATTAAATCTATGAAAATTTGCTGCTTTTTGTTTTCATAAATACCTAGAAGTTTTTAAATGGAAGGATAGTGACTAATTCAAATGAATCGGTCATTTGAGAAAGCCCATAAGTCACAAATTTGACATATTCCAAAAATGGCGGATTCTTAATGTACTTCGGTTCACATTCCAACTGGAAATCCTATTAGACGTAGCACTCCTTGTATTAAATTTTCAAAAATCAAAATCTGCTTTACTTGAGAAATCCCATAGGTCGCTGACTAATGGTGTTTCTCTAATACACGCGGCACATGAGCTAATACAATCAGCTGTCGCAGATTGACGAAAGACAGGCTTTTAACGGTATTTCCGCTCCAATAAACAAACTAGGACTGACATACGGACCTTGTAATAAACTGTAATAAATAATGTTGGAAATACCTGTGCGATCCGTAGGGATGGAAGAACCTTCTAATTACACACTTTATTTTAAAACACTACTGAAATGTTAGATTCTCTCAAATACAAGAGATTGTTGTAACGTGAAAGTCGGTCGCGAACACCTTTTATAACACGGTACTACAATGTCTTGTTAAGCATATACCCCAGGAAGTAGTTGTTTTGTATTATAAGGCAGCCAGTTAAAATCGGGACTGGAAATATAGTGGCAATCGCCTTTAATTTTAATGTAATTGCCTTCCATTTCAGAAAGACGTCAGTCGTCTCTTTTATAGTTTCGGTTTTATTATATTTTTATGGTGGTCGGGTTGATTCCCCCTCCCTCCCCCCCTTCCCCTAAAGGATGTTAATTACGCTAATGAAATTTTCCTTTGAAAACTGAGCTAAAATTGTTTCAATACAATATAAAGTTCTATTTTTTTGTACTATCCTCAAATAAAAATGGCATGAAACAAAAAACTATCTTAAGCTGCGTAGAAAGAACAAGCAAATTGAAAAGACATCTGCCATTTAAATTAACTGAAATAACTTCTTAGCTTTACTACAAAAGCTAACTTTTTTAATAAAGACACCGAAATGAATGTTTTTACAAAGAGAGGTAGGTAAGTAAGAACGAGAAAAGTTGTCTAGGTAAAAAGTGAAATGATTCTTAATAACCTGTTCGCCATTTTAATCAAAAGTTTTAATCAGATAATTCTTTCGAAATATAGTTTTAATCTCGAGTTTATTAAAAAAACATTCAAAGAAATTGTAACTTAATTGTATGGTTTTAATTCGACTACACTTTAAAATTTTAAAAATCTACTGGTGAGTACATTTTGAAAAAAATTGTAATAGCTGAAAGCGCAAATCGAGAGATGAAACTTAATTTTGGGACTGACATTTTTTTAGGTCTGCTAAATTTAAATGGTGGACATTCTAATTAGCCAAAAATTTATGTTAGTTTAATTTATTTCTGCCAATTAACTTTTTAAAATTAGTTCAAAAAAGCTGCCAGAAAACAAAAATTAAAGCAGTGGAGGCATGAAAATTGTTCAGTGGCAAAAAGATATTTCAATAAAGCAAATATACTCAACAAGAACTACAAAATAGTTACATTATTTAATGAAGCCGAATGTTGAAAATTGCTTATCATATCGTTATAACGTTCGGCTGGCCTTATAAACTGGTATCACTAATATTACTAAGGCTAACTATCTGTGGTTTTCACTTGGGCAGTACCAAATCGTATTAGAAAGCATTCGATAGCTGGCACTGTGTATTAAAACTTAAATTCGTTCATAATATCAGGAATAATCAAATAAAAATTATTTCAGTATACAAAGACAGCGCCTGAAGGATCTTGGACAGAAGCAGCTATTGCCTTGATGAATGCAGGAGGTCTACGTACAAATATTGAAGTAGGAAGTAAGTTCATTTAAAAATACTATTTCAAAATAAATATTAAAATAATGGGCAATAGTTGACACATGTACATTTCGGTGTACTCAGTAACAAATTTCTATCAGAAAATCATTTGATTAAAGTATTAGAACCATTTACATGAAAGCCTGAAAATATATTTAAACAATATTAGTGAAAAAGTCTTGTGTGATAAAAGTTTCCACTTGTGGAACAAAATGTCACCTTTCACTGTTTTTTTTTTTCAGATATAACTTTCATGGACATGGTTACCGCACAACCGTTTGGTAATACCGTCGATTTTGGACAAATTAAAGGAAAGTACCTCAAGGAATTGATGGAAGCCGCCACGAAAGAATACTATTATAGACGTCTTTACAGCAGTTTAAATATGCTGCAAGTCTCAGGTTAGTTACATATTTGAAATATGAAGCTTTTACTTTTTAAGGTCCAACTTGTCATGTTTTAAATATAAACCTTTTACCTTCTATATATATTCAAATTAAATGATATCTTAGATATGAAGCAAAACAATATTAAGCCATCAATATTAAACAAGAACAAAACGCACTGTGTATCAATAACTTCTAAATCTATACCTATAGGATAAATCTACGTATATTTAGGTCCAAAATTGTTTAATTACTTACCACAGAGAGCAAAAGAGGAAACTTCTGTTATAACAGCTTTAAAAAACAACTTTTACTATTTATAAAAAAAAGTGAAGGAACAAATGACACTTGGGGGGGTAATGGGGTATATGTCCTAAATCAACAATTATAGTAAACTGAGTTTAAATTTTTAATATTTGCGTTTAAATAAATAACGGTTTTTTAAGTAACAAATTTTGTAAGGTTTCAACTACTTATATCCCTTTTTCCATTATTTATATCCCTTTTCCTATTACTTATATCCCTTTTCTCATTACTTATATACCTTTTCCCAGGGGTACAGAATGAATTTAAAAGTATCGTGGCAGATTTAACTCAATTTAAAATATGTTCGACTTATACCCCTTTACCCCAAGTGCCAAATATTCATAAAATAAAAGAAAATTGAATAAAACAAAAAAGAAAATAAAAAATATCTCTTCTGTTCTTTCGTTGTTTCTAATTAATACAGTGTAGTAAAACTAAGGAAAAAAAGAAAATTAAATTAAAAAATATATATAAAACTTAAAATATGTATTGTACCAAAAGCTTAATTTAATATGTTTCTGATATATTTAAATATAGTAGGTAATAATATAATCCAATTTTAAAATGTGACCAATTTAGAAATAAAAAAACAAAGGAAAAAAGAGAAACACTCAAAGACTATGTCACAGAAACCTCGAGCATCCATTTTCTTTCTGAAAACAACTACTTAAGCTAATACCGCAACAGGAATTGCATTATATCAAAAGGAAAATAGCATAAATAAGAATAATTTTCACTTTAACTTTGATTTTGCTCTCCAAGGAAATCGTCTTTCTTGGACCGATTTCGTCCTTATGAGGAATCATCAGTAAGAAATAGACAATCTTGACTCCACTGGATTCTGCTTTACTGGCATTTATTTAAGCTGGTTAAGACAGTGCTATAGTCAATGAGTGCACTTGGAAAGCAAAATCAAAGCTCGCTCTGATAATTTTTTCTCTAGAAGACAGCCGAATCTATTACCTTAAATCAGGGGCGGCTGAGGCATAAGTGCTGTAGAGCTAAAGAACTGCCAAAAAATGAAATTTCACAGAAATTATTTTTAGCATTCTAGAAACGTAAAATAAATTTAATGGACAATATTGTTAATATCATTAATTGGGAGGGAGAGGTAGAATCTTGCAGAACATCCAAAGTCTTTGACCAAAAGTTGTCACTGCCTTTAATAATTTTCAATCTGGTTAATATCCATGCATCTCAGCGATAAAACAATAAACTAAATATAGGAACTATTACAAAAAAAATAGCCTATTTTACGTTAACTAGCGACCATAATGTATTTTTTTTAGTTTGACCAAAATCGGATAAATTGTTCTCGGTTTAAAATTATTTCGCTTTATTAAATTGTTTTTGACATTTTTAACATGGTTTCTGTTTTTGTAATAACCGTTAATTGGAATTGTTGAAGCTATCGATGCGATGAACTGGTAAAAATGCCGAGACAGTGAATCAAATATTTTAATTGATTGAAACGCATGTATCGATAAACTGAAACAACAAATTTTTATTTTTCTATTTCGGAATAATATAATGAATGAAAGATATATCACGGTGGGCTTGAACATGATTTAAATGCGAAGTTTTAGCACCACCGATTTTCTTTCGGCATTCGATTCCTGGAGTCATAAGAAGGCTGGAAAAAAATTCACCGTAAGCCTTAGAGCTGTTTTCGAAAAAAACGCATTTTTTCACGAGGAAAGATTCAGTGTTCCAGATATCGAGATTTTTGTACCTTTTGCTCACTTCTAGTTGCCAAACATCCCCAATTTGACATAAATGATGTTTTCCTCAGTTTTACACTAGCACACAAACATTTACAAAGCATATTTTTGAAATTGCTCCTTTTTCTAAGACCGGAGAAACTCTTTGGCGATTCTCAGAAACAGGTTAAAATTGAGAAAATTTGAAAGAATGATTTTTCATTCGAATGAGTTTTGCGCTAGATGTCAACAAGCGAGAATCATATCTTTTATTTCCATCCTTGTCTGATTTGCGGGGTCATCGAACTATCACCCCCGATTCTTTGTTTACGTTTTGTTATAATGGAGATCGAATGATCAATGTTATTTGGGCAATTAGTTAAAACTTCAGATAGTCTTCGAGGTGAAGTTGTAATTGTTCTCTTCGAAATTTCAATTTCTTGGGAAAGTATGGACAGAAAATCAAAGGACCAGCAGGAACCCATCAAGAAAATCGAGCGTGCATATGTTTCCTCTGTCTGCAGAAGAATAATCAAATGGTCAAAATCAGTGGTGCTTTATGTGTGAATTTAAAAAAATGTGTGAATTATGCTAAACATGATGAACGTTTTCACAATGTTTTATATAGCGCTTGCAAAATTATCGTATATCGGTCAGTAAAGTGTGAAACTATCGAGCAAATAGTTCTGCCGGACTATACAAAGTTTAAAATTTTGGAGAAAAATACTTGGGCAAAAACTCAAACGCTGTGCAGTTGCACATTGTGTGAATTGGTACGAGATCCAGGGCCATATAACTTCACCAAAAAAAATGACAAGAACAAAAAGAAGATGAGCAACAAGTGCAAAAAATTTGATGAAACTTATTCGGTAAGAGGGAAAAAACATTTTTGTACCCCAGAAAAACACTTCCCGAGTTTTAAAGAACATGTAAGTAACTCGCCTTCCCTGAAACAGAGAGAACATTTGGCGTGTTCTTTAATAAAGGACATAGTTTTAAATGAGGACACAAATTTTCACAGCTCGAGCAATAAAACCGCTACATTATCTCAGATCCACGGAAAGCCACTCACCGTTGAAATTACCCCGAAACTAAAAAGTCAAACTATAGGCCCGCAACAGATTTTCGCAAGAGATGTAAAATAACCACAAATTACGGCCTCTCCAGCAATGTAGTTCAGGGCATAGCAAGAGACTTGCGCGTTGACTCCCAAAAAAGAAACCTGTTTGAACCACATCTGAAGGCGAAACTTTCTACATACCGCCACAGGCTAGATGAATTTTTCGATTTCAAAAGTTGCCCCATAACAACATCCAAAGCTGGCGAGAAAACGACCTCTACAGAAGTATTGGCATTTTGTACAGATGTTCCGGCCTTATTCGATTGTATAAAAGCAACTCGAAACAATGATAATCCCCATTTGAAGTTTGGCATTGATGGTGGGAGAGGTTTTCTCAAGATTTGCCTTTCAGTGCCGAACCTGATTCTGCTGTAATAGACGGTCGACAAAAATATATAGAGGGCGTAGGGGTTAAAAGATTCAAGGATTCCGGAGTCAAAAAATTATTTGTTCTGGCAATAATTGCAGGTACACAAGAAAACCATGAAAATGTGAGAATGTTATGGTCTCTCTTACAGATTAATAATTTTGCCGGCACGATTGCGACCAATTTGAGACTGCCAAAAAATATTGGTAGGAATCATGTCTCATGCCAGTATCTTTCCCTGTACCTGGTGTTTCACCTCGAAAGAAAGTTTAGACACTTGTGGGGAGAGGAGGACTATACAAAACTGCCAAGAAAATTATTTAGAATGGGAACAAGCCAACTTCAAAAAGTCCCTTGCAAAAAATTATAAAAACTGCTCGAATTTGCCTGTTCTTTCTAGAGGTACTCCAGACAGATTCTTGACAGCATTGCACCCCCTGAATTGCATTTAATTCTCGGAGTAGTGAACACGCTTTATAATCGGATGAAAATGGAGTTCGAATTTGAATCTTTTGAGTGGACCAAAAGGTGTAATGTCGGCCACGAATTTGTGGATGGGGCCTCTGTATTCGCGGGTAATTCATGCAAATTGCTTTTGGATAAAACTGATGTTTTGTAAAATTTATGCAGGCCTGGTTGTCTGAATTATGTTAAATGTTTCCGAGAATTTCGAGCAGTGGTGGAATCTTGTTTTTCAATAACTCTGGAACCTAACTACAGAGAAGCAATAGACAGATTTATAAGAAGTTATCTAGATCTACAGATCAGTGTTACTCCAAAGGTCCATGCTGTGTTTTTCCATGTACCAGAGTTTTGCGCTAAAACAAAACAAGGGCTGGGGTTTTTTAGCGAGCAGGCCATGGAATCTGTCCACCATGACTTTGAGATAACGTGGGACAAATTTAAAGTAAAAAAATGTCATCCAGATTATGGAAGTAAATTACTGACCGCACTCAGAGAATATAATAGTGTTCATTTATAACTTGTGACTCAATAGTTGATTTGTTTAAAAAGCCAAGAATTTCGTTCTTTGTATTACTGTTCTTTACTTTAGACATTAATTCACAATTATCAAACTATTCATTCTTGTACAATCATTATTTAAACATTTTTTTTTCATTAAAATTATCAGTTCAATGATCAAAATTTCAATTTTTCATCATTCCTTTTCCCGTCAAAAGGGGCATGCAGAGTTTTTTTTTTTTTAGTGTAAATCCAGGAAAAGGTTTGTCTGTCTTTGATCTTCCAATGGGGAGTCTTTGGATATCACATTTTTACCAAATTGAGCGTGTCCCAAGTCCAAAAATGCCTATTTTTGTATCTTTGCACTATTCATTGAAAAAAGTGGATTTTTTTAAAATCGGCTCTAAGGCGTACGGTGGATTTTTTTTCAGCCTTCTTATAACTCCGGGAATCGAATGCCGAAAGAAAATCGGTGGTGCTAGAACTTCGCATTTAAATCATGTTCAAGCCCACCGTGATATGCTTGACATTTCATTAAATTAAAAAACAAATGTATCAAAGTTGTAAAATCATGCAAAATCGTTGCTTAATTTTTTTAATTTTATTTATCATAAAATATCTAATCTGGATGCTCCTAACAAAATAAAAATTACAAATGCATGAAGAGTATTAAAGATCCTGATAATGAGGAATAATATTTATTTTTAATTTTATGAATCATAAAATATCTAATCTGGATGCTCCTAACAAAATTAAAATTACAAATGCATGAAGTGTATTAAAGATCCTGATAATCAAGAGTAATATTTAAATAATAACCAAATGGCGCTCTTGTACCCTTAGGTTTACCAAATTTTATAATTTTAAAATATTAATAGTATCAATAAAAAATAAAAAAAATATTTTAATCGAAAAATAAAAGAATGCTTAACCATGTGCAGTGACCATATAAGAGAAAAAAAAGTTGCCATACTCGGATACTGATATCTACCAAATAGTTCCATTTTTCTTAATTTTTGAATGTAAAAAGCAATTTTTTTTTCTTTTTCAAGAAAAGTAAACCATTTGTGTTTTACTCTTCAAAAGATAGTCTATGGTAAAAAAGTTGAAGTTATATGCAGAAGGGTATCCAACTGCTCTAATATAGTCACCTTAAAGGTACTGAGTTTTTCCTGTACCTGTGAAATTTATGTTTTATTCATTGTTTGTTAGGTACGTGTATATTTCATCAAAATAAAATGAGAAAATTACTATATTACAAGAATTATACTATATCAGTCATTCTGACAAAATAAGTTTAGAACCCGCCTTCAAAATAGTTTATTAAGTAAGTTTATTGTACTATGACTTTTCAAATATAAATAAATTTGGTACAGTTGTTCCACATTTTAAATTTGAAACCTAATTTGACCGACTGTTGTCCTTTATAATTTCATACAAAAAGCGTATACTGACAAAAAAAAATTGTAATCTAAAACAGTAAGTAGGTATAACTAACATAATTTTCTATGTTATAATAATTTTACTGCGTCAAATGTGATAAATCGCATTAGTAAGATTCGCAGTAATCTTCTTCAATGCCATCACATTCTTCATTCACAAAACCGCACTGTTCCTAGCCCTCTCCTTCGGGAAATCTTAGAAAAGTGTCTGAATAAATAAAACATTGCACGTCTTCTAGTGAAACTTATATTTGACTTATTTGTTTTATGAATATAATATAAGGAATATGAGTAGAAACAATCAATTTATCATTAAAGTTAAACATCTCGTAAATGCCGCATATACACAAACTAATTTGAAATTTAGGTCTTTTATCATAATAAAATTGTACTCGTATTGCACAAGAAGTGCCTGTATTTAAAATAACAGCGTGGGATCATTTTATCCACAGGGATTATTTTGGACCACATTCCCCTATTGTTTGTTATTATTACTTCTCAGTAATACTTCTCATTACTACAACATAAATTAATATGCATTCTATAGACAGGTAATACTTAAAAAAAAAACTTTTACCCAATCATCAATTCGTCTTTAGATGAAAAAACTAATCATCAATGTCACAGAAGAATTGTCTATTAGATACAGTATGACAAATCTAAAGAAAACAAAAATATTCATATTCAACAAGCGTTTGATAAGGTATAACATTAGGGTCTGTTATTCAAACTAAAACAGAAACTTCCTGATCAAATATACGTAATACTCAAATCATACCTAAATAACAGATGTTTCCAAGTTAAATTTAATGATTCCCTGTCCAATCACCAATACTTTAAATCCGAAATTTCTCAAGAAAGTGTCCTTTCCCATATCTTTCCTATACTGCAGATGTTACAAATGAGAGTAACACTTTAATGGCTACTTTTGCAGACGGCAATGCCAGTTTGTCATCCTAATAGCACTGGAAAATAAAAGTAAACAAATCTACCAAAAATAACATTTATCACGAATCTTTTTACAGGTCATGATCAATAGCATATCAATTCTTACGAAATTCCAGACTAAAAACTTACTCGGAGAGCTCATTCTCATATCACAGCAACAAGTAAAAGTGAAGGTACAAAAATGTAATGGTTAGTTGAACTACGTTCTCAACTATTGTTAGTATACAACACGTATGGCATAGAACTATAATAGCTGCAAATCATCTAACAACAAAACATTGCAATCATTTCAGTAGAAATTGCCGCGCATGTTGACAAATACTTCATGGTTCGTTAGTAATATATTTTTCCTACATTAATAATACCAATCAACACCTTGGCTACAAAAAAACAAAAGTGCAACAAGAACCATGCCAATTAGTTGACGGCTGGCCTGTACAACACCCCGCTGTCAACATAAGATGGAAAAGACATTTGCTAGAGACACTTTAATGGATAGTGTCCAAATCTAAGAACTCAGCAACTAAAAACACATCATTTGCCTATTATTCTGATTGCTGGTTTTAACCCCCTCCACATTTTGCTGGAAAGGAAGACCAGGCTGGTCTCCTATAGACTCCTGTCGGTGGGTAGTCAATGCAATTAAGAAGTATGATGGAACGAAAAGAAACTTGTGAATGAGAATAATAACTACCAGAGTACCACATTCTCGGCATGGTTGCACACTCGATGATTTCCCTACAGCACATAGCAAAGTTCTATAGCGTCCTCATTCCAAAGAAAGACGTATTACGCAGAACAAATGAAACCATCTCTCAGGCGGACTATGCTCTGAGGTATACATGGCTCCAGAACTGAAAAAAGATTAGAAGCATGAGTTTGGACGAGGAGTCAAGAATTGACATATTAATAAACCTGGGCTCAATGGCCACGATCTTCCAAGCAGAAATGATCCCTAAAGAAACGAGAGACGAATAACCAACATGCTGTCCTTAAAGTCCTTGATCTCCAAACCAGTTGACTCAAAGCTGGTTTGGAATAGTATAAATACCCCTGAGTGTCTCGATGCTCGAAATAAAGTAACTTTGATCTGGGTTCCGGCTCACACGCGAAGGGCAATGAAATAACTGACGCGCTCTCCAAAAGAGGAAATGAATCTGAGTTTCTAGGACCAGAACTATTCCTGGGCATTCCAAAGAGCACTGTGAAAGGAATTATCTCAAAACTGAAAAACTCATTCGAAGATGTTTATATCCAACCCTTTAATGAAAGTCTTTGCTCAGATCTGGGAATGAAGTAGGAAAATTATGTGCATCCTCACGGGACTGATGACAGGTTAAACATGAGCCACAATGGTTTCATTTGAGTCAAAATGGAAGGCGATGAGATCATTCTACTCATTATTAACCTAATCTATTATTTTAATATGAATTGAGTAGATTGTAAATTCGTATTGCATTATAAAACATGTTTCTAATTCGTGTATTTTTTGTTTTAAACATGGACAATAAATATTCTCGTAGATCCAGGTTCCATCCCGAGCTGGAGCACTATTTTTCTTTTATTCCCTACTTTTTTAATTTTTATTTTCTTTCTGGGGCTGTGGGAAAGGTTTCCTTAATTTTGTAGGGAAAATTGGGGTTTTCCTTTTTACATTTCTAAATTCTTTATTATTCGGATCTTTCTTTCTGTACATTTAGGTTTACTGTGATTTGTACATGAATGACTGGCGAAACATTGACAGACAAAGGAAATATTTTTAGTATATGCTAAGCGTGGCGTCTTTCAGCAGCATTATTGGATATGAGGAGAATTAACAGAGTTGGGGGAGAGTAGAATGCTTGTGCCGACTACAGTTGGAACCTGATGTCTTCAAATTTGCAAATTCCACTGTATGCTGCGGTTGCCTAATTGGTAAAGGCACTGAGAACAATTTCGATCCTTGAATGGGGCACTTATTTTTATTATTTTCTTAACTTTTTCAATTTTTTTAAAGTTGAGATTATGAGAATGAATTCTTTGAATTGGTAGGGAAATTTATACATTTCCTAATGCATATTTTAATTTTCCGATCTTTAACCAATATTTTCTCCTGTTTTCTTAATAAATATTTTGTTGTAGTGATCTTAAAATTATTTCCAATGTTCCTCTAAAGAAAAATAATAAACTTTATCAGGCAGTTGTCCAGTGTGATATATCTACTTATAAAAAAGTATTAGCACAAGAAAAATTAATCATCTGTTATGATTATTGTATAATTTATGATGCTATTGATTTGAGACGTTGCTTTAAATGTAGTGGATACCATAACTACCCAAGGAATTGTAAATCAACTATTTTCATATGTACGTTCTGTGCACAAAACCATGAGCTAAGAGAATGTCCAAAAACTAGCGAATATTGCATTAATTGTCACAACTACAATAAAACAAATAATAATCAAGATTCGGCTAATTATATAACTCTAGATAATAATAATTGTTATGTATACAAAGAATCAGTGGCCAAATTTAAATCAAGCATTATCTCAGTTTCATAGCGACCAAAGTCACTAAAAAATGTTTCTAAATCATTACGGATTCCTTCAGTTACATGTTATTATCAAAATATCCGTGGGTTAAGAACTAAAACTCGAGAACTTTATATCAATTCTACAATATCATCCGATATATTAGCATTAACTGAGACATGGCTAAACGACTCAATTACAGATTTTGAAATATTTGATGCCACAATATACGATGTATTTCTATTAGACAGACGTTATTCTTTGACTAATCGTTCCAGGGAGGGAGGATGTTTGCTAGCTTTAAAGAAACATCTATCGGCAATATTTAATGATTTAAGCTCGTATAATTTTCTTCGTGATCTAATTAATATTAATATCATTTCCGTGAAAATTAAATAGGATAATGTGTATCTTAGGTTGCTTCATTTTCAGGCAATATTTTTTCTCTGTGCTACCTGAAAATCTGAAACTTTATAAAAAATAAAAAATTATGCCGCCGGGTAAAAGGTTCTAAATGCAATAGCGACTTAGCTCATTCAAAAATTCGATTTCCTATTTAAATAACATAGGAACATTTTTTTGGTTTCAATTTAATTTTTCGATATTAAAAATTTTTTTTAGGAAAAACCCGTAAATAGCTTTTGTAGGGCATGAAATTCGCTACAAAAAGTTTCTATGAATGAATCCCCTCCAACCTACAGTTTTTGAGTTATAGAGCTAGAAAGATGCATATTAATTATATTTCACATCAAATCTTCTTTATATAAACTTCTTAATTTTGCAACACTGTTTCGAACTGGTATCAAAGAGATTTTCGTTTTACAAAATTCTTAAACTTAGATTCAGTGGCTTACCTAGAGATTTATAATTGTACATCAATGAACTTAATACTTCCAGATTATTTGGTAGATTACGTTGGGATAAAAATTTACGTTCATAATCAAGTAAATAAATGTTTTTGCTCTGTTTTATGATTTTATTGTATGTAATTTTTCTGTACAAAAATTTGTTAGCCTTTCTGTTTTTGTTTATATTAGTTTGTTAACTTATTTAAAATTGAGTCAGATGGGTGAATCCTTTTTTTCCTTTTAGGAAAGTTTTTTTTCAAGATGTACTTTGCTGTCTCTGAATGTTTGAATATTTATATTATTTGTCCACACCTTATTCTGAAAATACGGGAAGCCCTGTAGGATATTTTAAATAAATAAATAAATAAAAAATAAATTGGCGGCTGCACAAAACATTTCCAATATATGAAATTATCTGCTTTCAAATAACACACTAAAGTCTACTCCAATATTATAATTTATGTCTCCATAATTTAATTTAGTTAGATTCTGCCCGGAGCAGCGAAAGTGAACATTTTCCCAGTTCTCCAAAGCAATTTTACTTATATTTAATTAGCCTTGTCGACACCACTTTGTTAAATGATAAATACAATGCTCGATTAGATTTACGGCCATGTCTAATAATTATTTTTTTTATTTCAGGTCTCCAAATAGTGTATGACTTCTCAAAACCAAATGGTCAGAAGGTAGTTTCAATGAAAGCTCGTTGTGCAGACTGTCTAGTTCCTGTTTACGAAGATCTAGTACCAGAAAAATTATACAGTGTTGCCATTCCCGGATTCTTAACAAATGGAGGCGATGGATTCACTGTGCTCTCAGATAATTTAATCAATAAAAGAGTGGGATTTGTTGATATGGACATTTTTATAGACTATTTGGCAAACAACTCTCCAATTTCTGAAGAAATAGAAGGAAGAATCACGATTCTAAATTAAAAGATAAATAAGTATTATGTAGATATTTTTTTATTAATAAATAAATATTGAACTTTCATTGCGTTTATTGTTTAACCAATATTAGTAGAGTAATAGTAATTTACGTTACAAGACCGGAAAGTAGTGTTTTGCATGTCAAAAATAATAGCAGTCGGTTGATCAAAATATGAACGGAGATTGGCTGATTTAATTTTTTTCCAGTGTTCTCACTACCTAGAATAGATATGAAATATATTCGATCAATTGAAGGCAATAGCATACTTTTTCGTTTTGTAATATGTGCGTAGATAAGTTAATCATGTGGGTGTAGAAAAAATATTTTACCGTTCCCTAAGGTCTACTTTCCGGTGTTGATCGGCAAAACGTTATTTTCTGGACTAAAAATTGTTCAGAAAGTGCATATTTTCTGGTCGGTCTTAAAAAAATAAATAAAACAAAATAAACTTTGTAAAAAGAAAAACGTATAGGTACTTTATCTGTTATGAATTGAATAAAATTACTTTTAACTAAATTTATGACATTCACAGAAAAAAAGGTGTACTATATTCAAGATGAATGGTCTTATTTCAATGCTTTGTTGTGTTTGTATATCCGCAAGTAAAACTCGTCTCGATTTAAAATTCTAGTAATACTTGTTCAACAATAGCTAATAAGCCTTGCTTCAAGATTAGAATCAACTTGCCCTAACCAAAATACCTCTAATTAAATGAAGAGTATCTATTGGGAAATTTCTGAATTTCAGTATCTATTTTTTTAGCTCAAAATGGAAAACTGGAGGAGGGATGGTGAAATCTTAATAGTACAGGGTGCGACAAAATGATAGGTACTATTTGGGATGTAAATGAGAACCAAATCACATAAAGCAACATATTTTAAATTATTATTGAAATCTACATTTTATGCCATTTAGGAACGTTTTTTTTTAAATGATAACTTTTAAATGACGGCCATTATTGTCGATGCACTCTTGTAGATTTTCACGGAAGCGCGACATTACCCGATGGATCCTTTCTTGGGGAATTGCGGCAATTTATTGTCTTATAGCTGCCTTTAATTATTCCAAAGTCCGCGGACGATGTGTAAAAATCTCGATTTTGGTAACCCCAAAGAAAAAAGTCGCAAGGCGAACGCAACGGCCAGCAGAGAACACCTCGTAAAGACACCACTTTGTTTGAGAACATTTCCTGAAGAATACTAAGTGCACGACGCGTAGTGTGCGATGTAGCACCATCCTGCTGGAACCAAAGATTTTCTCGTTGATTAACGTTCAACTTGTTAACTTTTGGACGTAGGAAATTGTTAAGTATATCAAAATATCGATCTCCGTTGACTGTTACTGTTATTCCATCTTCTTCGAAAGAGTAAGGACCCCACACGCCGAACTCTACAATGGTACGGTGGAAGCCATAACACATCATGTCCATAACTATGTATGACTTGATCTTCCATATAAATGTGTGGTAGTTCATGCGGTTTGGCTAAAGTTAACAACTCATATTTAAGGACGTATTGTGTAAATGCAACATTTTCGTTACGTAGCCATTCTTGTATTTTGGCTACAGTCCAGTTCTGTCTTGGCGGTTTGTTTAAAAGTTCTGTGTGAAAGCTCGCATTATCTAACACTATAACAGACGGTTCACTTAAATTTGGTAATAGTTTTTCATTTAACCATTTGATAAACATATCCGAGTTCATGTTATCGTAATAGTCTTCTGATTTTGATTTAGAGGAAAATATTAATCCTGCACCATCCACAAATCCATTCTTTCCACCTGCGTATAAGATTATGTATCGCTTTCCCTCACCATTAGTATGTTTTATTGATTTTATATTTTCATCATGCTATATTCTTTTCGTCCCACCTTTGGAAAATATCCAGGTTTCATCCAAATATATAAACGAAGCTCCATTCTCTTCTAAACGAGTGTATTCTCTTAAAAAATGTATTCTTTTGTGAACAACATTATTTTTTTCACATAAAGCTTTTCTATTATCTTCTTTCTTAAATTTAAAACCTATCTCCTTAAACAACTTCCGCTTCGGCATTTTCAGTTTCGACATACCTTCTCTTCGAAATCCAAAACTGAACTAAATAATTTAGCGCAATAAGTCCTATAACATCAGTACAAAAATAGAACATTTAATCTTAATTTTATACCCGAGAAGGGGACTTCCGGAAATTCCTGACTATAAAGCTTTTATTATATTCGGGGAAAATGGTATTACCATAAACAATGTCCAAAACAAAATTATAAATATTTTCATTTTTTCGGGTACGAGTATTACTTTAGTAATTTAATTTTAATAAACATAATTACATACTATATAAGTATTTAAAAATTAAAATATATTCACCCTCTACCCACCGGAGGACTACGCCTATTATACTCAACTACCTAATGCGAAATTATCCTGTAGATCGGCTCAGTCGTGCATCAGTTTCTTAATCCGGTATGGGTGTAAATTCAGTGAATGACCTATAACTGAAAACTGCATACTTTTGTCTACCTATTAGCTAACGCGACCGCGTGTTGTGTTGCCGCTTTTACAAACCGAGCAATCACTATTTAAAATCCTGCCTACCATTTTGCCGCACCCTGTATAAGAAATAAATTTGATTTATTCTTAAAAGATAGTTTCTTTTTGAATTCCTTTAATTTGGATGCTGTTTATTTGCTAATAAACTAATGCTAGAATTTATTTTTTATTTAAGAAGAAATTTTTATTTGTACAATATTACAATTTCTATATTATTAAGAAAATTAGATAATTATTATTTATGATGATTGGATTTTATAAGTTGTATAAAGGTCAAAATTAAGAATATTAAATAATTGATATTATGTGTAAATTAAATTTATTTACTCACACAAATTTGTAATTTACAGATTTGTAGGTCTTAAATAAAACATAAAAAACACCAAAAACATTGCAATTTATTTTTTAAGATTAAATACACAAAACATTATAATTTATTTTTTAAGATAAAATACACAAAATACATATAACCTAATATAATATGAATTGTAGATACCTGAACTATCATTCTTACCATAAACAATCTATGAAAGTGAATTTAGTAAAACAAATAAAAAACAGAGTTTTGAAAATCTCAGACCGGTCTTTCCATAAAAAGAATCTAGATATCATTTATAAACTTTTTATTGACAATTCATATCCAAAATCACTCCTTAATAAAATTATATACAGTACATCATATACAGTTAATGAATTCATACAAAATAATGAAATCACCCCAATTATTGAAAACCATGATCAAAACAGTGATAATCTTACACCACATACCCAAAATACTGCTCTACTTAATAATTTAAGGAACTTAGCTCCCAATAACATGAATTTAGTTGTTTCACAAGAAAATAACATACACTTTACCTCTTTACCTTACATCAAGGATATCACACCTAAACTATCAAGAATTATAAATATTAATAGTAACATTAAAATAGCCAATAAGGCAGTTCTAACAATAGGCTCAATCTATTCTAAACTCAAAGATAAAACCCCCTTAAAATCATTATCAGATGTTGTATACAACATTCCTTGTCTAGAATGTAATAAAGTCTATATTGGTCAAACACAAAGACCTATCTCAGGTAGAATCTCCTCCCACAGAAGTGATTGCAGACTGCATCCGGAACGTTGTGCTTTGGCTGAACATGCTAATAAATATCAACATAATATAAATTATGACGAAATTAAAATATTAGCCATTGAAAATAACTACCATAAAAGACTTTTCTTGGAGATGGCTTTCATTTCACAGGAACCAAATTCTATGAACAAAAAGACAGATATTAACAATTTAAGTGAAATTTATTCTTATTTATTGGATTTGGACAATAAACCAAACCAAATTCATAATTTAAATAATACAGAGCTAATTTAATATAAAAATCACTCTTTGAACATTTAAAAAATATTAATGTTATGTAAACATAGCATTATCCACATTTATTTCCTAACCTCTAATAACTTGTTATTTATTTAAAATTTTACTTGTCTTGTCAAATTGACCTTTCGATATTTATATTTTTTTAAAGTATCGTAGTTATTATTTTTTGTGTGTATTTGTAATTGACTTCAGCTTGTCCATTTTGTACACTAAACTGAATAATACCACCAAAATGAACAACCTTAATTAAGATGTAAGTAAAAAAATTTTTACCTTACTTTATCATCATATGTGGTATTATTTTATTTTAGTCTCCCTGATGATGGAAATAAACATTTCCGAAAGCTTGGAATAAACTTAAAAAAGTAATCTTTCATTTGCTGCATTACCCACAAATTACTGGTTTAATTATATATATATATATATATATATATATATATATATATATATATATATATATATATATATATATATATATATATATATATATATTCGAAGTACCTTTCGACATTCACTTAAATTGGCTGGAATATTGAAAACAATAATTGAAAAATTTAAAATTTTAATCAATAAAGATACATCTGTCAAAGTTATGAGACGTGAGACGGGACGGAGGAGGCGACGAGAAGTAAAGTGCAACCTTTACTAAACCGTTAATGAGAGATTAATGTTTAGCAAGTCATTCACTATTTAATGACCGTTTATACAACCCGCATTTTGTAAACGTTTTAAAGAACAAAAAAATCAATGACAAAGATTTTTTTAACTTTGGTCAAGAATTTTGAAGTTTCAGCCATTGTGCGACGTTACTAAACCGCAGATCTTTTTCCAGCAGTTATTTGATGAGTTGATAGCTTGCAAGACTTTGATAATTTAGGAGGCTGGCTGTCTCTAATCACCTCTTAGCAACAACCAGTAGGTTTTTGACATGTTGAGAAGCAGATCATAAATGGCCCTGGAGGATGAACATTGTTCCAATGAGGCCTAAGTGCTGTGGAAACCACCCTCTTCACCTACACATAGTCCCATTAATTAAACGAATAAATTATTAATATTTATAATTGAAATTACAATATGTACAAGGCAACAATGTTTAGCAAGAATAAATGAAAATAATAAAAAATAACACCTATATGCCATAGCGTATTTAAAGATTCGCAATTACAGAATTTTCATTTCAAAATCTTTTGCCGGGTTTCGCATCTGGGGTAATCTGTGCTTTTAGTGCTAATGAGTTTGCTTTAAGGGGGTATTTAAATCCAAAAAGAATGGGATCGGCATCGAATATTTTACACGAATTGTAGCGCAATGGTTTTATAGCTTTTCTTCTGCTCGACTATCGTGTAGCATTTATTGCGGAATTTGTTTTTCAAAAATTGGCAATCATTTTGTCAAAGCAGAGAAAAATACATAGTTCTTGGAATATGTAAAAAACTTGCAATGAAAAATGAATCGGTAATAATTTGCTTTACTATTTTAAAACATTAGAAATTATATATTTTTTTTTTTTTTAGAAGTTCAAGTGCCTCATATAATAACTTTTTCCAATGAAATTAAATTTTGTCGCATTACGAAATGTGATGTGAAGTGTAAAAATACTGTATTGCTAAACCGCGGCCATTAAAGTTTACGGCAGCATTAGCTCAGTTATCTCAAAAAAGAAGATAAGGTGTAGTAGTAGCTATAAAGTGCATCGACTTGATACAGAAAGCAGATTCTTATCTACTCGCGTGGACTAAATAATGGTTATAATAATGTAACTTTTCCAGGTGGTCGCAATAAAAATATATATCACTCACGGACCTAGTCCAATAAAATAGATACTACTTTACTATATCCTTTAAATGCGTGAAACAAACACTACTATATTTTATAATTTTAAATAAATTCCTTGAAAACTAATTTCCTTTATTCCTACAATTGCCTTAATAATACCTGTAAACGGAAAATTGGAAAATGCAAAGAGCGCTTATCACCAACGACGCGAAACGGTGTGGTTATTAGTATTCTACGATCTTGAAATAAAGTATTATTAAATAGAAGAAGTGTTGCTGACCCAATTCTTCTACAGAAGGTTGTGAAACGGAAAAATACAACGTGACCCATTTCTGTGTATGAAACATTTTTAGAACCTTAATTTTTCTTTTTTCTTCAGACTTTATTTGTTTACAATACTTAATTTCCCTATCTGGCATGCAGTTATGAGGTAAAGGGATATAATTGGCAATTGCGCATCTAATCGGACATGCTTCGTGTAAACGGTAGGCATATTTACAATAACTCCTACGTGAGCGCGATTGCTCGCGATTACCAGTTAGTAATTGCTAAGCAACTAAGGCTTGTAATAATGTCCGTAATTATAAACAGATCTCAGCTGAGTGGGGCTTGGCTCAGACGTCCTTAAACAAAAATCGAAGTTCAGTTATAACTTTGTTCCATTTTAAAAATGCTTTTAAAAAGGTTATTTGGAATGCCATCCTTTATAAAAATAGTATTCGAATAATTTAAAACCTAATTATCGCCTTACGCAATATTCCTAAGAAAGGGAAATTTCGCGAAGTGGGAGTTTTGGTTGGCTGTCGATGCCAAATCTTTTCAAGAAATTTATTTTAACATGATATCTTGAATCAACCACAGTGTCCTTGGCTGCGACTAGCGGTGAGTTATTAATGTCATTAAAAAAACATCTCAGTAGAAATTATATTTCTACTTTTTGTTAGTTATAAGTTTATTTTTTAAAAGTCAATTTAAATTTATTCAATATGGTTAAGTAATTCCTTTTATGTTGCTTGAGTTACACATTGTATTAATTCAGTTTTTATTGGTGGAAATTTTTAAAAATATAGCTGTTTAAAAGTTTAATTTATATCTCATACAAGAGCCTCGTGAAAAAGAGAATTTATTTTTGTTTAGGGAGCGAATACAAGCAGTTCCAAGTTTTAAGTCTACATTTGAATGTAAAAATAGACACCACATTATTACAAAGCAGAGCAGTTATCGATTTACCTGGCGTTCCAAAATCTATGGGGACTGCTGCTGCAACAGATAATCAGGTTCTATATTTACAAATATTATTGTAACACAAGTTAACGTGGCTAAAATATAATATTATCGTACGATGGAGATTATAATCTAGTGTTGGTGCCAGCAAATAAAATCATTTATGTTCATAAAAATTTAAATGTAGTTAATTCACTGTCAAAATTGCATTTTCATAATTACTAACATAAACAAATTCATTTATATTTATGTTGAAACTTATTTTTAAAGGTTACAACAATTCTCTTTTTACTTGAATTATATAAAAATTTAAATTAATTGTCTTTTTAATTAAGCTAGAGTTTATAATTCTTAACTAGCCTTTTAAAAAAATTTAAAAATTATGAGACTTGTTACAAGAATTGTTTATGGTTTTAATTTGGAATTTCTTCAACATAATGATCTAAAACGTGCAGAAAGCTTTAAAAATTGCAAGAAAAAGGATATTTGCATTCTTTGTGCCAGTTTTATCTCTTTAATGTATTTTTCTGGTTACAACTATCATTAAAAAATACATTTCTTTTGCATTGTAAATCTTAATTTTAAAACATAATAAACTTTTTTGAGAATATGTTATTTATTCACAGGACGATTTAACAGGTTTAACCAAATATATTTTGAAAACTTTTATTTGTAATCCGAAATTTTTATTTTTAGAAAGTCCTCTCACTTTAAAAGATCAAAGGGCTCGACAGAGAGTGAACCTACGGCAATATAACCTCTAGTATGCCTTTTTTAGACGTAAAATAATGGACTCCATGATATAACAGTGCAAGAAAAAATGGCGCAAGACAAATAATACAAGGATAAAATAGCGCAAAGATAAAATGGCGCAGGATAAAATAGCGCATAGACAAAATACCGTAAGGATAAAATATCACAAGGACAAAATAGCGCAAGGAAAAAATAGCGCCTAACGAACAGACATGTTTTTGTTTTTTAAATTAATGTAATTCATTAATATAATGTGTAACAAATGATAGCGCGAAACAATTTCGTGCGGAACAAATTTGCGCCAAAACAAATACAGGATGATTCTTAACCTATATGCATAAATTGCGGGAATGATAGCTGAGGACAAATAATGATTAATAGTGAAAAAAATTTAACAAAATATTTTTTGTTTCGGGATAACAAAAGTCAAGTAGATTAAAGTCAGGTGATCGGGAAGGCCAATATGTAGATTCACACCCTTAAATATTCGTATATCATTAAAGAACACCCTCGTAAATAAAGTGAGACCAATTAACCACCTAGTCAAATTATAGAGAGTCAAGTTAGCGTTTTTTCAAAATAGAGCGAAACAAATTACCTCGCAAACTGGAGCCCTCGCGGATTGTTGTGTATGGTGTTACATAGATTCTTCGGTTGAGGTGATTTCCAGTGGGAATCTATTATCAGAAAGTTACGTGGTTCTATTAAAACAAAAATTATCTTATTGTACAGCTGTAAAGAATCTTTATTGCTGAGGTGATAGAATAATAAAAAAAAAATACAATTTGATATAAAATGCAAAATCAGTTTTATGTCTAAACGCAAGTGGCTGATAACTAACAAAGTTTAGATTATAAAAGGGGTAGAGAATTTCTCAGTCCAGTGTATTATACATCAATGATTTATTTTCTTTGTAATATATTAGAATTAGAAGAATTATTAGGTTATGTTTAATTATTAAATTAAAATGGGCTTTTTTTTTGGAAGAACTTAAAATGATACTATTTACCTTTAAAGATACCGATAAAGTATATATAGTGCATGGTTTACACCATATCGTAGGTCAAGCGATTAATTTATGTACACTAAATATGTACAATGTAACTTTTTACAGTTTTCCCGGACCTGTTGCCGGAAGAAAATTATTGCTTGAAGCAGAGGGAAGGAATCAACCAAATTAATACATGAAAAGGAGTTAATTTACCTATGTTGTCCCTGTACCTGTTTGATCTAACCTTAGGGAACAAAGTCGTGGTTGAAAAAGTTGTTCGAAAACCTTGAATATGACTACAGAAAAATATAACCTATTATCCCTAATAGATCGTCAGATAGTGACCGATTTAGGTGCCCCATTTTCGCATACAAGCCTCGAAGAGGGTTGAAAAGTACATCAATGTTCAGTAGAATAAAAGAAAATTTACGAGTGGCTCTTGGGGATAACTCATGGAAAATTCGATTTTCCTTATCAGAAAAATTTTCCGATCCTAAAATACACTTATACATTCAGGTCATTCAAGAAAATATAATTTTCGGACTAGTGACGATGTACGTTTCCATACATTCGATGGGCTTGTGTGGAAAAATCTGGTAAAATCTCGATTTTTCCTTACAAGATTACTCCCTTATTTCAGCCCTTTAGCTTCTTGCAACATTAAAGCCTTTGATTTTCCGAAAATGATTGCAAAATGATTAGAGATATAAATAAGATACAATTATATTTGTTCATAAGTATAATATATGTCATGCTCCCTGAACAATGGTATAAAGGCCAGATCTTGAAGATGGATAACAAGTTGATGTTAGAACATATTTTTAATGGTCAAACGTGTATCTCACCTTCTAACAACCTCTGGTGAATTTTTTGAAACTACGTTGCGTTTGGTGTTATATCGTCTTTTGTTTTTATATGGGATTTTAGGGAAGTTGAAACACCTACTGTCATTCCTCATGATCATGACCAACTTTAGATACATTTTTTTGTGAATCACTCTTTACATTTTAATACAGATTTTGATCGATTCAATATCAAAATATGCACAAATCAACGGGTAACTGAACGAAACGATTAATTCCAAACTATTATAAATGAAGCCTATGTTCATATTGTCGACATAATATCTTGAATTTTACCCGTCGGTAATAAATTCCCAAAGACAAATATATTTGACTGCTCTTGGAAAACGAGCATGTGACATTTAGACCGCAAATAATGAGGATTCGTCTTGTCCTTAGGGCTTCATATAAACAAGTACGTACTTATCAAGAAAGTCGTCTTGAACTCGACATTGGCGAAGTGCTTTTATCACTCTACTATGTTTTAATCATTTACAGCATGCGGTGCTCTAAACCAGAATGAAATTCAAAGCGAAGTGATACTGAGACGTAATGGTATCCGGGCTAACCGATATTAATCGGCTTCCGCCAATTTAGATAACGTTCATTATCGTCCTGGAATTGAGGTTTTGATGCACCTAAAGTTCGTCGCTATTAGGAATTATGATGACATCAATATGCGTTTAAGTCATAGAAATAATAGACTGATATTGCCATTTACTAGCGTCTATCCACTGGGAGGTCACCAGAGATAACAGAAGATGTAATTACAAACAAATATCGTGCTGTCGTGAATAAGACATATTCTAGGGGACACAGGGGGTATAATATTCGCTGTTGTCATGTCTATTTCGTTATTCTCGTTTTGTTTACAAACCTATTTACATATCTTAAGTAACAGGTTCATTGATGATTGTGACTGATTAAAAAAGAACGCTTCGCTAAAAAGCAAATTAAATAGTGTTAATTGCATGAAGAACAAAGTGTTTTTGGAATCAACAGAACCGTAGAAAAATCTACTTTATTAAGAACATAAACTCAATACGAAATACGAACGCATTGTGAGTAAAATTGCATTTTATTAATACATATTAGAGATTGAAACAAATAAAATAAGATAAAAAAACTACTTGATTTATCAGTATCAGCATTCTTGCTAAACAGTGGCGTACACAACATACCGATTATTAATTTAAAAAGTTTAAACGTAATGTAATAATCATGAATGATGAAATAAATAACATATCTAATAAGGATCTATTAAATCATATACTTACACTAATAAAAACAGAGAGTAAACAAATAAGAAACGAAATTAGGTCTGAAAATAATAAAACATTACAAAAAATTGATGAATGAAGAGGGTAAATCAACTTGAACGAAGCAAAAAATCTGAGTATTGATAAAACAATCCGCAAAAATAATCTTATCCTGATTGGAATTACTATTAATTATAATGAAGATTTAACTACGCAAGTACTTAACAAAATAAAAAAACTGCTTGGATTAGAAATATCTTTTATTGAACTAAATAATATATACGAAATACGCTTAGGTATTAAAAAGCAATCAAAATTGAGTTTCTATCATACTTAAAGAAAAATCTAATTATTAAAAACTGATATAAATTAAAAGGATCGAATATATTTTTCAACGAAGACTTATGCTACGAAGATAGACAGGATAGAAAATTATTACAAAAACACCTTAATATAGCAAGGTCACGAAACTATCATGCAAGAATAAAGGGCCGCACGTTGATTATTAATAATGATACGTATACAGTCTATCAATTAAAAACAATGGATACGGACCTATATCAGTCTCCTGAAAATAATCCTGTAAATAAAATTGCACGTAAGACAAGTAGCGCACCACAAACCCCAATTATCCATCAAACAGTTTTTGAAGATAGCTTGCGCATGCACACATTCACACTAGAAACACCTTAAATACCTACTACAGCTACCGAAATTATCAATACAAATAACTGTAATTGATTCCTGCAGAAAGACATAGGAGAAAAAGTTAAAGAAGCAACTATCGTTGAAATATCAGCAGCGGAGAAACAGGAAGATAGACCCCTCAAAAACAAGAAGGTAGAAGAACATAAGAAAAACTGCACTACACCTAGACCAACAACAAATTCAAGTAGTTTCCAAAGAACTACAAGGGCAACACACCAAAAAGAACTGAATGAATAAAACGAACTTGGAAGAAATAAAGCAGAGTACTGGTAAAATTTTCTATGGCTTCTTTTTAACTTTTCAATGCCCAAAAATAGTGAGATCTGATCCACTTCTATTTTTTGCTTCTAAGTAGGTAGTATAGATCATTAATTTCTTTATTAGTGTATTAAAAAAAATGTGTACATTAAAATTTGATGAATGAGTATTATCTAATTTTATCCAGATTATTTATTCGTATTGCATACATCTTAGATTAGTTTTTCATTGTAATATTTTTTATAATAATTTAGTATAAACAATTTCTTATAAAATGGATCCCTATATTCGAGACTTTAACGTACAAAAATATAATAATAATCCAAATATAAAAATTATCCACAATAATATTCAAAGTATAGCAAAAAACTTAGATTTTTAGAAGACCTACACACATCTATTGATTGTATTGTATTTACAGAAACTAGAAGTATACCAAATGTCGAGATATATAATATTGAGGGTCATAAGACACTCTATAACAAAGGCACTCGGAATCAAAATGATGGTGTTTTGGTTTTCATAAAAACAGAACTATATCTAGATCATATAAATGTAAAGCTAGGCGATTCCTTTGTATTACGTGTGAAATTAGAATATTGTCTATATAAACTCGTTTTACAGATCCCCTTCAGATAGACATGTGGACATATTTTTAGAAGGTTTAAGAGATATATTAGAAAGTCACCCTAAACAATTTGCCTACAGTATTTTTATTGGTGATATTAATATTAACTTATTAGCTAAAAATATAGAGAACGCCCAAAATTATTTAACCCTACTTGCTGAATATCGTTTCCTATCGGCTATAAATACTGTTACTAGACCAGATACCGGATCTTGCGTAGACCACATTTTTATAAAATCAGATAAAAACAATTTGGATAATATAATATCATCAACTGTGTAAACATTCATTACAGACCACTTTGTAATATTATTACAAATTATGTTTAAATTTTGCAATGTTAAACCTTATATTAATGAAGATAAAAATCACTACAGACAAAATAACAAAAAAATTATTAGAACTTAAACAACATATAAATTGGTGTAAATTTATAAATATTGAAAATCTTGATTTCTCAGTTGAGAAACTTTTAGACCATATCCAAGATGCTATTAAAAAATCTGAAATTAAAATTAAAATAATAAAAATAAACGAATACGAAAGGCTTGGATAACTGGATCATTGATTAAACTCATCAATAAAAAAAATGAAATTTATAAAAAATATAAAAATGATCCACAAAATGCAAGTTTATATAGTGAGTACAATAATTATAAAAACAATGTAAATACTCAAATTAAAGAGGCAAACATTAATTATTATAAAAATATGATTGAGAAAAAAAAAGAATGATTCTACACACTTTGGTCCGTTATAAATAAATTAACAAAAAATAGAGAAAATAGGAATTGACCTGGACCGACGACTAATGTGGAGAACACATATATTTACAAAGAGAAAACAATTAGGCATAAAATTTACCAAACTCTATTGCATAATAGAACGTAGATCCTAACTAACTATTAACAACAAGCTTCTACTATATGAAGTCAATATGGAGTTATAAAATCCAGCTGTAGGGTACAGCATCCAACTCAAATATAGACATACTGGAAAGATTTCAGTCCAAAGTACTCAGAATCCTTGTAAATGCGTTATAGTATGTCCCCAATAATGTTATTGCCAGTGACATTCAAATAAAGTTAGTCAAAGAAGTAATATTCCTCTTCTCACAGAAGTATGCTTACCGCATCGAAAATCATCCTGTGCTATTGTGTATGTGTTGAGTAGTGTGTAGTTATCCTGAACTCAAACTTTATTAATATTTAAATAAAAGGAAATTGCCACTGGACAATTTCCATACAGGTCTAGTTATAGATATAAATCATTTGCCTATTGTAACCTTACAGATTGCAAATAAAAAGGATAGTTAAAAAAAATATTGTAATTTTTGTGACTGGAGTGTTGATAATCGGTATGTCTATATTGTGGATCTTTGGAAGTCTGTACAAGCGAGACATGATGGGGTTTGATGGTGCCATGCAACGAGAGACTTGGAATTTTGTTTAACCTAAGTTAAAGTTTTTTTTGCGTATTATTACCTAAAAACTAATATTGTAATATATTTATTAGTTTCTTAGAGTAATGAATGTCAAAAAATGTAAATAGATAACAAGAATGTTTGAATGAACAGCGGTCATGTGAATTAGCCATTGTGTAGTTAAAAGAAAACATGTAACACCCATCCAAGACGTGACTGGAAAACTTAACCGCTTAACTGTTTCGACTTTCCAGGCTCGCCTCTCTGTCCGATTAAAAAAACAAAGATTTGTGATTGAACATCGGTTTTTTTAATCCATTACGGCTCGTATGCAAATTATACCCTTTAGCATAAAACAAGTCAGTATGAGATTAAAACCGTTTTTAAAATATTTTTTTCCGATGAAGTTATACACCTACCTAATAATAAACTTCGCAGCGTGAAGTATGAATATTCATATTCAAGTTTGCATTGGAAACGAAGATTGTTTTTCCAAGAATTTGCATAATTTTCATCTAGTTCTATAAGGTTTTTGTAGAGCGTTTACGACACACGTTATCATGTCCTGTTAATTTTATCAAGAAATAATTTAATATGGTTTTAATGAAAACTAAGAAAAATATTATCGGTCTAAGTATTTCTCTAGCATAAGAAAGCTTTTTGTTTTGGAATGATAACATTTATCTGACATCTTATTACTTATTTACTTTAGAACTTACATCGACGTTTGAACAAAGTCCTTCCAATTAGTGTAGTATACAGGATGTAACGGAAAGATAGTTAATAAATAAAACCGAACGACGAAAAACTAGTAGTCTAATCCATTCATTCATAATTAAGTCCTTTTTTGTTGCAAGCATTTAGATTGTGTGTTATATTAGACAGACAGAGCTGTCGCATTAGCTGCTGTATTAGAAATAGTGAGACGGCGCTAAAATGAAGGGAGATGGTTTGTACGAGCTTGTTTATTTGAAGTGCCAGCACGCGTTTTATGATTAAATCAGTACTTAAGGAGGTCCTTTCGCCACCAATGTTAAATAAAAAATATTAGATTATGACTAAAATTAATTTTTTTCTAATAGTAGAAGTCCTTATTTATCTAATAGTGAACTTTTAACTATACCTTACCGTGCAAATCTTTGAGAAAATTTTTTTCAAAAATGTGTGTGTTTGTACAGTGTCTTATGAGAAAGTAAGACTTCAACAACAATTTTCGAATTATAATTAATTTTACTATTATTTATTGATTAGATGGAGTAGAAAAAAACTAAAAATAAGGTTTTTGAAATATTTAGGTTTTGTTTTTTACAATAAAACATATAGGTTACCGTGGAATTTATTGAGAAATTAATATTAAAAAATCACAAAAAATTTTCAACTAGGTTACTTCAAATTTTTTTTTAATATTAATTTCTCAATAAATTCCAAGGTAACCTATATATTTTATTGTAAAAAACAAAACCTAAATATTTCAAAAATGCTATTTTTAGTTTTTTTTTCTACTCCATCTAATCAATAAATAATAATATAATTCGAGAATTGTTGTTGAGGTCTTATTTTCTCATAAGACACTGTACAAATACTCATATTTAAAAAAAAAATTCTCAAAAATTTGCACGGTAAGGTATAGTTAAAAGTTCAACATTATATAAATAAGGACTTCAACTATTAGAAAAAAAATAAATTTTAGTCATAATCTAATATTTTTTACTTAACATTGGTGGCGAAAGGGGTGGCGAAAGGACCTCCTTAAGACTGCCACGACAACTACGTTTGCTTTACACAGCTGTCATGATTAAAAAAAATTGGGTACTTTCCTAAAAATCACCTTCAACTCTATGATAGTTGCAATGAGAACAAATTAAACTGATAATAACTAATTTTGAAAGCCTTTTGTACATTTTAGAGCACTTTAGGTTAACTCAATTTCGACTTGCAATCATAAAGTCCTAAAATAGGTTGTTATTGTATCACCATTGGTTTAACACATAATACTTGAAACTTTTTGAATCTTAGTACTTTTTCGAAAAATCAATGTTTTTTCGAATTTATAGTTATGTGTAAGTTATTTTCTTATAGTTTAAAAATACTCATAGGAGGATTTCACTTAAATTATTACGATTGTCCTTAGATTATAATAACTTATTTATAACTAATATGTGTATCTGCCGTACTTTATTCTGCTTTACACAAACATTATTTCACTAACTGCAAATAGTACGCAAATAGTTCGCAAATAGTGCGCAAATAGTAAGTAAATAGTACGCAAACATTATGAAAATTATACGCAAATAGTAACAAATTACGCAATTAGTATACAAATAATACGCAAATAGTACGCAAATAGTACGAAAATAGTACGCAAATAGTACGAAAATAGTACGCAAATAGTACGAAAATAGTACGCAAATAGTACGGGAATAGTACGCAAATAGTAAGAAAATAGTAAGAAAATAGTAAGAAAATAGTAAGAAAATAGTAAGAAAATAGTAAGAAAATAGTAAGAAAATAGTATGAAAATAGTAAGAAAATAGTAAGTAATTAGTAAGCAAATAGTACGAAACTAATAGGAAAATAGTACACAAATAGTACGATTATAATCAAATAGTACGCCAAGCACGCAAATATTAGGCAACTAATAGGCACATAGTAGGCAAATAGTAGGCAAATAGTAGGCAAATAGTAGGCAAATAGTAGGCAAATAGTAGGCAAATAGTAGGCAAATAGTAGGCAAATAGTAGGCAAATAGTAGGCAAATAGTAGGCAAATAATACTCAAATAGTACTCAAATAGTATTGAAATTGTACATAAATAGTACAGAAGTAGATAACAAATTAGGTTGGTGAGTTTAAAAAAAAATCGCATCGAAATATAAAATAATAATGCACACTATGTTTCTATTAAAGTTGGCAGCATATGGAAAATTTTTATTATAAATTTTATAAAAAGTTGCTCTTTATAAAAAGTTTGTGCGTAAAATACCTTCAGGCTTAAGCAATATTCATATTTTCTGACAAACCTTATAACTTTTTCCCTAACACTAATAATATATTTTCAAAGGGCTGTTAATTTAAGTAGACATTGTTTTATATTGTTATCATTTAAAATTCCCGCTAATCCTTGACCTATCTCAATGTTTTTCGGATAAATATGGTTACCAATAAAGGAAGAGACTATTTTAAAGGGAAGAAGCTCTACGAGCGCCTACTAATTTTTGCTTTTTGTTACAATCGCCCAATTAAATTTTGCGGAATTAAATATTTACGAGGATGGATTACAAAGTTCGCGGTCTGACTAGTCATGAAGCTATTAATTTTAGTTTTTATACATTAGTTGCATAGCAATATGCTTTAAAAGTCACTTTGTAAAGTTTCCTTTCTCTATTGTTTAAGGTGAGGAGTTTATGAAGCGTTAAGTTTTCGAGAGTCACAAACATTTTTGACATGAAGAAAATAGAGCATCGTGCTCTCATGAAGTACTTACCACCACAGCAAATTCATACAGACATGGAAGAGACGCTTGGAGACTTCGTTTCCTCGTATTCCACTGTAAATAAGGGTAGCTGAATTTAAGTGATCCGGAGGAGTTTATTGACAGATTTGTGAATATGGACGAGACATGGGTACACCATCATACACCGAAATCAAAACAACAATCAAAGCAATGGAAAAGACCTGGATCTCCTACCCCAAAGACAGACAAACAAGTTTTATCGGCAAACAAGGTTATGGCATCAATTTTCTGGCATGCTAAGGGTATATTCTTGATTTTTTTCTTGGAAAAGGGAAAGACTATCAATTCTAAATACTACTACACCTTACTGCGACGTTTACGCGAAGAAATTAAAATTAAAAGGCCTGGATTGCTACGAAGACAGGTGTTGTTTCATCAGGACAATGCCCGCTTTCACAAATCTCTTGCATCCATGGTTAAAATTCATTTGTGTGGGCATGAACTGTTGCTGCACCCGCCCTATTCACCTGATCTGGCTCCCTCGGGCTTTCATCTGTTTAGAAACCTTCTTGGGGTCAGAGATTTTCTTCGGATGAAGACGTGAAAAGTACTGTAGTGGGGTATTTTTCAGAAATCGAAGATTCATTTTTTAAAAGGGGTATAAAAGCGTTACCGGAGAGGTGGCGTAAATGTATCTCGCTCGAGGGGGATTATGTAGAAAAATAAAACATAAGTTAGCCAAATATTTTTTCATTTTGTAGGTAAGGCCACGAACTTTTCAATCTATCCTCGTACATTGAGTTGACCGTCTCGTGATGATAAAACTTTTTTAAAATATAGATTGAAATTCGATTTTCTTTTTTAAATTTTAATACTCTGCATCTCAGAAACAAAACATATTTGAACATGTTTACTAATAAAAAAATATTTATTTTGTTGTCCACCCCCACAAGTTTGCTGGTATATTAACGCGATATCACGTATATTTTATATTTGTGCAGATTAAATCCAAAGATTACTGGGATGAGACACTACATTCATGTAATATTGCTATGACCTCGTCTCTTTAAATTGGAGTATTAACGTTGTTGACAAATTGATCCTTATATAATTGTATTTCGTGATGAATACTGTATTTGATGTATTAGAAAAGGCCCCGGAGATGATCAAAAAAGGAACATCTCCTTATTGAACAGACATATACAATCTTCAATAAATTCTCCACAAGAAATTGAAACTATATCAAATAGTTCTTTTTTAAGATATAAATTTTAGTCCGATATCTCTGTCGACATTTTGTTCGACATATATAACATCACTTTTGTTAGAAATAATCTTCGTCATTCGTATATCTCTCAAATGATTGAAACAACATTAATCTGCATGAATGAAAGATAACTAGAAGTTTTAGGCTATATACATGCTTCTACTATATGTTGGTGGAATGTAGATGGATCGATAGCACTATGGACGTACAATTTTTTTATGTAAGTATCATATTCCACTTCGAAAACTATAATTTTTTTAATTTTATTAATAAAAGTAAGTCAAGCACTAAACAAATAAAATCACAGAGACTTAACCTATTAATACTAGTTGACAAGAAAAGCATATCTAACTGTATTAATATCACTTGAGGACACAGGCATTCGACCGTTTAAATCATTAATTATTATTGCCAAAATTATACAATTATGGAATAAGGGAGGTATCTATATATCTCGATTGTATTCCATCATTTGCTTCCAAACGCAAGTAATATGTTACAATAATTCGAAAAAAAAGGTGTACCACAAGGATCTGCGTTAGTAGATAGACATGGGCTCACAAAGGGAATTCAATGTGTAAGAGTGAGAGGTACATATTCAATGGGTAAGAATGAGACATACGGTCTTAGGGAAAACAGGGGAGTGGGGGGAGTGCGGGATTAAATTTATTTTAAAGTCAAACTAAAAAAAATCATGCGATTGCCAAAAGAACCTAAGCGTGTATCTCGGTTATTACTGGTCCGATTCAAACGAGAAAAAAAAGCATTATGTAGAAAACGAGGTATAGATTAACTTTGAAGAGAAAAATCATGCGCAGTAGCTATGCCATAATACCGTAATACTTTATTATCGGGTTACGTGACCTTGTGTGCGGATAACAAATTAATAATAATATCTGATCATCATTCAATAAGAAAAACAAACTTTAGAATTGATAAATTACTGGTGCAGTTTTAAATCATTGTACCTACCTGAATCCTAATAACATTCAAATAATAAAATTTCATAATTATCAAAAAATGCGTTTAACTTTAGTTGTAATCATCAATTATGTCCTGGTCGTTAATTTAGTTGAAAGAAAATTCTTTGGGCTGACCTTCGATGAAAATATCAGTTGGAGAAGTCATTGTGTAGAATTAATTAAAAATTGTAATTATTTGTGAAGATAAAAAATCTGTTTACAGGATAAGAGGATTATCAAGATAAGAGCATGTATTCATGGTATTTACTCTAGTAAAAGTGAGAGAAATTAAATCCCAGGAAAGTGTGGAGGCCAATATTTATGCTATTCCCCAACCTACCCTCTCACAGATCCTAAATATCCTACAAAATATGCAACGAAACAGCCAAAATGAAAGCAGGAGATTTTTTAATTGCGGAAGAATCGGGTACCTTCAAAGAACCTGTAGAAACATGGCTCATTCTATAAATCGAGAATCAGGGAATGAGGCCGAACAGTCATATAGATCAATCTTCCGAAGCCCGGAGTGTGATAAGTTTTACCATCTTCCCTTAAGGATAATTGTAAAATTCTAATTAGGTAATCACCATAGATTTGGCATTCAAAAAGACACTTCCCTTAAGGAAAATTGTAAAATTCTAATTAGGTAATCACTATAGATTTGGCCATTCAATAAGACAATTTAAAGTCATTTTCTTGGTACAAAATGTAACATATTAAGTACCAAATTTACATCCAACGGGCCTTGAGAAGTTTACAATATTGACGGACAACGTTTACAAGTGTAGCGCTATCTCTCTAAGATTTATTCGCTTGTTCTGATCCAAATAGATTTGAAATTTAACTCTATAACATTATCGACAACCTGTATATACGTCAATTAATTCGTCGATTAATTTATCAGCTTATTGTACTAATTTAATTATGTATTCACCGTGTATTCACCGTGTATACATACATTAAGGTGCTTATTAATGTAAACATGTTGATGTAATTTGAATTTCAATTTACGCTATACAATTATTGTTAATAAACTTTGGTAACGTATGTAATAAATTAACGGTTAAAATTTTTAAAATTACAGTTTAAATCGGTTTATCCCTCGTCACTTTGAATATAGAGTTAACATATAATTGAATATTCTGGTGAAACTGTTATTATTCGGTTAAATTTGAAATTATGTGTGTACCAAAAAGGATCTCTCTAAAAAGGGACTAATTAATGAGCATTATCATATCGTGGGCTTACAAGCAAAAGGCACTAAGTCAATTTTTTGGAAAAAAGGGGTTTTAACGGCACTAAAATCAGTAACTGATGATCTGTGTACAGCTAAATCGCACTAAGTCCTAAATGAGCAGCGAAGAGAGCTGCTCACTTGACAAAACGCACTAATTTGGTTTTGGTACAAATCGAATTTATGCAAAACGCATTAAGTCCCTTAGTGCTTATTACATTTCGTTGTCTCTTAAAAGTCACGTAGCAATATGCACTAAGTCACTTAGTGCGTTTTACTTGTACGTAACTTCAAACAATATGTTGTTAGCAAAATTAACACTGTGACTTAGTGTTTATGTGTTTGCCGACACGTGCATATCTGTCGTGTTTGTTCGTTTTCTTTAAACAAAAAATGTGTAGTCGGGGTGCTAAAATATTAGCCTTGTTGAAATATAACGAAGAGCAAAGAGAGGAACAATCAGGTAAGCAATAAAAAACAGTTGTTATTTATTTGAGGTTATGTTATTATTTCTAAAGATAATTGTTTTTAATTTTAATTTCTGGAATAATTTAAAAAAAAAAGTCTCTACCAGTCCGACGGATGGTTGTTAATTTTCTGTAATTTTGCCGGCGGACGGTTATATACCGAATGTAGTGGGTTTGATGAATGTAGTGGGTTTGATATTCCCCCTAGGGGCTCGATTCTCGAGATGTAGGAATCATTTCCTAGAGGATTTATTGACATTTTTACACGTATATGCAAATGTCACGAATTTCCTATACATGTAAACCTGTCAAAAATTCCTATAGGAAACGATTCCTACGACTCGTGAATCGAGCCCCTGGTCGGCGAATTTTTTTTTATTTTTGGGGGTAATATTAGCTAACCCGCAACAGACTGACCAGTAACCAAGACTCTTTATTTCCTCCCAGGGGTGCGTTAGGGCATTAGCTAAAAAAAACTATTATTTTTTGTTTAGACTTTGTTCTCAATAACTTTTTCTTAAATACCTATTAAGTAAATGGCTTCTTAGGCTATAATAAAAAAATATAATATTGAAAACAGATTTACACATTTATTTGATCCCGTGTTAATCTGTTTTTTTTTAAATTCGCGAAAATAAAATACGTTGTTAATAATATTTATATAACTAAGTAATGGTCTGTCGATTGCGGGTTAGTTTGTAGGCAAAGTATAAATTAAACGATTGCCGGACTACTTTTCCGACCAATATCAGAAAATTTATAGATACATAGGTAATCAATAGAATGCCTAATTGTTAAGTTTGTCGCTTACATAGAAACTTTTTGATAATAAGAATTATTATTGACTTTAGAACATTCATTCTTGACAACACTGCCAATGGTGTCCAAACGCATAGAGAATGAAGAAAATAATTCTCAAATGCCCGATGATGAGAGTATAATAATAATGGACCAAGGAAGATCGGAGATGAATAGTATCAAGCCGGCTACTTCTGTAAGCTACTTTTATTTGGTGAATTTTAGTTTTTTTACCTATGCATAATTTTTATTTTACAGGACAATGAGCTGATAGAACTTCAAAATTTTTCAACAATGAGAGGCCCGCTATATGTATTAAACAACAGCGATTTAAATGTTCCAACCACCAGCACGTTTGAACAATATGAAGACAATTTTAGCGACTGTGATGATTCAATTATTGATAAAAACTATGAACCAAACATAAGCGATCTATCGGATGCTAGTTAAAATTTTGATATAGAACAAGAAGCAGAACATCAGACAGAGTTCGAAGAAATTAAACAAGAACAGCCTAAGAAAAAATGCAGATGGAAAAAAGCAAGGCCTGAAAACTGGAAGCGACAAAAAAATAGAAAATTACGAGATGAATGTTTACCGTACAAAAATTCCAAAGGAATTGTTCAAGTGGCTAAGTTACCAAAGCCCGTGGATTGTTCAAAATGCAAATTAAAATGCACGGAAAAATTTTGTGAGGAATAAAGAAAATCAATATGCAAGAAATATTGGAAAAAAGACTTTATACTATACAATGTGACAAGTCATGTGCCCTCATCAAGACGCCCCCGTAAAGAAAATGCTACAAGAAGGCAAAATTACAAAAAGTACCATTTTAATAAAGATACCGAACAGTTACAGGTTTGTCAAAACTTCTTCATAAAAACGTTATGCATTTCAAATCGTGTAATATTGTCTGCCTTTGAAGGAAAAGATGAATTGGGCCATTTTAGAAGTATAGACAAGAGAGGAAGAAAACCTCCCGCTAATAAAACCAAACCGGAAGTTATTGCAAAAGTAAAAACTCACATAGAGAGCTTTCCCGCTATGAAGAGCCACTATACCCGCAAATCCAGTGAAAAGAAAGTACTTGGACTGCAATTTAAGCATCACAAAGATGTATGATTTATACAAACAACAGCTACAACAGGATGGTGACACAAAAATCGTTAGCCTAATTACTTATCGTAGAATATTCTGCGATAATTACAATTTATCTTTTTTTCATCCAAAAAAGGATCAATGTTTAATATGTTCAAGATATCAGCAAGCTAGTCCTGAAGAAAAACAACGCCTGCTGGTGGATTATGAACATCATTTAAGAAGAAAAAACGAATCCCAACAGGCTAAAGCAGAAGACAAGGAGAGGGCACTCATTTATGGAAGTTGACTCCATGCATAGTGCTATAGAGCAGCAAAAAAAATTTGTCTCGGTATATTGTGTCAATGATTGGATGAACATTTTCAAATTGGCTCGTTCTCAAAGAGGCAGGAATAAAAACAAACCACCATACGAAGTAGAAGAGATAAAATTCGATCAAATGTTTGACCTTAAACAACTAGCTACCCACTTATTAAAAAATAAAACAATTGATGAAAATGGACAGAAAATAAACTGGCTTAAGGTTAAGAACTTTAAATATATGAAAGATAAGCCAAATTACTTTCAGTACCGGTACGACCATAGTAGTGAGTATGTCGGCATCCAAATTTGAACTACTCGACGTGGAAGAAGACCAGTTCAAGATCAACCGTTTAAAGATGGCTTACCCAAACTATATCACGAAAACCTAAAAATTAGTAATGCCAAAAAAGAAGACTTGTTGACGATGTGCAATAAGGGGGTAATTCCTGAAATATTTCACCAGTTTTTCCAGAGTATACAATCAGATAAAAAGGTAACAGATACATTGCCAGATGTAGACCTTCAAGACGAATCAGAAGAAGAACCATAATTTTTAAAACATACATAGTTTTTGTTTTTCTTTATTTTTCTGAATAAAAAATTAAGAATGTGATGAGTCTAATTGAAATTTGCTATTAAAACTCTACAAGTAAACTGCACTAAGTCAATGTTTTGTTTTCAAATTAATTCGAATTAAGGTACTTAATTTTTTTTAATTAATTTTAACCGATACATAAGTACCACCCAACATAAAAGTTTAATTAACAGTAGTTTATTTTAAAATATAATTATTACAAAAATTAATAATTAGGATTAAAAGTTAATTCTATCCATATCTCAAAATGATCTTTTATGACTTAGTGCTCTTTGCTTGTAAGCCCACGATATATTATCAAATATTTATTTAAACTAAGGCTTCTTTCACATAATAGTATAAAAAATTAATGTTTACCTTAATAACCGAATAATGATGTTAATAATAATTCACGCCACTACAAATGGAGCCCTTATTTAACAGAGTACACTTTTGTAGTGAAAGACCGGTTTAAATTTATTTTGGAAATTCCGAATAAATTTTTAAAATTAACCCAGAGAAACAATGAAAATTAATTTGGAACTTTAAGTAAGAAGGTAGAAAAGAAGCTAAAGTACCTTTATATCTCACATTCATTTATTATGCAACCGGTTTCAAAGTAGGTTAATTTATCTTCAGATACAACTAAATGAACAGTCAAATGCGAAAAGTATAAACTACTAATTTGTCATTGTCATTTTTGCTACGTCTAGAGCGTTTGTTTATTACATCTACATTTAAATATAATCATCTATCACGTGATAAAAAATTCACATCTCAGATGCATCCGATGTGGATATTCAAATGCAGCGCATATTTACATCATTTGACATAGGTATTATTTTCAGAAGAACACATCTATATCTGTATATTGTATGTAATAGTTCCGTACTGAATGTAATTGAAAATTGCTGAATTTGGTTCAACTTGTTTTAATAATTGTAAATTACAAGTTTCTTTGCTGATTTGATATTTTTAAGGATAATGTCCCGGGAATTCTTCACTCTCATGTATCTCTATACAGTACCGTTCTAAAAGTTCCTAACCGATCTGTTTCATTTTTTTTTTTTGACATATTACTCAAACTACTTTTTCTTTTTTCCTATGTACGCTTTTCATTCAAAATGAAAAATAATTATGCACCCTTTAACTGTTCAATTCAGTACTCAAACGACGTATTCCCGATACCTAACAGAATTTTTCATCGGATTCAAATCAATTTCCTGTTCGAAAAAAACGCCTAAGGGGCCTTTTAATATACAACTTCAAAAATACTAAAAGTATCCGCATGGCTAATCATCACCAATAAAAAAGCTAATCATGTACTTATTACTTTACTGTCAGAAGCGACCTAGAAATCAAAAAATTTCGGGGATAAAATTAGAATATATTTGCGCACAAAATGCTGCTAATTCGTTTTTGATGAGTAAATTTTGAACAGGGTCGCAAACTTCTTTTTTAATAACAATGGACCATGATAGTCATGACGTCAGAACACGTATTTATTTCTACATGAAATAAGATGATACGACATCGATGTCGTAAAATAAACGTAACCTTTTTTACATTTAAGCTTTAAAGGTGAGAAAAGAAAGAAAACAGGTCCTTTATATCTCACAAATAAATGTTTATTTGAACGGCGACCGGTTTCGAAGTTTGTTCACTTCATCATCAGTGGATACTGGAATTTTGACTTATCCCAGGTTCTGCTACCAATGGGAGCGAGCCTAATACTCACTCGTTTAGAAATCTACCTACGATGTGGCACGTATTCAAAATTACCACTTTCTGCATGTCGATAAAGGTGTTTTTATGAATTCCCAGTTTACTTAGACCTTCCTGCAGATTTTTCGGGATGAAACCTGTGGATGATACTATAAGTGGTACTACCTCTACTTTCTTTGCTCTCCACATCTGTTTTATTTCAAAAGCGAGTTCAGCATATTTGGCTATTTTCTCTTGATGTTTTGTCAGAACGTTTTTCAATTCATCCTCATTATAACAGAAAAAAATATGAGTTCTGAATTCAACAATAATGGTGCTACGTAACTAAACCTTGTAATTTTGAAGTTCTATGCATTAGGATTGTAAAAGTGTTGACTCTTAAATTTAAATTTTGTAAAGTTGCTCTTCTTATTAAGATATTATGTAAATATTGTGGAATTTTAAACATTAAAATTCTATACAAAAAAAAAATAAATATAAATATTTTACCCTTTCCTGAATTTTATATTCATTTAACTTGCGAATGTATGGAGAAGCATGAGATCTATAAGGAATATTACAAGTAAATCTTCTGAAGCTTTTCTTGGTTATAATTAGCAAGAAAGTAGTAATAAATCATAAGTACTGTTGTTGTACTTTTTAATGTCATTTGTAAAATATTGAAGGGATCCTGAAGAATACAATAATAAGATCCTTAATGTCATGGTACAGAAGTAATCGTAGTCTATATGATTGGAAAAATTTTACAGATGAAGGATTATTGTTTCATCCATACCTAGAAATATAATTACATCACACAATAAAACTAATACTATTTATACCCTATACTGCAGAAAAATAGCTCTAAGTGATCTGTACGCAGTTTATATATTAATAGACACTTTACATATTTCTCATATAAACCTATTACAAACTTAATAAAATAAAGACTAGAAAACCAGTATTCTTCTTCGGTGTCTAAATAACACAAGTACTGTCTAAGGTTTTTTTAAGTTTCTTTATATTATTCTATTGCAGCTTTTATTTCAGGCATTCATAAAGTCTCCGTTTTTTGAGAGGCATTTTCCATTGAAATCTAAAGGGACTTCGAGAATTTAGTAATTCGAATTGTCAAATGTCCTTATACCTATAATAGTACTGTTACTTAATATTTGTAGGTCTAAATTGACTTAAATGAAATTATATATATAAATAGTTTATTTTTTATTGTATTAAAATGGGGAATTTTAAAGTGAGCTAAAAAAAAATAAAATTTCTAAAAAGGCCACTTTTAATTTGTTACCCAAACGTAAACCTTCTGTTTGTTAAATACAATGCAACAATTTTATATAATTAAAATCAATAATTTCGCCATTACTTTCGACAATTTTAGTAATATTATCCCAGTTATTAAAAGCCAAATTAAGTATGTGACATGCATCTAAAATTATAAAAATTTGACTTTTATCTATGGCGAATGCTAAAAATATGGAGTTGCAGTTTCAATATTCAAGTTGTTTAGGTTTACACCTAATGTTTTTATCATTGTAAATCCATCAAATGATAATGAGGTGATGATAACTCCACATTCATGCAATTTTAGAAGAACCTCCAACACCACATTTCCTCTTTCATTGCCATATAAACCCTTAATAAAAATATAATCAACTGGCAACTTCTAATTCCTCGTTAGATTCTGAATTAAAAATATTTGTTGAAGGTTGTAAATTTCTAAAAATAATAAGGATAATAATTAACAATGTCCTAAAAATTATAAAAAGAACTTGATAATTTTATGTATAGATATTTACCTCATAACACTAATCTCCAATTTTAGGCAGATTTATGGAAGGTTATGCATTATTTTTCGTTTTATAACAATATCAAAGTTAGATACCTACATACAGTTTGTTATTGTAATACAATATTTCGTTTTCCAGCAAATATAGTCTACAAAATGTTATAAATAATACGGTTCCGGTAGAAAAGATGTCTTAATTGTGGAATTTAATGTTTTCTGAATTCTTGTTGTTTATACAACCAAAAACAAAGCACGTCTTTCCCATTTTATTAATAGTTAACACTTCTAAAACTCTTTTAAATTCACTAAAATTGCGAATTTCAAAAAAAAATAAGACGAGTTGACTTAAAGACACATCTGTCGAAACACTACAGCAACTGTGATACGCTTAAATTGGAAACATGGCGGCCTACATTATATGCTTATTTTAAAACACCGGGGAAAATGGCCTTTTCCTATCTACTCTATCCATATCAGTGGGTATAAAAGTCCAATATTGCGGCCATAAGAAATAGCAAAGTTGGCTATGGTTGTTCAAAATCTAGAAAGCCTGAAACTTTTTAGAGAGCGCCAGTCGATTGGGGGTAGCTCATAATACAAAAGTCTAAATTTTCGTTAAATGTTCCCAAACGTTGACAATTTTTAGTTTTTACCCGATATTTTTTAAAACCCTGTAGATATTTTAGATTTCAAAGCAGATTATTAATGGGCATGAAATACTAATTTCTCCAATTTAACCAACATTGTATATCTTACCGTTTAGAATATCCCATTGGTATACTCTGTAAGAGTGACCACCCTGTATACCAATCAAATTAAAGATACCAAAATTTATCATTTGTCATTAAACATTTCAGAATAAAGTAAATTTTGTTATATTGGGTGTGTAATGAATGAATCCGAGCTCGTTTGGGTCTGGCTTCTTATACTAAATTTTAATGGCTTTTGTGACGTCTCTATGTCTTTAGTTCCCATCGAAATACGAATGTGGGTGCAGGGGGTGGCTGATTTATTAGGTGCCTTGAGAGCTTTGTGTATTGGACTATTGTCGAAATCGGTCTTAAAATTGGAACTAGAAAGATAAGCGAGTTAAGTGTTTTAATGATAATTACTTCGTGAAAAGAAATATGTTTTATGGTCTATGTTCCCAGTCACGAAATTTGGATATTTTCCGGACGTGGTTATAGATATTATTTATTAGGTGTCGTAAGTAAGATTTAATTATCTGAGAGATTTTTCGTTAAATGAAGGATTTTGAATTTAATAAGAAAGCAATATTATATTTAATTAATGGAAATAATAAATTATTAAGGTACCTGGGCGTGGTAGGTTACAGGTGTAATTTTATGATTCACTCTTTCTCATACTATGTAACGGTTGAAACCGTTTTCGTTATTTAGACCCAAACATTGTAACGGTCGGAACCGTTTTCGTTATTTTGACACCAACATCTCTACACAAATGTCATTTGTCGTTTATGCCTTATGTCTAAAGTTGGTAATTCATTTCGATTTTGTATCTGTTAACGAATGGATTGATTTGAAAATTATCTTTTATCTTGGACATCCGATGTACTAATTGTCTATTAATATTTTTAATGACCGTCTGATTTTAAAAAGGTAAGTTTCCTACCGATATGTTATTGAAAATGTATATTTTGTACAAGAATTTCTAATTAAAATGTCAAATCTGAAACATAACCTCAACATTGAATAACACATGATAATCCATTTTATATATTATTTTGTTAGGAAAGAGATAATATGCTTTACTATATTTAAATATGTTAAATAAGATTTTTCCTTTTCATATTAATTTTGGTCTCTGTGAAGCTATTCACTTAATAGTATTAAATTGTACATTTGATAGTTAAAAGCATTCTATCTGTTTCCTATGTAAACTTCCTAGATCCTTGATATTTTTACCTTTTTCCTTGTAGCCTGGCTGTATCTAGATGGTTCTGTAGAAGTTATATCGAAAAAGATTGTTTAGAAGTTTGGAAGAAAGTTCAAGCTGCATGTTTTGATGTTTAGAAGTATAGAAACTTAGAAGTTTGGTTCCAGCTGCAGAAGTTTATTTCAAGTATATCAAGAGGTTTAGTTCGAGTCATCAAAAGAAGTTTATGAGATTTAAGTTTACCTTTGAAGATTTATACTTAAGAGTTGGTGATATCCGAAGTATATCATACGAATCCCCTTGAAGAAGGCCTCTACAAGTCTATCTTTAAATACTACCTCTTATATAACAGATAAGTCTTGAATAAATCATTTAAATTTGAATAAGTAAGTCTCTGTGAATTAGAATTTGTCGCTACCTTATCTGAAAACTGAAAAATTGATGGATAAAACGATATGCTATCCTCCATCATCAATTGTTTTTACCTTTTTTTTTGCACTACTACACGTATAATGAATGTGAATAATTAAATTGATTTCCACCTGTGAAAATATACTAATCTAATTCAGCACTTTTCTGGTTTCTCTATTTTTACTTCCGATGAAAGTTTTCTCCATTGTTTTCTTTAATGAACGAAACATTTTCACAGTCTTTTTAAATTGAGTTTGGCTATGAAAATAAAATATGCCCGCATTTGTTTATCCGTATCCGATGCATTTTTCCCTCTGCAGCGTTCGTCTATTCACGTCACCAACATCTGTTGCATCTGAATTTGTGTTTGTTTATTTGAGACTAACAGCGCATATTTTAGAATATTCCAAATGGATGCATAAATTCATAAATAATTGTCATGTAACTGATATAATGTCGCAATGCAAGGCATTTAAATTACCCAGAGAGGCGATTTTTGTTGCCAATTTATTGACGTTCCTATTTATAAGTTTATTAAACACGAAACAATAAATACAAATTTAAGAGTACCTAAGCGTTCTTCTAGAGTTATCGTGTTGGCGCACTTACATAAATACGCTTGCAAAGACGACCAGATGAGTTTTTGCGTTTTTGGGCTTAGGGTGGTCAGAAACATGGAGAAAAGTGTTTAAAGTGGTATTAGATCAGTTTGTCCTCTACATGAACGCAATGTTGATGGCCTATAGGTAGAGGGCCTCAGTAATAACAAGTTTTCGTTAAACAAACTTAAACTCTCACAAACAAACGTTTTGATAAAAATTTTAAAATCCAAAAGGGAACAATCCATAGAAAAATTAAAAAGAGAAGGTTTGAATAGTAGGTGGGAATTATTTATTAGTCTGTAGTTTATCAAAACGCGCTTCGCATATAATAATTAAAAAATAAATTTTAATGAAATCAATAATTTTATTTATTCAATCTTTTAAATATCACTTTAATACAATATGTGATCAAATACAGATATAATTGTTATAACTTTATGAAGTTAAAGCTAAGTTTAAATATTATGAGTTGTTGTATATCTGATTTTGATAAATGAATCAGAGTGTCATATTTTATTATTTAACCCCCGGGAAAAATATAGTCCATAATTATTTAAAACAAGCGAATCGTGACATTTCTTTATAAAAAACAAACAAAAAAAAACATCAATTTCTACCTACAATTTCTTTTATTAAATATTTTAAATAAAACTCAACTAACTTTGGTTCAGCAATAACCAAAAATTATCATCTCTCTCAATTTTCTTAACAAACATTCCTAGTGGGGTCCAAACTATAAAATAACAATATTTGGCTTTCGTTATAGCCAATTGTCCTTGTACCTGATAATAATTATCTTTGTTTTTTTAAATTAATTTGGCCATCTGTATTGGCTAGATATTTAATTTTTTTGCTTGAATTCCCATTTCTGGTGACAATTTGGAACAAGAATATGGACATTTAATTTCAATTATTTCATTATTATTAGGTGCGCCACTTTTGCGCCACATTTACGTTCGCTCATTTTAGTAACCAATCTTTATGAGTGAATCCCAGGAACACTTTTTGATAGCTTTTTTTAAAGAGTGGGAATATTGTTCTCTTTTTTTAGCAGCTGAACACCGAACATTATATCCTCCTTTTACTGCAAAATTAATTCTCTTTTCTCCAACAAATTTGGCTACGATTGAATTATATGTCTCTGCGGCTTTAGAAAAAATATGTCGACAACCAAAGCGTTACTAGATTTAATTGAATATGCAGTCGAAGGCCTTGACCAGCAAAGTTTGATATTACTTTTTGTGACCTTAGCAAGGCTTTTGACTGTGTAGATCCAGAAATATTAGTACAAAAACTTGAATACTATGGTATAAAGTCTAAAGAATTGCGGCTCTTTCAGTCTTACCTGTCAAACAGAAAACAATATGTCCACTATGACGGTGTTAATTCTAACATTGTTTCTATAGAAAACGGCGTTTCACAGGGCTCAGTTCTAGGCCCTGTGCTATTCTTACTTTATATTAATAACCTGCCAGTGATAGTTAAACATTCTAAATGTCTTCTATTTGCAGATGACACATCTATTTTGTTACAGGATAATATATTAGAAAATATAGAGGATATGACCTCAGTAAAGCAATGATCCTCTACTAACTATTTAAAGTTTAACGAAGCAAAAAATCAAAACTTATTAATCAGCTCAAGTAGATTGATTGAGAAATCAGATCCAGTTACATACTTAGGTATAACCCTTGACACTTACCTGAACTGGCAACCTTATTTATTTGTTTTCACTAGTTATCTATCGTTTGAGATTGTTTGTATACAGGAACAAATGTAAAAAAACTTAGGTAACTTACATAATATATTTAAGTACTATTATGAACAAGTAGTGCAATATTACATTGACACGTTGGGCGCCATTTTGCAATATGCGTCGTTACCTTTTCGATAAATGTTAATTTCAAAACACTTATAAAGATAATTTTACTAGCTCAGTGAAATTTAATATCAAACATTATTTACCTTAAAAATTAAAAGAAATAAATGAGCACATTGGCCATATTTTTCTCAGTTGTAAATTCGGCTTTTCCAATAGACACCTTTAGGGTAATAATTTTTCTAGGAAATGTTGGGCACCAATAATTCTCTTTTTTTATTTTTAAAAGCTAGTGAGAATTATAAACTCTAGTTCTTATTATTTTAAGCCTCTCAAAGCTATTAAGAGTAGATCTATTAAAGGTGTGTAAAATTTTGAAATCTGTCGAAAAATCAAAGTCATGTCCTGTATCTCTTAGATGGTTGGCAAAATGTGAAAAGGTGAAAGAAATCGAGGATTTACCTAGTCCAAAATATTTACCAGTCAAAAAATCTGTAAAAATAAAAAATCGTATAAGTGCACGTGTAAAATTTTGTTTAGAGTATTTAAATAAAACACAGTAGATCACTGTATATTTATAAAAATGGAAAAAAATCTGATATTTTTCACGTTTTTCCTTTTTACTCGTACAAAAATCAAAAACACATATTTCAAATGCTTGTCGTAATAGTGCCAAATAGTTCTGTGTTATGCCTCACTGCATTTATTCAGTTCCCATGTTTCCAAGAAATCTGTTTCTTTCCTTTTTTTAGTATCCACTTGCCGATATCCTGACTTAACCTTTTTCACCTTTTCCGCTTTCGCCGACATGTTTCGGGTCATTTCCATTAACTTGAATGTTTTCCGACCGGTGTCACTAGCGTTTATCCTGCAAACCGTTTCAACAAGGCTTACGTCGGCTTAACGAGAATTATTTCATTTTCGCCTTTCGATTTTTAAATCACCCGTCTGACCACTACCTGTTTATTTTGTTTACATCATTTTACAGGGCGTTTCACTGGAATATTCCATATCTGAAGGGACTAGTCTGTTTTTTGATATGTTTACAGATATGAAAATGTGACAAACTAAGATAATACCAAAGATATACGTGTTAGGTTTGTCAGTAACATAATTGTTAAAAACACAAGGCGTTTTTGAACGTACAAAATAAATAATAAACGAAATACCGAACGCTGGCTAACGCGCTTTTGTAGGAGACCATGTCTCGTAACCAATTGTGTTATGCTATAATTTCTAGCTAAAAAACATTTAATTCATGCAAATAAAAGTATTGGTCAAAAATGTGCGCGAGGTACTATAAAAAAGCCATAAATCGTATCGGTTTAATATTAAAATCACAACTGCAGGATTTATGAGAAATCAATTTCGAACACAAATATTAGATTTTGTTTAAAACTTTTAATATCCTAAAATTAAAAAAAAAATAAATAAATAAAGCAGAAGTGAAAGCATTAATATGAGATTTTTATTTATTAAAATCAGAGACCTCAGAAAAACTTCAGGAAACCTGCAACAAAAAAGTGGAAAATAAAAATAAATAAAACTAAATCAGTGCATGCTGATTTTAATCTTCGACCAAATGAACAAAAACAAATAAGAATAAACAATGTCGTTATTCCGCATCACGATTCGGTCAAATACCTAGCAATGAACCTAGATGTATGACTTAAATGGAAAGAGCACATAAAAAAAGCGTAAAGAAACTGAACCTAAATTCTAGGAAGAAAATTGTCAGTGTACAACAAATTGCTGATTTTTAAACATATCCTAAAACCAATCTGGATTTATGGCATATAGCTATAGAGATGTGCCAGCAAGAGTAATATCAACATGATACAAGTTTTCAAAAGTCCTAAGATGCATCGTTGATGCTCCTTGCTGCGAAACATGAAGGTCAACTCCACTCCCACGTCAAAGAAGAAGCGTTGCACTTACTGGACAATTCTACACTCAATAGAAGGCTCAAAAGGAAGAAGCCATTGGAGCTAGTGCCACGAGGGTTTATATCATATGCCAACCGCTTAGGTGCTCTGAAGTCCGTTTTACAATAACCAAATTGTATTAAAATGTAAAGCAGACTGAATAATTGCAGTATTACTTATGCCTTTTTTTATATGAATTCACAGGCTACCACAATAGGAAAGGTTGGCTAGTCTACGGATAATATTTAGGGTGTGAGTCGGCTTGTACTAATGAATTATAGCCCTAGGGCGCCATCACTTTTGAAATTTCTTTTATTTAAAAAAAAAGAAAAATAGGTGAAAACAAAGAAAAAACTATGCTAAGAAAAATTATTAATTCTACTAAAGTCACAAGTTACTTAAGTGAGTATGGTCTATTATTATGAGAACCTTGAGGAAATTAAACAACAATAAACATTTACTAATCTTTATTAGTTAATAATAAAAATAAAAAAAACAATAAGCTGAAGGCTCAAGATTTTAATAATAGTAATACAAAAAATAAATATAAAAAGCTGAAGGCTGATTTGAATTAGGAGTAATACAAAAAAAATGAAAGCTGAAGGCTAAGATATAATAAAAATGATTGACTTTTATGAGTATCTTTACAAAATAGTCAGATTATATAACTGAGCCTTTTCCTAACAGCCGAGTGGACAGATCTCACCGGTATGTTGTCCGTAGCTAGTTTACGACAAGGGCCTCTCGTTCTGGTACATTTTCAACGACCTGTCATTCCCACAAAGGTTGATGATGACAACGATCTAATTCTGTCTAACTCCACGAAGTAAGGGTCTGTCAGCTGGTTTGGGACGACGGTATCAGTGTTGATTCATTGACTAACCAGGAAGTTCTTAAATCAGGTTTTCTATAGGCTCTAGCTTTTCGACAGTGGCTAAATTTGAGATCTTTCTTCTCCTCAGGAACAGATGGAAATACGAAATACGGAAGCAGTTATATATCTGATAATACACAAGAGGGATTTCGAGTACTCGAAATCGTAGATACTCGTAAAAGAATTGAAAAATACCCCCAAGTGGAAAGAAAAATAGGTTATTTACTATAAAATGATATTTACTATGAAAGAAAGGCAAGTTAAGCTATTATTAGACGCTAATGGTCCATTAAAAGGAAGTTACTATTAACCAAGTATAAGAAACACAACATATATTAGTTATGGACTCAAAATCAAGGAGCTAAATTGATAATTACTACGAATTGTCACTTAATATGAATGAAGATATGCTTAAAATAATAGTGACAATGAAAAATGAAGAAAAATAACAGATTATTTTTTATATCTTATAGCAGCATGCTTCATGAACCTTACTAAAAAATAATAATTTACTGCAAGTTACATTCAGTCGATAAGGCTGAAGGAACAGCAAATATGTGAATTTTACGATTAATATTTAAATAAACCTCAAAAAAAATAGCGTATAGCTCTAAAGATAGTCTTTACTATCCCTTAGGAAAGTGAATTCTATTAGAAGTATCTCCGGAAAAAATCAGTGTGCGTAAAAAATAAATTAGAAAAAGAAATACATAAGGAAAAGATTTCCTGAAAGGATTAAACTAATATTTCAGCATAAATACACAGATAGAAATAGATAAAAATTAATATCATCAAAGGACGCTATTTCATTCAACGAAATGCAAAATGGCTGTCCTCAAAAAAAATTATGTTTTCTTTTAAAAGTAAAACATCGGTTTCATTTAATAAAAATACTACTCTAAAAGGTAATCTAAATATTAATTAAATGTTAATTTATCAAAAAGACTACTTAAAGTAGATGGATGATCATCATATTCTTTGAATTTAATAAAAATGACTGAACATTAGAGAATTAAGAAAATTAAACACACTGACCTTTATCCTTGACATTCGGCACAGAACTGAGTTTAAAATCCCAATTTTGTGCCGAAGTTCATACTGTCAATTTTGCGAATTTTGATTATAGGTTCCAGAATCAAATCGCCACAACGTTATCAAGGTATCGCAGCTTAAAGTATGTTTTATTTTTTAATTAATAGCCGAAAATGAGGTTGTAGACGAAGATAATGTTACATAATTTGTGGTATTTAGTATTTATATATTCCAACAAATTAAAAAATCATGACTTCACTTAGCTATTTTACAATGTTAACCTGTCTTTCTGTCCGCTGTATGCCTGCTGGCTCCCCCGTGTGCCCGCTACCACGATGACAGGCGAGCGCTGTCAACAAAAAGTAAACAAAACAAAGAATATGGTTATGGTTGCCGATGAAAACATGTAAGTGAGAGTATTTTTATTTATTTTAGTATTAGACATAAGTTATTTAGGATTATTTAAAATTAACCAAAAGTATTTTGATGCTTTAACGAGTCTCTACCAGAGAAAATTCATTATAAATACAAATTTCCAATTGTAATAGTAAATATTATAAGTCAATTTAAAACGTAAATTTTAAGAAAAAATATTTTTTTTAATTTTCCTTCTGATATTGAATAAAGAAAGAGGTGGTGCCACATTTTAAACATTCCCCTTGAAACCAATCACAAATTATGAGATAATTTTGATACAAAATCAATTACAAACAAATCGTTCAAGAGTAAAACTGCTAAGATTTGCTTTGCCTTTAACAACCTCAAAACCAGATCACACCTCCAAACAGATTATCTGTGTCAGAGCTGGGCAATGTCGTCAGTGAAAGGGCTTGAAGTACTAAGCCCTTTTTCAAAGTCCTTTCATTTTTAAGCACAAATTCCTTTTTATTTTCGAAAGTGCTTCCCAAGCACAAGCCCTCAAAGTGATTTGAATAGTGCTTGAAGCACATCAAAAGTGCTTGGGGTGCCTTCAAAAGTACTTAAAGCACTTCAAAAGTGCTTGAAGCACCTCGAAAGTGCTTGAAGCACCTCGAAAGTGCTTGAGGTTCTTTAAATGTACCTAAAGCCCTTTGAATGTGTAAATTCTCAGTGTCAGAATTTACCACGTACTTAAGTCTATCAGCTTAACGCTGTACACGAGTAATATATATTAAAATAGAACAATATTGTTATTTGTTTATATTTACCTGTTTATTACAAGAAGAATTAAAATAATATTCTTTTAATACAAACTAAAAGAAAATGTAGATAAAAGTTAATTTTCAATTCTTTATAAACTATAGTAATTAAAAAATAATAATAGTAAATTATGTACAAACAAGGTTGTAATTTATGTTAGTTATAGGAACTTAAAACAAATTGTTTGGATAAAACTCAATCCGATGTTTTGAAACGGGTAAAAATCACGATCAAAGATTCGGTTACATAGATATATTCATACCAAACTAATAAAAAAATTGTGAACTTCTTGCTTGGGCAAGGTGGGTACACGAAACACCCTTGTTTTATCTGCTTGTGGGATAGTAGGGCAAAGCAAGATCATTGGAAGAGGATTAATTGGTCAATAAGACAAAATATAATTGTAGAAACAGCAAATGTCATAAACGAACCATTGGTTGACCGTGAAAAAATCATTCTCTCACCGCTCCACATCAAGTTAGGACCAATGAAACAATTTGTAAAAGCTTTGAATAAAGATGGCGAGTGCTTCAAATACATATGTAGATCGTTTCCCAGGCTAAGTATGGAAAAGCTAAAAGCGGGTATTTTTAATGGCCCTCAAATTCGCAAACTTATTAAGGACTCTAATTTTACAAATCACATGACGACACTTGAAGCTGCTGCTTGGTGTAGCTTTGTTTCGGTGGTTAAGAACTTCTTGGGTAACCACAAAACGGACAATTACAAGCAACTGGTGCAACAGATGTTATTGAACTTTAAAAACTTAGGTACTGATATGAGTATTAAAGTACACTTTCTTCATAGTTACTTGGATAAATTTCCCGACAATCTTGGCGACTTAAGTGAGGAACAAGGGGAAAGATTCCACCAGGATATAAAGGCGATGAAGGAATGATATCAGGGTAGATGGGACAAGCATATGATGGCAGACTATTGCTGGAGCCTCCAAAACGTGATGTTCCTGACAGTCCCCATAAAAGAAAATCGTATAAAAGGAGCTTCTTCCCTACGAATTAGATATAATTTTACAAATTAAATTTTATTTCTTTGTTATAATACCTAATAAATCATTATGAATTTTATTGTTTTTTTTTTTCGTTTCGCTTTTTCGACAACACTGTCATTTTTACTACCCCATAAGCAAGTTTATGGAGACTACTGGTCTCTTAAAGTGATTTTTTTCTTTATTTTATCATAATTTTCTAATATATCTCCAAAAATAGAACCAATCCAACTAAAAGGACTTCATATTCGTTATGAGCACCATAAAATTACCTAGAAATCGCTCAGATATTGTTGGAAATAAAATAAGTGTTGGGCAGTGTTATCGATATATGTTTTTTGTGAGATGTTATGGGGGAAAAAGTGTTTCACTTTAACGATGTACTCAAAAAATGTTTGAATAAAGGTTATTTTTTGAGAAACTTCCGAATAAAACTATATTTTAATCGTTGTATTCATTAGTATTTTTAAACACTTTGCTCAGGATAGTGACTGGCACAGGTGCCTTTTGATAAATTACAAGGTTTCTACCATTGGAAACATATTTCATTTCATTATCGAATGACGGCCAAAATTTTCAGTGGGCTCTTGGGCTATATAGCGTTAAAATCTAATTACAAAGTTGTCAGTGTATATCATCATTATTTGCTGTTGATGAACAATGACCAAAAAATAAAAGCATTAAATGTCACTGATAAAAGTTTTGTTCTCCAATCCACGGTTAACAGAAAGGGATAAACTGTTTCTTGGACGGGCTCAATTTTCGACTTTTAGCCCGTGGGAAAATTTTATTTTCCCATAGGAATTCAGTTTTCTTATTCTCGACATCACTGGTGAAATATTTTCCTGTGAGGAGTATTTGAATATAATATGTCCCTGCTTGCGGGCGTTGAAAAATGAGATTTTTATTTTGGATATGCGCATTATAATTGAATATTTGACGAAAGACACCACATAACCAAAAAGTGTTCTATTTCTTGGGTAAAATTTATTAAAGCATATATTTATATGGAAATTTATGGAGGGTAAATGATTACGTCAGAGAAAAATTTGGTTTCAAAATTATCAGCAGCGATATCGGGGTTGTATAAAAATTGTAGTAATCAGGGAAAAATTGTTTTGTTTTTGGTATTTTGATTATTGGTTTTCAGCGGGAAAGAAAAATTAGAAGGGTTTGAGAAAATTGTTATGATGTATTTAAATTATAAGAAATTTGATAAACATTGTGGAACTGGAAAGTTGAAAAGGAAAAATATAAAAAGGAGTAGAACAAAAAGTAGTGTAAGTTGAAGGATAGACATCCATATGTACAATTATACTCTGTTTTTAATCTAGGAGAAGCGAATTGAAAAGGGAAAAGTAACTAGATTAATCACTAAGAGCTTGTTTAGAAATAGTCGTATTCAAAATCTATGAATGTATCGATCCTAGTCAGCTAACGGTCAATGAGGGGCTCAGAAACGAATAAATTGTTTATTGGTTTCGGATCAACCGCAGTAAATTTCACATTACTGTGATCTAAAAAGTCTATCCAAAACGAACTGTAAAATGATATTCAATATGGCCGTTGATTTGTTGCCGTGATAGCTCATCAGAAATATTTTCTCTTGCTTTTTAAATTAACTTTTTGATAATAACTATGTTCTTTTTTAAAGAAATTGAATATTTAAGAAAATTGTTAATAGAGTATCCAGATGTAGGTTAGTATAAAATATATGAATATGGCCTGTTTACAAATTCAAGGATATATTTGTTATAGGTATAAACTTAAGTAAAAGTTAATTAGTGGCTTGGACCTCTTTGCCACACAGTATTCTTTACTCTCAATGAATGACAACTGAATCACACAGTGACTGGAATTCCTCCTATGAGTAATATATTGTGGCTTATTTAATTTTAATCCATAGTTAATGCGCTAAATGGCAAATAAAGGCATTCAAAAGCTTATAGGCCTATAAATTTATTTTGAAAACTGGAACCAACATTTTCATAACACTACATTTCAACATTATATCATTACTAAAATTTGTTAATAATAATTTTTTTAAACTTATTACCTCTGAAAAACAGCAACAAATTGATTCAGCGGGTCATCGGGCTTTCTCTTACCCATCTTATACATTGAGTTGGAAGTGAGATAGAAGTACTTCTCTCTAAAAGTAAACGCGCGTAGGAAGCATATTATTATAATGTAAAAAAAACATAACAAACAAAATTTTGAAAATTTATTTAGGTAATTTTGTTTATTATAGTTTGAATATTCGGTAAAAAATTAAAATTATAGCATTTTAAATTTTAAGGTATATTATTTAATTCAAGAAAATTAGAATTTTCGTCAATTTTGGATTTTAAAAAATTTATATTAATTAAAGGGTTGAAGATACGATGATGGGCGTAAGGACTTTTTTTATTCAAAATATCCTAAAGAATATAAAAAAAATAAATTCATTGCAAAAAAATGCATTTTTTCTGGCTTAATTAATTTTTCGTTGTTTAAACAAATATCGAGTGTCATCTTACACTTTTATAATCAGGAAAGCCTTCCGGATATTTAAACAAAAAAAAACAAATTAAAACAATTTTGCAAGCGAATGCGCCAGTATGCTCTGGTCTAACATGTCTAGCTGTCATTTACAATCACGAGAGCACCGCCAGACTTAAGGTGCGTATTTAGGTAACGACGATGGAATGCGAGTACCTGAGCAGCTGCCTGGTCTCTGATCCCTTATATTTTCAATAGGCCCTTTCATCATGTGATGAGCGCAAGCGCAGCCGCCATGTTGAAATAGCGCCAATTCAAAAGTTTCGCACTGTTTTGATCAACAATGGCTGGAAAAGCAATATTAGCTCTACATACAAATCATCAGAAAAAATCGTTGATTGTGAAAGCACATAGTTGTGAGCAATTAAAAAGGTTCTGTGACGTGGACGTTCGGAACAAAGAAAAAAGTATGGTGATTGAGAGGTTAGGTTTCAATACATATTAACTGTGTAAAAAATGAATGAAAAAAAATAATAATTATGACTATTTTAATTAAATAATTGCAAAAACACTTTAACATGAAAGTTATTCACGAGTATAATTAATAAGATAAATTATTGAAAATTTTAAGGATCAACATGACATTTTTAATAATATTACTGTGTATACAGAAGTAGCATTTAATAATAAAAATATTGTGTAATAGCATTCAAGGATTTTCTTCTGTTGAAACACTTTCTCTATGAAAATGTAGTGAACAAATATAAGTATCTTTAGTACCTAATCCATCAATCGATCGAAAACCTTTGTCACTTCCAACACATTTTTTCACTCATAATGCTCATTTTGAACATATTTTAATATGTATTTTGCCTAATGATTGATATTTTTTTTACGATATTGCAGGCAAGTCTTTTTATAAAATAATAATTTATACCGTGTGTCACTTTTACATACTCATAACAATGCCGTTTAGTTTTTCCTTTCCGTAAAGATAACACAATTAATTGATTGAAAAAATTGATTTTTCAATCAAGACACTTATTACTTTTTTATCCCATTTTTTAAACGAATACACTTAAAATTAATATTTATCGATTATAATTTTTTTCACGTGAACATTTTAACATGCTTGTTTGCAAAAAATAGTATAAAAAAGATGGCTGATACTGACGCATGCGCACAAAAAAATTCTGATGAAAAGGCCTATTACCACTATGTTATTATATCTCACAAATTAAACGAAATATACAAAAATGTCGAGAGAATTAAATTCCCTACAACAAATATTCTTAGTCTTTCTCCCGTATCTTGTTTAGTTCCGAAGATATTCGCGTTTAAATGGAAAAAAAATCGCGAATAATGTTTTTTGATGACTGACGGACAGATATTTTTCTAAAACCATGGTTTTTGGATTCCTGGGATTTCAAAATGTTGAGAAAAGCGTTTTTTACCATAGTGAAATTTCGCTTCAAACCAATACTTTTCTTATCATAAATTATGAAAATCTGAACTTCACTATATCTCTTACTAATAGAATGATTTTTATAATTAGAAAAAAGTGCAGTATGAAACCACCCCCCCCCCCCCCCTACATATATATTTTGCTTAGAATAACAAACCGAATTCTATCGGTGTTTCCTGACTGGGAAAATAAGTACCAAAAAACTACTGCCTCCTGGACTATAACAATTGAAGAGACACAAGTGGATAAGGTGTCGTGTCACATTTTTTCACAAAATTATTTTTATGGCCTAATTTACTTAAAATATACCATATTTTTTGTTTGTGATAGTTCTGATTTCCAATTTTGATAATTAACGGCTATTCATCAGAGAGGAATGTATCATGAGCAATATATCATAATGGAATTGTAAAACTTTAAACTTGTTTCTCACAAAATAATCTTTTTGTGATATGACACCTTTATCCACTCGTGTCTTCTATCTAATTCACTTATTGTTGAGCATTGTATATTATATTTTTTTGTTTGCCTGCTCTAGCGTATTAAATCCAGGAAAAACTTTTTACGGTAGCAGAAGTGCACTTTTTAAAATATCTCTGTTTATCTAGACTAGTAACGCGAACTATTCGAAAGATGTTTACTTAAACTTTTTCATTCTAATTAAATATTTGCGATATACGGTTTCCTATCAGTAAAGTTTTAAATTTAAAATCTTTTTAAACCGGGATTATTTTCCTTTACATAGCAACTCCAAATTACTTAATCACATTTGAATAAACAATTAAATTTTAAAAACAGCCAAACTTTATGGATTTGTGAGTTAATTCCTCGGTTATTTCCAAAATGTAAAGAATGTTACATATTTAAGAATGCGGGAAAGGTATGTGCTGGGGTCTTTGTGATTGTCAATTTCAAAATAGTTGCTGGAGTGCTCTTTTAATGATCAAGTGGTAGTCGAATGAGAAATTATAAGTTCTTTAGAATAGACTATATTTATTTTATTATTAAACCATAGTTTATAATGTACTTTAGCAAAATTTTGCAGTTCAGTTATTAGTGGAGACAATTATTAATCTAAAGTTTATGTGTTCTATGCTTTGTTTTAAAAATATTCTCCTTTTGGATATATTATTTGGCAACATTGTAACAATGTATATTTAAAATTAATAATGAACGTATTTATTATACCAGCAAAAAATTACACAGTATAAATGACGTAGTCTAGCCTAAGGGCCATTCAACTCAACCATACCACAAATCCTAAGACTAAATTAAACCTACACTTTTTCACTGAAAAGCAAGAAGCGAAAGCCAAAAGAGAAAGGGAAAAACAAGAGAAGAAAAAGATAAGAGGAGGTGAAAGGCAAGAGGATAGGGAATTTCTCGAAAGTTTTACTGAAAAGCTTACTCAGGTTGAAGAACAGATTACCCAAATTGAAGAAAAAGTAGGAGAAAAGATTTCGCAGGTAGAAAGCTATACCAGACAAGAGATATCGAAGCTAACTCAATCCGCCAAAATTCCAACCCAATGACAAATAGTGAATCACAGAATATACTAAATGTGCTACCGACAAATTCTAGTAGAAGCATTAATACAGAAACGTATCTACCAAGTAAAATTATAACACCACCTACTTTTGACGGGAAAACATCCTTAATACTTAGTTTACGAGGACAAGCTCTAGATATTTTACAGAGTATATCCGACCAGGACCAACCCAGTTACGAAAGAATTATCAATGCGCTAGAAATGAGATGTAGCCACAATAATCTTAAACAGGTTTACTAAACTGAATTACGAGTAAGAACTCAAAACACTATTGAGAATCTTCAAAGTTACGTGGCCGATATTGAACGTCTTGTAAACCTAGCCTATACTCAAGCTCCACAAGAAATCGTTAATCAAATCGCAGTCCAGTAATTTCTTCATCGAATAGAAGATCAAGAAATGCAACAGACTTTACGGCTTGGACGTTATCTCACCATTAATGCAGTCCTGATAGCAGCCCTGGAGTTTGAGACCGCTAAAAATGCGGCAAGTAATAGTAAAACTAAAATAAGGGAGGGAATTTGCAAAGGAATTATTTGAACCGAGAAACAGCAAATGATTCCAGAGAACGACCACTTCCCGAGCAGAGTACCAATATAAATAATATGCCCAGAAGCAGAGCCAGAAGCCCGAATAGAGGAAAGAGTCCTAGTTCAATTTCTAAATCTAGGACAAGAAGAAATCCGTCACCGGGAAGCTACTCAGTCTCAGATGCTCAGGAAAACGCAAATTAGTTAACACTAAGGGCGAGCGTCGACTTATACTAGCCAAAGTCCCAATCACCCGATATCAAACATTAAAAAGAACGATAGTAGTTTGCTGGTGCAAGCATATGTTTAGAACTAACGTTGCAGCTTTATCACAGATACTGGAGCATCAAAGTCGTTCGAACGTCCAGACATGGTAAAAAAACCTAAAACAAGATCCCTACTGTTAGAGACTGCAACGGATCAAACCTTGTCAGTCATTGGCGAAGTTCTCATGTAGATAAAATTTGGAAACTGGTAGCTGTATAACATATCATGCTGGTCGCTAACATAAATGATAAATGTATTTATGGATTTGATTATATGAAACAAAATAAATTTACTCTGGACATCCCTAAGCGAATTCTTAAGATTGCCAACGAAGAAATAATACTCAATCAAGAATCGCGTTCACAATCTAGAAATCCGATTAAAATACTTATCAAAAAAGATATTTGCATTCCTAAAAATGCAAAGACTATCATAATGGCTCGGTTAGAAATGAAACCAAAAGATTTAAAATCCAGAATTATTGAGACGGAAGGATGTGCTTGTTACCAGGTGTTTAGTTCAAATACAAAGACTGATTCCGGTAAGAGTTGCTAATGCCAATAATAGTAAGGTCCTGTTGAAAGGGGATCAAGTATTAGGCTACTGTGAACCCGTTCAAAAAATAACTAATTTTGAAGAACCAGCTTTGGACAAAAGTTCAAGGTTAGAAGAAAAAAATCGATCCTAGAAGATATTGTAATGAAAAGCATGGATCATTTATTACCAGAGCAACGGAAGACAGTACAACATTTTCTTACCGAAAACCAAGATATTTTTGCCAATGACAAAAATACAGCGCAAACAAAATTAGTCCAACATCGAATATACACTGGCGACGCTCATCCCATCCGACAAGCTCCTAGAAGACTACTACTTGCAAAACAAAAAGAAGTTGCAAGTATGGTAACAAAAATGATAGAAGAATACGTCGATTACCGCCGACTTAATAAAGTGACAAAGAAAAATAGTTGCCCGTTGCTCAAAATTGATGACTTCTTATTAACCCTTTCGGGTTCGAAATGGTTTTCAACGCTAGACCTAAAGAGTGTGTATTGGCAAGTAGAAGTTCATCCAGAAGATAAAGAGAAAACCGCATATTCAACTGGAAATGGGCTTTATTATCACCAGCTACCTTCTAAAGATTAATGGAATTCGTTCTCCGAGGTTTAACCTGGTCTACGTGTCTCTTGTATTTGGACGACGTCATGGTACTAGGAACTGACTTCAACAACCACCTTACAAACCTAAACGAAGTTTTCTAGAGATTAAGAAACGCTAATCTCCAGTTAAACCCTAAAAAATGTTTAAAAAGAGGTGTTGTACCTTGGTCACGTTGTATCTGCAGAAGGAATAAAAACGCATTCATCTAAAACGCAAGCAATAAGAGACTGGCCTCGATCCAAAGATAAACACCAACTGCAAAGCTTCCTTGGATTATATACTTACTACAGAAAATTTGTAAAAGATTTCGGAAAAATTACCAAACCCCTGCATCGCCTAACAGAAAATAATTATCCGTCTGACTGGACATCAAGAAGCTGAAACAGTCGCCAAAGCTTTTATTGAAAACGTTATTTCAAGACCACCCCATTAGAAGTTCGCTCTGGCCAAGAGGTAATTTTGAGTTCGAATTATGGTGGCCGTAATGAATAGACTGGGTACAAAGAGAACAAGAACAACTCTTCATCCTCAAACCGAATATGGTAGAACGCTACAATGGAACAATCTGTCAGTAACTATAATTATTTGTGTGTGACAATCAAAATGACTGGGATAAACTGATATCTATATTCTTGCTAGCATATCGCAGTTCGGTGCATGAATCAACAGGATATACTCCAGCAATGCTGACCACTGGCAGAGAAATAAGATTACCCATCGACATTTTAATCGGTTCGGATCCTCCAAATTTAGACAAAGTCAAAATTCCTAAATTTGACCAATAATTACAGGATCTACTCAATCAGATTCAAGAATTTGCAAGAAAACATCTTAAAATCACAAGTGACAGAATGAAGACAAGGTTAGACTGCAAAACAAATGAGTCAAAATTCGAGAGAAGTGATGCAAAGTGGCTCTGTAACCCGAGAAGAAAGAAAGATCGCAGTCCAAAACTTCAGCGAAACTGGGAAGATCCCTACACTATAATAAAGCGCATTAATGATTTGGTCTATCGTATCCAAATATCGACATGGTTCCAAAGGTAGGCTCTGTTGGGTGAAAACGAATTTAGGAGAAGATGGCTCTTAAAGGCTTATATTGAGCGACTCGGACTTACAAAAATTTCTGTTAAGGTTCACTTGAGTGTTAAAACAGAGGATATTGCTGTCTCTCTCGAGGGTAAATTCAACATCTTCATGTAAATCTAATAAGTTGAAATTTTTTGTGTTCAAGTTGACTAATAATTTGGAGTTTTTTGGCTAAAATTATGTTGATTAAACCTCAAGTGACGTCTAAACGCAGATGTGTCCGGCCTCTTGATGTTTCGCCTATCTGGACTCCCAAAGATCTGCATGTTCTGCCAATATACCTGGCATCGCAATCGCTGCATTGCAACCTGTACACTCTTGTCTAACAAATTTGTTTTGTCTTTGATGTTGACTAAATGAAAGTCTAATTTATTAATTGATTTGAAAGAGACTTTAATGTTATCTACGTTGTTAGCAAAAATTTTTGAGATGCTCTTAGCAAAGTTATTTTCCCAGATTGGGATTGATATGTAAAAATTATTAATATGACTCAAATTAGGGTAGGCTAATTTTTGAATTTTCTTGAATTTAATTTGGTGATTAGAGATTGAATTATGTCCGGGTCATACCCGTTGTTAAATGCAATTTGTTTAAGTATATTTAATTCTTGAAGATAGTTGGTTTTATTTAGAGGGATTGATAGAAGTCTATGAATATAGCAATAGAAAGCAGACATTTTATTTTGGTGAGGGTGATTTGAAGAATAGTGTATCACGTGGTCTGTTTGGGTGGGTTTTCTATATATGCTAAATTGAAATTTGTTACCCTGTCTGTAGATAGAAAGGTCCAAAAAGTTCAAACAACATTCTTTTTCGGCTTCCAGAGTGAATTTTATATTGGGATGGATAGTGTTAATTGAATTTAAAATATTAGAAGTCGTGTTGGCATCACCATTTATTAGGCAAAAAATGTCATCCACATATCTGTGGTAAATTAAAATATTTTTATGTTGTGGAATAATGTAGCTGGTTTCTAGATGGTTCATGAAGATATCAGCGATTAGAGGAGATAGGCCACATCCCATAGCAAGGCCATCATAGGTGATGTTGTTAAAAGTGAAGAAATTTTGTGATAAGCACAGGTTTAAAAATTGTAAAATGATGGTTGTGTTATTGGCAGAAACGTTTGAACTTCTGAAGACCTCCTGAACCAAAGGCATGGTTTCAAACCTTGGGACCGAGGTGTACAGGTTCCTAACATCGAAAGAAACCATGGTGCAGCTGTCAGGGATGTTGAAATTTTTGATTTTATTACAAAATTCTAAACTATTAATTACCGAGTTGGCTGGTTTGAATTGTGTGAGATCATAAATTAAGTTGCAAATAAAAGTGGTGATTTTTGCAACTGGAGTGTTGATGAAACTTACAACTGGCCTAATGGGTATGTCGGTCTTGTGGACCTGGGGAAGTCGGTACAAGCGAGGCATGATTTGATTGGATATTACCATGCAATTTGAAGCTTAAAATTCTGCTAAAAAATCTTTGTTTAACTTAAGTAAGGCGTTATTTTCTGTCAAAAAGATATTTACTTTAAAAAATTGATAACGACAACAAGCAATAATTTTTTTAGAAAAATTTACATAAAATTCGTCGAATATACCCTAATACCTCCACATAATACATCAAAGATAAACTAAATTCTACATAATGTTCCCATAATAATTTCCCTTAGGTACAAATCTGAATTCTATTAGTGAGAACTGTCGATAGTTTCCTGAATAATATACTGACAAAGATGTTATGAATTTCTCTAAAGCTCCAAATACAACAAAACCTTTGTTATTAGATCACACTTAAGACGGAATTTGCATAATATTCACAACAAAAACTATTAATTAATTTAGTTAGCGATAGATAGCGATTAGATGTGTAATAATTCAAATGTTCAATATTCTCAGAAAACGCTTGCTTGGTTGCCATATTTTGTAGGTCAACTTATTTTTATTTTACGCTTCACCATCGAGTAGCATGGTTCTGGGCCGTATTTAAATAATTTTATGGACAATGTTTTTATCGAAACTACTGATTTGGTTTTTATATTAAGTGGTGGTATAACTTTTATAATGGAATCCTGTAATGTTCTTTATTTCTTTTAAACATGGCACAATATTAATGATGTATAAATTTGGTATATGTTTCTTCAATGGGCGCCACCAGCAAGGGGCAAAGTCTGGCAAGATATTCGTACTTTCCTTATGGAAAAATGGTACTGGGTTGAAATTTAATTTTTACATTTTTAATCAAAGACGCCTCGGAGCCAACTCCATCTTATACTAGTTTTTGATATACAGCTTGTTAAAGTTGCACATTGCCTATTTTTAAAAAGGCTACACTTCCCAACAAAGTACCCACTTTGGAAAGACTAAAGGTATGTTCCAACAACGAACAAAAACCGGTTACTGACACCAGATTCCGCGCCGCGGATTATTGGGTCTGCCAACTTATCTACTGCGTAAAATCCTGGTGTCACTGACTGGTTTGTTATCGTTGTTGGAACATACCTCAAATTATACGTACTTTCATCTTTTTATACAAAAAACAAAAGAGGAAAATGTTAGTTTACTTCTCTTAAATATGCAGAAAACTTCAACTTACCAAAAGTTGCTCCACGGAGAGGGCCATGGGAACCACGTCTCCCTCCTCAAGATTTAACAATTTATGAGCATTTTATTAAAATAAAGATTTGTTAAAAATGGAAATAGACGTTATAAATTCCTTTTATGAAAAATAAAATATTTTTTTTCAACGAAGATCAAATTAATATTGACCACAAAATGAAAAATTATACTGTGGGAAATATATGAAGAGGTTTAAATAAAAACTTGGTTATGACCGAATCAACCAAAGAACTCTTATTTATATTAAATTATTATTTAGAGTACACTACTTTTGCAACTTACAATATACACGTACTCTCTAAAAATGTAAATAATACAAAAAGGGTTTGTTTTCTAGAATTTGTAAGCCAAGGTTTTTTCTTTGGGATAGCTTTTCTGCACTATATAATTTAAAAGTATTGTAGATGGATAATTATTATTTTTTCACAACAAAATGCACTATAAAAACTGGTTTAGGCGTACTTGTACGCAAATCTAGTATACATTTTTAATATTTGCAGTAATACCAATATTTTAATATTGAATTCTACCAATAATTTAAGGGAAGATTATCTTATAAAATTTTGCAATTTCGGATCCTCTCTGTTCAGATATTTATAATAATAAATATTTCTAGGGCTCTATTACTATTAGGTGTAGGTACTATTAGGTATAATTTAATGTATTGTATAGTATAATGCATTATTCAGTCATGCTCTAATCCTCCAAATCCCTCTCTGTCTTATTTGGCTTTTGAGGCTCAACTTGTCCGATTATCATACATAATTAAACCCCTTAAGACCAAACATATGTGCCGACTATGGAGGAGGTGCTTTCGATTACTATTCAAAAGAGAACGGGATGTTTCTAGTTTTGGCGAAGAACATTCTGGAACCTTCAACATAATTTTAAATTTGTATATAAATATTGGTGGAAAAACAACACGGGCAATCAGTAGTATACAAACAGCTGTGAAGATAAATAGTGAAAAATTTAGAGACTTCGAAATATATATAAACTAGCTTTTACCCGCGGCTTCGCTCGCATTTAGGCCGTTAAATAAGTATCAGAGATCATTACAATTCTAGCTGCCTCCAGCGCAGGTTGTCTTTCTAAGCGAACTCGTCCCTGAAGAGGCGTTCCAGCTGCTCTCAAAACACTTTATCGCTGTGCTTGCTGTTGTCTTCTCAGCTCTGCGTCAACCGAAGGTTCGTGATTTCGTGCAACTTTTCCTGCACGGGCCCGGGACGAATTTTTCGATAGAGCAGATTTCCGCTTCCGAGGCATTTTTGAAGAAGAAGAGAGTAAGAATTAAAATCAGTGAGTGAGATCTAAAATAATGAAGTGTAACATGTAACCATAAAAATGACACCTAACCTCAAAAATTCAATAGTTTTATACTTCATAGAATAATGACAGAAGAAAATAGCAATAAATATAGAAAAATTTCAAACAGCTGAAACTATACTCAATTGGATTGGATTGGATATTGACGTGACCGTCGGTAATACAATGCGACGATATTACAGTACTCAGGGTTGAAACTTCCTTACTGGAATGCTAGATGGCATTGAAGTAGCTAGATTTTTAAATTTTTGGACACAATTTTTTTATCTTTCGTAAAAAATAATTTTTTTTGTCTATGTTACTTTTAACACCTCCAAAAATATGTGTACAAAATTGCATGATAATCGGTTAAGTAGTTTTTGCGTGAAAGCGTAACAAACAATCTTACTTTCGCACTTATAATATTAGTAGGGATTAGAATAGTAGTGTTATAAAATAAATAAGTGTTTAAATAAATTATTTACAAATAAACTGTTATTTAAAATAAACAAATATCACAGTATCTAAAAAACTGGTAAAGTTATGAAGGTTGATCATTTTTAATGTTAAATGTAAAATTAAATAAAATTGTCTACAAATGTATATAATACATTCTGAGTACAACTCTGGATTCCAGCCTATTCCAACAAAAGATATGTGATAAAATAAATGTAACGCAAATATTTTGTGAAAATACTGCCAAATAAAAATATGTAACCGTGCGCCGGCCAGCGGGAGATTTCTAACAGCGGTGCCAGACTTACTGATTTTTTTTTTAGATGCAGGTACTAATTAAAGCCGAAACCTACAGATTAACTTACCTATCGACAATTTCGTTTTGTATAATTTAATAAATAATAGCTACAATATTATCAATGTGTAGCTGAACTATTTTAATCGTCGATTATAACAAAATGAAGCTCTCTAGCAATTTTTGAATTACTGATTCATTATTTATGGAATTTATTTATTTTCATTACCGTACAGCTGGGTACTACGAGAGCTACTACTACTTTTGTCATCATGTGTAACAAGTTATATGACATGTTTCTAACTTTTTATTTCAGTTTGAAATCGACCGATTTTTGACGATCAATTCACAGAATGGCAACACTGTTTCTGATATAGAGATATATTTGGCATTAGTCTATCAGGTAAAATCAATATTTAATAGGTTTACCATGGGAGAAAAACAAAAACCTCAATAGTAATTTGTGCAACAAGGGTGGATATGAACAATCCACTCAAGTTATACAGTATATTTTTTCTACGACCCACGAACGAAAATCTACAAGTATTAAAAATTATTTTAGGTTAATCAAATAAAATACCTTATTTAAAAATAATATATGACTTTACTAATTTATAATAGTTATATGTGTACCAAAGCCGAGGCCAAGCAACTTCTGGTTAGGCCAAAAACGATCATACGGCCTAGGTGTATACAACATTTTTTTAGGTTACTTTTTCATAAACTAAAGCCAATATTTTTTTATATTCTTGTTTTTGAAAAGAGGCTTATATGCAAGAATTGTTTCAAATTTTTATTGATCAAATAAAAATTCATAAAATAATAAAATTTGTGTAGAATTACTAACGATAAGTACGACCTGTGTTTATAAAAAGCGGTCGTAAAGTAAATGTGGCCATCAAGTAAATGCGGCCAAAACAGTGACACTTTAAATCAACCGTAAAGTTGAAGCGGCTAAAAAAAGTGACATTTTAGGGATGTTATCTGTAAATTGTAATTGTTTATGACATTCACCTGAAAAATAAAATAAACAAGAAAAATAAAATAAACAAGAAAAAAAAGAAACAAGATTTAATTCAATTTGTTTCCCCCCATTTCGAAATTCGAACTCCGGCCTTCGGCATGGAAGACAAGCGCGTTGACCTCACCACCATCTATGCGGTTAACATTTTTGTTCTAATACTCATAATTAAATTGACTTCATATAGTTTTATTTAAATTAACAATAGAAGTTTATGCAACAAGAGTGGATATAGACAATCCACGCGAGTTGTACAGTATATTTTTTCTACGACCCACTAACGAACATCTACAAATTTAAAAAATTATTTTTGGTTATTAAGACAAATTACCTATTTTTAACTTTATTACTTTTACTAATTTATAAAACAAAATAAAGATTTATTTTAATTAATTCCAGAATCGAACCCGGGTCTCTCACGTGGAAGACAGACCCTCTTCTTTACCTCCACATTTATGATTTTAGTTTTCATACACGCAATTAAATTAGTTTTATAAAGTTAGATTCAAATTTAAGTTTTTTTTCAAAATGTGGACCAAATAAAAATAAAATGCTATTATTTGTCGATTCCACACAAAAATAACTCATTTTAATGTACTTATATTTAATCTCAATAACTGAAAAATATACTTTTTATTTTAACTCCTGTCCCCAGACAGAATATTTTGATTATTAATTAAACATTAAGTATTCAAAGACGTTGTAATAAATTAATTATAATACAAAAATTTTTATTATTTATTTATTTTTCTAACCGAAATTATCTTCAAGCTTCACTACATTATATATAGAAACTGAGAGTCTTAAACAAAACTTTGTAAATAGAGGTATTTTTAGAACAAAAAAAAATACAGTAGCGGTTATATAAAAATGTTAAATGGGTCAATATTAATGAAGTATAAAAATTGACTTACCCTATTTATATAATAGATACGTGCAGGTACTGATATGATCGATCTGTAAAAAGAAAAAATAATCAGAAATGACAAATAAAATTAAACTAAATCTATATATAAATGGAAAAGACAAAATAGTTAAGTCCCATTCTGTTTGTAAACCAATTTTATTATTTTTTATTTTTGTTTAGTTGCTATTGACCAGCTTTTTTGTTATCAAGAAACAAAATTTAGAAATGGTTACTATTTTTTTGTACCAACTAACGATATATGAAATCTACTGATCCACAATTATGAATTATAATTGACTAATAAAATTAGCCTATAGCGAACATGAGCACCCTTTAATTTCGAACCGACATTGATAATATTACATGGACGGATACAAAGATATCGGATAATAGATACGCCTTGTATACATTACACTTGTCCGCAACTTTTTTTTTGACGGTACGCTCTTCCTATGTTGTCAGATCTCTTTCATCAAATATCAAACATTAAATTTTTATTTAAAAAGTTACTATTACCTTTAAAACAATCTAATAAAAAAAGGAAATAAAGAATTGAAAGCATCAATATGAGTTTTTTATTAATTGCAATCACTTAAGACTTTTAAGTAGCTATTTTTACATGTGTATCATATGGGAATTTTAAACATTTTGGTATAAATCATTTAACTTTGGCAACCTAAGACATTTTGCTGATGTTGTCAAAGTGACAGATCAAGTTTTATTGTGATTTTTGGGGTTTTTTGTAGTTTTCAAGAATAATTTAAACCCTGAACTTTTTATTAAGGACTTTTACGATGGGGAAGAAATGTATAGTGTGCCGAAGTACGCAGAATAAGAATATTTTTCGGTCATTTCATAAATAAGATTATGTTAGCATAGACGCAGGCATATACAGTCAATAAGGCTTAATTTATTTAACAGTGTAAAGGCATTTAGCACTAGCATTGTTTATTAAAATAATAATGTTCTATATTTTCTGATCAGGTTTCCTAGAGAAATTATTCAACGTAGAATTTGGCTGCAAAATCTATGCTTGGTGGAGGAAAACATTATGAAAATGAAAGAAGCCTTAGTATATGTTCTGACCATTTTTGTATGGCAGATATTTATGAAAATTTAAGTGGTAGACACATCTTAAAACATAATGCTATACCTATCAAGTAAGTACAGTATTTATTAATGGGTATTTTTATTATATGTAAGCTCTAAAATGATACAGTAATCATCACATTTTACAGAATTTTGGAAGAGGTAGTTGAAGAGGCGAAAAATTAAGAAGAAAAAAATACTTTTTTTTAGAGCAGTTCGTAATAGATGCTTCAATAAAACAATCTCACATGGAGATTGTTTCAAAATTGTTATAAAAAATTATTAATTCAAAATGAAGTAAAGTCAAATAAAACTGCCAATACAATTGCTTTAGATGGCACCAGCATCTTGGATTGTAGCAACACTAGTAGCCAAATTGCGTTAAATTTAAAATGTTACGAATCAGACACTAAAGAAAATGTGGAATTTACAAATGAGCTTCGTGACCATGATTACCTATCTATATATTTTCTGAGCGAATACATTCAGGATGTAGTTGCTCATATTGCTCCAGTATTATTTAAAATCCATTTCACTTCAATTTTATTCATATTCATCGTTAAGTATCTCTACGTCCGCGCCTTCTCTCCTATCCGACGTTCTACCTCTCGACGCTCTCTCTCCTATCCGACATTTTATATTTCGACGCTCTCTCTCCTATCCAATGCTTTACGTCCTGACACTCTATATCTTATCCGATGTTCTACATCCCGACACTCTCTCTCTTATCCGACGTTCTAGGTCCCGATGTCCTCTCTCTTATACGACTCTCTGCGTACTTATGCTCTACATTTCGATGCTTTACGTCCCGATGCTTTACGTCCCGATGCTTCTACATCCCGATGCCCCTTGTTCAATATTTCCAAATCAGCAACACTTATCAACAACAATATCAAAACGTCAAAAATAGATGGCGAGTCAATAACTTAGAAGACGTTTATAATCATATTATTATTATTATAGAAATGTTTTATTTATTTATTAATGACACATTTGGGTCGCTGACACGTCTCAGTATACATTTGCTATTTTATTATACCAGCCTAAAATTATTTAAGAATCTGGTCTACCGAAATACTGATACACCCTCATTAATAGCTAATAAATTAACAGCTCAGCTGACTGTGGTAAATGACACTTTGGGCGGGTGGTCTCACATTTTACACAAATATATTTGATGTCACTTTAGGATTGGACTATCTTAAATAACTATCTCTTAATCTGCGCACCGTAGGTAGATCTGAACATAAGGGGTATTTCGTTGGTATTTATCCGGCTCTATTCTAATAGGACTACACACTATACTACATAAACCCCTCTAGGAGAGGTTAAAACAAGGGATATCCGTCTGTTATTGCAAAGACTGTATCTCAGTAAGCGCACCTATATAAAAAAGAAAAAACAAAGAATTATTAAAGATAGTGCAATTCTGAGGACGTCTGTTGTATATCCTCAAGAATTCTTCAACAGTATATATTTATTGGCAAGTGGGATGTGTGCTGTATATTAGGGCGGGACATATGTGAGATCTCGGTGAGAAATATAATTTCTAATTCTCCAATTTAATGCTATCGCTATTTAATTTAAGGGAAAAATAAATAAATCAAAAATAAATTTCATTCACAAATTTGTACCAAACTTTGCATTGAATTCTTGATTATTTTTACGAATTAATTAAATATAACGTAGGCCTATTACAGTACGTATAAATTACTTTGAATTTTACAAATGAGGGAGATCGTTACAGAAAGTTAAAAAGCCGAATTAGCAAACAATTGATTTATATCAAGGGTTTCCTTCATTGTTCATACATATACCAATAAAAATTCTCAGGCCGGATATTTTGGTAAGTAATAAAGATATTTTAATTCTGTAAAAACCAGTTCATAGAGCACTACGAGATCTTCAGTTTCAGATATAAATTAATTTTAAATAGGTCAATATGTAGATGGCGCTGCGCTCAATATATTTTTTCGATGGGAGGATCTTTCTTATATAACGCATCTTGTAAAAAATGCATTTTTAAGCAGATTTTGTTCCATAAACTAATTCGATAAATCTAGCCATTTTTGATATACAGAGTGGGTCACTCAAAATAGTTTCATTCTGTTTTTCGGCATTAATCATTGGATTTTTAGAAAATGCTTAAACAAATCGATTTTTATTCCCAATTGTACACATTTTTAAAATACAGACATCTGTCATGTGTCAACCCCCTCCCTTCTACTTCTCCAACCCCTTAATTTTAAATAAGGAATGTCTCATGTACGGCACATCACTGAAAAGGTAATTTTATGGGGAAGTCAGAAATGTGACTGTTAATTGCGATATTTTTAATTTTAGCGCCCTCTATCGGGATAAAACACCTGTAATGTAATATAAAGTGTGACACTTCATTTGAAAGCTAATTACTAACTCAATGCACCACATAACAATAATATAAATATTTTCATATTGCACTTGCAACAAAATAAAGTTAGTAATAATGTTTAAAATAATGCATGACTAATTTTCAAACTATTGCAAGAGCAATATGGAGAATATTTTTATTAATATTATGTAGTGCATTGAATTAGTAATTAAATTTGCTTTCAAATAAGGTGTCACACTTTATATAACGTACAGTTTTTATCCCGAGAGAGGGCGGTACAATTAAAAGTATCGCAATGAACAGTCATATTTGTAAATTCTCTATAAAATTAGATTTTTAATGATATACTACACATTGTAGTGTCACAACTCTATAAAACGTAGTTTTTTATCCCGCTAGAGGGCGATAAAATTTAAGTAACGCAATATACACAAATATTTCTAAATTCTCCATTAAATTACCTTTTCAATGATGTGCCATACATGGTACATTACCTATTTAAAATTAAGGTGTTGGACAAGTGCAAGGGAGGGGGTTGACACATGACAGACATCTGTATTGTAAAAATGTTTTTAATTTGGAATAAAAATCGACCTGTTATAGCATTTTTCTTAAAATCCAATGATTAATGCTGAAAAACAGGATGAAACTGTTTTGAGTGACCCACTCTGTATATCCAAAATGACTAGATTTATCGAATTAGTTTATAAAATAAAATCTGCTTAAAACTGCATTTTTTACAAGATGCGTTATATAAGAAAGATCCTCCCGTCGAAAAAAATATATTGAACGCAGCGCCATCTACATATTGACCTATTTAAAATTAATTTATATCTAAAACTGAAGCTCTCTTAGCGCTCTATGAACTGGTCTTTACGGAATTAAAATGTCTCCATTACTTACTTAAATATCCGGCCTGGGAGTTTTTATTTTCTCGACATATTTATCCAAATTCGCATTTTGTCTTATTATTAACTTTGAAACTGTTTTATTTTTATTTTTGTATAAACTTTTTATTTGTTTTAGTACTGTCTACTATTATTATAATTGTCAGACATAAGTTAATTTCACTCAACCGCTGGACTCGCACAAGTTACTTAGATTTTTTCAATTTTAAAAGTTCTTTTTAATATTTATTTCATTTCCAAATTATTTATAATTATTCAGTTTTGATCAGTTAGATCATGATCTGTTGCTCATAATAATATGTGTCTTATTTATTTAGAATTCTCTTTTTTACAGAACCGCGTCTGGTTTAATAAAAAAATCTTAAACGAATGCTAGTAGTCCCCCAAAGGATAAACATTAAACATAAACCACTGTTTACATTTTCTACCTGTGCCGATAAATAAATATAGTTATAAATTGTATCTGTATTGTATTTAATGCATGTTTTACAGTAAATAGACAAGGATTTATAATGTACACCCAATTGAATAAATTGCCGATTCTTAGTTTATTTATTATTTAAGTAAATAAGTGCTTTCCATATGGAATATTTTTTTAACAAATTCATTATTTCAGAATATACCGATATACAGTGGCGGCTTGTCTGTAAGTCTACAGCCCTCATTTTAATAAAAACTAAATATTATATCGTTTAAATCGACACGAATTCCCAAGAATGTTGACTATTCGGAATGAAAATGTCAAGAGTGTCTCTATTTATATTAACAAGATTAAGAATGAACTCTTGCGTTTATTTTTTTATAATTTATGTTAAAGACAAATAATTACCTTTTATATTCTTTCTACTATAATTATAGTTTTAGTATATTATAAATTAAATTAGCAAAAAATAGGACAGTTGGTAACTTTCATACAAGAGCTAAGTGGCGTAAAGAAAGCGTGTTGAGCTCTTAACTCAGAAGTCTATGGATCAAAACCACGCCCAGTCAAGAATAATTTTTATTATTAAACTTTAATTTTTAAATTTTATTTATTAGCAACTAGTGTTTAGAAACTATTATAATGTATGTTTATTTCAAATTCTAGTCACAGTGAGCTCCCCTGTAAATTAAGCCACAAACCACCACTGAGTTACATTCGTTTACTTTTAGAGGATTATTTAGAATAAATTACAAAGTCCGCAGTGACGATCTTAAGGTTAAATATTTATAAACAGACTCGTGTATACCTATATAAATGTTTTTATCTTTTACTCAAAGTTTTTTAACCTCGCAATATGAATGCAAAGTAACTTAATTTCTTGTCAACAATTCCCAAGCCTTGCCGAACACATTTCAGGCCCCTACTGTTTAATCACCCATATTTTTCTACAAATGACAATTTCGGCAGAAAAACAAGAGCATTATACAACATTTCCATTTCCTTAAATATACAATAAAGTGCTGTTTGTTTTGCTTTTTTTTATTTTCATTCCACCTTCGTCCCGAGTTAGTTCTGCTTAATAAGGAGATGTCATTAGAATGAACTCTCAAAGGGATAATTGTGTCTTGTCTTTCAACCGCGTGTATTTTCATAACAAGACATTTCCTTGCTCGAGTTACGACCAAGAATAAGTAGGTAGCAGTAAATAGGATTTGAAAACAGTGGGCAGAAATATGATCTTAAAAAAATATGCTTATACAGTTAGTACAGTGGTTTTACGAAATAAGCTGGGGATTATTCTGCCGTCCTAGCAAGAAAGGTTCTATCTGAACATTTGTTTGGAAATAATCGAGTTTTTAACCATTTTTCGAAGACATATATTTTTTATCTTCTAAACCTCTTTTGTGAAATTCTTTTACGTTTTAGTACCTTTACGACGCAAATAGGATATTGCGTTTTGATATCAAGAAAGACAAAATATAGGCAAATACAAAGAGATTGAAAAAACTGCTAATTTTACAGATATGATCTTTCGTGTTAGGACGACAGTATTAAATAAAACAGTGTCTATTAAACTAATATTTTTTCTGACCAAATATGTTAATTAGTAATCTTCCTAGTACAAATTTATTATTGCGTGAAAATTTTCGCGAACGTGAGCCCAAAATAATTTTCCTTCGCTTGTCCTTAATATAATTATTACATTGTAGTTTTTTTGAAAGATACTCATCAGCACGTTTTTTTTTTTTTTTTTTCAGAGTAAAAAAAAATGCCTCATATTCACTGCTTCTGATCGTATACCAAACCTCTGTACATCATTCCATTTTCGTGCTCGTCAGCGACGAATTAAATTATATTTTAAAGTGAATACTGATTTAAAAATTAAAAATGCTAAGACGGGCGCCTGTATTAAATAAGTTTTTGATTTGTCATTTCTTTTTATACAAGTGATCTTACTGAGATACAGTAATTAATTATATCTTTAGAACTGCTAGATAAATAGCTCTATCCTAATAAAATCCAACTTCTGAAAGCTAAAAGACGTTAGAGTCATATTTGGCAAAAGAAGCTGTAACTGCCCACCCCCGGTACCCCTTTTTGTTCGTTGTTTTACTCTCTGAAATGTTATTATTTACTTCACAGGTTTTACTTTAAATTTATACTTACTGTACTTGGCTTTTTTCCTCTAGTATGAGTAATCGTCTAGTTTATCAATTGATAAATTATATACCCACATTGTGATAATGTTAATTAAGATAAACCAGGATTCGATTCAAAGTTTGGTGCAAATTAATTAAATTAAACTAGATAAATTTATATTTAAACTCTTTTATTTTTCATACTTTAAATGTGATGCAATAATTAGCAAAATATATTACAAATGGTATTATTTACTAAGATCTCACTTGAGTCCCGTTCAAACGCAGACCACGTTCATTTGCTATCAAGATATATTTTATTTAGGTTAATGACCAACGGAGTTAACGAACAGCGTCAATTCGCCAGTTGGTTAACTACTGTGTTGATGTTTATATTCTTATTTAGGTTGATGACCAACGGATTTAACTAAGAGCGCCAATTTGCCAGTTGGTTAACTACTGTGTTTATATTGATTTGATTTTATTCTAGATATACACTGGTTGCACCCTCTTAGGTAAATATTTCGACGAGTATAGAGGTGATGACCAACGGAGATAACGAACAGCGCCAATTCGCCAGTTGGTTACCTTACTATGTTGAGTTTACCTATACTTTATTTAAAACCGAGTAGAATAGGTGGCTAAGCATATAGGTGTCCCCCCTTGAGCTAACGAACAGTGTATTCACCAGTTGGTTAACTTACTGTAAAATTTTACCATCTCGGTTTATACAATTTATCCAAGATAGCACATCCCTGTATATTTCTAAAATTTTGTTTTTTAAAATTTCTACTGAAATGACTTAGTACAACCCTGGATATTTCTTAATATTGACTTTTATAATTTCTATTGAAATACTTAAAATTTCACCCATCGAAAACAGATGTCTATCCTAACTGTATGACCTGAAGGCCATGTGGTTTATTAGTTATATTGATAATATTTTGCAGAAAATGTTAAGCCCTTATTTAAAAGAAACCCCAGTCTTAAAGAAAGTTACACAAATCCTTTGATTCACCTTTGAAAATACAGACGTTAGATTATGTACTAATTTCATCTAGCATTATGACGGCATCGATTTAGGTACGTCGCGGCGTTGAGCGTCGCCTTGCGTCGAGGCGCATAGCGTCGTGGAGTAGAGGAAGGTATTTAATACGGTACTGCATTGGGACAGATATATGATAGAAATATTTAGGTGGTGCGGGACGTGATGACGGGTGTCGACAAGGATATTAGGAAGGAAATATTTAGTAGCGGCAAGCGTCGAGAAATAAGGCGTGGGACGTTGACAGTGTTCAGGGAATAGGAAATATTGTAGGATACACGTTGTTTAGGCCGAGAGTTTTAGAAAAGCTACTGACTACTGAACTTGAAATATAACTGGATACAAATAATAAAATGAATGCTTCCACATCAAAAAATAAAAATGAATGCCTGCACAAGAAATAATAAAAATGAATGAATCCGAGCTCATTTGGTTTCGGGTTCTTATACTAGTTTAAATGACTTTTTGTGACGTCTCTGTGTCTTTAGTTCTCAGCGAAATATGAATCTGGGTGGAAAGGGGGTGGCTGATTTATTACTTGCCTTGAAAATTTTATGTATCGAAAACAACTTTACTATTCAAACACATTTAAGATAAATGTGTCAAGTGTTTCTTGAGCTGGGTTTCCAGACACGTGCACGAAAATTGGTTCTTTTACAGACAGGATTATAGATATTATTTATTAGGTGTCGTAAATAAGATTTAATTATCTGAGAGATTTTTCGTTGAATAAAGGATTTTAAATTTAATAAGAATGCACTATTATATTAAATAAATGGAATTAATAAATTAATAAGGTACCTGGGTGCGATAGGTCACAAAGCTTTGCCTTTCTGGAATAACATTAAGTGGCCTACAGAACATTCAGCTGAACGATTTGGGAAAATTCCTTTATTTAATAATGTCATTTTTATTTGTCTTAAACAGTTTATTATTTAATTGATTTACATTATATTCAATAATTTATTTATAAGGAACCTATTTTATTACTGAATAAAACACCAATTTATTTCAAATATTTATTCACTTATTTACATTGACTGACTATTCCAAGATCAAAGAAGCTTATTTTAACATATAAGTAGTATTTACTGAAGATTCGCACATTCATCAGAACTTGCAATCGATGAACAACCAATTTCTAAACTGGAAGCTTCTCTTCATTCTAGAACAATTTATATCGGTGAGAAGTAGTAATAAAAGTATTTAATTTAAATATATTTTACCGAGCAGCAAGATCATAGGTACATCAAACGACAAAGTCTGACTAATAGAACTACATATAATCGAACAATCGAAAAATGTCTATTTGCCTCGAGTAACCTGAGTCGGTGTCTATGATAATTTATTCATAATTTTCTAAACTAAGTAGAAAATACTGTTGATACAAATGCTAGGGTATTTACAATTTTGTATCCACCAAATGTTGGAAGTTAAGGATCCATAATCCCCATACGGAGTTTTGGAGGTTAATTATATTATCGAATATTTTTTGTTTTCGGAAAAGTTGAAGCTGCAAGAGGCCCAAATAAAGCAGATATGGACTTAAGGGATTAATGCAGGATTGGACTGGTCAGAAATGGTTCGTATGATAATATTGAGTTCAAATTAAACCACAAAGTGTTTTAACCCTTTTAGTGTATTTGTCCCACCAGAGGGACACTGTCTTAACTAACCCTGAAGTATGTATCTGTTAATTTTGGTAAAAAAAATATTTTTTTTAGTTTATTTGCTTTTGCATATTTTTTAAATTGCTAATTCATTCATTTAATCCTGTGAAAAATGATGTCCCTTCAAAGGTACAAATCTAGTACACTGATCTTTTTTTAATGAAAGTGGAACTGAAAGGGTTAATTACATCAAAGGACAAAAATGAACAAGATTTAGTTTTAAAAAGCGGTTTATTACAAAAAAGGACAAATCCAATTTGCAATTTAGGCTACTGTTTTTACTTGGTAACATAACTTTTTTTTTTTTACTTTTATATTAATAGATTTTCAGTTTTGTATCTCTTGTAAAATTGTTATTTATGGAAATATTCCTTTTTTGCGATCAGCCATTCATATAAAATTAATTAAGAAAAATCTAATTGACAACCTAGTCGAATCTTTACACATTTTGTACTTTGAACTTGCTAAAAACATTTTTAATTAAACGATATGATATATATTAAAATTTACGAGTAGAATATTTCTAATTTCACCAGTTTTTCATTCTCTTTGATATCATTCATCATCTTTTTATTTTTATTTTTGACACATTCCATTTTCACTTTGATAAACATTCAACTCGTTATAGTAGACCAATAAAGGGTAAACAAAATTAATCAGAAATGTAATTAGAAAATGTGTGTTAGATACAATATTTGTAAAAAAAATTAAGCAAAGATTGATCTTTATAATGAGATATTTTTAAGGATAATACTAAAAAAAGCTAATAATTTTTTGTTTACTTGGAAATTTCATGAGTATTTGGAAAGATTATTTAAAAATATTAACAAAACTTTTAAGTACAATGTGACGTTAATTTTATTTGTTTACAAAATTAATATTAAAATTAATATTTGAAAAACCAAAATGACTTTTGCGTATGTTCGTCCCATTTTGGACAAATTTCATATCGACGTTCCGTGAGATTGAATAAAAACATCGCGACACTAACAGCCGTATGCATAGTCGATCGCCAGCGACTCGCCAGAGATTCATTCCGGCGTTTCGCCAGCGATTCGCTGGCGATCCGCCGGCGAAAGCCCAAAAAGGTGGCGCCTCGCCGGAGATTGTCACCGGAATGTCATTTCACGCAAGTTTTTATTTTCTTTTATAGGGATTATCACCGGTATCTCTCGCTTTTTATTCATGATTAATTTCTTAAAACTCAAAAAATAATGAACGAATATCAAATTTTTCCCTATAAAAGAACATGAAAACTTGCGTGAAATGACATTCCGGTGACAGTCTCCGGCGAGTCGCCAACTTTTTGGGCTTTCGCCACCGGATCGCCAGCGAATCGCTGGCGAGTCGCTGGCGATCGACTATGCATACGGCTGTAAGTGTTTTATCTGCGAGATAACCTTTGAAATGAGGCCCATATATTCAAAATTTGATGATTAATAAAAATATGAAGTAACTTTTGAGTGATTTTGTCCACAATTGTAACTTTATAAGAGGTGGAGAAATCAAAATAAGGCAAAATGTTAAAGATCAATAAAAAACAATTGCTCTGGCAATTATAGGACGACCATTTTTTGGATATAAGGAAACTTGAGCAGTGGCCTTTAGTACATTAGCACCTTTTGTTGTTAACGCTGATTAACAAAGTGATTATTTGATTTAGAAAAGGTTGAAGGTATAGAAAATGATCCAATATTTGCTAATGACATAATTATTTGTATAAGAGAATGGTCGTAGGAAGCTTGTGCTTGATTTTTATAATTTGATTTGATTGCTGATATTGATAGGTGAAATTTGTTGTCTGCAGAAGTGAGTGTTGTTTTTCATGGAATATGAAGAAAGTTGAAGATAATGGATATTTTCTAATTGAATGTCCCATTCCTAAACAATTAATACAAATATTAATAGATTTGTCAATAATAACACCCTGTATATTCTCCATAACACTTACAACAGCTGATGTGCTCTTGGAATTTTGACGTACATCATATGACACGATTTTATAATTCTTCCTTCCAATATGGTATGGTATGCAGCATGCACTATTGAATTATACGAAAATTCTGATCTCCAGAGACATATTGAATTAGTTTTTATTTGCGATAGAGCGCCTGGAATTCACCAATCTATTTTAGTAAATATTACCATGTATGGTATTTTCCGTTCGACAACATGAAATTAGAATATTTTCTTGCAAATTGGTCGTAGCGAAATTTTAATATTACGACGAAAATTATAATGTAAAAAATTCCAGTAAATACTTGTAGTTATTTATACAATATTGATCGCTAAAAACTAGAATTCCTGTTATTTTACTGGGTCCTTGAACCTTCTTTTTTACTCTTTGTTTGGTATGGAAAAGGATACTTTTAATGGAGTTGACAAAGTATCCTTTTCCATACTAAAGATAAGATTAATTTACTAGACAAAATGGACATTTATAGACTTTGCTGTTATGATTGTGTCACCACCTATATTGGCAAAACCGCTAGGAGATTGTACACTCGCATATATGAACCTAGTAAGTCTACTTTTATACATCACTTAAAATATAACAACCACAAATTCATTCTTTCATAATATTATCAACTGTAACTTTAAATTAAATCTGATAAAAGATCTAGAGATTCGCAGGGAGTTCTGAAAATCTACTTCTACCTGCGTTAACACCTAAATTCACATCAATAGCAAAGTTCCCCCTCTATCTAAAAGTATTGGCAACAGTTGTTGGACGGGGGTTACTTGAACTGTCTATGTAACCTAACAAAATTATTATACTTTAAATATAAAACAATTTTATCAACAAACTATTGTCTACTACGGTTACACAAGTTTCGGTTGTTCCGGTGTCAACTTCGGGCCTTCGACGTCGCTCAGACGGCAGCTAAGGGGTGGATAGCTATTAAAAATTCCGGAAATAGTAGACAAATGAAAGGCGCCAACTTGGTCTATGTAGTGTCAAGCCAAGCACGATGTTTCTTGAAAAATAACAAGCCGAGTGGGTTAAGAAATTAATCCTTAATATGTCAAAAAAAATACGGAGGGGTTAAAAGGTACCCAACCCCCCCAACTTTTTTTAAGGTAATCGCTTTAATTTTTTTTTCTCCTTAGAATATGGGGCCTTCAAATTTACAGCACTGGCAAAAAATTCAAAGAAAAAATCGAAAGCAAACTTTTTACAAAAAAAAAACGTTTTTTTGAATGTTAGTTTAACGCCCTGTAACTTTGTTACGAGCCAGTTTTTGATATAAGTAAATATAGCCAAATCCACTTATTTTTTGGTAATCTATCTGAGGAAGAATTTATGACATACCTTTTTGAAACCCTGTACATTCCTGAAACAAAAATCGTTCTACTCCTGCTCTAAGGTATTTATAATAAAAATTATATTTCAAGAAGTACTTTATTTTTTGACATAATCTCTCTTAATCCTAATGCACTTGTCCCAGCGATGTTTCAGCATTTCAATAGCGTCACGAACGACATTTTTTCACCCTCTTCAAACCATTCATTTATACCTGACACAACATCATATCAGGGCCGTCTCTAAATTAGAGGTAGCCGGGAGAAAAAAAAGCTGAACTTTGTATCAGCTTATGGTATAAATCCATGAAAATAATTAACAACTATAATAGAGATGTGGGAGAATTAGGCCAATTTTTGGTTTTAGATTTTTCCCAATGTGCACACACTCGTTTTTTTCAACGTAAATTTAACGCTGTATGGTATAAAAACATTGGTGGTTGAAGATTCAATGTTGAGATTTTAGTTGGTAGGCTATAAGTATTTAAAATACTATTTTGTAACGTACTTTTCTAGTAATTTTCAACAGAATGTTGAAAAGTTGATAAAATAATATAATATAACGTTTGGTTGTAAATAACGTTGTTTTCCGCGTCATTTGAACTATTTTTATACGTTTTATTCGTTTGGTTATTAACTAGTTTTCTAAATTTTGTTTACGTACGTGTGCTCATTGGGTTGTAATGATTATTTCTAATTATTTTATTAAAATAAAAATACGTGCGTATACCTTCATTTAATTGGCAACTATGTATGATATACGTAGTATTTTATTATTATATAAAAAAAGGTAGGGGGTGCCATAAAAATTGTTAACGAAAATTGGACCCTAAATTATGAAAGGTTGAGAAACGCTGTAGTACCTAATATAATTTCCATTATGGTCTAAAAAAAATAATAAAAGATGGAATGGACAGGCGACAGGCATGCGCGCGAGTCGCGCGACTATAAAGTAGATTACTTTTCTTTCACGAGACTAACATTTGCTAATGTTTAAGGGTATTCTCGGATTTTTAGCATTATTGGATCACGAAACAAGACTTCTAAGAACCGATTCCACCGTTGTGTTAAACGAAGTTTAAAATTACATTTTTACATTAACAATGTCATTTTAATATCCGTTTAACACAACGGTGGAATTGGTCCTAAGAGAAAAAGATAGTGAGTAGGTATTCGCTACTTGCTTTTGATTTTCGATGAAGATGCATATATAGAGCAAAGTAGCGACAGTAATCAAATTAAATGATTCAAACGTTTTTATATTGGAAGTGTTTATAAAGGTAAAAAAAAAATGAAACAGTAATAATTAATTATAATAACGGTAAACAATTTATTAGTTTATTAATTTATTGGGAAATTAAACAACTAAAAAACATTTATTCGTTAAGGTACCTACTTATCGACTTGTTTTTAAAAGTGAAAAATAAAAGAGACATTAGTACATAATTTAACAAAACAAAAATATGTTTTGAATAACGAATAAATTGGAATTGGTATATATTTTTTTTTATTTTAGAGTTTTGTAACGTTTTGTGCTTTTAAATGTATTTATAAGTTTAAAAAATTAATTTTTATTTTCAAAATTTGTAGTAAATATAATTCCAATGATATAAATCGTAATAAAATAAAATTTCTATAAAGAGCGTGATACACAAGTAGAGGGTTTTGAATTAAAACATGATTAAAAAAATATTTTACGTGTCTCTGACCTATAATAAGGCGTTGTTGGTTATTTCTCAGGGGTTGGGTACTTAAGGGGATGAATAAATAAACACTAATCGATTACCTTTTACGTGGCTTTATTTATGTTGAATACTAGGACCGGGACAGTCTGATTCTCTCTTCTTTTTACTTTATCGGCCATGTGGTAGATAGTGAGGTTATGTTACAAGATTTTAAAGTTAAATGTCACAACTATTTTATAAATTATTAATTGTTTTAAAAACTGAATAATCTTAATATGGAATATTACAATAGGAGGTAATTAGATATTATTAGTTAGAGATTATATGTAATACCTAATATTATATTCACTAATAATTTTAGATTGACCTTAAATATGCATATTTTCGGCGAACAACATGATTCGTAATCAAATATTTTACAAAATAAAGTATTCAACGCTTAAGGCTGGAAATAATCAGACAAGTTCAATATATTGTTATGATATGGTAAGTTTATACTATGAACTAATTAGCTTGATAAAAATTTACAACTAAATATATATGTACAAATTCGAGTAGCCTAATATTTCTCAAAAGATATCACGCGGTTTCAGGTTTGAATGTCCAATAACACAGTCCGGAATCCCGATTGATAAAGCATAGAAAGGTTACCTTGTATAGCAGGGGCTCGATTCTCGAGTTCATTGGAAAATTTTCCCATGGGAAAAGATTCCACTACTTATATTCCCATGGTAATAGGTTATGCAATTCTTGAACTTGTCGGAATAGACATTCCCATGGAAATAATAGTTTCACGTATGTCTGATATTAAGTTCACGAATATTTCGAAATAACCAATAACATTAAAGATATTTTAAAATTTACTGTTGGTATTATTTGTATTTGTTGTGGTTTTTGGGTAACCGATTACCTGCCGAGCCTCTGCGCTGGAGCAGATGCCGTGCCGAGCAATCGCTAGCTTGACCGAGGACAAGTGAAAATATTCGATTATGTATAATTAAAACTTATCGAGTTATTTTTAGTTTTTCTTTTCACATATTGAAAAAAGAAAAAGTAGCTTTTGTATAGAAGAGCAACGAAAGTTTCGAGAAACTAAGAAATTCTTTCGTTAACGGAAATAATAAAAATTTTCGAAAAGGTCTTATTAAATTTACTACAAATTTCTTAATTTGTGTTACCTATTTGCCAGTCCCTTAGCAGCTCCCACAATTTCTAACTAATTTAAGAAAATCAGTTTCTTAGTGAAAGAGAGGTAAAAATAATATACCCACATAAATAAAATAATATCAATTTATAAATACACCAAAAAAATGTTTTAACTAGAATTTCACCAAAAATCCAAGATATCCAATAATCTTTGGTTATGTCTTAGTCTTTCGCGTGGTCTTTCGTCAAATTTTCGACTTTAATGCGCAAACTCTAGTACAATTCCCATTGGAAAACACAATTTCCAATGCTCGTAAGCAGGGGAATACTTTCCCATACTTCTCATTGGAAAATATTCCACCGCTTATGCCGAGAATACGAAAACTGAATTCCCAAGGGAAAATTTTATTTTCCCATGGGAATAAAAGTCGAGAATCGACCCCCAGGTTAGGGGATGAGACTAGGTATACCTCCGGTATGAGACCAGTCGATGATTCTCCGTGGCTAGTGTCTGGATCTGGATCGATCGCAAGGGGATGAGACTAGGGACGTATGAGAACTGTCAATGATTTCCCATAGATGGTCTGGATGAAGTTATCCGTGATGGCGACGTTTACAGAGGAATATAACGTCGGAAGTTATGTACAATAATTATGGATGTTTGGAGAAATAAGAGGAAACGTAAAAATATAGAAAAAGAAGAAAAAAGAAGGCCTGAAAGAGAGAGAAACGTAAGTATCTTTATATATTATTAATAATAAGTTTTTATTTAAAGTACCTTTGATGGGGTGTGGCCTCTAAGATTAATAAATTTGCTCAGGGTCTCCTGATCAATAGTTTCTGGAAGTTTTTCAATACGTGAAATTAAATCCAACCCTTTGTTGATGAATTTCTATTCAATAGAACAATTCGAAATCTCTTGAATCGAATAACTTTTGGAAAAATCCACAAAAAATGTTGGGACACTTGTTCTTGACGAAAGCTTTCACAAGAAGAACAAAATGGCATATTCCCTTTTGATAAGACCCTCCAAATTATTAAATAGTTTATTAGTTTTTAAGTTCCAATACTTGAAAACAGATTAACTTATGTCTAATCTAGTTGGTAGACAAAGACAGAACATTTTAATTAAAAGTCTAGTACATTTCTTAGAACTGGTAAATGAATGAATGATTACTTAATTCATATTACTAATCATTCATTCTAATTGTCATTCATTAAAATCGACTTTTGTGACTTATGACATGTAGATATTATGAAAATGTAAATAAAACTAATTCAATAATTTGGTTACCTTTTGAAATGATTTAAAGTTGTTTTGAAATGTATTAAATAGCAAAAATTGTTTATTATCAAGATACTTATGTCCTCTTTCCTTCTAGATAAATTCTACATGGATTCCCAATTTGAAATCTATATGGATTCTCAAGTTTGAAATAGTAAGTAAATTTTAATGGAAGTAATCAAAAATGATAAAATATGAAATAATTTATTAGATTTATTGTAAGTAGCATTTATTTTAGGTTCTAGAAATGCAGTTTATGTTAAATGAATCCTAAATAAATCCTAAATAAATCCTATTAATCCTAAAATTTCTTTCATCCTGTAAATACTGCTTACTGCTTAACTGCAGATATTGATACACAAAAGTGAACCTACTAAGCCGAGCTACTGCCCTGTATTTTCCTTTATTTTACAAAAGTCCCGTGTTACTGACAACCTTCTTCTTAACTATATATCGTGAAAAATAGCTTTCACTCAAATAATTCAACGTATATCAATTTTTTTAACGGAGTATAATTTACTAACGTACAATTGTTAGTGACGTCCCTGCGGGAAACGAAAGAAAGATTTAATGGAAAATCTACTAGTTTTTTTTTATTACGTGAATGTGAGGTAAGTGAAATTATTTTCAGTTTTTTCATGGACGTAACCCTAGGAAAATAAATTAACGTCAAGAAATGTTTTAATGACTTGGGAAGATGAGCTAAGAACGTGTACATAATCATAATTTGAAAACTTTGAAGAAGAATAATTCGCGGCTATGGTAATTTTATTAAGTGATTTATCTTGTGACAGAAAACCATCATCAATCGTGTTATTTTAATTAAAATTAAGCACGGTCATGTATCAACGAAGGCAACGAAGGAAATTAGTTAAATAATTGTACGAGGAAAAATATACAGTGTGGAAAGTCTAACTGGAACAAATTCTGTAACTTAATAAATAAAGGTTTGTCAAAAAATTCCTGAAACACGCATTTTTTTTTCATTGGGGCATATTACAAAAAAATTTTTTTTATTTTTTTAATTATCTGGGAGGTTACAGACACCTTCATCTTTTTATTAAATAGAAGGGTAGGTTAATTAATTTTTTATTTAAAAGCCTTTTCAGTTAGAAAACAGAAACTTCCAATGAGTAAAATACAAAGACGATCAGTAGTTAATGGGCATCTTGAGTACACTTTTTAAACTGCGCAGGCGCGACATATGACAGCTGTCATAATATATGTCAGTCCAGTGCTGCCAAATGTCAGCTGTCAATCCAGTTTTGCCAAATTTTAGCTGTCAAACCAGTGTTACCAACTATTAGCTGTCAATCTAGTGTTGCCAAACCTCTGTCAATTGTCATGTCAACTGACAGTTGCCAACCAATTTGTGTTGTCAACCATTCAGTGTTGTCAACAATTTGCCAACTGTCAGCGATCTAACCTGCCATCTGTTACCTCAGGATGGCGACGGGGGTGGGGGAATCAAAGACGTTCAAGATGGTGTCTGGCATAAAATCATGTGTCAACCTTAGGACTCTGAAGTATACGATAACCGTTGAAGAGAAAAGTCCTACGCAGTGTCCGTAAGGACGTAAGTCGTTGCTATTGGGCCGATTTAAACGGGGGAAAATGGGGTGTGTGAGGGGTGTTACATGCGTATTACATGCTCAGTGAGTCTTGGATATTACTGGACAGATTAACACAACGTCAACTGTAAGCAGCAGTATCGTTAGTTATTGTTTATTGTCGTACGTCATCGTCGTTAAACAATTATCTTTATTTAATCTCTCGGCTATTGATTCAAACAACATATATGTCATCTGTCAACGACCTATATACGTATCGTTAGTCATTGTCATACGTTCATTGTCGTCCGTCATCGTCGTTGAAGAATAATATTTATTAAAAAATAAATACAACACTAATTAACAATTAGCATCATCGATTCTTCTTCTGTCCTAAAAAATATAACAATTATTCAACCAGTTTTATCTCTACAGGTTCTCGTATGTCTATTCAATCTTCTTTTCAATTTAAATCTGTCACTCGTCACTTTTAAAAACTTTTTCACTATGGGTAACTTGAGGGCACTTTTTAAACTGCGCAGGCGCGGCATCTGTCAGCTGTCAATTGTCATGTCAGTGGATTAAATAAGACGAGGCACCAACACATTTTACTCAAAATGTACGGACCTATCTCAACGAAATATCTCTAAATAAGGGGATTAGAAGAAGGGACCTAATTGAATGGCCAGCAAGATCACCCGATCTCACTTCATTAGATTTTTTCAACAAAGAATAAAGATAGAAACTAAGTATAAGTACCGCCGAAAGTGTTTGGAAAGCAATTTTTAATCGATAAGGGTATTTTTAGCAACAAGGTGGTGAGCATTTATTGCATGAAAGTAATTTTAGTAAATATTTCCTTTTTATATTTTTTTCCGACACATTGCTCATAAAATGTAACAAAAAAGAATAGTTGTATTTTTAATTGAAAAAGCTTTCAATTAAAAAATGAATCAACCATTAAAAAAAAAGTTATGGTATCTGCAACCCCTAGATAATTAAAAAATAAACTTTGTAAATTGCCCCAATAAAAATAAACATTGATACTTTTTAGGCATTTTGCAACAAACCTTTATTAAGATACAGACGTTATTTCAGTTAAACTTTCCACTCTGTATATAAAGATGTCAAGTATAAAGATAAAATTGGGCTAGGTAGAATTACCGCAAGGTAAATACGAAAAATCCTTGGAAAAATGTGGCAACTATAATGAGAAAGGCTTGAGTACAGAATGTACCAAAATGTCCTACTTACTATAGAAAACTAGTGCACAAGTCAGGTAGGTACCTAAATCTAAATCTTAGTAGCCAATAATTTTCAACATGATCGATAGCTGATCAAAATTTGTCAAATATCTAAATTCTAGATTTTCTTTTCGAAAAAAATGTTTGAGTTATTATTAGTTTGTTAAAAAACTCAATTTCTTTCAAATTATAAATTTATATGCATACTGTATAATTATTATTTATGTGTTTAGATTATATTTCTTGGTAAACATAATTAATCGGAACGTATTACAAATATAAAATCCATTTGTTTTTGTTTTTTTTTTCACAGCACAATTCCAATTAACTTTTATCGAAACACATCCACCAATTTTATGAGACGTTGAATTTCAAATGCTAATATTTATCAATAATAATTACTTGCATATCACCAGAGGTGATAAAGAGGTATTAAAATAAACCTAGTTTGCTAAGGAACACATCCTTTCCCTTTGAATGTTCTTTGAAAGTAAAATCTGTGATAAAGTTATTATTTTTATTTGTTTTTAATAGAAACCCTTTAACACGTTCACGACATTGTGAATCACAGGTGGGTCACGTCGGCTTATAAGGACAATTTTCAGTTACATCCGTCATAACCCACAGGAGGGCACTTGGTAAAATGGCTTATTTTTGCAAAAAGGGACATACGATATTTTGTTATAGATAACAAAAGGCTAGTGAGTGTAGCATGACTGCAAGAATTTAGAAAATAGATTTGGCTGCATAATCGTCTTAGGACCCAAAATCGCCAACTCAAACTTAGACACTACAGCCCCCTTAAAGCTCTGATATTACTGCTAGCTCCATCATTATTATTTCGCGACCGTCACCACCTAATCTACCACATACACATCAAAAGGACTTACATTACTTTTCTTCTTTCAAATCAAGAAACTCTTGAAACTTGCAAATGAAGCCCTTTTCTTATGCAAGTAGTATAGCCAGCGATGGTGAAATCGGAAATTACTCTTCTTCGTATGACAATAAAGAACCCAATGCCGCTTAGGTTTAAAAGTGAATCAATTAGATCTCTCACAATCTTGTGTCATATAGGTAATAACAATTCCTAATATTTAATGATAATGGATGTCAACAAACTACCTCAAATGCACCTGTATTGGTCCAGTAATGACATATAAAGTAAGGAACATTTAAAACAAACAAACAAGTCGGAACAGATTTGACGTGATGTCTTAATTTTTCGAAAAACTCGTACCCTCAAACTACGAATGACAGGCTCTTTAAAATAAAGGATATAACATTTCAGTAGACGCTAGAGTCAGCCAAAGAACTCATGATTGATAAAAGTATGATCCATTGAAGAGCAGACTGATATTTAGGCAATACATTTCAGATAAATATGGTGTGAAGTTATATAAAACTTGCACACTTGAGGGCTATACTTACGACCTAAGGGTTTATGTAGGGAAAGACAATTTTACTGGTACTGTTGCAGCCAGTAAACATGGGCATACCTACAACATTTGCATGAAGTTATTAATAATTTGGAAATTATTTTAAATAATCTAAAGATTTTACATACAAACCTCATAAAAATTTTAAAGTACATTCTATTCACTGACCTGGGAATTCTAATAAGATAATAAAATAAACGTCAAGATAAATTAAATGTATCATTTATTTCAAAGAAAGCTCGTCTTAACTATATAATATATAAATGATTTGGGAACGAGGGGTAGATCTGATCAAAGATATATGACCAAGAAAGATAGGATTATTTACAACATTTCTGAAGCCAACACTAAGCGTCTTCGGCAGAAACACAAAAGTCTGATTGAACACTGTAGCCAAGTTTACGGTGTTCTTAACAGTAGTAATGCAATCGTTCTCATAAGAGATGTAAAATCTAACAACCGCGCAATAAGAAAATCGATATTTGTAAAAGTTGTGTACCGGTTTTTTTACAAATTTATCTCGGAAATTTGTTTATCAGAGGTTCGTCCCATAGGCGTACAGAAATACATTTAAATACCAAAAACGTATAAATTATTAGTAAATTTACATTATTTAACGATTTACTTTTAAAACGTTTGATTTGATTTTAAAGTATAGTAAAATCAAAACTACGTTTCGAGCGAGTTGCGCCTTCCTCTTTCATTGTATTAAAATTGTGAATTTCCTTCTTCTTTGTCAAATTATTTAGTTACCTTTCTTCGTTTATTTTATATGAAGTAATATAGGATTTTACATGATATTTTACTTTATTACCTTTTGGGTATTTTGGCTATTTATTTATATTGAAGCTTTCGGTATTTTATTATCGCCGGCTAATTACCTAATCAGGCGGGAACCTCAGGATGGATCTTGTACCTCTAAAGATAGGGTATTATTTAATAGTGTTTTTAATTAAATTGTTACATGTTTAAATGGGTGGGTACAAAAATTTATATTTGATTGAATGCATTTGATTGAAGAAACATTTTATCGAAGAACAATTAATAGAAAAGGAAAATTATTTAAAAGAAAAATGATCGAAAAGTACAATGATCGAAAAGAAAATTGATCGAAAATAGATTTGATAGAAAAAGCAATAGATCGAAAAACCAAGAATGCATAAAAAATTAAAAATCGAATAATTTACCTAACTTGTGGACCCTAGAGCCATGGCTGGTTGCTTCGTAAAAAAAATACAAGAAGTGAAAAAAATTTAAAAAACCCATCCTGTGCGAGAGCAATCAGTTAAATTAAAATTGCCCCAGGCCACACAGATTAGGTAAATTAGTTAAGTAATTTATTTTATTCATTTTTGTAATTTTTTTGCAAAGCAACCCTTAACGGGTAAATTATTTAAGTTTTTTTTTATAAAAAACTCATTTATTGTCCTAACGTGTGCGAGATCAATCAATATAATTTAAATGGATCCAGGTCGCACAGGTTAAGTTCTTTTTGTTTTTCTCATTTTTGTATATTTTCTTTGTAAAGCAATCCTTGACGGCCCCATACCATACCGCACAGATTAGGTAGATTAATTAAATTTTTTTTGTACAATTTTTTTACAAGGCAAATCGCGAAAGCTGACAGGATAAAAAACATAACCAATTTACCTAAAATATCCCATCGAGAAACAATTCGACCTTACTCAAATACATATTTTGTGTGAATTAATCATAATGCTTTAATCTCAATGACGATAAATAATCGATTAGCTCCGAAAATATTAATTTGAAAATTAACAGTATTGTAAGGATAAAATTTGTTAAATCAGGCAGCTATATTTCAGATTATTGGAAAATTTGCCATTGGTTCCTAATCTGACGATAGCCGCTGAGTTCATTTTCCCTGGGAATAGGAATTAGACGACGGTTGTATGGTGTCGTTTGATATTTTTGTTATGTTTTACGATTTTTAATGTTAATTTTCGATATAATGTCCTTTCGATCTAATGAATTTTAGAACTATTGTCTTTTCAATAAAATATATTTTCAATCAAATGGTATTCGATAAAATATATTTTCAAACAACTTCCCAATTTTGTGCCACCCTGTTTAAATATAACGAGTTGTTGAACAATTATCTCTTTTATTATCTTATGTGTATTATGAGTTATTGAGTTTTCATCCCTAGTTCCATAAAAAGGAACAAATACTAGAACAATCCAAGGTCCGAGTATTGAATAATTTTTCAGGTGACTCTTTCTAACTCCTAACCCCTACATATATAACGCTCTGTAGGATACATATCACGAACTGTGAAGTACTTATCAGATCTGCCTTCTTCTTTGTCAAAAGATACTCCGGGCACTTTTGTGAATTCCAGCGAACCTACCCCCAATTAAGGAGTACAGGTGCTTTTTTACAGTTTGTCAAACGATTGCCCGCTCGCACTATTCTTTTATTTTAAAACTTGTATTTTATTGGACCTTTTTCTTTTTTTTGTGACGGTGTGAGTGGATAAGCTCTAAGGACCTTTTCCATGACTGGTAATAGTCGCTGCCTTTGCACTAAACAGTGTATCCCCCTTTCGTTGATGACTAGTCATTTTATAAAATAAGCAAAATCATATACATGGAAAAGATTTATACAAGTGTCAAATTAAGCAAGGACCTTTTAGAACAAAAACATATCTGCGGGACTTTACAAATAAATAGGAGAGATAATCCTCGAAAACCTAAAAATAAGAAGTTTTTAGCCAACAAAGCAAAGACGGTATTCACGTTACAAAATGGCTGGAGAACGTCCTGTATTAATTATAAGTTCTATCCCTAGTCATGCTAATCAGTTAGTGACAACAAGGACCAAAAACAAAGGAAAGGATGTAGTAAAACTTTCTATTGTTATCGCTTACAGCAAGGGTTAACAGAGCGATGGTCCGATGATCTGATGGTCCCATGTCGAGATGTTGTCCTACTATACAACTTTAAGGAAAACCTTTAAATGGTATAAGATGGTCACTTTTGAGATCATGTTAGGAACAAGCATATTAAATTCCTTAGTTGTTTATAACTGCTATGGTAAAGGCAAAAGTAAGTCAGTCATGTTTTTAGTCATGTTGCTTGATTTTAGAGAGATAATAATAGAAAGATAGTTAAATGATGTTGCAAAAATAGATAGGAGAGGGAATAATGCTGATAATGAAAATCCTGAAAAGAGAAGATAAAGAAAACGGGGAAATGTAGCCATATAATTGGAAAGTATGAAGGCTTCAGCTACAACTAGTAGAAAACGTGGCCCAGAATATGAGAAAGGTAGCAAGTAATCAAAAGTTAAAGCATTAAAGGTTGTAATATTTTATGAAGACTCTAGTAGAACGTCAACAATGTGTATTCCTGTTGACGAATTATTTTTTATTATCTTTATTTTATTATCGTTTCTTTTTTTATACGAAATAATGTGTTAAAGTCATAAATAAAATCAGGGGCAGCTGGTGACCAAAATTTTGGGGGTTCACAGTAGCAGAATATAGATCCCGGTACAGATATAGGTAAAAAACTGTCAGTGTCTTAGAAAGGTATATTATAAACTTTCTAAAACACCGAAAGTTTTTTCACACATCTGTTCTGATACCTATATTTTGTCACTGTGAACAACCCCACGAGCCGCCACTGAATAAAATGCTGTTCTTTAGTTTATAACACCTTTGTTTATCACTAGCTGAGTAAAATTACAAAAATTTATGTCTTTTACTTAGTAAACCTTATTGCAACGTTCACAGTAATTTAGACATATATAGCCGCAAATCCAATAAATATCCTTTAAACTGAACGTAGAGTTTTTAAATGCACAAACCCTAACATAACACGGTGACCCACTGATGGGTACGAATACTCACTAGAAAAATCTCGCATGCCCCACCTAAATATACCTGCCAAAAATATACCTGCCAGAAAAGATAGAACCAGATATTATAAGCGGCATTGTATTTTAGTTTTTTCAATTTTTGCCATAAAATTTATTTTTAAATAAACTATATTCTGATATCCCAGACATTTTTATTATTTTTCTGTAAAATTCTGGATGATCCCAAATACTCAATATAAGAAAATTGGTTTCAAAGTTCCGAAAACTTATCGATTAGATATCCGAAAAATATGAAATTTGGAAATTTCCTGGAAATGAAATTCCATATAAGTTTGGCTATGTGTATTCACGCTAATAATGTTAGTTTAATATACGGTCCTATTTCGTCACCTCGAGCTACATACGCCTAGTCAATTTTCCCCATATAACGCACTGGCTGGATGAGCAAATTCCGATTTACTCGTCCATAAACTAGGTTAATATCAGACATATTTAACATTATTTATTTGCACATACGGTTCTAACATTTTATTTTCCAATGAAATGCGCCAGCAGCAGTGATTCCCTTGAGGCGCTGCGAAATATTGTACACAGAAAAAAATGTGTACTATATTCAAGATGAATGGTCTTATTTCAATGCTTTGTTGTGTTTGTATATCCGAAAGTAAAATTCGTCTCGATTTGAAATTCTAGTAATACTTGTTAAATAATAGCTAATAAGCCTTGCTTCAAGATTAAAATCAACTTGCTCTAACTAAAATACCTCTAATTAAATGAAGAGTATCTATTGCTCAATTGCAGTATTATGTACTCGTACATCTTAAATAGTCTTAAACTTTTTTTAAATATACTTTATTTATATTCAATAATACCTTGTTCTTAAAACCAATACAACTAAATTTGTTACAGTAATAATACGAACTGTTCCAAGAAATGTTAATATTGGCTTTGACATAAATATTGATTTTGGTTGAATTAAAGGATAGTTTCATTAAAGAAATTAATAAACTTGAAATAAGAACAGGCTATTCCTGCTGTCTAATAGGGTTCTCACTGGTACTTATCCATCGAAAAACATTTTTTAAATTGTTTTTAACTAATGTACCAAATTCCTCTGTCCTCTGAGGAAAATAATTTTATAACTATAAAACCTAAATGGAACATAAAAGTTTGTCCTGTTAAGATAAGAGGTCGTATCTAAAAAATGAATATTTTTAGTAAATGTGGGTAGGTAGATAATTATGTCCTTTTAGATTTCGCAAATAAGTTTTGCATATTTTACTAACCTTTCCTTAAAATTATAGTAAATATTTTCTAATGCAAAAAGGCCTTTATTATTTTGTGTCATAATAAAATAAAATGTAAGCTTATTAATTTTGTAAGAATCTTGAAATCGGAATTTTCGTAGATACGACCTCTTGTCTTAGCAAGGCAGAAGTCGTCTTTCCAAAAAGTCGTCATCCTTTTATAACATTGAATCAAGTACGCGATAGTCGGTTTTAAGAGCCTTTGCTACCGGTTATTTTGATGTGTAGGTAGCTGTGAGCATTAGACTATGCAATGGGTTCTTGGGTTCTCCTAACTTTAGTTGGTGTACTAAAGGTCGGGCCAGAATTTAAGTTTTGCAATACCTAAATATAAATAAAACTATAATAACTGTGCAAATCAATCAAATTTATTTTAACCTTTTTAAAACTTCAGCAAAAAACTTAAGAGACATGAAAGTAGTCACAAAGATAGAACTGATTAGTTCTCGTTACAGAAAATTATTACAAAATATATACATTAGTTGAGTGAATTCAATAAGTCCTATACAAAGGATCATCAGCAGCTTACAAATAAAATATTACAATAAATGCTATAAATAGATAAGTTATTTAAAATGATAACAGTTAAATTTAACGAGGTAAAGCCAAAAGAACAAAATATAACTTACCTAAATAAATGCAAAGTTAAGAATCAAGTCGACATTATAACATCGAGGACTTCTTATATGTTATATAAGTTGCAACTTGGTAAATCATAAAAAAATTATCAAGCCTATACATGGACATTGATAAAGTTCAACAGATTACATCAACTTTAAATAGACATCAAATGTGCATGGTATAACATTGCATATATGGTCAAATTCCATAAGATATTTTCCATCATCATTAACATGGTAAACATCAAAGAACAAATCGTGGCACAAATCTTGGCACGAATCATTACCCAAATCGCTGTACAAATCGTACCGATCTTGGTAAAAATTGCTGTACAAATCTTGGTACAAAACGCTCCAGCTAGCTTGTCCAACTGCGTCATTAGCCAAATCCAGAATTCAACTGTATTTTAATAAAATATGTATGGTGTTCAAATCCCGCAATCCCGACACTAAGGACGGATTAATTATTATGCAGTACCAAAAATCTCCAAATGCATAAAATATAACCACGAACACCCACACAGGCTATAATTAATGACCTTGCTACGTTGGCTTTTAAAAATGGAAAAAAGCGAAAGAACGAAGTAATTTCTCTAACCAAACATTCAATATCTACAAATCGAATAGTTTCGAATCTGACCAACGTACAAATCGATAATCGATTTACATTCCGATACATCGATAAATAACCACAACGAGTTATTTACAACAATTAATATTGTTACCTGCTGGATCAACTAAATCCTAATACAGATAAACTAATTATTAACCTCTTATAAAACATTTCTAATTATAATACAAAATGTACATCCTTAAAATAACAATCATATCGAACGCTACCCCATAATCGATTTATAAAATACAGAGTTACTAATCATCAACAGAACGTATCCATCATGTCGCAGTCTGGGACAGCAGATGTGAATATATTTGAATTAAACAAGAAATTACTCTACACTCAGAAAACAAAAGTAGTAAAAGATGAAATATTGAAAATGTGTCAAATAAATATCATTTGTTATTTCAGAGAAATGAAAATAAACGAAAATGTTTAATAAAGTGACGTAATTAAAAAATTGCAAAATCTGATTGTAACACATTTTATACTTACAATAAACGTAAGAATTTTCTTGGATTAAATAACAATTCTGCGTCTTCTCGATCGCGCTAGACTGGAGCTGCCGTAAAGAGAGAGAAGAGAGAACAATGAGTCACTTTTATCTTCTTTCGCGGCGGCGCTGGCTATACACGTCGAGCGGGTAAACCATTCGCGATAGATTGGGACTATTCTGGACGATCTTGCGGTAAGCATATTATAAACAAGCGTCGTTGGCTCTATTCAGTCAGTTAGTTCATATAAATTAGCAGTGATATAAATTAGTTCATTATAAAGTATTCAGCATAAGTACCGTCACAGAACAGATGCGTGTTGAGGACCCCAAAATATGTAGATTTAATAATAAAATCGGTCGATATACAAAAAAGTTCTGTATAGTTATAATAAGGGTGGATTACCCCAAAACAACCTCTTAAAATATTTCAATTAATTCTTACTTACCTCCAAATTAAGAATCGCCTAAATTATTTATCAAATATAGATTTTTTAAATCAAACGGTTGCAGATATATTAATTTTTTCTAAATTTATGGCCCCATTTTAGGCTTCAGTAAATCCTTAAGGGTACAACTTGATGTAGAGGTAAATTGCATTAAATCATCATGTTTTGGGACGCGTGGGACACGTAGAGATATGCAGATTTAAAGATAGTGGCGTCCAGTTTCTAATCACAAAGTGCTTGAGTTATTATATCCAAGTGGCCTCACTCACGACCCTTAGTTCAAAACTGTAATCACTTAAATTTTAAAACAACATCAGGAGTTATAAACTTTGACACCCTTGTTACACAATCAATATTTTAAGGGGGATATAATATATCATATTTAGGTTTGCTGGAAAGTCAACCTCTCACCCTTGCTATCATCCCTTATAAAGCAATAGGGGTCGTATGGGACTCCAAAGAAAAATAATTTAAAGATAAATTCAGCATTACTTTTGATTTTTACGCCCTCTAGCGTAAAGTGTGACACGGGTTCATATTTCATGTCTGGCAGCATTACATAACTCTAATAGCAAACTTTTGGTATCTTATTTTTCCCTCAACTCTCGGTCTAATAGTACGCACCTGACACAAGTTTGCCAGTACAAGAAAATAATCGATATTAACAAATCATATAACAATGTAGTTCTGTACTACTTAAGAGCAAAGGATTAAACATCACAAAATTCGAAATATCCATTTCATCTTTCTAATAATGAATGAAAAAGATAACAAATTAAAGTAGAAGAGAGAGACATTTTTAAGTCGTGCAGCGTTCTGCAAATCCCCAATATAATCTCGAAATGGTTCTCAATTGCCTCCGTTGTAGTCTAACCCACGAGCTTTGGGGAAAACACCGAAAAACAAAAATGACAAAATAATCCACGTTTTACGCTGTCGCACGCCGCGTTGACGGCGAAAAAATACATTTTGGTATTTCGTGAGCGGCTTCTTATTAAGTTTGGATCATCTTGGCGTCTACAAAACGTTTCTGTTCCTCAATCTTGGTATATTAAAACATATGAAGGTCTAAAAAACACGTCGCCTCTCTTAGAAGCTGTTTGTCACGACACATTAAATTTAGAACTAAATTGAGTTAGGACTTCAATAGCACTTTATTTTTTCAAGCTTTATTTTCAAAATTAAACAAAAATTAATCATTAATGTCATTTTTAAATTATCAGTAAGTTGATTTTTGCAGTCAATGTAATGAATGACATTTATGTTTTTTATACTTATTATAATGGGCTGGCTAATTATAAATTTCTCTAGTTCCAATATTTTCTCGTATAAGTTAATTTTTACAAATGATATATACAGTGTTAAATTTTTGCAGACATCATGAATTTAAAAAGAAACTAAACGGCATATAGGATTGCCAACGGGACATACTGTATTCTGAAATACCTTTACGTATTACGATTACACCAAGGCACATCATATGTTGACTATAGGTTCTTTCGTTCGCTGTTGGTGCAGTGTCCACCAGTGTAAATTACACCAGTTACACCACCTTTATTTACCTAGTTTACTTCCTCCTTATTTCTTATTCAAATGATATAAAGCCTTATTGAGAAGCAACCGAAGAGTATTAGGTGCTGGAATTGCGGTGAAATGGAAATTGTAAGCAGTTCACGCAAACGTCCAAAAACACTAAGAATCGAAAAACCGTGCCGGTGGCTGTACAGGAAGGAACGGTGATGCCTGATAGATCTGTTGTAGTGGAATCTTCAAAATGTAAAGAAAGTGTTGGTCAAGGAACTCTGTTTGGAAAGGGGTTGGCAACATCTGCTAAAGAAGTTACAGTACGACAAACGACGGTTGTTAGCGATAATTGGGCCCCTGTCAGACTTAGGGAAGAACAAGAGAGCGATCCCGTTTTAAGGAAGATGCGACAATGGAAAGAAAAAAATCGTTGACCTACTTGGCAAGAAGTATCGAAAAACTCTCTCCAGTAATTAAATCATATTGGGCTCAGTGGGACTCCTTTATCCTGGAAGAAGGTTTGTTAAAGCGAGTACTAGAGAAAACAGAAAACAGTTGGTCATTCCAAAGACTAGAGTAACCGAAGTACTTCGTCAGTTACACGACAGTCTATAAGGAGGACACCTCGGTGTTAAGCAACCCCTTCAGGAAGTACGTGAAAGGTTTTATTGGACGAACAGTTCCGATGATGTAAAGGACTGGTGTAAGAAATGTACCACCTGTGCTATGAGTAATGGAACTCAACGAAAAAGGAAGGCTCCCATGAAGCAATAGAACGTTGGTAGCCCATTTGAGAGAATCGCCTTAGCTATTGCTGGACCAGTCCCCGTGACCGAGGATGGTAATAAATACATTTTTTCCAAAGTATACATTTTCTGGCCTCATTGCAGGGAGCAAAGTCGTACTTTTCCTCCCTAGGGAGGAAAAGTACTTTTACTCCCTAGGGAGGAAAATTAAAAGTGACGTCATGGTATGTCATAAATGAAATAGCTTATACGGCATTGACGACCTAAACTATATTCTATTATATAAGTATACACTTTACCGTTTATTTATAGAACACCCTGTATTTTGCAAAATAGTAAAAACCAGTAAATTGTTATTTTAATTTAACGATTTTTACATTAATAATTTGACTTCAATTCATAGATTCATCCGATTTTCGAATTTAGGACAGAAATATTATAGCATGCTATGGTCGATTGACAGATCAGTTTCAAAGTGTGTTACGCTATAATATATCTACAAAATATAAAATAATATTTAAAAAATGAGTGATTTAAGCGAATTTGAAGATATAATTAGTACACCACCGGATATTTTGGAACAGGTTAATGCAACAGTACAATCTCTATTACCCCAAAAATCTAAAGAAAAATACGAAAAACAGTATTTACATTTCAAGCAATGCGCCGAAGAAAATTATTTAAAAATGACTTGTTATTTGAGGGAGGCGGAAAAATCATATGTTTTACTTGGGAGTAAAGTGCCTTTTCCTCCCTTGGATGTTTACTGCCCTCCGCTTCGCGTCGGGCAGTAAACTTCATCCTGCGGGAGGAAAAGTGGCACTTTCCTCCCTAGTAATACAAATAGCTATTGGTGGTTATGGATTATTTTACAAAGTGGGTGGAAGTCTACGCCATTCCAAATCAAGAGGCCGCAACTGTTGTAAATGCCTTTTCGGACCTTAGAAATTCCCATATTAATTTCCATAAGACATGCACTATTATGGCCCAAAAGTGGTGAAGCTCTACTTCTTCGGAGGTTAAAAAAATAACCCTTGTATGTAGAAGTGAAAGAAAGCAGACACATTATTCTCGAACCGAAAAAAGCAGTTTATGAACAGTTGGTAAGCAATCTAATAAAACTTATCAAACTTATTCAGATTAACCCGCACACGTAGAAAGCAGGGTAATAACATTATTAGCCCAAGAGGCCGCGGCCGTGATCTAATCCCTAACCGAATAAGTATTTTACTCAAAGAAAATTTAATCTTGTTTTTATTACCTCGCGGTATCGCAATTTTAAGTACTACGAATATGTCTGTAACCTATAAAATAAAAATATATATGTTCGAAGATAGAATTTTCGAAAGTTTTCATGTGAATTATATTGCAATTTCCAAGCGATATCACAGACATCTGCGAATCCTGAACATGCAATTCCATCAAATGAATATGTTGCATTTTTAAATTTAATCTTCAATCTGATTTAGACGGTTGAATTGGAATTTCAGTTAGACCGCACATAAATAATAGGGTAGTGTTCGAAAATTGCAGAAATAAATCGTACCAATACGATTGTTTGTATCATTAGTAGGTATTTTAAAATGCTCCAAGATTCGTGCAATCATGCAGATATTGTAGCGACATATACAAGAGGTCAGGCATACGCCAAACATTCAGATTTAGACATTTAATCTATATCTATATGTAGGTATAATCGAAATACCACTGATTCATCACCAGAACTTCAAAACTATAAGCCCGATTGACTTAAAATTTGGCACACCCACTAAGAATGGATTTTATGGGGTAAACAGCCCTAAGAATAATTAAATAGTAATTTTATCAAGCTCAAAATTTTAGAAATCATTCTTCAGGGAATTTCCCGAGCTCTTCTGGCTCAAACCAAACTCAACCTTTCCAAAATAATTCTTGCAATGTATCATGAGGACAAGCGCCTCCAATTTAAAATCGTGAATCAGTTATTAAGCCAAATCCTAATGTTAATTATAGTAGACCATCTATTACACAATCTAACCCGAATTTTAATCAAAACAATCAAAGAACCTTTCATAAACAATTTAACCGAATTTTAATTAAAACAACCGAAGAACCTTTCATATCAATTCCGACCAATCTCAAGAATATGTAGATGATTTTTTCTACAACGCATGTTTTAAATAATGAAGAAACATTTAATAACTATTACTAATAGTTTAGAACCACTGGATGATTATTATACTGCTAATAATCACGACCAGGTTTAAAATTAATGTACTGATAATATTTTAAATTTTAAGGAATCCGCAAATGGCACATAATTTACAAATTATTACGTCGACAATAGTTATTGTGAAAATTATGATGAAAATAATCCTCTTTTCTTAAATGAATACAATTACAGATATAATCAAAATTTGGAGTCCAATCAAAACGGACCCAGCTATCCTGAATCAGAATCAAACATTTTCGAATCTGGAAACGCAATTCCGAACTTCCAATTTAGACTATTTCAATCCGAACTCGAATGTTCTGGAACAGATATTCCTTTTATAAGTCCTGCTTTCACAGTTAATTCAAACAATATGTTTTACATAGAAGATGCAACAAATACTTTTAAAATATTGATTGATACCGGCGCGGGTATATCCGTACTTAAACCACATACTTTTTTAAACTATAAAAATAGATATCGCGAAAATGTTACTATCCAAGGCATAACAGATCAAAAAATAGTAATGAACGAATCTGTACCTATTCCATTCACAAAAAATTATCCATACAAAGTATATATCTGTGATTTAGACATCGATTTTGATGGATTACTGGGATCAGATTTTCTGGACCAATACAAATGCATTGTAAATATAAAAAACAGAGAACTCATAACTAATATTAATATATTGCCAATATTTAAAATAGAAAGCGATCAAATAAATACTTGCAAAAATAAAAATTTAAAAATAAACGATAATAAAATTACCATAGGTTCTCATGTAGAACAGATGTTTAAATTAAAATGTAATCCGAGAAATACAGAAACTTTATTATTAGGACAAGAAACTGAGAAGTTCAAATTACCAAACGCGATAGTAAAAATAGATAAAAACGGCGTATTTTTCACCTCAGGTCATAATGATATAAACGCTATTCCTAAAACTGTCAACTCTTCCACTTTTTGCCAAAATGAATATTTTGGCATCTACGGAGCTCCCCTGACCCGTTGCAAAACTATTCATTTTCAATATTATTTACAGATGTGATATGCATATTTTAATTATTCTAATATATAGGGTAATGTTTTTGAGGTCACTGGATTCAACCCTCATGTCAGATTGGACAAATTGACCGTTGACAGCTGTCAATTCACGGTCAACGAGGAATATAAAAGTAAATATCCTCTTTTCACATTGAGAGTTTGGGTTTTTGAGGTCGCTGAATTCAATTCTCATGTCAGATTGGACAAATTGACAGTTGACAGCTGTCAATTCACGGTCAACGAGGAATATAAAAGTAAATATCCTCTTTTCGCTGTCCTTTTAGAACTACTAAAAAAGTATATTCAACCTCGCGGTGACCACCCTGTAACTAGCTTTCATTTGGAAATTAAAAATCAACTTTCACTATTGCTTCAAGTTTCCAAATCTATTAAAGACAAATTCAATCAAATAACATTCGATATTAAACGTCAAAAGCGTGGTTTAATAAATGGTATTGGCACTATTTTTTAGTCAATAACTGGAAGTCTCGACGCCCATAATGGAGTGTACTATTCTAATTGCATTAATGAAATTAAAAACGATCAAAACAAAATCGAAAATTTATTGAAAAAACAAATATTCGTTACAATATCAGTAATTAAAAGATTTAATTCTAGTATAAGTCAAATAAAATTAAACGAAAATATTTAAAATATGGGTATTGTAAATATACGAAAGGCTGTCTACTAATCGGCAAACGAAATTAATTATCTTGAATCGAAATTGAAATTCTTTGAAATTTGTGAAAAACCTTTTGAAAGCTATGCGTTTCTTGAAAAAATAATAATAACTGACATAGTGAATTCAGTAACATTTGCACGTTTAAAAATTGTGCATACTACAATAATCGAACCTGAAGAATTAATTTCATTCTTAAAAATAATTTCTCAAAACCTAGAACACAATAATTTACCATTGCCTATTACTCATTCAAAATTAGCTCAATATTTAGAAATAATTAAAATAGAAGTGTATCAAACCAATACAGACCTCGTTTTCATTCTCAAAATACCCTTAATAAAGCAACACATTTTTACTCTCTTTCTTTTGTACCCCATTCCGATTTATGATAATAGAACAGGCCTTCATCATATTTTAAGTGTTTCACAAAGATATTTAACGAGAGATGATGATACCTTAACGTACATTCCCGTCAAGAATCTACACCAGTGCAAACCTTTAGGGCCTTTTAAAAAATTGTGCACCGATCTATACTCGTTTCCAATAGATGACAACGCCATAATGTGAGGAACTATAAATCATTACCGCACAATTGTGAAAACACTGTGTTTTACGGACAAGGCTACAATATTCAAAAAATTAAAGAAAATACGTGGTTAGTGTTAATTGTCGAACCAGTGAAAATAACAATAAACTGTGAAAATTCGAATCTAAAGGCAATCTCAATCCTTAAGAACTGAATATTCACCTTGCAATCAGGCCGGTTCAAAATAACTTTCTAATATCGTATACGATCCCGAACCCGTGTCAATAGACTGTGATGATATTCCAAATCTGCCAATTCCCAATTTAAAACCACTACAATTGGCAAATCTTAACGTAGACGATTTAGCAGTCACCAAAAACCAATTGGACCAGTACTCAAAAGAAATTGACGACCTCATCAACAAACCCTTCGTGGAGAAAAACATTTCTTGTTTCACATAGTGTACCATTTGTTTCATCATAGGACTGACAGTCCAATACCTGTTTTACCAATTTTGGAAACATCGAAAACCAACAACACTACCACCACAAAACGACCCTCCGATATCATTTAATTTTGTTTTGCTTTTTATTTTCTTTAGCCTTTGTCTTATTTATAAACTAACTTTATTTTATTTTTATATTTTTTCTTTCAAAAATTCATCTCCTATTTGATTAACATGATTACACCTTTTTTTCCAATTATTTGAGTTAATCTTAGAACACTCAAATTCAACCAATTTTTTGACATCCTCCAAATTATAAGTTACATTTAATTGCCTTATTTGGTCTTAACGATACCCCATATAAGTTCTATGGGATTTAAATCCAGATATTATGGGGGTAAACGCAATACAGTGTGACCATGTTCTCTCGTATAAGTTTATCAAATTGATACTTTATATATCTATACTTTGTATACATATGTAATTTAATTCGTATAATTAGCCATTCAATCATTTTATCTTGCCGTGAATTGCTATTAGGTGCTGGATTAACCTGCACTGAATGATAAGAGGCATTGTCACAAACGATTAAGGAGTTAGCAGGTAGATTTGGTACCAGGTTTTCTCTTAACCGTTTGACGTAATTTACTGAATTCGTTTCAGAATGATAATATCTTGTTTTGGTACCTGACTTAAATATCAAACAAGCATTAGAAATATATCTGTTCGAAAATGGATTTATTTTGTTTATTAATTTCTTAATTTAAATTCGCGTTATCTATTTTGACACTTTGCCCCACCTAAACGGTTCATGCTTTGGACCTTTCGAAGAACCAAGAGATCCCGATGTACCACCAACGCAGTAATAAGTTCGTTCGCCACCGCTTAATTTTTGTGCCTTCGCTTTATGTGTGCCGCTCGCCTACGAGTCCAATATTTCAAAAAGGTAAGGTGTCAAATACGTTTATTAATTTATTTAGTTTGATTATTTGAATCAGCCCTTTTTGGCAGCATAACATCCGTTCTGTTTCAATATCCCATTTGACCTCTAACATGAGCTATTATCAATCGTTGTCCTCTTGAAATGTTCATTAACAAACCTTTCGTAAAATTGTCAGACCAACTTTTCGAAGACGTATGATCGCTCTATGAACGTAGATCAACAAACACAATAGGCTTATTTTGGTCCCAAAAATATTCAATTTTTCTCAATTATTTTATTCTTAAATCCCTTATTTTACTTTTTTCAATCAAAACTTTTCGGTTGTTTTGTGTTCTCTTCCATCGAAGAATTCGTCTTATAGAGGTTTTTGATGAGGCAAAAATTTTTAAGCCAGCTTGTTTTAAACACAATTTGAGCTATTCTGAGAGATCCTAGAAGTAATGTTTCTTCTCGTGCTTCCATAGCGGTTCCAAAAGGTTTTTGACGGATATAATATACAAGAGTATTGTCTTCTACTTTTCATTAGATACCTCCCTTACACCTAGTTTGAAAGGTCTTATTGTTTCTAAAAAATATGCAACTTTTATTCACACTTAATTTAGCAGCTACTTCACTTAAAGACCATTTTTTTTCAATTATTTACTTTTAAGCCTCAGTTAAATACTGCGGCATTTTTGAAAATGTATTTGACAATAATTTTTAATAGCTGGTAAATTTGAATGCGACAAACGCAAAGTCTGAATCACACGATTACATTTTGGCGTTCACATTTCTGTTTCGTCAACTGTAAGTGCTCGATTAAAATCGGTTTTTAATTGTTAATAGCTATCAGTATAATACGCTTGTTGAATAATATACTATTACTCTCGTTGATTTTTTGACCTAAAAATCGACCAGAGAGTGGCTATTTTCTGGCCGGTTTAAAAAACCAGCAAATTCTGAATAAAACATTTCCTCTTTGTATTTTCAAATGAACGCCGCTACAAAGTTATTAATTAAAATGTGATTGTGGAGTAGAAAAGAGCAATAAAAAATTAAGTAAAATCCCACCGAACCTTTCAAATCTACAAAATTATGCCTCGCTGGAAGCTTCAGCAATTACATTATTGAATCGATAAGATTAGAGAGTAGAGAAAAATGCTTTTAACTTCTCATATTCCAAGAGAAATTTAATTTTAAAGTTTTACGCTGAATTTCCCATTCATTTATTACATTTCATAGCTATTTGGAAATATATTAGACATTGAATGAATGACTGAAGAATCTGCTTTTTTACTTAAATTTTAAATGTGCGGTATTTATCATCAATTCAATAAGTAATGACTTATTGGTAAAAATTAAGGATTTTAATTTAAAGTATAGTATAGACCAGAATTATTTTTTGTTATTTCACAATTAAATTTCATTATCACTATTGTACCTATATATATAATTTACAAAGAAAGCGGCATCCAGCCGTGCAACGAACGTCAAAAAACACAGTTGTCAAATTGCAAAATTAAAATATCGTACGAGGATAGTTCACGAATTATTGTCCCTAACATGGTTGGCGTTGAATGACAAATGCAAATTTCCCTTTTATTACAAAAAAATGTAAGAATTTAAAAAAGTTATGACTCGTGTTAATTTTTAATTTTAAGATACACACTGCACCTTTATTTTTGTTTTGTTTTAGGTATTCCTGGGTATGGAGATTTTTGGAATGTGCATAAATGTCTTTCTTAATCAGGGTGAGTTTCAAAGCCCACCTGTATTGAAGCTGGAGACTTATTGTACCCGAAATATGCATTACAACTATTCTAGATTGAAATAGATGGGAAAAGGCCTTAAAGGGACAATAAGTATAAGAATATTAGAATTAGAATGATTTGTCCTTGGATTAATAAGTCAGTATTAGGGTTATTTAAAACAATTGTGTTTATAAATTAACTACTTTGACTTTTTATTAAAACTACATCCGGTTTTTTAATAACAAAAACATTGTCATGTGCTATGCTGGTTATCATATTATATTTTTATTTTTTAGTAATTCAGTGTGTGATATAGTGCTTGTTATGTTCAGAATATGCAGTTAGAAAATTATGAGACACATGTGATTACAAGGTAATTCTAAATAAATTAAACTTGTTAAAAATGTGTTTTATTTTTCAACTAATTTTATTTTTCATTTAAAACAAGTGATATTTTCCATTTTTCAACATTTGCCTACAACAAAAATTTACTAATCTTATTGTTTAGTAGTTGTCAAATAGGAAAATGTTACTTCAAATTGCTTCAAATATCTAAATTATCAAGCCCGCTAATTTTTAAATCGCTTTGCTTAGTAGTGTTCTACTTTATCGACTGAAACTGACAGGTGTAGTTCAACCGTAAGCGCTTAGCGCACTACTGTCGAGGACGAGAAAACTTGTTACCAACTATTTACATGGAATCCGACCATATATCTATGATCCGACCCCCGTGAAGAACACTGACATAATTTTTAATGATACTTTTCACATCACTGTGCTGAGTCTTGATTTGCGACGGTGCCACGTTTAAGTGTCTTTTGGGATGAATCCTACTTTCTTGAAGGACGGAACACTACTCATTCATTAAACTTGCCTGCAGATAAACTAGGGTCGATTAAAAGAAGTATTAAACTCGCCTGGAAAAGGATTGAAGCAAAATAATAATCGAATGCAATTTAAAAAAATTATTTATTTTAGAACATCTTAATCATAATATAATTAACACTAATATAATTGGACAAACACAGAAATATTATAGAAAGCCAATTCCATACATTAAAAATGGGTGTCAGAGTTCATGTGTATAACGGTGCTGACTCGAACAGGACCAGTGCTAGTTTTTTATTGATCGAACAAATCGTTCACATGCTGTTTCAGTCATACATTTTTAGAGATGATTCTATATAAAAAACGACGAAAATAATTCAAGTAAGGAAAATATGGTTCTAAAAGTCCTTATTAAGGAAGATATGGCATAAAATATGAATAAGTTGATTTTCGGCAATCATTAGTGCTATAGTCACGAGATTCTGCTTGTGATCTGACATCTTATTTGATTTAGTATCATTTGCTACAAGTAAATTTAATCTGGGGAGTGCAAAATAGAGAACAGTTGCGTTTCGCTCAGGAATAATATGTTCGATATTTTTTTACATTTTGTCAGCCGAGACTATGAATCGTTACTTACAATTAGACATAAAAACTTTCATGTTACCATTTTAAAATGGCTGCAGGTAATCCTGATTTTTTATTAATTTAATTTTACAAATTGAGTTGAGTAGCTTCTTCATACTCCATTCAAAGAGAAAGAGGGCTCTACTTTTACAAACAAGTTTATAATTTTTTTGTCAAATTTGCCTGATTATTTGTAAGTCACATGAGTTTAAAGTAATCCTTTAGCTAGTGATAGAAATAAGGATAATTATTGGGCTGTGTTGTTTTACAATACGTAGGTGGTTTAGCAATACTTCCTATGTGCATTATTTGCGAATATTTATATTTAACAATTAGGCACTAATGGGATACCCTGCATAAAACATATAACACGCATATATTACTTGTATAAAATTGGTATAAAACTCTTATAAAACTCTTATAAAACTCGTATAGAAGTTAGAAAATAAAAAAAAATCTTCAGTGTTGTATGTTTTCTAACAGAAGCGCATTTTTAAACACCATGTATGTAGGTACTCTTCCATTTAAGGAAATTACAATTTTTGTATGAAGAAATTTAACACAAAATTATCAACTATTTATTTGAGTTAAAACATTTTTAGAAAACGTGGGTAACGTTTCATTAAGGTTAATTACAAGAGACGTTTATTTTTCCTGTTGGAAGAAAATTTTCTAGTTTAATAAAAATGGAGGTTTTTAACTTGTTCCTTGGTAACTATTTATTACATAATCTTCCACGAAAGATGTCCGTATCCTTTAAATTGGAATTTACGCGAAGTACGGGGCAGTCCATGTAATAAACTAACAAAATAAAACGATCGTTACTATTTTATGGATTAGGTAAACTTTAAAAGTTTCTTATCTGACTGCGAAACGTGGTAGAATCCGCTACGTCATAACCATTACTTCGAATTTCGAATACATATTATCTATAAGTATCAATAAATAAAGAATAAGTAAATTGTTAGGTGTAATAGTATATAACGTAACAAGAGTTGTAAGTTACCCCCATTACGCACAAAATGAAAAAATTTACGCACTCACCGCGAATACAATAATATTTTGTTACAAAAATTGACAATATAAATGACAAGACGTTCATTTCCATATCATGCTAAGAAAACGCGACTTATTTTTTGAAAAATTGTATAATGTGTTGCCGACATTTAGGGGCATCATTTTTTTAATCCAAAATGTATCTCGCTAATTCTAAAAGTTTTCATGTTTTTCAATAACTAAACTTATGCAAATAGACCAAATAAAGTCGAACGTAGATAAAAATTTGATTGCAATTTGATTAAACTAAGAAATTTAAATGTCCTTATCAAAACGCACGTGTATGTTATGAGATCTCATTACGTGCATGTTATTGTTAAATGTTATTTACAAGGAATGTTGACAGTGCGATTTTTAACGTTTACTGACATTGGCATAGAAAAAAAATATTACCTATATTCCCATAATGTTAAGAGTCCATTAAACCCCCATTAGCTGTGTTCTTCTTATTGTAATTGCACCCTACGTCGCTTTTTTGCATAATATTAATGGTTAACTGCAGGGGGAAGGGGCGGAATGAAGGCGCGGAAAATAGACGCATTCTTTTATTGCTTTGATATGACCTATAAACTGATTGTCATAAATCCGGTTGGTTAAACAAGTATTAGAAATTAAAAATTTAAAAAACCGACTTCAAAAACGTACCCCCTTACTAACAAAAAAAGAATCATATAAATCGGACAAGGTGGTAAAGCATTATCGCTAAGCATACATAAAAAATGAAGAGTTTGAGGATTTTCTCATGGACCCAATTATTAGATTTTGACTAAATGTATATGGGACCACCCCTAAAGTATCCCCTTTCTAACAAAAAAAGAATCATATAAATCGGACAAGGTGGTAAAGCATTATCGCTAAACATACATAAAAAATGAAGAGTTTGAGGATTTACTCATGGACCCAATTATTAGATTTTGACTAAATTTATATGGGACCACTCCTAAAGTATCCCCTTTCTAACAAAAAAAGAATCATATAAATCGGACAAGGTGGTAAAGCATTATTGCTAAACATACATAAAAAATGAAGAGTTTGAGGATTTTGTCATGGACCCAATTATTAGATTTTGACTAAATTTATATGGGACCACCCCTGAAGTACCCCCTTTCTAACAAAAAAAGAATCATTGAAATCGGACACCGTGTTAAAGAATAATCGCTGAACATACATAAAAAAAATATCTCGACGAATTGATAAACTCCTCCTTTTTAGAAGTCGGTTAAAAATGGCTGCCACTACAATTCGTGCAATGTTGTCACATAAATGCTAGCTTGGTTTCAATAGAGGATTTCGGACTCTATTATTTATCATATACCTTATCGCAAAAATCAGGTCAAAGATATCTGACCTAATATTTATTCAAACTTTTAAAAACATAATATTGTTACGTTTATTTATTTTAACAACAGTTTATTTGTTAATAATTTATTTGAATACTTATTTATTTTAAAACAGTACTATTATAATTTATATATATATATATATTTCGAATGTCTTTAAATTGTTCACTATTTATCTTCACAACTGTTTGTATACGACTGACTGCACGGTGTTCCTTCACCAATATTTATATATAAATTTAAAATTTTGGTGAAGTTACACTTGTTTGGTCTTAAGGGGTTTAATTATGTATGATAATCGGAAAAGTTGAGCCTCAAAGGCCAGATAAGACAGAGAAGGACTTGGAGGATTAGAGCAATACTGAATAATGAAATGGCTCACATTACAATATTTTCTCCAGTTTGAAACCCGGAGCCTTCTATTTTAATAACAAAGGATTGCCATTTAAAAAATATTATTTGTTTGATGTTTCCCATAGGTGGTTCCTTTTAGAGGTAAATTGTCCTCAAATTTTTATTGTATAACTTTTTTTATTATTGAATACATTTTTAGGGAGTCAATGATGATAGTTTTTTAAAATAAAATGAATTTTCATTAAACACTCAAGTACTCTTCGCGTTTTTATGACATATTTTATTTGCACGCCATTTTCAAACTCTAAAAATAATTTAATATACCTTGTATAATGAAACATTCCTTACAATATGGTAATTTCCTTAAGTTATTATAATGACTGACAGCTCAGCGACTATTAGAATATTAGGTAAATCATATTAAATTTTCGGTGAGCTGCTATGAAAGGAGTTCACAATACTGGCTGTCATAGAAATGAATGGCCAAAAGAAATATAACGAGAATATCACACAAAAGTTTTTTATATCGTTCCCTTTACTATACGTTTACGCTTGTTGGATTTGGAGACACGAGCGCTTATTATTTGTTTAACAAATGAATAGGTTTTTGTGTAAGTGAAATTTACACCCAGCTAAATATGAAGAGTGATTGGAATATTATATTGTAAACTATTTCTCTGGGTTGAATTTTTAAATAAAGAAAATAAAACACCGATAACCAATTTAAGCAAGACTTTATCATAAAACGGCCACTAAACGAGTGAAAACATATCAATACAAATTGTCTCAACGAGAATCAGGTATGCGTCCCTTTTTCAAGTGTTCCCGTCTACGATAATATCTTAAAATAATAAAGTCATCTTTTCTTCATCTCAGCATTATTCCAGAGAAGCATAACATCAACTTGTGATATTTACGGTCAGCGGCGTACATAGCCGTTCACAATATCAAAAATTATTTGAAAAATTACGACCAAATCTCAAATATTATACATGGATATAAATAATCAACTGACAAATAAAATTACAACTTATTTCTCTCTTAGTTTTAAAAAGTTAGAAAGTAAAATAAACCATAGGTCTGGTTATTCCAATACCGTGTAAATCTTCGTCCAGTCTAAATGATCTAAGGCCGATAACGATTCTTCCTACAATTTCCAAGATTCTAGAAAGAATAATTAAATCATAATTGAATCACCATACAGTGTTTTCAGATACAGTTGGTGTTGATTGGCGTATGTTGCAATAAAAGATGATTATCATTGGTTGATGTATTATAGCGTTAAATAATCTTAACAATTAATTTTTGTTTGTTTTCGAAAGAACTTTTTGTTGATAAATTATTTATTTCACAACTGAGTTATATACTTACTGGCAAACCATATCTTAAAAAATGATAACGCGCCTAGGTAATATCTCAGGAGTGGTCTGGAAATATCCACACATTCATTGACAGTGACTGATGTTTCCAAACTTTTAAAAAAAGTTTAATTGTTTTACAAATTCAAAGTCTACATGCCAGGTAAACTTTTCAATAAAAAAACCAATTCAGATATTTTATAACTACGTTCCAAGCATTATGGTTTCACTTTAGTTAGTTCAGTGGTGGTACAGTCGCTTGGTAAAAAACGGATATTTAAATGTGAATTAAATTATATCCATTCTGTTGACTGATAGTACATACTTATCTATTCTGTAGTTTGCGAAAAAATAGATAACATACACGTTAATGTAGAAAAATATTTTTTTGCTGTTATTGGCAAATTTTAAAATGATATAGTTATTAAACTGAAGAATGAGGATCTCGTCCTATGCACCTCCGATAATGAGTGAATCATATTTAAAGGGCTAATCGATCATGAATATTTTTCTTATCTTCATGAAAAATCAGTGGTTTTCTTGAAGACAAAAATTACCTATAACAAATTTATTGAGTTCCAGTAAATAAAAACGATGTATACTTTTAGTAGAGTGAATAGTTTTTATCTGAGAAGACGTGTGTGAAAAATAAGGATACATGACAAAATGCCGGATTCTATTTGTTACTAAAATATGTAGTGTGGCGCTCGAAGTGATATGTATGTAATGTGAGACACGAAAGCCTTCTGTGTTAGCTTATTTATACCTTCAAATATTATGACGTGAATAGTTTGTTTTGCCATTGGTTAGACGTTTAGGGGTTGCTTCACGCGATTGCTTAAAAGTATCGAGAGAAAATTATACCATATATGAAGTTCAGTGAAATGTGCGCGCTGTTTGTCTTTCAATTTGATTGGCTTATGAAGTCAACTGTAGGAATTCATGTTTGGTGCCCTGCAGTAATAGATGAAAACTGATAATATCGTTTGTTTTGTTTTATGTGCTTCACGTCGCATTCAAGTGTGAAGTCAACGTTTTCGAGTTGAACAATATTTTGACCTTGCAGTTCGTTACGAATTTCTGTCGTATTTTTAAAAAGTGAATGATTTTAGAAGTTTGAATTATTGGTATGCGACGGGACCGGCTTTTGATATCGTTAGTGTGGTCATCTTAAAGGTAATAATTTAAATTTATTCGATATTATTCGCATATGAATAACTATAATTCAAGTGAAAAGACAACCGATTTTAACATAAAGCCATCATCGGATCTACAAATTAAAGAAGAGAACATATGTTATGTATTAAAATACATATAAAACAATTATTGTACAATATTACTATAATATATTGTATACGCTTATACACATAGGTTTTACTTATATAATTTTTTATACAGTACGTTAACTTTTCAATCCTGAATCCAGGAGAACGGTGTGGAAAAACAATGGTATTGGATAGAGAAAAATAGTGCGATACCTACTATAAAACTACCGCGGAAGAGCTATAACCATGATTTTGAACATTTAATCACGCCGGCAGACAGGCAAGTCTTTGATTGACAATATAATAAATTCTCTGATTCCTAAAAAAGTACTTGAAATAAGCGGTGTTCTCTTAATTTTAAAATTAAAACGTATTTTGCGAACAAGAAATATTTCCAAATTGTCTGGCACAATAATAGCTTTAGTACTTCTTAAATTATAGCTATGCTTCAACAAATGATTCAAAATAAATTACTACCAAGTCAAGCGAATTATGAAAAATATTCCGCGTATATAGATGTTTTTCCGGAAGAAATCAAAGAATCGAACCAGTGGTATCGGTACCTCATAGGCCGTTAAATGCGGATCAGGAACTGCTGGATTTAATGATCTGCGATGCAGTAGAACTCCAATAACTAGAGAGGATTAGTAAGATTTTAAAATATAACAGCTACAGAAGTTTTAAACTTCATCGGGCCAATGGAATGATTCTCGATTACCAATATTTTTGAATGGAGTTTTGTGAAAGAAAAAGTGATGGAAATGGCGAACGGCAATGAACATTTTGTTAGAAACATTCCTCTCATGGACGAGTCGTCATTTTTAAGACACGGACGCCATAATCCATCTATTAGTCGGTATAGGTCCAGGGACAATCAACATCATGCTTACGATAGCCGTACACAGTATACCCACAAAAATTAAATGTATGGACAGGAATACCTGAGGACAATATTGCGGGAGTAATTTTTTATTGATTGCATCCTCATCGCCCAAAGGTATTTGCAACTGCCACAGAAAAACATCATTCCCGCAGTGCATTTTAAGCATACCCTTTAATTCTATTTGGTTCCAGCAGGGGGATGTCCTGCACATAATTCCATTCTCTTAAGGTAATGTTTATCGGAATTGTTCCCAGGCCGTTTGATTACGGGATTTTACAATATTCCATGGCGAGCTAGATCGCCTGATTTTTTATGGTGAACACAAAAAGTAAATTGTATGGTTTTCTAGAGCAGAGTTGAGAATTCCTATCCACAATACGTTGAGATATATGAGCCCTGTAATGCTTTCCAACATAGATAAATTAATATTTAAGATAAACCGTTTAAATGCACGGCACTGGTAACAATTTGTTAGTTCCTAAGTATAATATTTGGAGAAGAGTATATGATAGCAGCTGAAGTTCCTCAGAGATCTGTCTTGGGTCCTCTACATGGAATAACGTATGGAAGCAACGCATAATATTAATCCCATTGCCTCTACGCAGATGACAGCAGTCATAGTCACAGACAGAATGGAGGAAGGCCTCATAATTTCGATTAACATCATTCTGGAACAAATCAGCGAGTGGATAAAACAAAATAATCTCAAACTAGCATTGGAAAAAACAGAGACGGTGTTACTGATGGGTGGGAAAAACTATTATACCAAAAAATGGTACAAAGTACCTGGGAGTAACATTAGATAGAAGATTGTCATATAAGGAACACTTATAGAACGCAGTGGCTAAAGCAGAGAAGGCCATGGACTCGTTTATAAGACTTATGCCTAATAAAGGGAAAGCTACAGAAACAAAGAGAATACTATTGAGAACAGTAGTTCATTCCTACTTTATGCATCAGAGAATTGGAAAACTGCTTTTTATAGAAAATTGAACCGAAAAAAAGCTAGCACAATTGCAAAGAACGATGGCGATCAGAATGTATAAAACAATATCTATGGAAAGCAGCCTCGTTATCTCCGGAATTATACACATAGACTTGCTGATTAAAAAAAAAATGTGAAGTTCAAGGTAAGAGCACAGCTGAAAAGAAAGAAGCTAGGATAAAAACTTTAGACACATGGCAGAGAAAATGGGAAACATGTGAAAAAGGAAGATGAACGTACACACTCATACCTAATATTGAAAAATGGAATAAACGGAAACTAGGGAACGTCACATATTACTCTAACTGTATAATTGGTCGCGGCTGGTTTATGGAATACCTGAATAGATTATATCTGACTGAGCAGCAAGAATACATATACTGTCCGAATGTGGATACACTAGAGCATCCCTGTTTAAATGCGGAGGATGGAGAGAGATCAGGCTAGACCTAGAGAAACGTATTGAAATTATGCTCTCTAAAGAAAACATTGTAGATGTCATGACCATTAACATAGAGCAATGGCAACAGATGGTAACATGATGTAAACGATACTGGGACAAAAGGAGAGAGATTTGGGAAGGAATATATAAGCATACCCTAACAATTTGTTGAGAATTACCTGCGACCATCCTTACATACTATTGCTGGAATATTTTATAGATAGGTTTGAAAACTGTGTAGATAACCTCGTAAAAAATAAAGATATTTTATAATATAAGTTCCATAAATAAGTAAGTTTAGGTTGAGGTTGAGTAGATTGTTAAGTCCACTGAAGTGATCTTAACAATTTATTATTGGGTATTAGATTTGTTTAAGGACTTTGTTAATCATTTTGCATCGACTTTCAATTATTCTTTTTTAATATATTTGTAACAAAACATGTCTGTCTCGGGCAAAGCTAAGTATTCTTGTTCAGTTCCTATTTGTTTTATATATTTCTAATCCTCAGAGTTGCTGCTCTTCAATAACTGGCTTGAGTTAGCTAATACTAACAAATTATTAAATTTTTTATTTATAACAATTTTGTTTGGTTGAGGTTAGGAACTTTCTATCAAAAACTGAACATTCTATTTATAAAAAATTACTGATAACTCCGTAACAATCGCCATGTTAAACGACGTACACCACAAAACAGTTTGTGAAGTATTGAAATTTGTTCTGCGCTATTATCGTTGACTGCAGGCTGCAATATCTCCCCCTCTCTGCAATATCTCTCATGTTCAAATACATATTCAACATAATTTTTTCTTGGATATAGTGAAAAACTATAAAGAGCAACAAGAAGAATAATATTCATATGAAGCGAGAATAAGAGAGAAAGCAGAAGAAGATGTTAGCAATCCCATGATGTCGACCGATCTCATCCGTCGACTACGATACACAAACAGAGTAGGATTCAAAGCGTGCTCTTTCTTTATAAAGCTATCTTAGTTTTTGCTGTTAATCGGCAATGTCCTAGAAAAATTTAAGCTGAATTTGTATAATTAAGCGTTTCATCCTTATTTTGCCTGGTGCCTTGGCTAACGTACTGTATGTATTTCAATATTTAACATAACGTGTTCTCTTCTCTAATTGTATATATGATGATGGCTTAATGCGGAAACAGGCTGTCTTCTAATGGCAATAAAGTTATGTAGCTATTTCTTACCATATAATTATTATTTTATTGTTGCGTTTACATTACATTGCATGAATAAAGTTTACGAACAATTCATTTAATCTATTGTACTCATTCCACCAGTAACTAGTGTTTATCATTTATTATCAGCTACCGTGTTCCTGTCATATTTGCAGAGCAAATGAACCGGTAAATCTGAAAATTAATTTGATAGGTAGGGCTTGTGTTAGTCGATAAAAAATTTCTAATAAAAGATAGCTTTCATAGCATATTGTAAAAGACAATAATAGCTATTTATGAAACCAGTTACATAAAACGGCATTTCGTAACGTGTTACATACAATATTTTTTCTAATTTTGACTAGATTATCTATAAAATTGTGTTTTGGTAAAAAATTAATAACACCTAGGCAACCTATATTACTTTCTTGTTAGCCGCATATGAATTCATTTCATTTACAAATAGAAAATCATATAAATTTATTCTCAACGAATTGTAGTGTGTTTATATTGCTTGTTAAAATTGTTTAGTTTTCAAGAAAGTGGGTTATTTTGTCGTTTATTGTGTTTTAATTATTTTGTGCTGATTTAAAATGGAAAATAACCAAAACATTATTACTTGGTTCTAAGTTTAACCAAATTCTATTTTTATAATATAAACTTTCAATAATAATGTATATTGTGCCCCGGAGGAAAACAACACTATGTCATTCTAGACAACTTTTCAGTAGAGCAGATTGAATGTTCTTTGAGCACTTTTAGGGTTCCAAAATTACATAATATTATATTTAGAAGAGAAATGAATTTAGACACCAATTTATTGTCACAATATTTATGTATTTTTTACTAACTTTCTACTTTTATTTTAAGTTGTTTTATGTCGACATAGTAAAGTTTCCCTCCGAGGCACATATTTAGATTTTAAAACCAAAAAAGGTTTAGTTTTATACGTTTTCTATTCATAATGAATTTTTCGCAGCCAGTTTTATAATGTTCAACATTATACAACTGGTTGCGTAAAGTAGATAATTTTGACATTTGTCACTTTATATGTCAAAATTAGAAAAATATTATTTTTAGAACACCCAATAGGTTACTTATACATATTATAATAGTCGTACATACTGGAAAACAAGGAGGTAATATTAGGAGCTTTCTTGGACATCGATGGAGCATTTTTAGAAACACGCAATAATACCTTTGTTTGTTAGATTCTTCACAGATAAACCAGAAATAGTCTTGACCTGTGATTATTTTAGAATGAAACATTTTTAATTTCCTTATGTGCCTTGCAGCTGCCTATACCTAGAACTAATTACTAATAACAGGAAATGTACTTACTTGTTTGCAACCTTTATTGATCTGAAAAAAGAAAAAAAGGAGTTTTAAAGCATGTAAATAACAGGGTAACTAAAAAATGTATAAATTAATTAAATCATATAGAAAAAATTACTTGAAGGAATTAATTATTATTTAAAAATAGAGTTAGATTAGATTAAAATTTAAAGAAGTCGAACCACTGCGATCTTTACAGATTCATTGAGGGACTCCGTTATTTTTTTTTTAGCTTTTTTATTAAACATAGTAGCTTTGATAGTAAATCTCGCATGTAGTACATGCGTCTGGCTTTTCTTCACCTAGTGTTAGAAATTTCAATCTATCCAGGCCTTCACACTGACACTGACACAGGACGTGGATTGATGTTTCCTCTTCTTCTTCACAGAACCTTCACAATGTTGCTTTTTCTGTTAGATTGGTGACACTTGTGAGCATCCTTAGGTGACAGTTTCTGCTAAAAAGACCTACTGTTTTCTTATAGATTTCTCGTTTTTGATCCAGTAGGCTTTTCGTGAAGTTGGTCTACGGTTCCATAATATGAATTCTCTGGCCTATTTCAATCTTAAATAGTTCCACTATTCCTGAAACTCTTTTTGCCTTGCACAAAGCCTAAGCAACTTCACAGAAGAGTTTCTGGCCTGACCCGGCCTTATCTGATCCTTCTTGGGCTAATTCGTCGGCTTTATCATAGACCTGGTATATTTCGTAGCCTGGTACCCAAGCTAAGGTCACTTTGTTTTGATTACTTGCACAGTGTTGAATGGTTACTAGTTTAGCCTGGAATACTGTTGCGTACTCTCCTAGACTCAGCGAAACATTATTTTGGATCTGGGTCCAAACATTCCAGCACCGGCTTCTTCCTTGGGTTTTGAATCGTCTCCAGACGGGTTTAGGCTGCATGAGAGGTCCCTGTTTCCAGGATTCTCTAGCTGGTATTTTAATTTGCTTATGGCTATATCAGTTCTTAGACTAGCATCTTTTTTTTCTTGATGGTATAGCCTCGTATGGTCAACGCTATGTACTTGGCTTATTGTGTTTTGTCCCTGCATTAACGTGTGAATGGCGAACCTAGTTTCCCGCTGTATGAAGATCTGCAGTGGTGTGAAGTTTGATAATACCTTCATTGTTGCAGTTGGAAAAGTATGCATGGTTCCTGAGACAAGCCGCAGGTAAATTGGCCATTGTACTATTACTTACCCACGCCACTAGGTTATCATAAGTATTATCACCCTTGTTTATACCCTAACCATATAGTCAATTTGGGGCTTAGGCCCTAGTTTTTCCTGCATATTCTTCTACAGCTTACGAGAGCTATTGTAGCGAGTTTTTCGATATGTTTATCCCACGTGATATGATTCAGAGATATTTGGCTTCTGGACAAATGGTATAATCATTTTATTTAGTACTAGTGGTCTTAGTCCTATAAATACCCGTTTTTTTTTGTGAATGATACAACTGTTATCTTTTGCGCGTTAATAGACAATTGCTCCTTTTCTCCTTTTCTGTACCAGTTGTTCACTATGTTTAGAGCCATTTGAGATCTCTCCGCAAATCGCCCACTGTCGATAATCGCTAGGTCGTCCGCATATCCTAGGCTTTCGTACCCTTTTTTGGACGTTTGTAAGTCGTCCACAAGAACTGACCACAACATAAAAAATTGTATTCCTCCTTGTGGGCAGTCCCGTGTAACTTATGCCTATATAGTTGTCTTTCTCACAGTTAATAAAATGAGCGTATTCTCTAGGCTGGAAGTAATCTATTGGCAAATTATGACTGGGACGTTCTTCTGTTCTAGAACCTTGGTTACTGACCTGGTTGAGGTATTATTAAAAGCTCCGTCGATATCCAAGGAAGTCGGTATTGCGATTTCTTTGTCATCCATTGACTTTGAAAGCAGCATGTTAAAATCGTCTATCGCTAGGTTCAGTTAACTTTCTTTGATGGTATATGCAGAATGGTTGGGATGGAGTGGATTTATTTTTAATATCTCGTCCCTGATATACAAATCTTTCAAAATAGAGTCAGGAATGAATTATAGTTTATTTAATAATTTTCTTATTCAAGATTTTAGACGTTAAATCAACATTTGATTTTTCCAAACATAAAAATCTCATTTTTGGCACATTTATAATAGACCTGCTTTATAACGTTTGTCTAAAAATCTCCCCCAAAAAAAATAGTTAAACTTTTTAAATCAAACAGATCAAAATTCTATTTTTTCTACATCTACTCGTATATTCAAAATTTCTTGGACTGAAACACGTTTGACCCTAATCGTCATGTATGTATTTATGTAAAAAAAAAGATCGTAGATTTCAACGATTTCATATAAAACATTGTAACTTATATTTTTGGTGATGCAACCCCCTCCACCCATGATGCATCCCCTCTAGGGGGTAAGATTTTTATACAGAAACGTTGTAAATCAAGTCTAATTTAAATGTGCTCAAAATAAGTTTCTTATCTCCTCTGTAGCTAGGTTTAAATGTCAGCATCTCTCAAATCCGAACTATGACAGTTCAGGATGAAAATTTTTAGAAAAATTTTAACAAAAAAATTTATAATTTTTGTGTTCGTATGTAGACGAAATCGTAGACAACAATAATTGTTTTATTAAAAAAATTGTATTAGCCCAATCGAATTAGGTGAAGAACAGGCTTGAGATTCTGAAAAATTGGAAGCAGCAATTTTCCTTCGGAATTCGTTGGAGGGGGTCTATGGTAGTCTAAATTCAAAAAGTTGGGATTCCAAAGTTGTCGCTACCTCCGCCATCTTGATTTAAAGGGTTATTTTTTGTATCTTGAATAACTCATTTATTTTCAATTTTACAAGGAAAATAGTTTTTACAAAAGTTATTTAAAATTAAATTTCCTACAATTCTGCTTTTTTTTGTACGATCGATTTTTTCGCTTTAAACCCGAAAAGAGGGGGTGAATTTTTGGTTATAGAATAACTCGTTTATTTTCAATTTTACGAGAAAAATTGTTATAAACAAAGTTGTTTAAAATTAAATTTCCTACAATTCTGCTTTTTTTTGTACGATCGATTTTTTTCGATTTATACCCGAAAAGAGGGGGTGAATTTTTGGTTATAGAATAACTCGTTTATTTTCAATTTTACGAGAAAAATTGTTATAAACAAAGTTGTTTAAAATTAAATTTCCTACAATTCTGCTTTTTTTTTGTACGATCGATTTTTTTCGATTTATACCCGAAAAGAGGGGGTGAATTTTTGGTTATAGAATAACTCGTTTATTTTCAATTTTACGAGAAAAATTGTTATAAACAAAGTTGTTTAAAATTAAATTTCCTACAATTCTGTTTTTTTTCTGTACGCTCGATTTTTTGTATTTACCCCTGAGAAGAGTGGGGGTAAACTCTTATCATTGTATTATCACGTTTCTTTTTAATTCCAGGTATCAGCAAAAAAAAACAAACAGAAAAAATAACGGTACAACATCAATAATAAACGTGACAATACAATACTTAGGTTCACCCCCACTCTTCTCAGGGATAAATACAAAAAAATCGATCGTACAAAAAAAAACAGAATTGTAGGAAATTTAATTTTAAACAACTTTCTTTATAACAATTTTTCTCGTAAAATTGAAAATAAACGAGTTATTCTATAACCAAAAATTCACCCCCTCTTTTAGGGTATAAATCGAAAAAAATCGATCGTACAAAAAAAAAGCAGAATTGTAGGAAATTTAATTTTAAACAACTTTGTTTATAACAATTTTTCTCGTAAAATTGAAAATAAACGAGTTATTCTATAGCCAAAAATTCACCCCCTCTTTTCGGCTATAAATCGAAAAAAATAGATCGTACAAAAAAAAGCAGAATTGTAGGAAATTTAATTTTAAACAACTTTGTTTATAACAATTTTTCTCGTAAAATTGAAAATAAACGAGTTATTCTATAACCAAAAATTCACCCCCTCTTTTCGGGTATAAATCGAAAAAAAATCGATCGTACAAAAAAAAGCAGAATTGTAGGAAATTTAATTTTAAACAACTTTGTTTATAACAATTTTTCTCGTAAAATTGAAAATAAACGAGTTATTCTATAACCAAAAATTCACCCCCTCTTTTCGGGTATAAATCGAAAAAAATCGATCGTACAAAAAAAAGCAGAATTGTAGGAAATTTAATTTTAAACAACTTTGTTTATAACAATTTTTCTCGTAAAATTGAAAATAAACGAGTTATTCTATAACCAAAAATTCACCCCCTCTTTTCGGGTTTAAATCGAAAAAATCGATCGTACAAAAAAAAGCAGAATTGTAGGAAATTTAATTTTAAATAACTTTTGTAAAAACTATTTTCCTTGTAAAATTGAAAATAAATGAGTTATTCAAGATACAAAAAATAACCCTTTAAATCAAGATGGCGGAGGTAGCGACAACTTTGGAATCCCAACTTTTTGAATTTAGACTACCAGAGACCCCCTCCAACGAATTCCGAAGGAAAATTGCTGCTTCCAATTTTTCAGAATCTAAAATACTAATCCGATTGGGCTATATCTTTATTTTTAAGGCTGACACTCCCTCCATATCAGACAGAGGGTTGAAAGTGATTTTTTCATTGGATAATACAGCCATAAATCAAGTTTGGTCTTAATACCTCGACACGAACTGCTCTAGGTCCAAGAGCCGAACCCCACCTTTTAGTTTTTATTTTATCAACAAAATATTTAAGGTTTATAGAAAAAGTAAGGTGTCCCAGTTAACACCCCCTGTCCCAATAAGAACTACCCAGTAGTATTTACTGGAACAAGGCGTGGTACACTATGAGACAAAAATTTAATTCATGTAAAAATGTATCCAAATATTTTATAAAATCCTAATAACAAATGAAAGATGAAACGATTTTACAAAAATAATAGAAAAATACCTAAATATTATATTTACTGTAATCAAAATCAAAAAACATTTTTTATAACCCTCTCTGTTCTACCACAGTAGTTTAATTATGGTTTACAAACTAATCTTCTATTTTTAATGGCTTTGTCCCACTATAGTGTGATGTTTGTTTATTTTAAACAACAGTTTATTTGTAAATAATTTATTTAAATATTTCGAATGTCTTTGAATCGTTCACTATTTATATTCACAGTCCAATACTTTATTATTAGCTGTCTATATATCACCGATTCCCCCGTTGATCCTCCACCAATATTTATATACAAATTTAAAATTATGGTGAAGGTTCCAGAATGCTCCTACGCCAAACTAGAAATATCTCGTTATATTTGGAATAAACTAGAAACATTATCCCGTTCTTTCTCGAATAGTAATCGAAAGCACCTCCGCCATAGTCGTCACATATGTTTGATCTTAAGGGGTTTAATTATGTATGATAATCAGACAAGTTGAGCCTCAAAGGCCAAATAAGACAGAGAGGGACTTGGAGGATTAGAGCATGACTAAATAATGAAATGGCTCACATTAGAATAGGTATACCATGTCCTATTATATACCTCTTTTTTCTATTAATTTCTAGAGAAAAAAAATCAGTAAAAACCAAAAAAATTAAGCAGAACAATTTTTAAAATTAATTCGAATTTGAATACAATAAAATAATTATATAATTATCCAAGAACCCATGCGGGATCCTTAGTGCTTTGCACCGAACTGCCCTATGATAGACGATACTGAACATACTTGTATTTGTGACAATAGATTCATTTTTGTATTAATTAAAAAAACTAATGTGTCTGACGTATTTTTTTTAAGTACATATTTTATTTGGCACTGTTTTTTCATAGCTAAATGCGTATGATCTAAGTTTTAAATATTCGATCCAAATTAATTCTCTAGCTCAAAATGATAAAATTGTATCCATACCTATTATAATAATAATAATAATAATAATAATAATAATAATAATAATAATAATAATAATAATAATAATAATAATAATAATAATAATATAACTTTATTCATGTAGGTATACAAATACAATATAATATAAATAATTTTAGAAACAATTAAACATTATTTACAAGAATAAAGTAAGAAGCAATAAGTACTTGTTTCGCTGTACACAATATACACTATTATCTAATTATCCTAATTACATGAATTAATTATTCTAATTACTGTAAAAAAAAAAAAAATAAAATATATATATATATAATTATATTTATTTAATAATAGAAGAAAATAGATAATGTTAATGTTATATCCAAGTAAGTATGTCTAATCTGGCTAGTTTTGTCAAGTCATGTAAGTATGTATAATCCGGGTAAGTGTTTCTTATTTTGGAAATAGCAAAATTATAATTTTTTTTTTTTTAATAACATTTCATAAGTTTTTTTTTTTTTTTTTTTTTTTTGTTAATAGATTTTGGAATTTAGGTAAAACTTATCCTAAATTATTAGATATGAATTGTCTGTGGTTTTCCATTATAAACAACTTCAGCTTTGTTTTAAACAAATTTTTATTATTTATTCTTTTTAGTGTTTCAGGCAAAGTATTGTAACATTTTAAAGCGACATAAGAGTATGCTCGTTGAGAAATTGATTTTTTAACTATTATTGGGTAAGTGTGAAGATTGTAATTTCTAGTGAAGTGGTGGTGTTCGCGATTGGTAGTTTTTTTATTTCCAAAATGGTATTTAACATTGGTACTAAAAAAGAGAAGTTGTTTGACATCAAATACTTTACTCTCTGCGAATAGATTTTCGGTTGGATATCTATAGAGTTTGCCCATTATTAATTTTAGAAATCTTTTTTGGATTATTTCTAACGGTGTTATACCAAATCATAAATTTTGCTATTTTACCCTTATAAGGTACTGTTAAAAGGATACTGAAACCAATAACGTTTTAAATAAAGTTTTATTACTATGTTTTCATTTTATTTTTATTTTCCCATTTGTTCTAATTTTCTTGCCCTTTAATGAAATTTTCGTGCCAAATTTCCCATCTTTAATACAAAATTACTTTTTTTATTACTTAATATGTAACACTCATTGTTAAACTTTTTAGGGCTAATGATAGCTCACTGTAGCCAAAATGGGTGGCTCTTTATTACCACCAACCCTTAATATTATTAAAGTCTATGGTAATTACTTCGTTTTTCTTTCCTTATAATTAATTTAATTATAATCTAACCACAATTTAATTATTAACGTCACTATTATAAGCGGACACGCTTAACATCTTGTCTCACTACTCAAATAATAAATTGTGTAATCAAATGCAGGAAACAAAGTTGGTAATTCTCGCCACATATTTACGGTCCCGAAATTAAATTAAATTTAAATCCCTCGCACCGTATGTGGGATTTATTTATCAGATTATAATTGTGTAGGTATCTGCAATCAATTAATCCTATAATAAATTGAAAGCCTGCTTTAATATAAGAGTCTTAATATACTCTAATTAAAGTTATTTTTTTTAGTAGTAGTGGTACTGCGAAAGCTGCTGTGTAGGTGTCACCTGTTCAAATAATGTTTGTCTTATTATTAATATGGTTTCAATGAAAGGAATAAATTTATTAATTCTTAAACCGGCAATATGATATAAAAATTCTGAAAAGAGTCGATTTGTAAATTTAATCGTTAATAATGCAAGAATAATTTTTTAATTAACTAGCTAGTGTCTTCCCAACCAGACCCGACGAGAGCGTATTCAGTAGGTAAAAATAAGTAGAAGAGTTCATATCATAGATATATAATCAAGACAGGGATATTTACAAAATTTCTGAAGCCAACACGTTAGCGTCCTTGACAGAAATTCAATATTCCGTTTGAACATTCATCCCAAGTTTACGATCTTTTGTAAATACATTAGCTTGCAATAAATACTGTTTGTCTATTAATTATCGGAAGAAAATTTATGTCTGGCAACAGCGCATTTACGTTTGACGAAATTTGTAGAGAGGGTCGTAAATTGTTTCATTCATAAAAGTGCTTCGTGTTTGGTTGGTTGCTGTTATTTTTTTGGAAAAATTGTTTTTTCGGAGTTTCAAAAGATACTGACGTGGTTCTATTGTGTCTTTCTACCATTCCGTCGGATTGTGGGCGAAGAGGCATAGTGCGTCTTTTTTTGATGCCTAACAGCTTCATCATTTCTTGCCATAATTCGGATTCAAAATTTGGTCCTTGGTCAGAATGCAATTTCAGAGGGACTCCATGTCTCGCTATGACGTTCGTCATAAACGTTTCTGCTACTGTCATCACTTCCTGATTAGGAATGGCCGCTATTTCGGGCAACTTTGAGAAATAGTCCATAACAATCATCAAATATTTGTTTCCACTTTCTGTTAAGGGAAGTGGTCCGAGGATATCTATGGTGATTCGTTCGAAAGGCTCTTCGGAAAGATACTGTGACATTTTACCTCGACTTCTCGTTTTGGGCCCTTTTCTGCCATTGCATAGATCACATTTCTTACACCAATCTTCTACATCGCGTCGGCAATTGACTCAATAAAATCTTTCCCGAACTCGTGCCAGCGTCCTTCTAGTACCAAAATGTCCTCCTGAACGGCTGCTATGGAGCTCCTCCAACACACTTCTGACATGCGATTTCGGTAATACCACTTGGTGAACTACATGTAATCCATCGGGGCTCTCCCACTTCCCGTTCAATAGGCCATCGTGAAGATACAGGGAATCCATTTAATAATTCCACTATATCTGGCTATCTCTTGCCAAGTAGGTCTGACTCCATTTTTGAACCATTCTCGGACAACCTTCAAGTCATTGTCTTTCTTCAGAGTCTTTCTCAGGCTTTCAAGTGTGACTCCGTCTTCGCAATCCTCTGGCTTGATGGTGCTCGCCCCAAGACTAACTTCTTCAACTGGCTCCTCTCGCTCTTCGAACGTTTTACAATATTGGCATTGTCGTTCTAAACAATATTTAACACCTAAATCATTTAGTACATTAACGATTAAATTTCTCAACTATTAACGACAAATCCAACATCACTGGAAATATTATTCACTACCAAAATGCTACATTAGACTTAAAAATAGTTAAATGGGACTAGGGGTCATCTTAAAAATATGACACATGAGTGTATACTGTATTTATCAAAACAAATAAATAATAGTGATCTATTTATGGTCGCTAGGAATAAAAACGAGTAAAACTCTGTTATTTATTAAAATCAATAGTTATCCATAAGTAATATACCCCACGAAGAGCTCTTGGTGACGTTTTCGGGTTTATTAAAATCTACTGTAATTTATACACTCCTAAACCTCGTTTAAATTAGTTTTAGATAAAGTTATGTACTCATACCCCCCCTCCCCCCCTCCCCCCCTCCCCCCCCCCCTCCCCCAATAAAATAGAATAAAAATAGTAATATAAAAATAAGTGAGCAAAAACTTGCGGTTCTTCTTCCGGCTGGGAAAACTCTAGTACACGGTTGATGTCCTACTATTTCTGCTTCGTTAGCAACAAACAAATCGAACTGCCTGTCATAAAAGTATCTTCTAGCAGGTTGCTAGCCCGTCAGAAGAAGTGCTAGTCCGCCAAAAGCCCGTCACTAGGAGTATTGGCGCGTCACAAGAAATATAGGCGCGTCACAAGAAGTATAGGCCCGTCACAAGAAGTATTAGCCCGTCACAAAGAGTATTGGCCCGTCACAAGGACCCTACAGAAAATGTATAAAATAAAACACAACGATAACTATTTATCCCTGGTTAATAAAGAAGTTAAAATTAAATAACCAGGTACCTACATAGCCTTCTCGTGAAGCGAGGTCTAGAAATAGGTAGTAACTACTCAACGTTTACCAGTTAAATTAAAGTTCAGCTTATCAATTTATGTAGGTAATCTTCAGATTTACACAGCAACAAGATAGACGGCTCGTAAAGCGAGTTCTACCCAACAATTACATTTAATAGGCAAATTACACCCTTTCAAAATACTACCCCTTAATAGTCAATCCCATATGCTGAAAATATATACAATGAAAAGAAACATAAATTAGGGTTAATAATCGTCTAGTTACCTATAAATGCTGACTAAAATCAAACTATATTTGCCCCTTAAACAGCAATAGGGGGAAGACGAAGCACCAAATCAGATCGAACTCACCTGCAAATATGTGGGCACTGATATAAAAGACGAATGCCTTACAAAAAGAACCATTACGTCGTAATTTGTGTGCTGCGAAGAAGGAACTTACCTCTGAGATCCAAAACGTGGTTAAATGTATCCTCCTAAAAGATCTTACAACATGTGGTTTACCAATAATACAACCAAATCACAAACTGTTGTAGTTTTAAACAAAGATTGTTTCGCAATATCCCAATAATGGATGGAAAGATTTCCATTAAATTTTGAACTACCTTTACTAACCCACGTGCAGAACGAATCCCCAAATTCCAAGAAGGAAGAAGCGACGTCACTTCCAAAAACCAATAATACCAACATACATTAGTGGCAAATAGATGTTCCCTCAGCGCCCTCTATTACGAAATAAATTCTTGACAGAAAGGGCTAAAAGAACCTCTAAAACGAAATAAATAGCCTAACTAAACCCAAACAGAGGTCCTATCTACCCCAAACTGAACATATATCTACAATTACCGTCGTGGCGGAAACGCTAGACAGACATCTTAAATACAGGGCAGCCACCTACTCGCGCAGTGTCACAGAAACCCCCCTTCATCTATGGAAAAATGCTCGCGAAGAAACGCCTTCGACAGTCAGTTGATAGAAATCAGCAGTCGCCTGTCGATCCAACAAACTAGGTAAGCACAGTGGTTTAAATGCATTTATACAAGGACCCGTTTAGAAATACTGAACACGGAAACTGCTGGACAAAACAAGCGCATCCCTATTTTAATGAAACACCGCTATAAGGTCAAATCTAAACGTTACAATCGGCGTCACACTTCGCACTTTTATTATAAATAGAGCTTTTACCACACATCTTGGCATTTCTCGTTGACACAATAGAATTGAATTAAATTTGGAGTTACAACACTCTGACATGTGGCGTATTCAACTGTGATTGGTCGGTGTGAATAATTTCGAAGTGGGATTATGCGCAGTGTCTTATGTTCTATATACGGTTTGTACAATCTAAGATCCTGGTGATTCAAACCCATAAGTTCCAGCGAATGTGATATGGTTCCAGCAAGATGGAGCACCATTAGACTTTTTCTTATGGACATGTGAAAAATATGCTATACAAGTCTAAACTACGCGATTTAGCTGATTTAAGAAGAATAGTAAGAATGATAATTTGCGATTACGTCGGTCACGCCTCAACTATAGGTACCTATCAAGATAATAAAAAAATGTTTTCTCTACGTTCTTGCTGCAGATCTCTAATCCATTTTCACGAATTATTCTTCTTCTGTAAACATCTCAAAGGAGTTAAGTATTTCCTTTTAAACCTTTACCCTCCTGAGTATGTTCATTTTCCGAGCGGAAATATCTTCTAATTGATTTTGATCATATTTCAAGTCTCTATAACATGATAAATCGGTTCGTCGTCAGTAAAATATTCTCCATTGGTGATACAAGTTACAAAACTAACTACTTTAAATAATTTATGCATGTTTTAATGTGTTCTCTGTCACCTTTCTCGTTACCATTTATTCCCTGATGGTCTAGAACCGACATTAACATAACGTAGTTCCGGTCTAGTTTCCTTTACAATATGGCTGACATATATAATCTTATTTCAAACGGATTTAAGAGTTTACCTACTTTTGTATAAAAAAGAAAAATAAAAGGATACTTTACTGAGGGGAATTATCCAATTTAAATGTAAACTTATCCCTGCATGATAAACAACCGAATACTGATTAAGCGAAAATGCTGCATCTCGAATTTTTTAATAATCTCATAAATTTAATTTCAATTCAGCAATAAAATATACTGTTAGCATTAAATTAGAGTTTGCTCGATCCAAGTCGAAAATTTTTACGAGAAATTCATTGCACACTAAAAAATATTTATGGAGGTATTTAGAAAAACTGTGTGGTAGGTATGTATAACTTATACATTTTGTATTAGATCATTAATAATAATTGTATATAAAATCTTCTAAATTATTGGAACATATTATTTCAATCATTATGAAAATGGAAAAGTATATAAAATACCAATTTAATGTTGTACTTATTCATTTTCGCCAATAGTTTATTAACGAATATAAAAATAGTTAATTTACTCTATACGGAGTGGCAAGTTTTTAATCAAAACGTATTATTCTTTTGAAACATTTGGTTAAATGAAAAAATAGTAGTTTGTGCAATAAGTGCGCAAAACGATACTTTTCCCACGAGCGCAGAAGTTTTTGACCCAAGCCCTTAGGCGAGTGATCTATATAAGTCATTTATTTAAATCTCAAACTAATTAATAAGGTACAATACAATACAAAACTATTCAAGTTTAAAGAAATATGGTTTGCTAAAAAAAGATCTTGATTTAAACCCTATAGCTTTTTATGTGCCTTGTGCGGCTCATACTTTAAATTTAGTTGTTACTGACGCTGCAAAAGCGTCTTTAGAAATTACAAGCTTTTTGCAATTGTACAGGAGCTATACGTTTTTTTTTTCTCCACATCGACTAACCGTTGGAAGGTCTTAAAAGATGAAATCCAAACTTTAGCACTTGAACCCTTTTCAGATACTAGCTGGGAAAGTAAAATATATGATCTTAACGTTTCTAGATACAATCTAACAAAACTATATGATGCTTTAAACCGGATGTTGCATCGTCGACGGAACATAGGAAATCCCATATAATTTTAAAAGGGCTTCCCTAATTGAATCGGTCATTTGAGAAATACCATAAGTCAGAAGAGTAAAAGTTTGGGAAATTAAAAAAAAGTTTCTTAAATCGTCTGTGTGTGAGACAAAGCATTGATTTTTTTTCTTAAATTGCAAGATTGATTTACTGTTTGATAGTATCAAAACAACTTGTACTTTTTTTTAAAGAGTCCAAAATATTTTTTTGAGTCATGAGTTATGGGGTTTCTCAAATATACGGATATTATTTTAATATATTTTGACAATAAAACTACATATTTTAATAAAATAATATGTTTATTTAACAATATTTTTATTGAATATAAAACTTCATCTAAAACTTTATCATTATCAACAGTCGGCTAGTTATATCTTTATAAAATTAAACTACGTCTTCTCATGCCAGAAGATACTGCTTTATTTTGACAAGATCATTCATCTTCTCTTTGTTAATAGGTATTTTTTCAACATAAGCCTTTTTGACAGGAAAAGTCAAAGGATGTGCAGATGTATTTCGAAATGTATTACAAGTCAGTCCATCTATGGAAGATTTTGTCAAAAGAACTCCTTCATCTTCGAAAAAAATTTTAAAATGCACATATTGACTTATTTTAGGTGATTTTTGAAATAATGTCGCCTGAGATCATTGCTACGATTAATGCTGCTACCGGTCAATATTGAAGCGCCGTGTTATGGATCAACTACTAGATCCCATATAAGATTCAATTTAGTTGGCCAGCAATCAATTAATTCATCTGTGGTAGAGCCACTGTAAATATTTTTTTACTTTTAATTGCATATGAAGGGTACAGGCAAAGAAGGCGATATGTCAAAAAAGTTAGTTTTGAGAAAAACGCTTTTAAAGGTTTAAGTGCTCTAAAAATTAATTTAAAAAAGTAAAATAGGATAAATTTCTACAACCTATTATTATTAGGGTATGTGATGTCTCTCCTACCTGACCAACGACTTAATACCTTTTTACGTGGTTGCGCGCTGACATATATCGCATTTATTGCCTATATGGTAAAAATTAAACTGGTGATCGCTCTTTTAGCCATGACAGTTTCTAGGAAAAAAAATTACAGCTTTATCACAAGATGGCCTAATTAACTAAACTTTGAATAAAATTGACACAACGCCTTCTTTGTCTGTACCCTTCATATAGTATACACATTATTTCATTAAGAATTTCTACAATTTATTGTAAGTATAACTTGACCCATATTTATCCCTTTAATAACGACCATATATTGTTTCAGATTATTTCGATATGTGGATGATGTATTCTGCTGAGCACTGGCCTAAAGCCATCGACTTAAAATCAACAATTAGTAGACTTGGAAGGGAGCTTGTGATACTGCTTGTTGAATTATATTTAACATTGCGCTAAGCTTCCATTTTCAATTCTTTATTATTCCTAGAGACTTATCTGCAAGCCGCACTGCCTTTTACTCCTGAAGACGTCTCTGCGGCACTGCCTTGGCCGATAAGAACTCTCTCCCATCTAATATTTACGTCACAGGCGTCATTTACTTCATATTCACTTCTCATTGTTGTTTCTTAGATACTCAAGCCATCTGTTACACCGCAGAACGATATTTTGTGTTTAAAAGGTAATGTATCTCTGCCGGGAGAGAACTTATTTAACTAGATTGAGAGTGACGCTCGACGTTGACCAATTAGGAAGTGCCTAAAGCCGGTGTTTTAAACCAATGACGGTGATTGCCGGGTATGGATGACCAATTGGTTAGAAATACCAAGCGTCACTCTCAATCTAGTTGAACAACTTCTCTCCTGGCAGAGTTCATTGCCTCTTTAACACAAAATATCGTTCTGCGGTGTAACAGATGCCTTAAGTGCATAAGTAACAAATTTCTGAAGAAAGGTCTGTATATAGTCTAAAAGTATGTAGTTTGTAAGTGAATCATGTAATAAAATTATCATCGTTTCAGTAGTGTTTTAAGATAAAGTATGTAATTAGAAAGTGATGTTTTCACCCAAGCACTAATCCTTTCAGCCCTACGGATCGCACAGGTATTTCCAACATTATTTAATACAGTTCACAATTTGCCAAGGTCCGTATGTCGGTCTTAGTTTGTTTATTCGAGCGGAAATATCATTAGAAGCCTGTCTTTCGGTCAATCTGCGACATCCAATTGTATTAGCTCGTGTGTCGCGTGTATAAGAGAAATCTCATTAGTCAGTGATTAGTCAGCTGATTTTGACGTTTGAAAATTTAATACAAGGAGTGTTACAACTAATGGGATTTCTCGTTAGAACGTGCACCGAAGTGTAAGCAATAAGAATCCGCCATTTTTGAAATATGTCAAAAATGTGACTTATGGGCTTTCTCAAATGACCAATTTAATTATTTTAGAGAAAATTTCTATTTAGGTTTATTAAAGGGCACTAAAACCCGCATTTAAAAGAATAACTTTAGATATTTTTTATTAGCCCGTTTACGAGTTATCGCCGATTTATTTTTAAATATTTCTTTTTTAATTCAATTTAATAGGGACAACTTATGTGTAATTATTTACCTTCGCCTTTTCATTTTCATTTGCATCATAATTATCACGATTTGCATCATAAACATCAAAATAAGATATTTTGAGAACAGAAAGCTCAACCGGTAGACCGCTACAATCTCTACAAAACTCTACCTTTAAGACACAATAGCTCCACAAGTACTGACGAACAAAAGGCTATATCTTATGCCGTCTCGTTCTGCGTATGCATTTTGTACCTATATAGTTAAATACAGCAGTTAAACTACTTTAAAAAGTACTTAAAATACTTTTAAAAGTAGAGTACAAAAAGTAGTTGTAGTGGTTATAAAAGTGCTACGCCACTGGTAAGTGATGTACGCGAAGTGAGGGAAAGCGAAGGGGATCGGGCGGTCGGACACCGGCAGGGAGTAGCATAGATAAATTAATATTAAAAGATAAACCATTTAAATCACGGCACTGGTAACAAGTGGTTAGTTTCGGCCATACTATTTGGCGTCACCATCGCACGCTACATAATTATCTGATTAACTTGACAGTTAAAGGCAGCATAAAATAAGAAAATTAAAAAGAAGAGTGTCAAGCCTAACACCGCGGCTCATTCAAATGTCCTTTATTATTTATTTACATTTTTTGGCATTCATTACTTTAAAAAAAAAACTAATATTTACAATAAAATACTGTATTTAACATAAATATTAGTTTTTTAAGTAATAAAACTCCAAAAAATATAAATTACAAATATTTACATTAAAATATTTGAAACACAGGTATAGTTTAATCCAAATAGTATAGGTGGAACTAACCACTTGTTACCAGTGCCGTGCATTTAACCGGTTTATCTTTTAATATTAATTTATCTATGGGGAGTAGTCGGGCTCGAGACGCTGATACGAGCACCTGACGAGAACATTAATTTTAGTTATAAGTTTTCATTTGTTATTTTTCTTATTTGATTAAACAAACACATTTTGAAGTTAAAAAACCTCTTCTAACCCACAAACCTTCTCATAGTTACCTACTTTTTTTAACAACTATTTTGAGTTATTTGAAGAGAAACAAATATAATCGAGCACAAATACTTTTTAACCAAATCTAGTTTGAGTACAACTATTTTTTCTGAAAAAGTAGTTAACTACTTTTGTAGTTAACTACTGCACAGCTCTGCAGAAAGGCGTTCAAACTTGTCTATTATTAGTATTGAAAAGGACATTTCGGAAGACTTAAATGTATCATATTTTAACAGAATTTGCATAAAAAAGGCAAGAAAAGCAAAGTTTTTCTAGGTTTTTTGACCGTATTATTAGTAGATATTTTTGTGTATGTACTTATGTATTTATTTGGTTATTATATTAGTACATTATTAATTTATTACTGTGTTAGGTTGTAAAACTAAGAAATAAACCAAATTTCTTATATTTTCTGTAATTTGATGTTTCTAATTCATATGATATGAAAGAGGTTGGAAAGAATTTTGCCCTTACACGGGCGGCAGCTACCATAGAAACGGCCCTGCTTAAAAACGCTCCATTTTTCTTCGAGATGAGAATATGCATTCTTAGTTTAAAAAATACTAATTAGAGATCGTACAAAGTATCTTTATAATAATAGTGTTTATCCTAATATCTGAATAATTATTACGTTAGACATTCAACATTCCCAATTTAGAGCTAAGAAGAATATTTTTTCACTGACATTTTTATATAAACTGCTACACAAATGAACAGATTCCTCATGTCTACTTTTTAAAGTTACCTTTCACGCTTCTTCGGTATTTTTACGCACATCGTCGTTTTTAAAATAGTTCAAGCAAGATCTAACTTTGAAATGAATAATTCACCCATATCATATATTGCATAAAATTGCAATTCATGTGACATCGACAGAGACTCTTTTTCTTTTTGATAAAGCTACGGAACTGTTTTATAGAATAAATTAATGTCAATATATTTTCTCCTTTTTTGGCTTGTTTCACACTCACAGTTAGTATGAATGAAGGCTTTATTTTTCTTTATATTTATGTTCTGCTCTATAAAAGGAATACTTAGTATTTAATTGTCTATTTTGCCTTTGTAGCTTGTTCTGTACATAAAGTTATATTTATTTATTGTAAGTGAACGATAAGTGAAAATAATAATTGTTTTAAGTCAAAATAAATATGCATCTTGGCATCTTACGTAAGTATCATACAGGAAGGAGAAGTAATGATGATTTTTGCACGAGTTTTAGCGAACTCCAGAGTATAACTTTTATCTGAATTTGATATTAGTATTAGATAACGGGTTTAAATATTATTTTAATATCGGCATTCTTAAAAGGAACAGGATCTAATTTTTTTACATAAACAGGGAAACTTAAGGAGGAAATGGCCCAAATATTTTTACAAGGTATATGCAAAATAGGGCAAGTGGCTTGTTTCGCAGCATATATCTATCACTAAGACCATTTTGCGTCCTCCTAAATTAATGGGTCTTTTTTAGATCGTCGTTGACAACGTCTCTTATGCTGGCTGGTGTTACTCAATACTTGCCGAATACAAATTTTCTAATAGATGAAAGCGTCGTCGGGTAATCGTAGAGGATATGTTGACTGGTCTCATATTCTTGTTCGCACTCCCTGGAGGGTGCGGAATCTGACAGCACACGATCTAAAGGTGCATCCAAACTTGATATCTTGTCAATGACTAGTAAGAATGTCTGGATCAGTCGCATATTCTTAAAGTCTACCTGGCAACTCTTCAGTTTCTTGTTTCATCCCATCTTTCCTTGAATTTCACTAGGGAATGTTTTTGCATTATAAGGACTCTACCAAATAACTCGGCAGAAAACTGAACTGCGTAACGTAAATGGGAATCAATTAACGTATAATATGCAGTTTTTACTGCACAAACTCCTAATTCATGAGAGGTAGTTCCAATGACGAGTTTTTTTAAAAGTGGATCAACATGAGATTTAATATTTAAATCCAAGAATTTTGTAGAGTCTATGGTATCCATATCTATTAAAATATCAGGAATATTACATTTACAGGTTAGTATTTTTGTTATTTTTTAATTTAATGATAGAAAATTTGCAGTGAACCATATTTTAAAAGATTTGAGGTCATTACTAATATTTGCATAAAGAATATTGATGTCTTTATTATGCCACAAGATAATAGTAATAATGATAGTTCTTTATTTCAGAAGTATGTTACAGATACATTAAACAAAATAGAGTCAAACAAAATACATAAACAATATTGTTTTAGGTCATCAAAAACTCATTTAGATTATATGGTTCCCTGTTAACTAAATATATAAATAACTCTTGATTTCTGTCAATTCATTAATTGTTTTAATATATCTGGGGAGACTGTTCAATATTTTGATAGAGTTAAAGTAGGCTCCACGTTCTGTCATTGTTAACTTGTGGTGTGGATAGACATAGTCTTGGTTTCTAATGGGATACACCGACTACGATTTACTAGTGTCGAAAAGATGTTCATTCCAGTACATAGATTGCTGTCAATGTTAATAATTTATTTTGTTTAAACTTTTCTCTACATGAGTCTCCTACTTTCATTCTTAAAATATTTCGCAGAGCTCGTTTTCGTCAGATAAATAATCTTTTAATTTCAATACAACTTCCATAAATTATAATACCATACCTAATATTACTTTCAATTGTAGAATGATATACCATTTTTAAGGTTGAAAAATATAGATATTTCTTTAATACTCTAAGACTATATGTCGCTCTACCAAGTTTTTGTCGTGTGTACTCCACATGATCAGACCAAAACATGTTGTTATCCAACACCATTCAAAGAAATTTGACACTTTTCTGTGGGGCCAGTAAAACATCATGTAATGTGAAACTTTGTGGTTCAGCAATTCGTGACCATTTATTTTTAAAAAGTAGTAGCATCATTGTACCACTTTTAACCAGTATATTCGTGTCATTGGCAAGTTGTTATAGAGCACCAGTCCACATTTTCACTTATTTTCTCTATATTATTGATATATAGCACAAATAGAATTGGTCCCAGTACGCTTCCCTGTGGAATTCCAGGACCTACATATTTATCATCAGATATAATTTGTTCTTGACCATTTTTTAATTTAACTCCAGATATGAACTCCAGATATGAACTCCAGATATGAACTCCAGATATGAACTCCAGATATGAACTCCAGATATGAACTAATTCATTTTAGTGACGTTTCTCTTACGCCATATTTGTCTAATTTGTTTAACAATATATCATAATTTAACGCATCATATGCTTTTGACAGGTCTAAAAATAATCCCAGTGGTAAGTTACCATTTTCCATAATGGTTAAAATTTGATTTGTAAATTGGAATAGGGCAGTTAAGGTTGATTTATTTTTTATAAATCCATGCTGGACGTTGTTTAGCTGTTTTGTAGTATCTTGGAGAAAGAGGGTAACATACTAATTTGTCTGTAATTTTTCATTTTAGAGTCATCACCTTTTTTTATAAATAGGGACTATAAGTGAAACTTTTAGGCTATCGGGAAAAATGCCAAATTCCATGGAATTGTTGATAATATGACAAAGATGGATGCCTATAATATCTATAATGTCTTTAATTAAATTCATGGAGATCTCATCGTATCCAGCACTATGTTAGTTTTTAAGTGTTCGTACGCATTCGAGTAATTCTTGTTTATTTATATTTTTTAATGTCATTTCTTGGGCATAGGGCTGGATGGTGGAAGAAAAAGAAATATAATTTAAATTTGATAATAAATTCAGGGCAGCATTGGCAAAAAACGTATTAAATTTGTCAGCTATTGTCATTAGATCTCCTTCAATATTGATTTCATTTTTATTTACACTTGACCCTTTAACTTCATTAACTAATGCCCATGCGCTCTTTGATTTATTATCTGAATTTTTTAACCTGTTACAGAAAGATATTTTTTATTACTAATGAGCAGATTATTGTATTACTTTCTTTTTTTCTGATTGTAAACCTCTGTAAACTTATTTTCGTTATTTTTTATTTTTTATAGTATATCCAGTTCTCTCTTGCAGTATCGTATAGTATCGTCAGCAAATAGAGTGAAACTTCCTGATATATTTAACTAACCTAAATCATTTATAAAAATTAAAAACAGGGTGAGCCCAAGAACAGAACCTTGAGGGACACCCCATTTGATGTAACTTGTGTTCAAGTCTAAAACAGTACGGACTAACTGTTTGCGACCTAAAAGGTAGGATTTCATTCAACTCAAGGCCACATCTCTTATACCATAAACTTCAAGCTTTCGCAGCAGTACTCCGAGGTTGATACAGTCAAAACCTTTAGTCAGATCACAATATACTGCAGTTACGGCCTCGTTGAAATTTATACTTGTATAGGCTAATTCCAAACAAGAAGAAACAGCATCCGATACGCTTTTGTTGTGTTGAAAACCGAATTCATTTATGTCCAGTATATTATATTGGTCTAGAAATCTAACTAGTCGAGTTTTTTAAGTTTTTCAATAATTTTTCCCAGTGGAGGAATTAGAGATATGGGCCTAAAATTAGATGGCCCAGTCAAGTCTCCTCCCTTATATAATGGAACCACAACACTGGTTTTAAGAAAAGGCGAGGAAAAGTACCTTCAGTAATACTTTTATTTATTAAAATGGATAAAACGTCTAATGTAGAGGTAAGTTAGTTTTGAAATATTTTTACTGACATTCCATTATCTTCTGATGCAATTTTGTTGCTTATGTCATTACAAAGTTTAAATATTTCTAAGGAATTTGTTACTCTTAAGAAAAATAAGTATTTAATTGGTGATGATTATACAAATTCTAATGGGTTCTATTTAGATTTTTTTGTTAGATTTTCAGCGATATTCCAATAAAATGTATTGAAATCGTTAGGATTTATATTTACATTGCATATTTTATGGGTACTTTTGCCTCTCAATTTATTAATAATAGATCAAGTTTTCATTACCTTATTTTTTGAGCTCTTAATTCTTATGATAATACATATCTTTTGATTTTCTAATAAGTGTTCTATATAAAGTTCTGTAGCGATAGAGCAGTTTAAAAATAATTCTGTTTGAGTAAATTTTGTTCTCATATTTTTTGAAGAGCCTGTTAAACCAGCGGTAATCCACGGCTTTTTGGCTTAATTTTTATTTTTTGAATAGGGGAAAGACGCAATAAAATATTTGCTTAAGTTTAAATAAAAATCGTTAAAAGAAAATATACCAGTAAAGCAACTATACCAATTAATTTTTTTACATAATTAATTAAATTTTCCATAATTAGATTTATTAAACAATCGACCATGACGAGAATTAGTCTTAGGAAACTTGCACTCAGAGGTATCGAAGTTAAAACGGCTTCATGATCGAATAGGCCGCTGGGATTCACTGTACACGATATATTAGCAAGTTAGTAAGGAGTATAGAAATAGTCAAGTAACGTTTCGGAACATTCTGTTGGTTCCTTAACATGCATATCTAAATTAAAGGTAATTAATAAAGTTTTAAACTAATATTACTATAATCATCATCATTGAGATAATCTATATTTCAAAACTATTTTAGATGATGTAGAAAATCTACTTAGCAAAGATTCCAAATTGTTTAAAAAAACTGAAACATTTGAATTTGATGATATATAGATACAAATAACATAAATATTAAATTTAAGAATAGAAATAATGGAAAACTCAAATTGTTTTTCCTCTAAAAGTTCAGGATATTCTACAATCTTAAATTCCAAAGTATGAAATATGGAATCATGTATTAAGATTGCTGTACCTCCGTGTTCATACAGTTCTCTGCAAAAAATAGTTATTAACTTGTAATTTGGAATATTCAAACCAATGTTCCGTTAATAATAAAATATGAAGGAAATAATAATCTTCTATTAATAAAAATAAATCATCAATTTTATCACGAACAAACCGAATAATAACGTTAAGGAGTCAAGGGGATTAATGGATGGAATACATCTAAAAACGAACTATTAGGTTACTACATATTCAAATTCATTGTCATTTGGTAAAATAACTTTTAAAACTAAATTTTGTATTCTTGTGTAAAAACTTTTCTCTATTTGATAGTTTAATATTTTTTACATTAGGCACCTACATATGTTATAAGCGTATTTCTATTTATTAAGCAAAATTGATTGATTTTATTCCCAATAAAACTTTCAACTTTTATCATATTTGTGAACATTCTTAGAAAAAAATAGATAGATTTGTTAATCTACCTATTGGTAGTAATTGAGCTAGAGCCTTAAATAATAAAGCATACATAGAAATATTCAGTGTATTTAGTATAAAGAGAAAGTCAAAAATAAATTATAATTACATTAACATTTTATTGAGCTATGTAGTCAATAAGAATCAGTAAATATTAGTTATTTTTTTGTTTCTTTTTTCTTGGACGACTGTAGGGGACAGACCCCAGATACGCACCACGGTTCGATGGCATTGTTCATAAGCAATGTATTCTTTTTTTAACTCTGTTTTCTAGGATCACCACCCCAATATCTAGAATCAGAATTTTTTTTTATATCACCAGATTTACCAAATCTTTAAATTCAAATGCATTTTTCCTAAAACTACTCTCGGTGCCTAACAGATTGGTTGGAAATTCGTCGCCGAATTCAAATAAAAACGCACAAAACTCAATTTAATTATCCAGCTGCATTGGATAACTTTTTTAATTTTCTCTCAGAGCTAGAAAATAGAAAATTCGTAGGAGAAAAGACGTAGTTTGAATTTACAATGACTTTCCACTGGGGATGTACATAATTGATATACCTACACAAACTTTATAATCATAATAATAGGAATATTTATAATGTATGCACGTACTCAAACTTTCTTATATAACATTAAAATTATATTTACTCAAGCTTTGTTTCTATAAAATTATCTAGTCTATTTTTAGAAATTATATCCCGGAAGTATACAAAATTAACAAAAGTTAAAAAGCAGGTAGCACAAAAAATAATTAGTCTTATTATTTCCTTTCTGTAACAATGTTGCACTCAACCTAATTCCACAGAGTAGAAAAACAAAAGAGTACAGTCAGAGCAAGAAACTAAATTCGAGATAGAGCTCTATACTCCAATTCAGAGAGATTAAAGATTTTAAAAGGGAGCCATAGGCGGCGAATAATTATTAAGTAATAGGGAAGAGTATTGTACCTCGGGCCATCTTGTAATCTTAATTTTACTAGCTCCTTATGTTCTGATGTTCACGTAAACAGCTGACAACGCTGTGGAATTCTTGAAGACAACGAGATCATAAGTAAAATTTTAATCTGTGGTAATAAATTTAATTGCTAAATAATAATAATATTTATTGGCAGAAGTAAATACATAAATAACAAATAACAATAATATGTCAATAAATATTTGCAATTTCTACGAGGCTGAAGTGCCTGTGTGTAGATTAAATAATTTATTCAATTTTTGAACTAAATTAAACTAAACTAGGAACTAACAAATTTAAACAATTTAAAAATAATACACAGGTTTTATTACTCAAGTAAAAGTTTTTTACTTAATGAGACAAATTTTCGTAATTTTTTCTTTTTCAGTTTCAATTACCACGTGCAAGTTTAGTCGTTCTGTTTCTTTAACAAATATTTTTAGAGCCTTTTTAAATTTAGAAGTTGGTACTTCATTTTTCCGTGTTTCAGGCAAATAATTAAACATTTTCGGTGCCATAAATTGGTAACTTTTTTGACCTATAGATTTGCACATATGCAGAATTAGAAATTTTTTCTTTTGGATGAAATAAAGTGGTGTTAAATCATTTATTTCAGCTTCTTCGTACAGGTCATTAGAAGGGTACAGAAAGGGCTTCTTCAAAATTATTCTTAAAAACCGTTCCTGCATTATTTCAAGCGATTTAATGAAAGTCTTAGCGATTCCCTCTGAGCTCACTATGCCATTACTTAGGTGAGATTCTACAAGGTTATAGTATAGTATTTTCATTTAAGCATATGATAAAGCAAATTTAACTTGTTTAAATCTTCTTAGAATACATCGTAGTTTTTTAATTAACACATTGCGTGCCACGCTGTTATCGGGAAAATAGCCCCAGGGGCCAAACTACATTTTTGCAAGATTTGAATATATTTACTCAAAATAAAGGTTTTTTTTTTAATAATTCTGTAGTTTTTATCTATTTTTTTTCCCTTTTTTTGTGTCTCTCATATACGAGCGACGTAGCCCTGAAGCAAAAAAAGTTGTAATATTTAAGCTGGGGGCCATGTCTTTCAAATATAATCGACGCAAGTTTTTTAGAGGTTTCTCTTTTTTCTTTTTGCAGTCGAAAGACGTTTTCATTTTGTTATTAGAATAAGCAATCCCAGAATAAATTTTGTTTTATTATTAGGAATAGGCTATTTCAGAATAAATTTTCTTTTATTACGCAAAATAAATATTTTTTTAGTTTTTGTTTTCTTCTTGCAGTTAAAAGATGTTTTTATACTTTGTTTTTTGGATAAGCAATTTCAGAATAAATTTTGTTCCATTATTACGAATAGGCTATTTCATAATAAATTTTGTTTTTATTACGCAAAATATATATTATTCGAACATTTGTCGTGGTAAATTTATTTTTCCAAATTTGCTAAAACCAAGACCAATATTAGTTTCCCCAGAGGCCAAGCTTGAGATTCTCCATTTGAAATAAACCGTAGCGGGTATCACATTTGATATACATCACCAGAAAGTAAGAGATGCGTGTCTCTCATAAATGAGCGACGAAACCCCGGCGAAATGTTTGTGTCTCTCATATATGAGAGACGTGGCACGCAATGTGTTAAAAATTAAACATGTTAATCCCATTTAAGACGGCTACCTATCTAGCATTATTCCTAAATATTTTATTTCTTTTCCGCCATAATCTTAGTATTTTCATCTATATCTAGCGAATTAAAGTTAGGAAAATATGATGCATAGCTGGTAAACGGTAATTATAAAGTTTTTGAATAATTGATGGAGAGTAAGCGATTATCGAACCATTTCTTAACTTCTGTAAGACCGGGTTCTAATAATAATTTAAATTCGGTCCAGGATGTCGAGAAATATGGACAAAGCGCCCCACGCTTTTTTCACAATAATACTAGTATTTTCCATTTATTATTGTTTTAAGCTTTTTGACTTTTTAGTTAGATATGCTCTAAAAGCGTGTTTTTTAGTTTTTTTAAACTATATTTATTTTTCACTTTTTAGTTCAATGTATTATAAAAGCGTGTTTTTTAATTTTTTTAAACTATATTTATTTTTTACTTCTTAGTTCGATTAATTATTAAAAAAAAATTGTAAGTTGAAATTACTGGAAAAAAAATTTATTTTTTTCAGCCGTGGGGATTAGACCTCACGATCGGTGAGTCTGGCAATCGAAAACCTGCGCCTTAGACCGCTCGACCACGAACGAACTTGACTTAGTGGGATATACTGACAGTAATAAGTCACTTGAGTCCAAAGGAGAGTTACAAACATACATACAGGTGAAGCTAATATAAGCGTGTTAATAAAAACGATTTCTTCCACTTGTTTGTTGGATAAAACACTCATGTGTTATGTTTCCTAAGTCACTTGAGAATTTATACTACTTAGGCCGAGTGATATAAATCTTTCTCGCGTGACTTATTTTCATAAATAACTATTAACATATTAACTTAAAATAACACTTTTAATTTAATACCTTTTTTAAGGTGGAAAGTGCTTTTACGCACACCCCTACGTTTTTCAGAGGTAGTATAGGATTTATAATTCTACTACCCACTAAAAATCACCTTCTGGTGGCCAAGACTTCTCCCGGGACTACCTTAGTGGTATAACGTCGGGGGAGACCGCCATCTTTCTCAAGAAGCCCTTGGGCATCTCTCGTCTATCTTTTTGATACCTATTGCAAACAAAAATATCCTGTCCGAAAATGTTTCACTTTCACTAAACCAGCGTTACTCAAAGTGGGGTCCGCGGAGCCCTGGGGCTCCGCAGAGCCTTCGTGGGGCTCCGCGAAGAAAATAATAGTCATAATAAAAAAAACAGTACAATCGCTGGCTTGAGGGCCTTTTTTTAGAAGTCAGTAAGAGGAAGGAGTATATGATTTTGGTTGGAGGACCTTGTTTTTTTTTTTTTAGAAGTCACTAACAGGAAGGATGTGATTTCGAGAACTTTTTTTGTGGGGGCTCCGCGAAGAAAAGGGAGGGACCTAGCTAGAGGCTAGAGCAAGGAGGATTTTAGAAATGTGTTTAGAGCTTCATCAAATATTTCGCTTTTCAAAAAGGTTCCGTCACTAAAAAAGTTTGAGAACCACTGCACTAAACAAATCACAAGCTTCTTGAAGATACCTCTTTCTGTCTGCAAACCCAATAATCATCAATAGTGTAATTCTTTAATATTCACTCAGTTCAACCATGGTTTAAATTAAAAAAAAACTCAGTACAACCAAATGTTGAGAGTTATTTATTGTCGCATATTGGGCTGGTTTGAGTGAATAAATAGACTTGCAATTAAACTTAACTTGTTCAACTGTCTCCATAAACCAGAATGAATTAAAATCTACAGATTGATAAAAGATATTTTTAACAGGTATTTCTGTCGGAGATGTGCAAGCATCGTATTAATAAAACTGTGTAATTACTAGCGAGATGTCAATATGACTTTTATAATGTCGAAAAGTGAAACCATGACAAAATAATTCAAATTTGTACATTATGATAGCACAGACAACTGTATGAATAATTATTCATTAATTATTTAAACTAACGTTTACTTTTCTGTTTCATTATTTTTTCATGATAAGTCAGAAAGCACCCGAACTCCATGTTAATCATTAATCAGAATCGGTTTAGCAAAAATGTGTTTTAAAACCAATTTTCAGCCTTTGAATATAGTAAAAAAATAATTACCTACATTTTTACTTCAATGCATGAGCTTATGTTTACTTAAAAAAAAATATATAGATGATCAATCTATATCTAATTATCTTAGCATTGACCCTGTCAAATCCACCATGCCTACAAGTTTGCCATATCAATGTCTACGGGCAACCATTTTGTTTGTAATGCCTAATTCGGGTCAATATTATTGTTCAATAAAATTTATTTCGTATATTATTTACTTTCAACTTCCTATTTACTTTAAGATTTTTATATTACATGCCTGTTTTTCTTTATAAGCACCTAAATCAATGAATAACACTGCCACTCTAAGCTCTATAAAATAGGACGAATAAAGATAAAAGCTACAAAGTATAAATATACACCCCATCACATTTTCTATGTCCTCTTCGATTTCTGTAAAGTGGAAAGATCCATCCTGCTTGTATGCTGAGTTATCTAGCACACCATTTTCGTATGCCAATCATCCCATTTCATAAACTTACGAGCTTCATACAGCCGATATCTTACGAATCCCTCTCTGTTTATCTATACGATATTTTAGATTGACAAATATAAATAGCTTACACTCATATTTATTAAATAAATAATTGAGGCCGAATTTTGGCTTGCGATTATTTAGTATGCACATAGATTAAATTTACAAATCGATTCTGGATATAATTTGTTCCAAACATTTCTGGAGAGAAATATACGTAATTAACTCTGAAATTGTTTCTCTCTATCCATAACAAAATAAACCAAATAAAGCGTAACAATGGTTTGTTCTATCATACTTAATATTACATGGTTATTTTTTATTTTTAGCGAAATAAATAATAGTGATTCACAAAAAAAACGTTTCTTAAGTAGGAAATGACCGGAATAACTATCTATGGCTTTGAATTAAATGCAAACTTAAAATTAAATAGAAGAAAAAATTTACAATCCGACATGCGTGAATTTTTCCAAGACCCACTTTTGAAACATTTTTTTGTGGATCTTAATGAGATGTGGATCTTTAATGTATGTTGTTTTGTTTAATATAACACAATGCGAATACGTGAATAAGTGCAGTTGACACGTGTATTTAGGAGACACCTACATTACCGAATTTCTCAAAAAATGAGCGCTTAAAAATTTAACGTGATTAACATAGGTTACAAAAGCTATTTTGTCTGTGTTGTGATTTGCAAAATAAATTTAGATAAGACCACATTTTAGAAAAATATAAATATTGTTTGGACGATTTCGTTGATGAAAGCAATTCCTTTTCGTCTTAAAGTGCTATCAGCTCTTATGACTCAAAACTTGTTTTATTTTGAAGAGTCTTTCAAGATAACATTTGCTTGTATTATTTTCTAGTGAAGTTGCAATAAATTCTGCACCACTTTTTACTTGATTAATATTTTGCAGCTAAACTTATATGCATTGAATTTGTTACAAAAAAAAAACGAAAATTCATATCTAAAACCTTTGGTTTGTTTTAAAAGGTACAGAATATTTTTAGTTATCTAATCTATAAAAAGATGGATACAACCAATGAAAAATATTTAAAGGATAGGTACCAAGTTATTATAAAAAAGAGTAGTTCTCGTCTCGCCTACCTCCTATCTGCCTGCCGTAATTGGACGCATATTATTTACACGTTTACCGATAGCGGGATAGTAAGTATGCTTTATTTCTGTTCAGCTGTATCAATTTCATTGGTTATATACCGTTCTCTGGAGAGAGGTTTGAATAGTTACCATATAAAAAAAGGTGGTGAGAAGTGAGGTTAGATGAACAGGGTGAAGTGAATTACCTCTAATTAGATAGCCTTTAACAAAAAAAATGCCAGAAGGATCTACTTAACTTCTTCCTCGTAAAACCTCGTTAAATTACGAATAACTTATTTCAAAAAGAGTTTAAAATGTATGAGAAGTTTTAGTCATGGATGGCTTAACTGTAAATTGGTGGAATTTGGACATCAAATATTTATTACCTATAATCTTTTGGAGAACTTTATTATGGTATCAAAAATCACCTTTTATGTGTACTTAAAGTTTTGGAGTTCTAATTAGAAAGGATAGAGGAGGTAATAAATGGCTATTTTCCAAACATATTAAATGCCACAACGTCCTGCAATATATTAGCCGTTGACTGAAATTAAGCCCACATAATAAAATAGATACTACAGTATTTTAGTCGCATTTTACACGTCATGTCTCTACATATGCTGTTAATAAATTAGGAGTTAGTATTGATACAATTAAACATACACCCGATGGACAAAAAAAACCAGTAGGTAACATTTAGTTAACAATTTCTATAACAGACTTTTTATTAATGTTATAAATCACGATCAACATAATTTTGCCTTTACAATTTCAATTTCGTAATGTTCGTTGTATGTATCTATTTTGAGTTATAAGTTACATCGTACTTAAATTCGTGAGAATAAAGTATGTTATTGCAATAAAATAATGCTAGTAGGGTACTTAGCATATACCCAAACAGTTCGAATAATGGTTCAATCGTTGGGTTTAAAATAAAAATGTTCTTGGAATTGTGATTAATCTTTGCTTTAAACATTGCCTATAATTATTGAGAACAAGGCGTGGAATATAATTGAAAGATCAAACGAACTTACCTGAAGTGAAGTTCAATCTCAATTTAAATGAAACGATAATCGATCCACCCCCCCCACCTATACCCAAGATCATCTCTACAAGATTCAAACACAATTACCGCTTTAAAAGAATGACGTAAGAATGTATCTGACGAGAGCAAAGGTGGGAAGGACTGGGACAACCAGTTGTTATTTTGGAACTTTCTAGATACTTTTGAGGGTATTTAGACTTTAATAAGTCAATTTCACAAAGGTATTGTTTGTATTTAAGTGGAAAAATATGTAATTTCTTTCCAGAAATGTACAAGATATATTTGTTTACTATAAACTTATTTCAACTAATCAAAACTTTAATGAAACAATATAGTCCAGGGCATTTAGATCAAAATCGACTGGAATAGCGGAAACTTTTAGGGACAGCAGATATCAAGATACGGTTTTCTGCATTGTGTTCAGGAAGGTCCCAGGAAAAAAGTCTAGGTATATCGTCTGGTTTAGCCATTTTTTGAAAAAAAGCCTTCTGGGCCGGAAAATGCATTTTTCAATTGAATCATTACTAGCACCATTATAGGAACGATTGGAAACTCGAAAAAATCGCTCGGAAATCGTTACTCGGGATTATTCGGGGCTGTCGAACTCGATTTTGGCATTAGAATTACCCAGGGGTGCTCTGTGGGGGTGCGCGAGGGGTAAATTGGGAATAAATGGCACCGTGCATAAAAATCGCTCTAAACTCGTTACTTGGGGGTTTTCGGGGATGCCGAATTCAATTCTGGCATTAAAATTACCCGGAGGCGGCTTTGTGGGGGTATCCGTGGGTTATTCTGGGGGGGGGGGATGGCGTAGTCCATATAAACCGCTTCAAACTTGGTACTCGGGGAGTTTTCGGGGATGCCGAATTCAATTCTGGCATTAGACTTCCCCGTGGGCGCTCGGGGGTGGCTCTGTGGGGTTGTCTGGGGGCGATTTTGAGGAAAATGGCAGCGTCCATGAAAATCACTCAAAAATCGAATTAAATTCTGGCATTAGACTTCTTCGTGGGTGCTCGGGGGGTTGTCTGGGGTGATTGGGGGGGAAATGGCAGCTTTGGAAGTATTTTGTGCATCGAAACTGAATTTGAAAAGGGCGCCAAAGCTATAAAGAGAGTAGAGTTTGAACAAGATGTTTAGTATTTAAGTTAAAAATTTAAGTTTATAATGAATAATTCAACATTAATAAAAATTATTTGTTATTCGAATAAAGTATTATTTTCATGATTTGTGATTTTTCACTTTCTCCTTTACCATTTCCCACAAAGCCACCCCCGAGCGCCCCCGGGGATGTCTAATGCCAGAATTGAATTCGGCATCCTCAAAAACCCCAAAGTAACGAGTTTGGAGCGATTTTCATGCACGCTGCCATTTCTTCCCAATTCACGCCTCGCGCACCCCACAAGTCACCCCCGTGCACATCCGAGTAATTCTAATGCCAGAATCGAGTTCGGAAGCCCTAAAAACCCCCGAATAACGATATATTTCCGAGCGATTTTTCCGAGTTTCCAGTCGTTCCTATAATGGTGCAAGTAATGATGAAATTGAAAAATGCATTTTCCGGCCCAGAAGGCGTTTTTCAAAAAATGGTTAAATCAGACGACATAGACTTTTTTCCTGTGACCTTGCTTAACACAATGCAGAAAACTGCATTTCGATATCTGCTGTCCCTAAAAATTTCCGCTAATTTCCCTAACTACCCTGGACTAATATATTGTAAATAGTGGCAGAAAAACTTTGAGAGAATTGATTGAACAAAATGTGAGTACTTCAGTAAAATATAATAAAATTCAAAAAGGAAAAACTTGTATTTCGTGCAAAACTTTTTTATTAATCAATGCAAAGCGCTTTCGGCTTATTTGCCATCATCAGTGCTCATTGTCCACAACGTATCCAACAAGTTCCTGGTCATCCTCACTCCCAAAATTATATATTTCGGGATATTTACAACTTGCTAAATCATAATTTTATTAATATTTGGTACCAAAATAAAGAGATAAATTTAAATTTGAAAATATTAATATTAATAAAATTATGATTTAGCAAGTTGTAAATATCCCGAAATATATAATTTTGGGAGTGAGGATGACCAGGAACTTGTTGGATACGTTGTGGACAATGAGCACTGATGATGGCAAATAAGCCGAAAGCGCTTTGCATTGATTAATAAAAAAGTTTTGCACGAAATACAAGTTTTTCCTTTTTGAATCTAAACTACGTGCACACAGCTGTCAACCTTTTTTGGTTTTTTTATAATAAAATTATTTTATGTTTTTCTTTAACATTTTACTAAAAAAAAAATTAAATAAAACTTGTTATTTTTCTCTATTGAGAGTCATAATATAAAAATAAATTAATTTATATATATTTCTATAATTATTTTAGGATTTAAGTCACATATTATCTATTACTAAAATAATTTTATTCATTAACAATAATACATTAATATATATTTAAATCATGTTTACTAAAATTAAGTAACTCGGCAGCCTATGCGTAACCTTATATAGGATACCAGGTTACCTATATATATTATTTACTAATTGATAATTATTATGCTAATAAAACTGTATTTATATGTATATGTTTGTACACCATAATCCTGAATAAAGATATTATACATATTATATAAAGCCCAGGTATTAACGTGGATTGCTGAGTTTTATCAAAACCTGAATATTTTAAAATAAATTGGTGAAGTTACAGTGACGTTTGGAATATCATATATGCAAATATTAGAATAAAAATTCTGCCGACATCATTCAAAATTATAAATGAAACTGGAGAGGTGATCCGTATGAAATGTGAAATATGACTGTTGTAGGTATTTACGAGATTTGAAAATATGACAACTTTTTATGTATTTTTTGTTTCAGTCCATTCGACTGAATGAATACCTTCCATCAGTTCCATCAGATACGGTTTAAAAAAGCTGTGTCTAAAATTAGACACGCGATAATGAAAAAATGTTTACAAAGTCGTGTAAATAAATTGGTTGTTATGAACAACACTTCTGGTTTTCAAAAATAAAGAGATAATTAGAAATATTATAAATATTTGTATTAAAGAGATAATAGTTATTTATAGAACCAAAATGACTTTATAACATGTTACGATCAATTTTTAGAATTAATAGATTTTTAAAACGATTCATACCTGTATCTGTAATCTGTTACGTGCTATGCCAACCTGTGTCATGTTAGCTCCTAGCTAGCCAGCTCCAAAACCAGCCGGAGCTCAAAGCACCAGCGGTCGAAAAATATTCTTTTACGACAATAATTATTCGTTCTTAATTTTATATTTAAAGATTACTACTCCTTCAGAATAATTTTAATTATTTTCATTAACCCTTATAAAATTATATTAAGGAATTTAAAGGGATGAAAGTTCAATATTTTTGGTGCTGGAAAAAATTTTCGTTTTTCTTTAATTTTATCAAGCCAATCAATAAATAATACAAAAATAAACAAATTTTTTATATTCCATTTTGAATGCTATACATTAAATAAGGATTTTAGAGAGGGGTTGATATTTCAATATTTTTGGAGCTGGAAAAAATTTTCTTTTTTTTTCAATTTTAATACGCCAATCGCAACATTATAAAAATACAAACAACTTTTCTTTATTCCATTTTGAATGCTATATATGAAATAAGGATTTTAAAGAGGGGTTGATATTTCAATACCTATTTTAGGAGCTGGAAAATATTTCGTTTTTTCTTGATAATACTTATTTTAAAATTAAAGAAAAAACAAAATTTTGTCCAACTCCAAAAATATTGAAATATTAACCCCTCTCTAAAAGCCTTATTTCATATACAGCATTTAAAATGTAATTAAGAAAAGTTGTTTGTATTTGTGTTATCTTGCGATTGGCGTACAAAAATTGAAGAAAAAACTAAATTTTTTCCAGCTTCAAAAATATTGAAATATCAACCCCTCTCTAAAATGCTTATTTAATGTATAGCATTCAAAATGGAATATAAAAAATTTGTTTGTATTTGTATTATCTATCGATTGGCTTGATAAAATTAAAGAAAAAAGAAAATTTTTTCCAGCACCAAAAATATTGAACTTTCATCCCTTTAAATTCCTTAATATAATTTTATAAGGGTTAATGAAAATAATTAAAATTATTCTGAAGGTGTAGTAATCTTTAAATATAAAATTTAGAACGAATAAAAATTATTGTCGTAAAAGAATATTTTTCGACCGCTGGGCTTTGAGCTCCGGCTGGTTTTGGAGCTGTCTGGCTAGGAGCTAACATGACACAGGTGCTATGCCATCCTGTCTAGATGGTTACCTAAGTAAATATTTCAGACTCTCTTGGTTTTTGATTTCTGTATCGTCTATTTGTACTGGTACGCTCTTCATTTTTTTACCCGTTACGAATAAAGCCGCTTCGTTTTCTGCGAGGTTAGTTTAAATTTTTTGGATTCCCACTTACATACCAGGCGTAAAATTATTTTGGTTTTAGCCACCAATGTTTCGGTATCTTCCGCAGTTTCAATAATTCCTACGTAATTCGCGTACCATATGAGTTAAACTTCATCGGTAACGTGTATTCTCAACACACCAGTGTAGTAGACATTTTCCAATGTGGGGCCTATTGGACCTTGTAAGTATTCTACATGTAACGTAAATGTAGCCAATCTTATAGCAATAAGGTTGTATACCTTTCCTCTTTAATTTGACAAGAATACCTTCTCATGGCGTCGAGTTAAAGACATTTTGAACATCCACCGTAACCAGCAGCCACCGCTGGCTAGCTTCATCCGCAATACTTTATACTTACCCTTTTTAGTGCATCTGTTGTTGATCTTATCTCTTTGAAACCGTTCGAGAGCTAGGTTTAACCTGATGAAAATCAAACAGTTTAGCCAGAACGTTCAGTAAGTATATGGGTCTGAATGTTTTTGATCTTGGATTTCCTTTACTTTTCCAATAACCATACAGTCGTGGTTTTCTGTTAATTGAGATCTTTTCCTATACCTTTGAAAGCACTAGTGTACCTTCAGCACTTTCTTGTCGCTTTCCACTTTCTGGGGACTTCGCCAGTTTTTAGTAGCTCGTTTAATGTTTCCAAGCATTTCTGGGAATGTTTTCAAGCTATTGTCTTGACAATTTCACGTATTTCATCTGATCCGCCTGCTTTTTGTTTTCTACCGGAATTTTGTCCCCTTATTTTACTTTGTGTTTAAGAAATAATGTTTATGATAGTTCTTATTGTTGCTTGTTAGTCTAACTTATAAATGCCCATTGTGTAGCTTTAGGGTAACTATTTGGTATCCTTTCCCCCAGAACATCAGCCTATACCTCATCTATGACTTTTCTTCAACTGTTTCTTTATGCTTGCATGGTAATTGCATAAAAAGTGACAATCTGTCATTATATTAAGGTATTTTACATCGTTAGTAAGTTTAATTTTTATGGAATTTTATAATGCATCAAAGATTTTCTATGAATACCTGTAATTGTCTATTACTTACATCTATTTTTAAGTAGATGTCAGCATTTAAAAACAATGTTAAAACTCTGTTTTAGAGATGGGTTTGGTAGGTGAATGATTGTTTAGACGTACCTATTTTTGAATCGGTGATAGAGCTATATGATGTCCTTTATGGTTTCGTGCTTTTCATATATTTGTCTCGCATCGTTCCAGTTATCTACACAATTATTGATTTATTTTCCTTGTGTATGATAAAAATGTTGCAACGTTGCCAGATGTACAATTATTGTGGTTTTATACGATAATTATGTTGTTCTATACAATGTACTATTATAATGTACTTACGATAATTTCACAATTTTTTCAATAATTTGATTCAGGCTTCTCCGCAAGACATCGATAATTTCATTTTAAAGTGGGTGAAATACAGGAAATGGAAGAAACTTTATTGTATTCCGAAGAAAATTGGATCCGAATGACCTGGCATCACTGAATGGTACGCACGTAATAATTATTATTAGTTGGCGGGATTCACTTTTTTCTTCGAAATGTTGTTTTACCGTTATTAGAAAATATACTTCTGAGTTAACACGTTGACTGCCATGCATACCCAACTTTCCCATCGCGCCATGTTCATACATATTATTCACAAACAGCGCTTAATTTCTGGCCACTTATCTATAAAATATGGATATGTGCATTTCTTATAGGGAATCTATTGAATAGGCGTGGAATTAGCAATATTTAAGTTGGTCTGGTAATATCTTCCTATTTACGTTTTCTGTTACACAATTATATGTGACATTTTATTTTGGTTCATAATGTATAAAAAGTCAAAAACTGAATTAAAACCTGCCTGCCAATGGCATGAAAATGACATCTATCAAAATTAGTGAGTGTTACGAATATTGGAGTGTGCTAATGTGGCCTTAACTAATAAAATTAAAGAGGGAGTTTAGATAGAACTACTTCGTTTAACCTTATTTGCAATAAAAGCAATTAAATAAACAAACGCAGTAGATACCTACTTACCTATATTAAATAATATTTATTATTTTCATAAAAATAATATATTTATCAGATTAGAAATTAATCAATAACCGCTACTACAAAAATTGGTTCAGTCAATAGTTGAACGCTGTACATTTCTAAATGTGTTGTATTTTCATTTATTTTATTTATTTTTTATTGCAATGTTGTTTCCATACAGGGTAACACAAAATAAATAATCGCAATTTATCAAATTTATTTTTTCTGAATTATCATTTTACAATATAGTTACAAATATATGTATTTTATTGTTTTTGAACATTAACCATTTTCCTCTATAACCAAAATTGACTAGTATTTCATCTCAACCCGCTATTATTTTTTCAAGTTGTCATCCCCTAAGGGTTCCTACCTAATTTTTTTTTTAGTTAAGGTAGTAGAGCGCTTATGGTGGTGAAGAAGTAGGTAATCAGAAAAACTTTATCTAAATTCAGCGATTGTTTCAAGGAAAATCCGACGATTTTCTTTCACCAAGGTTTCAAATGTAATCAATTCAGAAAGGAGAATCAACTAGGAAAATTTATTCATGAGTTGTTGGAGTGACAAACATGAATTTCTATATTATAACTTCATTCTGCGATGGATATCAAATAAATAAACGTAATGCATCTTATATTAAACTAAAGCTGTATTGACATTTCCATTTGTGACTACTGTCACTACATTCGATCATATATTGGAATAGATACGCCTTGTTTACATAAACAATTGTCGTATGATAATAAGGTCCACAATCGCATGCACAACAAACGGTAGTACCAGCAGAGGTTGCCACAGTGTCACTTTCGGTTAAACGTATAAGGATAATAATTATTAGTGCCCAATCTTTCAAGGTTCGAAATACTTAATATGGAGCTTAATATTTAACAGTTCATTTAAGAATCTGGATCATATTCATAAAATTTTTCATTTAATTTTCTTCTGCATTGAATGGGTGTTTAAATTAGATGTTTTTAGATTTTGTTCACTACGATCCATCGGTTTAACCATTAAATAATATATTTTAACTGGACATTTGGCAACCATGTTTCTGTATGTTTTTAAAAGTGTCATTCGGTGTTTTATTTTAGTGAAATATTCTTGTTTTATTTATTTATATGAAAGAAATTATTTACAAACGTGATTATACATTTCAAAACAGTAAAGAGATGCATAGTTTTCCGAACATTTTGGAATAAAAACACCCAAAACCAATGCTTGCTATTTTCACAGGTAGGTTATGTCAAAATCAATCTCATGAAATGTAAATAATGTAGATATCCATAGGCGTAACAACTGTGCTAGGGTTTTTTATTTCTTGATATAAAAATACCTCATAGTAGAAACTGGCTATTTTAAGGTATATACGTTTTACACGTTTTCGAGAGATGTCATTGTGGCTGAACAACTTGAAAATAAATTAGCAAGATCTCAAAACTGAAAGATGCCAAAGTTTGTTCAGATCACTTTTCACATGAAGATTTATTTAACTATAATAAAATCGAACATTTTATTTGAAATCCAATGTTTTGTTAATAGAGTAAGTAAACAAATGTCTTTATATACATACTTTCGTATTGGTATAGGTAAAAGGTAAAAAAGGTAATTTACAAGTAGTTATTTATTGCAAACGTTTACTTACACCTAGTTAAACAATTCGTTTCTGAAACTAAGTGTTATTGAGGTCTAAAATACTGTGAAAAATAGCTTAGAACTGTTGTCTCCCAGTTGTGGTTTAATAAACACAAAGTAAACTTTTTTGATTATATTAACCCATTATTGAAAACTTATAATTTTTTTTAGTACATACTTCGTTGAGGGAAGTAGTATAGAAAATGTATATGTGGGAATGTATGATGATTATATTCGCTCATTGCGAAGTTATGGTAGGGGAAGCAAAAGCGATACTAGCGCAAGCTGCAGATAATTCGACCACTTTAGGGCGATATTTTGTAATTTTGGCGTATCAAATACACGTATACATTTTACTTTTTTTGCAAAAAAGAAATAAGAACAATGTAATAAGCAACCGTAGTTGGTGTGTACTAGAAGTAGAATCTCCCAAGGTATTTGTTTATTTATTTATTTTTATCTTCTAAAAAGTAAGTTTTCACTTTTTTTACAAAATTAAATTATTTTTAAATTCTTAGATATTTTCTAATTTATTCTTTTTTTTTTAATTTATTCGGGTTCTGTGAATTAGAAAAGGAAACATTAATCTACGTCCTGCACCAATGTGAAAGCCTAACTAGATTGAGATTTATTATACTAGATGAAGAAAAGCCAGACATATGTAACTACATGCATGTGGATGCCACTGTCAAGGAAAATAAGTCTAATAAAATGACATACTCTAAAACAAACGAAGTCCCACAATAGATCTGAAAAGGTCGCGGTGGACACGCGTGACAGTCGTACACAAAAATATCGCCAATAGTTTGAGATTCTCAATGCTGAAAAATGTTATTTTTGTAAGATACTGAACACAACACATGTAAGCTTATGTACGGATACGTTATTATTTCAAGTAAAATCCATCCGGCAACGTCACAAATATAGGAATGGTGCGATAACAAGTGTATACCTATAGAAATTTTGTGACTTCATCATACTAATTTTAAGGTTTTGTTTTGGTTCAAACAGAAGCGTCGTTTCCAGTTCTCAAATACAGTAGACAAATTAATTTTTCAAGAACACTTCACGAGGTTATAACAACCTCTTAGCTGATCGAGTGTAATTCAGTGATTCTGAACTAACAATGTTGCCAAGTTGTAATCATTGTACCCCACTACGCGTCGACTACTTTAAACATATTTTTCTTTTAAAAATCTATCTTTTTACCAAAACGGTCAAAAAATTCAACGTTTTTTTAGAAAATTGTATAACTGTTTGATTTACATTACATTAGTTTTTAAAAAAATATAGTAACAACCGTTTTCGAAATATCTTGAAATAAATGCATTGCTTATGTACATGACAGGCTTCAAGACTGTTAATTATGCACAATTTCATTGTTAATATCTCGTTACACAGACGGTCAAAAAAATTTTTTTTTTAGTTAGGTACGTAAAAGACATTTTCTTTAACCTTATATTTTAATTTTATTGAACTCTTAAGAAAAGCCGTCTTGCGAATGAACTACTTTAAATATTATTTTAAAAAAATGAAAATAAATCTTGAAGCTTATTTTTAATTATATATAATATGTACCTATTTATTGTAGATTTTTATTTGCATTTAAATTTTTAAAAAATAGCCATCTATCGAAATAAAACCATTTTAAATAAGGGATTTTTATTATTGGTATTTAAAAATATCAGAAAATGTTAATCGACGCTACCCATTTTAAATTAGTCACACCACTTCATGCATTGTCAGAATTGTTAAAATAGAGAACAAACACAATGCCATTATTTCTTCTGTTCTCTCTAACTTGTGTACGGCAAAATTTTGCTACAGTACTTTGTAAATAATAAAGTTCATTAATCTCCGTAATTAGGGAGAGTATTATTATTATTATTTGTGTATAACTATTTTTGGTTGATAAATAAAATGCTTTAATTGGTCTTTATTTTATTTCATAAAGGAAGGTATGTAGTCAGAAATATGTATAATATACTTGCTTCGCATATAAAACGGGTTCTTCACAATATTTTTCTATTTTCTTTTCTCCTTCGTCAAGCTGCTTTATAGTAGGTATATTTACTCAAAATGTATACAAATTGTTTAAAGTACAAAATTAATAATCCTATAAAATTGAGTAAATAATATACAATATGACAAGCCTGTGCATGGTCTATGTAGTATCACAATACTGTGAAAAACTATTCTTACATTGAAAGTTAAAAATATACGCTATAAAACAATATTGTCCATCCGCTTTCATCTAGCATTTTATAGTAATTAACAATATATAACCCCTTCCATACGGTACGGCACTGCTAAGTTCTCCGTTTGTATACCTTTCCTCTCTCCCCGTCTAGATATTCATTAAACCCATTACTTCCACAGGTAAGGCGTATCTATCCTAATACATGATCGAATGTGTTATCGCAAAGGTCTTCACCGACAAAGAAACGCAGTTTTCAAGAATCTACGGAATCCAAACTCTTTGAATGCACTCCTCTGGTTACCAAAAAAAAATGTATTCTGCCTGTTTTTTAATATCCTGACAAACATGTCAAACAAACCATCTCCTGGACATTTTTTATAGCCCAGGACTTTTTTTCTAAATTACGACAACACTCCGTTATCGCAAAGGTCTTCACCGACAAAGAAACGCAGTTTTCAAGAATCTACGGAATCCAAACTCTTTGAATGCACTCCTCTGGTTACCAAAAAAAAAATGTATTCTGCCTGTTTTTTAATATCCTGACAAACATGTCAAACAAACCATCTCCTGGACATTTTTTATAGCCCAGGACTTTTTTTCTAAATTACGACAACAAATGTCACTACCAAGTTCTTTCCTTTCTCTAAAATTATATTTCTGGTTAATAGTTCGTTGCTTCAATTTTTTAAACATTCTTATGGGTTTGATTCAAGAAACAAATTATTATTTCAATACAATGATATACCAATATTATTAGTTAGTTTATCGCATGTCCCTCGTAACATGATATCATAATCGGAAATTGTATTTCAAATTCATGATTATCTGAGTACACAAAATCATCTGAGTATCATATTCTACTCACGTAGGTAGGGTGTGCTTGGTTGTACCATAAAAGCAGTTTATAATACATAAAATAATAGAGAGGATATAACTGACGATGATTGATTGTTTCAATATCGATTGGAATTTACAAGTAATTAAAACCACTGCTATTCTCAGTCAATTAAAAGTTTCTGACATACAGGGCGTCCCATCAATAATGAGGCATAGAATAACTGAAGATTTTCTGATTTAAAATTGAACGGAACATGTTTGGGTAAAATAATACTCATTTCTCAAATACTTGGTGTCACCAAAGTTAAATATTTACCATCACTGGTATCTCCTACAAGGACACGACGGTCAGCGGTAGCAACTGTTTACATTTAATGCACTGCGAGTTTTTGTTATTCATTATTATATAAATAGAAGGTGATTTATACAACATCGTTTTTTTAGCGGTCATTGTAACACCAGAATAAATTTAGGGATCAGTTTGTCACTTTCCGAAATGAGGCCTTAAACTACTCACGTATACATGTCGATTCTATGCATTCGTTGTTTTACATTCTATTTCTATTTATTAATAAAATTATCTTAATATTTATATTAATTTATAATTCTCATTTTAAATCTAGGGATTTTAAGGAATTTTCCTTTTTATATAAAATTTTATGTTGTCGACACTGTTTGGAAATATCAGGTGTCACGTCACAGTCCAAGGTTCGCGGCATTTGCAACTAACATTTTATCGTTTGATTTTGCATGTTTTTCGAAGGTAAGTAGTTAGGAACTTTAATGCTATTATTATTGTTTATATTTAGTATGTTTATAGGAATTCAATACGCCAACAAGCTCGGCAGTGGAGTATCATTAATCCACATAAAATGGCTGACATCCCGAAAACAGGAGTCTAAAACAGTCTAAAAAAAGGCGACTCCTCAGGAGGAAATTGGACTATTTTTCCTATTTATAAAACATATTTTACCGAAGGTGAGTGATTTTTATATTGTAAAGGTACCTGTAGCCTAATTTTGTTTTATTCATTAATATAGACATTAATATAAACATAAATCTAAGAATTTTAAAACAAAACCGTATATACAGATAATTTAAACGTTAACATAAGATTTGACAAATCATTAAAAGTGGGAAAAAGCCATGTGGTAGCTGCTTTTAAAATTGCTCTGCTTACTATCTCACAAATATTATAAAAGAAAAGATGTAAAAAATGTGTAATTCTATCTTCACTGTCTTTAGGTTAATGTTTATGCTTATGTTATTCTGTATAAACAGGTACATTGAAATATATTAGTAACTTTTATGTTAATGGTGTGAATGCTTAGAGAAGTAAATCAGGCTGACTAAACACACCTTTAAGCGAATAAAACACCTCATGTATTATTACTAAAACCTCACCCTTTATGTATTGTGGTTTTAATTACATCGTTTTATGGAATTATTTTGCATTATATAATTTGATATTATATTTTTTTATTTTTTTTATTACGAGGTACGTAGCCATTGAAAAGATATCTTTTTTTATATAAAACATTTTTCTAATAAATAATTTTTTATAAAAATTTTCTTTATAAATTAAACATTTTTAAATGAGTATTTTAACGTCTAAACACGTTATCATGTGACGTATTTATCACGATGCTGTATGATGATCTGTGACATATTGCCGCCATAATCACGTCACCAGTACGTCATAAATTTGGTAATTTCGACGTAAAATGTGACGTATTTCACGTGAAAATCACGTGTCTGTGCTAGCTGGGTCACATCTCATTTCAAATCGAAATGTAAAAAATGTATCTTGGACAGCTACATCTCGGATAAACAAACGCAGAGGTAGATGTAGTAGATGTGTCCGAAGTGGATAAACAAACGCTCGAGATGTAAAAAATGCATCGAATGTGGATATTCAAATGCAGCAATTGAGAAATCAAGTTCTCCTGGCCACAGAGAAATTTGTCTAAGTTTATTTACAAGAATGCGTATTTAAAATTCAACACGATTGGATTCTTCCAGTTAATATTCTACAGTCTAGAATATTCTAGATTGATGTATTCACCATATTTTTGAAAGTCAATGGTTCACGACGATTGAGGGCGCCATAGGGGTATATATAGGTGGGTTTCGAAGGTTGACTTATTCTGTCGAATAATCTCGGTAATCGAAAAAATGGAGGCCGTAAGAGACCCAAATAAGGCAAAGCAGAACTTACGGGCTTAGAGCTTGATTAGACTGGACGAAAATATTATCTTACACTTTGCCTTTTATTAATAAATAAATCCATTTCTTAAAAATTTTGTACATGCAGATGTTAATTTATTTATGAATTAATGACTTAAATTAAACGACTTAAATCATAGTTTATTATCGCTTGAATAGAAGTATATTTACCATTTTTCTTAATTTTTATAAATATGTCCAGTTTTCGTGTTTCGTATTTACCCTATTATATTTAATATTTTTTCCCTAATATTGAATATTTGTATCGCTCTATCTGTTATTATTGTATTGTCCAATAAAATGATTGATCATTTTTAAGTGTTATATAAATATTAAATTATGTTTTTATTACTTTCTTATTATTAATTGTTTTCAAAATAATGTCATTAATAAAAATACTTGTCTAAAACTATAATTATTTTAGTGTTTGATATAAAAGTACATTCGTTAATTGCCTTTATTTCACCGCCATTTCCAAAGTAACTAATCCATCTATAGACTTTTAAATTTAATGAAATATTTACAAAATGTTTAGAAATATAATTTTAAAATTCACATTTTGAAATTTAAACAGGTTTTGACGGTATGAGTTAACAAAGTTGAACTTGGATTTTTTAACAAATCGACATTGTTGTCTTTATTTTATCGCTTTTCTCAAACTAATTAATCTACAATCTTTAAAAGGAGGGTATGCTTTTCTGGGTCCCATGCTCCCGGTCATAAGATTTTGCACACTTATAGATATATAAAAAAGAAACATTTTCCGAAAATTTTAACATTCAAACCATTCCGGAACATCTTCAAAAAAGCTCTTTTATGACCGAGTTTTTGAAGACAAAATAATAATAAAATAAACATTTTGGCAACAAAGTTTATGTGCGTATCCAGGGTTTCGACGTAATATATAGATGTTACTAGGGAAATACGAGTACCTAGTTAGTGTAGCAAACTGCGTGATGGACTTATTTTGAAAATACAGAGAGAAAAAAAGACAGATAATGTCGAGTGTTATAGAAGCGTTTTAAACTAGGCTAGGTTTTGAACATCTCGAAACTTCTTGGCGTGATAGCAATAAAATCAGGCGCAATCAGGCGATAAAGGTAAAAATTAAGATCGATGTCAGTAAAAATTAGCCAACAGAAAGGTTTACTTTTGCGATTTTGTTTCTATTCAATCACCTGTAACTGCACTCTTTTCGGTTTTTAAGTTTTGGAGATTGGTGTCTAATGGTGGTGGTCTGCAAGTGGTCAGTACAAAAACCTCCATCAGTTTAAAAGTTCTTTTAAAAAGCCTGCATCAGGTAATGTAATACTATACCTTAGCTACAGAGACAAAAAACAACAGAAGTTAAACATTAATAATTTATTAATTAAAACAGAAATTCACACGTACATTATTAAAATAACTATATAGATTTTTGCTCTTAAAGATTATTAGAAAACCTATCTTGTACGTACCTAACAAGTACCTAAACAAGTACAAGTACCTAAACAAGAAGTACCTAAACACCATTAGAAAATATATGACAACATTTTTACAAAATTACAAGAAGCAGGGGAGCAGGGCAGTGGGTAGAGCTTGAGACTTTGGATCCGGGTGATCCAGGTTCAGATTCAATTGGGTGCCAAGTTTCTTTCTAATTTTTCTGAAATTAAAAATTAAATTGCAAAGCCTGATGGTAATTTCCCACTCGAGCATAGTGGAGGAGGGAGACAGTAACATAGCCTACACACAATATGAGGGTAATAACCATAGCAATGCCAATGACACCTAAGAAAAAAGCACGTACAAAAATTATATTCTACTGATGTACTACAATATAATTAAAAAACCAAAACAAAACCAACTTAAATATTTTCGAAAAGATCTATGAAAAACATATCATTTAGGGTAAAATGTGTTCAGAAAGACCATGCTAAATACCAACATTAAAGTAGCCTTGATTAAATACTATCTACTTAACTAAATTAAAACAAAAACAAACTTCTTAAAGTGGTCTAGCAATAGCCACCTCATTTAAATTATTTGCCATATCTCTCGACGGATAACGAATTCCTGGCTGATGCCTTCCGTATGACAAAAACCATATTATAGAGCAGACATATCCACACATTCCTAAAACTCGTGCATCTAATTGGCAAAGACTTGCCCAGCCAGTTATTGCGTTTACTCCAATTAGTTGGCTGTTATATTCAATAAAGCATTTTCTTTCGGTAGCAGCTTGAAACCTTGAAGGTATTGACGCTCTTATCAGATGAGTATTATCATTTTCGGCATTAGGTTGACGATACAGTCTTACCAAATAGTTGCCGTTGTTTATATGTGATGACCTATAACTGTACGATAATTGAATCTGGTATGTATCGAGTGTTAAGTCTTGAATTTCATCTTCTGATAAAATTGGAAACTTTTAAAGGTCAATAAATCCGTCTACCAGCGGCCAATCAATTCTACCTTGAATTAGGCGTTCATCTCTAATTCTGTCTAATAAATTATTAGGAAGAATCAAACGTTCCAAAACCTGGTCAAAGAATGTGTCATCTACAGGTCCACTTTCATTTATAGGCACAAAAAACGCTTGGATAAAGCACATATTACTTTAAAAATGTTTCCAAATGTTTCACATCCGTAACTGTTTGGCACAATACTTCTTAGAAACCGAAACTTATTTTGAAGTCTTCTAAAAACCGCTTAAATTACCTATCTGACCATTGTAATGTCTTAATTCATTTACTTGCTGAGTAGTTAGTTGACATTGGCCGTTGAGAAGAAAAGGTGGCTTAAAAACATTTAGTCCCATATTTTGGCAAAACTGCATCTATTCTCAATAACCGCGATCATATATAATGCTGTCACCTTCTTTAAAAATTGAAAAAATCCGTCCTCTTTAACAGCTATAGCGTTAAATATTGACGAATCATTGTTTCTAGCATCTGAAGCATGCGGAACGGTAACATCAATAATATATCAGTCTGGTGCTGTCACAACCGAGAATTTAACTAAATTCGAGCGTTTTGGCAAATAATTCGCTGAGAAAGATGATCAACATGTTTTTCGTGGTACAAGTATGTGGCCTCAATAAGAGTTACCAATGAATCAGGATTAACGTGATACAAACGATTTGAGGTCTTCTAGGTTTCAAGTTATTGCAGTTACCTACAAACGTTGCAAACTGAACTTTACTTAATCCGGTTAAGCACTTGCAATCGTCGTCATCCATATTTTCATTGTCGAAATCGAATATCTTGCTTTTTTCTTCAAGAGCTACTACGCGATCAATGAGCAGATTAATTAAACATTCATTGTCACCATGAGTAAGCTGCCTAGGAACAGCCCGAAATCACACTAGAACAACAGATTCTTCAGAAAAGAATGATCGGTTCCCCAAGTTGCAAAATATCCGGTTTTGAGTACAGCTACTCTTGAAATACGCTGCCGTCTAATAACACTGCACACGCAGTTTGAGCGGTATATTTCTAATGTTTTCGCCATTCCCTTCACCATTTTCAATATCTACCTCATCGTTGTATACATTTTCAATGATGGGAATAGGATCTTGTTGGATATTAGTTTGTCTTATTTCATTGCCTTAAGAATAAAAATAAATAAGATTTATTGTTGCTACTATAAACATTACTTTACTCTACCTTGTCGTCGAAACGTAGCATGGCATTGGGTGCAATGCGCGAGTTTCCTCCAGGCTCTATCCAATCAATTTCTCTGCGTGCTCGAATATTCAATAGAAACTACCGGTAGGTTTCATTGTTGGCCGCTTATGAAGTATTTTATTGGGGCCATCTAAAATTATCGAATATAGATACAAAAAATGTAAAAATAAAAAGGTATTTTGACTAATTAAATAATAAACGAATTGAACGGAGAATGATATAATAAAAAGATATGCTAACTAATTAAATAATAAACGAATTAAAAAGGAAACGATTCACACTTTTTGTTATCAACAATAACAACAATAACAAGAAAATGTCTCTTCTGACAATTAATCATTAAAATAATTAAATCGAAACGTTGCCACATTGAATTAATTGACATTACTCGTTTCTAATCATTTAAAAGATTTAAATTTTTTGTCAGAGACCGCCCAAATTTTTCTATCAAAAGCATACCCTCCTTTGAAAAAACATTAACAAAAACTATAGAAATTTATTTTTGAAGACCAAATTTTAAAATTTTAACAAGTTTTGGAGTTACAAGGTATCAAAATTGAATTTGAAATTTTTAACAAATCGACATTTTTGTCTGTTTTATCACTATTTCCAAACTAATTATTCTACAATCTTTAAAATTTTAAAAAACATTAACAAAAACCACATTTTGAGAAAGAAATGTCCGTTGTTCTTGTGAAAGATCAGAATTTTTTCTACAATTTTCCTACTTTTATACATTGTCCATATGGCATCCCTATACAGAACGGAACTTGTTCAAGTTTTATGACTTTATTGCAGACCTCAAATGCATACGAGTAAATAAAATAACAACAGGCTGAGATATTTACCTTTCTTAAAAATAATAAATTTACGACTCGCGGTGCGTAGTTAAGCTGTATGTACAACTAATAATAATATTTATTTTGGTGATTACCAAATTTCCTACTTCGGTATCTTTTTATGGTACATACCTGATTGCGGTGTCATAATTTTTATTTATTAATTTGTCAATAACGATACTAAGATATTATTATATGAAATAATTAATGCAAAGTTGATTTAATCATAAAGTTATAGAGTACAACCGTTATAATATGTAGATTTAGGGGTCTATTCTGTAACAATTCCTTTATATTTAACGGCCTTTAAAAATATTGGCGGCCTATAAAAATATGTTCGTATTCGTTAATTTACTTCTGTCATTATTTAAACAGATGTCTTTAAGATAGTCCTCTAATGTATTTTAAAGATCCGTTTAAATAATGACAGAACTAAAGAAGAAAATATTTTTAAAGGCCGTTAAATATAAAGGAATTGTTACAGAATAGACCCCAGAGTAGGATAACGCTACAGTAAAAAGTGTATGAAGCAATATCGCGCGGCATCTAGGGACGATCTAATGAAGTAGTTAATTTCTAATGCTTTATAATAGAGATACGACGAGGCACGTGTAGGCCAGTCATTAGAGATAATCAATTCACATTAATTACAAAAGTTTAAACTTTGTTGTAATATTTATTAAAATAAAATAATGTTAAATTTAATTTTGCAACTTTTTCTGAAGTCCGGAACATATCAATAATTACAAAAAAAATTAAAATTTATTATAACTTTCTAAAAAAATTGCAAAACTGCTGCAAATTTAAAGCAATATACACTACTCTCCAAAGTTAACGCACCACCTAAAATGTACCATAAGTTTGAAGCTATTGATTGGATTTCGATGATTTTTTTCACATTATAGGTCTAAGGAATTACTGTATCAATGTTTTCTAAGAAATGTCAACTTTTTACCGATATACGGGATGTAAACATAAAGTTAAGGCGTAAATACTCGTTATTAAGTGTTTTTAAGAGAGGAAACTTGTTAAAGATTATTTAGGTTTTAGTTGTTTTAAATGTCACTAAGTTTTATGTAAGTACTGTTTTTTTTGCTTTCATTTGCTTTAAATGTCCATAGAAACTTACATTTAAAGTTGTGTATAATCTTTGGTAATAGAGATATCAAGATAATTTTTTTTTACGAAAATGTTGAGAAAAGATTAAACTCTCGCAATATTAATAAAATGTAACGATTGTTTTTAATAAATTCTACAGGTTGTTGCAAAATAAGATAAAAAAAAACCCAAATTTATCTTTACACCCTGTATGTGGGTAAAACGTTGTCATTTCCCAGAAAACATTGGTACAGTAATTCCTTAGAAATAGATCTATAATGTGAAAAAAAATCATTGAAATCCATCAACAGTTCAGAAGAACAATACCTTCAAACTTATGGTACATTTAAGGTGGTGCGTTAATTTTGGAGAGCAGTGTATATTTATTTATATATAAACGGGACATTCCCCTTTTAGTTAAATACAATGTTATGTATAGCATTACACACTATAATTTCGATTAATAAAATAAAGTTACAAATTAAATAATACAAATAATAGTTAAAATAGATAAAATACAAATAGTACTACAGTACAGTTAATAAAGTACATTTATAAAAAATAAGTAAAAATACACCTTTAATAAGTACCATTACAATACCTTATAATAAACTGCACCCCTGAGAGTCTCCATAAATGAGCTGACGGAGCTAAAGAAATCGAGGTCAGCACGGTAGGTATTTGCGAACCTAGCAGAACGAACAATGAATGTATTACGTCCATAATTCGTCCTGTGGAAGGGTATTTGAAAAATGTTCGCTGAGCGGGTTGTCCTGGGTGGGACGTGAATTCCTATCTCTTGCAACAATTGAGGACACAGTACTCGAGAATTAAATGTTATATAACATTATGAGATCTTTTTTGTTTCGACGGCTATTAATAGATTGGATATTCAAATCTGTCTCCAATTTAGAGTAGTTAATATCTTCGACTCCAATACCCTGCTTAAAGGCCACATAACGTAAGAACTTATGCTGGACTCTTTCTAATTTGACTATATGTGAGACATAGTTTGGGGACCAAACACATGAAGCGTATTCTAAATGAGTTCTAACTAAAGAACAATATAAGATTTTAAGTGTGTTGATGTTTGTGAAATCCTGAGTAGTTCTTTTTAGAAATCCTAACATCTGTAGCGATTTGTTGATAATATTTGAAATATGTGGAACAAAAGATAGTTGTGAGTCAAAGTTGACCCCTAGATCTCTAATAATATTGCAGTTCTCCAGGATATTGGCACTGATTGTATATTGAAAATTAATTGTATCACGAGTTCGATGGAATATGATAACATTACATTTATCCGAATTTAGGCTCATTCCATTTAAGTCACACCAATTGACTAAGTTATCTAAATCAGACTGCAATGACACACAGTGAAGGTCAGATGATACTGTAGAGTACAGTTTGAGATCATCTGTAAATAAAAGGAATTTACCAAAATGAAAACAGGATTTAATATCGTTTACAAATAAATTAAAAAGTAGTGGTCCTAGATGTGAGCCCTGTGGGACGCCTGAAGGTACGTGTATGCCGTATGACTTGTAGTTTAAAATATGTACAATTTGACGTCTATCAATTAAATAGCTTTCTAACCAATTTAAAAGTGATCCATTTACCCCAGCCATTTTCAATTTGTGGATTAAAACTCTATGGTTTACCCGGTCAAAGGCTTTGGAGAAATCAGTATAAATAGAATGCACTTCATATCCATTTTCAAGGGCATTGTATTGTATGATTTTCAACATTATATCAGATTTGAAACATTTTTGAAAGTTCGGATTATGACTTTTTTTTTGGAAAATAGTGTTTTATATCATAGACAAAAAAATTGCAAAAGTGCTGCAAACCGATGACATAACTCATATAAATTTTTGGAACAGCTATTCAAATTTGCAACCTTTTATTTTGCCCGGAAATATTTTTGTTTTGTAAAAATATCAAAATAATTTTTATTTTCTTCTAATTTGTCAAAACAAAAATGCAAAAGTTCTGAAAATTGGTTGCAAATGTAAATATTATTTTTCTTAATCTGGTAAATTTGCAACCTCGGAACCTTGAAAAATTAACAAAAATCAAGAATTCGCAGGAAGGCGATTTAATTTAATTTTATCTTTAAAAATGTTTATATATAGAAACTAAAAGAAAAATATACAATATAGATAATATTAAAAGTGCGGATATATAAAATTTATAGCTAAAGGTGGAACATAAATATAAAACTAATTCCGAGAATAAAATAATATTAATCATTATTTTAACGATTGCATGCATGACCTTGAAAATGGGATTTTTTTACAACTAACAAAAACCAAAATCTATAGATACATTTTTAAATAGTTTAACGAAAAGTTCGATCTTTTGACCCACTGATGCAAAATTTCATTTGAAGAACGGGTAGTTACACCAGGCCAATGTAGATGAACCAAATATTTTTATGTCTCAATGACATAGGTATTTTAAATACTTTTCTAAATAACGCATCATGCAATCCGAGTTTAATCAAATATTTCTTAACGTAACTTTAGTAAGAAATGCCTATCGAGTATTTTAACATATTTAATGCAGATATCGTGATAAATGGTTCAGATTTACAAGATGAAATAACATCCCGAGTAACATCAGCATTTGAAGAGCCAGTGCTCGCGAACGTTTGTAGCAGTCGCGTCGACGCAACGGTCGATGGCGTCAAAATACATTTAATCAAGTACCTTCTCGATGCCACGTTTCAGCTGTGCGTTGGCGTTGCAAAGATATATTAGTTTATTTCAAGAATTACACACGAAAGGTGGTAAAAAAACGTAGTAGCTATAGGCAATAAGCAATTCGACACATAATTATTCTAAAATAAATAAAGGAACATACCAAATGATCTTGTTTTTTTTTAAGCATTAAATTCAGTTCATCAATGAGCATATAATCATACGAACATAATTTAAAAAATATATATTCGTCATTATTTCTTGAGTCAAAAAGCTTAATATGAAAGCACCTTTTAACCTTTAGTAAACGGGAACTTAAGTAAGGATATACCCTGTATTTCCTCACAAACTTTAAACAAGATATAGGTACAAATATCACTTTTTTTTTTTTCGAGGTTACATCAATCTTTTCTGTTCTTAAGACGAATTTACTATGCCTTGTTTCGGGATAGAAGACAAGAAACGCTGCGTGTCAATTAAAAATTGCGTTTGCTCAACGTGACGTTAACGCAACTGCTAAAAAACGTTATTAGGAGAGCTTTGGTTTCTTGCAACCGGATGGTCCAGTATTGTCAAAAAAATTAGTTATCCCAATATTAATTTCTTCTATATACATTGATTTTTAAAATTAGATATGTGGATCTTGGCATCCGTCATCCGATAATATGTCGTCATTCGAGCAATCAAAGTAAGTTTCTAACAGTGATCCGAAACCATTACTTTGGGAACAAAAATTATCCATTCCAGTTGTACACTGGATGCTTCTATAACGACCTATAACGACGATTTTCATAAAAATATTTTGATCAAATCCACACAGGTGTTTTGCGTTTTGGTTTTTTCACGAATCAGTGAATTACACACATCCATTTCACTTGGTAGTTATACCATAGCGACGTTTTCTTGAAAAATAAATTCGTCAACTCTATTTGAAAACTACAATCGACCGACGCCGACGCGATGGTTCGATTTGACCCAAAACAAACCCTTAGGTATTATCTAAATGGCCTATTTACAACGGCATTGGGTTAATTTCTTATTCTTGGCTCGATTTACAATATTGATTGTTTTCTCTTCTGTCAGAATTCCTGCGACTTGGCGCAGATTCTGTCTAGTCATAGTCAAGTACTTGTTTGCTGCAGTGTTGTCAGGATAACTTGAGAGCTCCCTGGCAACGCTGCAGTTTCTTGTTTCATCCCATCTTGAATCTTGAATTTCACAAGGGAATGTTCTTTAATTAGGTCTGTCACTACCGATTTTGTCAGGCTAATAGAAGGCCAGATCCAAAAAGTATTTGGTTGGCTGCTTTCTTAGCTAGTGAATCATCAAGACGATTACTTAAAGAAAGGTATTTAAATCGTTCTGTAAAATTTGAAATACTTTTCACATTTTTTTGGTGACTGCAAAATGTGCGAATTGTAGATTTTTGTTAATTTTTCAAGATTCTAAACCTTGTCCGAGGTTGCAAATTTACCAGATTGTTTAAAAAAGTAATATATATTTTTTTGACAAGAGGAAAATAAAAAATTATTTTTATATTTTTATAAAAAAAAATATTTCCGTGTAAAATAAAAGGTTCCAAATTGGAATAGCTGTTCCAAAAACTTGTATGAGTTATGTCTTTGGTTTGCAACAATTTTGCAATTGTTTTGTATATGATATAAAGAAAAACGATATTTTACAAAAAAAGATCATGTTCCGGACTCTCAAAAAAGTTGCAAATCTGATATAATGTTGAAAATAGTTCGCAAAATCAGAAATTTAAAAATATTAATCTTTTATTAGGAATCAAAATAAAAAAAAATAGATTTGAAAATATATTATAATTAAACACAAAAAGTCATAAAACTTTACTTGATATTTTTTCCCGTTTTTATTAAATTATTTAGTACACAAAACGTTCTACAAAAAAACTACTTTCATAACAATGATCAAACTAAACTAGCAAAATCAAAAATTTCAAAACATTAATTTTTTTATCAAGACTCAAAATTAACAAAAAAAAAAGAATAGATCTAATCTATTTTAATTAAATACAAAAAATTCATGAAATATTACTTATACATTTTTTTTATAAATGATTTGTTAAGAATAAGGTTTATAATAATTAAAACTTTAAAACTTTGTATTATCGTGTATTACAGGTTCCAAACTGGACGGCCTTCTATATGATTTTTTGCGTATAAGGTTTGTAATAAAACTTTAAAACTTTGTATTATCATATACTTTAGGTCAGGTTTCTTTAAAACTTGATGCAAACCGTCCGAGAAACAGTGGAACAGTTCCATCTCAAATTATTCGTCGCATACAACTATTAAACTGTCCACTGGTCAACTAGTACTCTGATAGTTCTCAATATACTTTTAAAAAACCCGAACAGACATAGCTTTTAGCCACGAACATCTTCTTTAGTAGTTTTTACTTACCATTAATATGGAATTTTTATTTAAATGTCTTTTTTCTCCCTTTTTTAATATTTATTCCTGTTAATATTATTTTTTCTTAAAGGATTTATATTATTTAACATTAAAGAAAAAAAAAATATTCAAAAAATGTTTGTATTTTTCCTTCATCTGTAATTTGGAATATTTATACTTATATACTTATATTTTTAATTTTTTTAGGTTTAAATTTAATTATAAACTGTAGGAGAAAAAATTTGGTTAGTAGGTATAAATATCACCTCCACGAAAATTACTTTTAAAGTTACAAACTAAATTAAAAAAGTTTTACAAAATTTATATTAAGTTTACTCACCTCTTTCAATATATTTTTGACACATATCACAAAAGTGTATCAGATAAAACTACAAACAAATTCCACAAGCAACTTTAAAACTCAAAAAATCGGCAACTTTCAAACTTCGAAAATAATTTTCAGATCGCGCGCAACTTCTCGCAAAATTCGAGAGACATTCGCACCGCTAGACTGCGTCGACTATTCAGTACGAGAGCAGGACGTCGACGGACACTGACGCTCGACGTCGTTGAGCGTCGAAGAGCGTCTTTCTATAGTTGACTATTGCAAAACAGAGCGCAGATGCTCAATGATATGAGTATCTACATCTGACATTTCCAAATGTTTCAATGCAGCTGGTAATGTACAGTGATGCGATGTTCATTGTGAAATGTTTGTCGCATTTGATAAAAAGCCAATTAAGGTGTTTTTTTTAATTAGAATGATGATTAAAGAACCAGGTAGAAGGCTTATAGAGAAATGGTATTTGCTGAAATTATTTGGATATTTGATATCTTGCAGATGTCAACTTTTTTAACAATAGTGTCCATGGACAAAACTCAATTCTATAACTAATTTTTAATACATAGAGCGTTTAAGATGCAAATTGGCCATTTTTTAAAGAGGGCATACCTTTTAACTATGATAAGACAACATAATTATAAACTTTTCTCTTAAGTACTTCATGTTTTTTCCATAAAATGTATGTTATATATTATGCTTATACAGGGTGAGGCACCGAAAACGAAACAGATCGCATATCTTGAAGACACATTTTTTTTGGATAAAATGCAAAAATGTGTCGATTTTTATTTCAAAGGGGACATCTTTCGATCATATCCTCAACTATCCTACATCCCTTCCCACCCCTCTGTCACTATTACCAATGAAATTGAAATAAGAAAAGTACTAAGTGTGACACATCATTGAAGAGGTAATTTTATAAGGAATTTGACTGTGTGACAGTTTATTACGTAACTTTTGAATTTGGTGGCATCTTGCGGGAAAAGTTTCAGTATTTTAAATAATGATACTTCATTTGAAAGTAAAACTCATTTAATAGACAATTCATAATAAAAAATAATAGAAAAGTGAACATAAAAATTAAATTGAAAATTTTGGACAACTCCCATAATTGAAAACTAAATTGCTTCAAAGTAAATGCTCAAAGTGTTGTCCATAGGCCTTTTCATCATGTTATGAGCGCAAGCGCAGCCGCCATGTTGAAATAACGCCAATTCAAAAGTTTCGTACTGCTTTGATCAACAATGGCTAAAAAAGCAATATTGTCTCTACATACAAATCAATCATTAGACAAAATCGTTGGTGGTGATTTACATTTTTATAACTCTGTGGAAGCACATAGTTGTGAGCAATTAAAAAGGGTCTTAAAGTGACGTGGGATTGAGAGGTTAGGTTTCAATACATATTAACTGTGTAAAAAATTAATGAAAACAAATAATAATTATAACTCTATTCTAATTAATTATGCCAACCAACTATTAATAATTGCAGAAACACTTTAACATGAAAGTTAATCACGAGTATAATTAATAAGATAAATTATTTAAAATTTAAAGGATCAACATGACATTTTCAATATTACTGTGTATACCGAAGTAGTATTTATTATTAAAAAATATTGTGTAATACCAGACAAGGATTTTCTTCTGCTGAACCACTTTCTCCATGAAAATGTAGTGAACAAATATAAGTATCTTTAGTAACATCATCTATCAATCGATCGAAAACCTTTGTCATTTCGACCACATTTTTCACTCATAATGCTCATTTTGAACATGTTTTAATATGTATTTTGCCTAATGATTGATAGTTTTTTACGATATTGCAGGCAAGCCTTTTTATAAAATAATAATGTATATCGTGTGTCACTTTTCCGTACTCATAACAATACCGTTTAGTTTTTCCTTTCCGTAAAGATATAGTATATTACATTACGAGTGTGGAAAGTGACATTTTTCACACGAGTGGGAAATATTGTCGCACGAGGCGTAAGCCGAGTGCGACTATCACTCGAGTGTGGAAAATCACTTTTCACACAAGTGATGTACAATATTTTTCCTACGACCACAAAATAATTTCATCAAAAAATGTAAAACCAGATTATTATAATAATTAAAATGTATTTAAAAAAATAATCAACAATAATCGTATTTATTAAATTTTCATAATTTCTAAACAAATAAAAAAAAATAAAAAAAAAATAAAAAAAAAATTCTGGCACAGCCAGGATTCGATCGCGGTCGTTGGACGGTCTCAAATTGCAAAGTTGATGCTCTAACCAACTGAGCTAACAGGCCTTACGGTAATTGATTGATCTAATCGCTTATGTGTTTAACCAGAATAAAAAGCAAATATATCTTAGTTATTTTAAAATTATTTTAAAAATAATTGTTAAAGATAAATATCTAGGATCTAATTTACAATAATTTAACAATCATATCGATTTTAGTATTAATATGGACATTACATAGATCAAAATAGAAATTATGTGTTTGACATTTTCTGACAGCTACTGCGGAAAGTAGCATATTCTCACTTGGGTGGAAAGTAAATTCTTATTCATACGCGTGTGATATAGGGCACTTTTCATAGGTCTATATAGTATGATATGTGTCACTTTCCTAAGTGGTCGTAGGAAAACATAATTAATTGATTGCAAAAATTGATTTTTCAATTAAGACACTTATTACTTTACTTTTTTTATCCCATTTTTTAAACGAATACACTTAAATTTAATATTTATCGAGTATAATTTTTTTCACGTTGCTTGTTTATAAAAAACAGTACGAAAAAGATGGCTGATACTGACGCATGCGCACAAAAGAAAATTGTGATGAAAAGGCCTATTAACTTCCATACACGAATATAAATTATTCTCAAATCTTTGTCTGACGTTTTGGAGCATTTCTGGAGTTATTTGACGACATTCGGTAATAATACGTTCACGTAACTCTTCTAAGGAACCTGGAACCTGGAAAAACTTTGATAACGTGAAATGAATAGATCTGTTCACATTCTGTATAGAAAAATACTTCGAAATATGTGCTGTATTTTACAAAGTTGTTCATACTATTTTAAATTGTTATCGATTTCCTTCTGGACACATTAATATTTTTTAAATCAAATTTCTGAGCTGTTAGATCATGTATACATCCCACATACTCACTTTATTTTAACGGGAGATTTTAATTTTGACAAATATTCCAATGATAGTTTTAATGATTTATGTATGCTTTTGTCCTGCTTTGACCTTGTGCCAATAGTTACTTGGCCAACAGAAGTCACTGAAAATTCCTGCACATTAATTGAACAAATTTTCGTGAGAAGCTGTAAATACAATATTACGTGTTGTGTCATTGATAACGAAATTTCAGATTATCGTTCAATTTTTTGTGATTTTAATCCCATACAATTGTATGAGCGATCTGACCTACAACTTATAAGTATTGGCGGATACATTTGGGGTACCTAAGTAAATTTTGGTAACCAAAAGCTTGTTAAATAAATAACTCTATCATCCATAAATAATTAAATCATTAATAATTGCATCTAGTATGTTTGTTTCAATTAATAGTGAAACGTTCAATTTAAATTTACAAATTGAAAAACATTTTAAATGATTTAATGTCGAAACAAATTTTTAATTAAGATAATATAAATGATCAACATTTTAACGTTGATTACTGGTTTTTCAGAAGTGGATTTGATTTTTAGCATTAATTACTCCGTTTGACAGTATACATCAAAAAATTGATAAACATACGTTTTATAAAAGTATAAAAACTGCCACCAATTCTGATACATGGAGAAAAATCTGTATAGTATGTACTGGGTGGCAAGTTGAAAACGAACAGCAATAAATACTTCTTTAACTGATGACACTAAGAAAATTTGAAGGAACACGTCAATAATTTAGAGGAAAGTCGCCTATTGTTTATTAAAACGATATTTTTTTAATACTTGGTAAGTCTTAGATATTTGTTATGAATAAGCTAAAAGTAGGAGTGTTAGTGTATATTTTGTGTATACAAGTCCTATTATGGGGTATCCGAAATATTCCCAATATGGGGTACTCCATATTAGGATATAGGGTACGCCATATTACCATCAGTAATTTGGTATTAATATGCATATTTTTTATAGATGCCAAGCCAACGTAAGAGGAAAAACTGGGATGCCGAAAATATGATTGCTATCATAAAAGCCTGTAGAAGTAAAACAATTGGTTACAAAAAAGTGCTAAAACACACGGAGTCCCACAAACGACGTTGGAAAGGTTTGTTAAGATGAACGAACTTCCTGAAGTTGTAGTCCAAACCAGTGTTTTCGCCAGAAATGGAAGATCAATTTTCCACACACTGTCTGCAAATGGAACAATAATATTTTGGAATAACCAAAAGAGATATCTTCAGAATGGCATTTTCTTTGTGCAAAGAAAATAAAATAAAAAATCCTTTTAACGTCGTAAAAGAGGGTGCAGATTCTAAATGGTTTAAAGGCTTCCTTCTGCGCCATACAGAGCTCTCCCTAAGGACTCCACAAGGAGTTTCATACGCAAGAATAAAATCAATTATTCCTAACAACGTTTCCAAGTTTTTTGATTTATATTAACCACAAATTGATAAAATTGGACATAATCCATCCAGAATATATAACTGCGATGAATCTGGGATATCAGTTGTCCAACATAAGCATATTAAAGGGAAAAAAACAAAGAGGAGCTATAACATCGGCAGAACGAGAATCTACTATAAATGTGATTTTTATTTTAATGCCGTAGGACAGTACGTGCCACCATTGATTATATTTCCCAGGAAGAACATGAAAATTGAACTCATGAATGGTGTCCCTCCAGGTTCAATCTATGCTTGTCATCAGTCGGGTTGGAGTCAACAGGATATATTTGTTCAGTGACTGCACCATTTTATTGAATCTGCACCATTTTATTGAATTTACCAAGCCGACAGCAGAAGATCCTGTTGTTCTTATTTTGGACAGTTACTATTCGCATACTAAGAATTTGGAGGCAGTCAATGATGCAATTTGCCTGCCACCCCATTCTACCCATAAGACGCAGCCGTTGGATGTTGCATTTATGTCACCGTTTAAAACATACTATGCCTAGGAAATCTCTCAATGGCTTAAGCAACATTCTGGTCGTGTGGTGACAGTTAATAAGTTGCGGATCTATTTGGCATGGCATATAACAGAGCAACCACTGTAAAAACGGCAGTTAATGGATTTAGAAAGACCGGAATGTTCCCAGTACACCGAAATATTTTCCGAAATTACGATTTTGCTGCTAACAGTTTACAGAAAAATAAAAAGAAAAATAATAGTGACTATCTCCCTAGACCAAATATCGGCGACTTTTTCTCTAAAGCGATGTTGGAGCTCTCTCTGTTTAGTAGATTCGTATTTTCAGCTGAAAGTATAGCCGAGAAATCATCTCAATAGCTTACATAATGATTATCACCTATTAATGCGTCAACATTGTTTACATACAATATGAATAATATGGGTCCCAAAATTGAACCCTGAGGAACTCCCATATTAATATCTAGTGTATCAGAATTAATAGTATTGATTTTGTTGTCGTTTTTTACTTTTAAAGAAATATATTGCTTCCTAGCACGTAAAAAGGTTGAGATCCAATTTAAAACAGTGCCTCTGATTCCATATTTCTCCAATATATTTTGTTGGGTTCTAATTAACAGTGCTGTTCCTAAAGTGATGCAGGGAAACAGTAACAAAGCCTGCACAGAACACGAGGCTAATAACCTTAGCAGTTGATGCCGATGACATCAGAAAAAAAAAATAAAAATTTATGGTTTACACCATCGAATGCTTCACTGAGATCACAAAATATACCAGATTCCTCCAAATGGTTAAATAATTTTATTGTAAAATGAAAGCATAGGAGTTGTTGTTGATTTTTCAGCACAGAATCCATTCTTATTTCCTATTATAATGTTGTACCTTTTCAAGAAAGACAGAAGACGATCAAGAAAGGCATATTCAAAGATTTTAGATACACCACAGGAAATAACAACAGGTCTGTAGTTTTCTTTTTGTCTACAATCATTTTTCTTGTGCAATGGTAAAACTTTTAAACCTTGAGGAAAACTGTCCATCTCAAATGATAAGTTTGCCAAATATGATAAAGGTTCAGAGAGAACATCTAATACTTGTTTTAGCACAAAACCTATTACGTCATCGGCTCCAAAAGATCTTTCTGTGTGCAAAAATAGGTAACAGTTTTTATCCCGCTAGAGGGGGTTAAAATCAAAAGTATTGCAATGAATATTATCTTGTGTCATATTTGGTACTTTCCCTATTTAAATTACATTTGTTAGGGTAAAGGAGTATAAGGAAATGACGTATGGCAGTTGTAGATATGATAAAAAGATGTTCCTCTTCAAATTAAAATCGACCTGTTTTTATAACATATACGATATTAATACCCAAAACCCCCATGTCAAGTTTTTGTTGGGTCACCTTGTATAAAGAGAGTATTAGTATTTAAGAAAATGTACCTATAAATCTGTAAATAAAATATAAATTAAATACATTGGTTTCATATTATTATAAAAAAATACTGAATAGTTTTGAAAACTATTAAAACCAGTTGTGAAGTTTGAAACGAATAAATTGGTAATATTAATAAATGTTTTCACTCAAATGTACATGCAATTTTTACATATTTTTTATATAATAATAGTAAGCAAGACAAACACTCAGTTCTCGCATGCCTAGACAGCTCTGTCCGTTTGCTTGTCAGAAATGAGGCTTTCCTAACTACACAGTATGTACTTAAAAATAATATCGGTAAGGAAATGTATAATTCTATAAACAGATTATTTTTTTTGCTGAGGATTAATACCAAAATCACGTATTATCCAGAAAAACAAAGGAGTAAATAATAAATAAGAAAAAAAGAGAATGGAAAGTATATTGAAGAGTATCAAGATATTTTATTTTCATTCGAAGTTTAATATTTTAATAAAAGTTTTACCATTTGATTGGATTTTTTTTTAATTTAAATTTATTTAGTTTGATTATATTTTTAATTTCAAGTGGAAATGAAATTAATATTTTTATATTTGATTGTATGTTACTCTTTCTACTTCATGTAAAAAGTTTTCCAATAAAACAAGAAATATTAAACAGTTTACAATAAAAACATTCTTCGGATTTTTACATTGGCAATCTATAACGTGTACCAATGACCAAGTCCGGTTCTGTTTATTTTCAAATAAACAAATATGATTGTCAATAGAAACTACAAAATGCACGATTCCCAAATACCGGAATGTTCCAGCGTATGTTAGCTCTATCCTTGCCACATGATATGACGTCAAGTGGCATAAAAATCCAAATAGATAAATACAAGTAATGAGACGTTTTCTCATCTTGATAAGAAGGGCTTTAAACTGAAGCAAACCATAAGTTCTCCATTTGAAACAAAAAGTTATGGACAAATACAGTGTGTCTACTTAAGTTGGAACCATATGGAAAAAAAATTTATTATTGATTTTAGGAAAAAAAGTTATTCTTGATAAAAAGTCCTGCATGACCCAAAACTTAAAATACAGTCATCAGATATCAAATTTTTCAAGCCGTATACGAGGTTTGTCAAAAAATATGAACTTTGCTCAAGAGTAAAGTACGTTTATTTTTGACAAAATCGAAAATTTTCATTAAGAAAAGTTGATTAGAATTGAAAATTACATTCAAATATGCAATTACACCGATCAGATTTTTTCTAGATTTTGCATTGATCCACCTAATTACGGTAATCCATAATTTTTTCTTTCTCTTCTCTACTATAAACATGATAACGCTTTCCTTTTCTTAAAGTTTGTGAAGAATTTAGCAATTTTCTTAATGAAAATTTTCGATTTTGTCGAAAATAAACGTACTTTTCTCTTGAGCAAAATTCATATTTTTTTGACAAACCTCGTATACGGCTTGAAAAATTTGATAACTGATGACTGTATTTTAAGTTTTGGGTCATGCAGGACTTTTTATCAAGAATAACTTTTTTCCTAAAATCAATAATACATTTTTTTTTTCATATGGTTCCAACTTAAGTAGACACACTGTATATTTATTCGTTTGGTGAAAACACTCTAAATATGGTATATAAAATTGGAGATATTTACGTGATAGGTTACTATTTTTCTCCTTCTAGTAAATTTCTTTTTTGTTTAGAACTCTCTTAATTAAACTGCAATTTTCCAATAATTTTAGAATTGTACGTCAATAGAAAATGCAGGACCAAATTACTGATTGCGAGTCATATTCGATTTAATAACAAAACAAAAACCGTGGTATTTTATTAAAATAATAGTAATTATTATTAAATTGAATTTAAAAACGGTAATCAAAATTTTATTATACTTTTATTATTACAAAGAGAAAATGATAACTTTAATTTAATGTAAATGTTATTTTAAAATATATGCATACATAAAAATAACGTGTGGTTCATAAGTTTTGCGAAAAATTGAGACAAAGTTAGGTATTATTAAAAAAATTTTTTTTTTAAATTACTTAACTGTCTAAGAACATAATTCAATTAATTGCTGTTCCACAAGCCTCAAGTTTTTTCTGATGCTCCTCATAAGGGTTCTTGCGTTTTTAACGTCAAATTCTCGAATCTTAAACATAATCCTACATAGTAGTTCATCCATTGTTGTACTTTTTTCCTGATAAAAAAATCTTCAATAGGAAGACCCTGGGATAAGTTTGGAGGGTTAGCTATTTTCATCACGTATGGAATATTTTGTTGCCTGAGTCAGTTTTGCGTTTCTCTAGCATAATGACAAAAAGCCAAATCGGACCAAAACCTGATATCGGTTTCGACATGATTCTCTTCAATAAAGTCAATCAGATTCGTCAGGAAGTTGTTCATATAGCGTCAGCTCAAGGGCGGATTCTCTACTGGTTCATTTGTGCAGTGAACACCCAGTTAAATTTCACAAAAACACATTATTTTAAAAACACATTATTTTAAAAACACATTATTTTAAAAACACATTATTTTAAAAATACATAAATAACATTATGGTGAGAATAAATGTCATGTCTTTTTAAATAGCGTATTTTAAATTATATAAAAACATTTTCATTCCATTAATATTCATATATAAAATTATTAATTTCAAATTAATCGAAATACAACTCTAAGTCGCCTTTTAGTTACACTTTTCCAATACTCTAATTGGGTCCACTTGTCATATCGTAAAATTATTATTAGGTTTAGAATAGTCACATTAGACTCCATTAATGAAGAAGTTTAATTCTGCTCTCAATTATACAAAAGATTTTCCATTATTATTTAATTAAAAAGTTGTACATTATTTTTCATTTCATTTAACCAGTTGATATTTCCCCAAATAACAGGTCAAACTTTCGGGTTCTTACCTGAAAATACTCATAAAATTTTTAATTCGAAACCCGCGTAAGTATAGCGAATAGACTGTAAGTGAAGATTTACTGTGACGGATGAACTAACGATCCCAGTTTCAACTTATGTACCTAATATAGAAAAGTTAGAGGGTCTAGCAAACTATGCTTCTTGGAAGTTTGCATGAAGATGAGTTTGAAACTTGATAGACTATGGTATGTGGTTATTGAAGGGGTGAACCAAAGCGACAAGTTAAGTATAGAGAAATATAGTATAGCTCTAGCCAAGATCTATTTAAGTGTAAGGCCTACATGCTATGTTCACGTCCACAATGCTAAATGTGCCAAAGATGCTTGGACAAATCTTAAGACAGCATTCGAAGCAAAAGGTATGAATTGTCGGTTCGAACTTCAAAAACATTTCTTTGTAACCAATTATAAAAAATGCTCTACTATGTAAGATTACTTAAATGCTATTTTAACACAGTTTTAATACAGTTTATAAACTAATCGATATCGGAGTGTCGATAGAAGATAAGTTCGTGGCATTTGTAATGTTAAATGGGTTAAGTTCAGATTACGACCCTTTAATCAGGGGCGGTTCCTGCATTGATTCATTTGTGCAGTGAACATCCAGTTAAATTTCATAAAAACACATTATTTTAAAATAAATAACAAAAATGTGAATTCAATTTTAATAATTTTATTGTTTTCATACGTGTTAATCTCTATATTTGGTACGCCACTGCGATCTGGCTAATCACCCGTCTCTTTTACTCACTTTTCTGAGTGAGCTCAAGAGAGTGAGATTCTTGCGCGAAAGCCTCTAGCTAAAAAGAGATGCAACTAGTTAACAGATCCGTAAAACGAACAATGGACCTATTATAAAATCACACAGTGACGTCACAAAATAGGGCGAGGCATACGAATCTATCAAATCATATATATAGAGATGCAATGACGATACTAAAAGTGTCTGCCCTTTTGCATTGCCCTTTTACGACATATTTCAAACTCGAGCTAGTCAGGTTTAATGATAATAAATATAAAAACATTTTTATTCCGTCAATCTTCAAATATAAAATTATTAAATTAAAATTCATCAAAAGTGCCTCACACTTGTCATATCACAAAGTAGTGTTTATGTCGTCTTTACCTACTTCATATTCTATCTTCGCAACGTTTTTTCAACTTTTCAATCACGCTGTCAAATTCTAAAAATCAACATGACAATTTTAATTGTGTATTGTATTTATTAAGAATTAAGTTTAAATAAAACTGCAACCTTATTAAATCGAAGATATGTATGTCAAATCATCGATTGTTACCGGAAAACGTCTCAAGGCAAAAAAAAATATTATTTTTGAGGTTATATTTATTTATTTCCAAATTTCAGTTGTAATTATTTTGTTTTTTGTTCCAGGGTCTACAGGATAGGCATGTGTTTTATACCCAAAAGACAAACGAAGTTTCAAAAAAGTATGACAGTTTTATTATATATTTTATTAAGGGCCAGTCTTTTGACCTCTGAGTAAAGTTGAAAGTAATTACTTGCTGATTAAACTATAGGGGTATTGTTTGTTAATCTGTCAAGTAAACCTACATGTAACTTTACTCAGAGGAGAAAAGATCGACCCTTAAACAAGGATAATTTCTTAACCGTAGTACAATTTTATATGAATAATTGTTTATTTAGTAGGTTGTCCCTAATGAATTTGATGTTATAGAAAAATATCCTATCTATAAATGCTAAAGGTTCTGATAAACAGTGTCAGACTGATATAGCACTGAGGATTTAATGAACTTACATTACAGTTTTTTTAAAGACGATATAAAATATAAATATTGCATTGGCCTAAATTAATTCGAGAAACTTAATAGTTGTGTCTATGTTAGGTATGTACCTATATCATGAAGACTAATTTAAATATTTACCGATATCTACCTGGGAGGTAAACTAAGTCAACTAGTGCAGTTTTATAAAGGTGCGTTATTATTAAAATCGGCTCATCGAGACCTTTTTAGGGATATTCTATACTATGTATAGTGATGTCACAATATAACATTTTAATTCACTCGGTTTCCTTGCCAATAAAAGGTTTTTAAAAAATATATTTTATTTGACGTGTATGACAAATTGTGAAAATGATTAAATTTACAATAAAAACTGAAAAACAGTAGGTAAAATTTTAAATAATAATATTGATACATAAGAATTAATGCATTCTGCATTCAAAAATAATTTTAAAATATGAAGAAAAGTTAGCTGACTGTAGCTAATAATGTTTATAGATTGTTTTCAACGTATTAAAAATAAAACAAATATTACAATAACTAAAATATTCATTTTTTTAATATAACAAAACACCAATAATTCTATCTTCTTCAATGTAAATCATATTGTTTGTGTATCTATATGTCGACATTTTTAAAGGGTCAGGGTTACGTGTTCTAGACAGCCTTATTGTAGTAATGATATAATGACATACACCAAAATATAATAGATCTATTACAATTGTAATGAAAAAACAACCCTGTTTCGCTTGGTCAGGTTACTCCGACTTTAATCCAACGTTGCCACATTTAGTAGATTTCTACTTTTTTTGGTAGATTTCTGCTTTTTTAGCTAGTTAAACTCTTTGAAGATATAGCACAACATAGCAAGATTTTGTCTACATATTTTTAGTTTTGCCTTACTTAATTAAATCTTACATTGTCTGGACATTGTTTTATGTTATCTGTATAAAACCCATCGTCAGGGGCGGCTCGGGTCCAAAATTTTGGGGGTTCACAGTAGCAGAATATAGATCCCGGTACAGATATAGGTAAAAAACTGCCAGTGTTTTAGAAAGGTATATTATAAACTCTCTAAAACACTGAAAGTTTTTTCATATATTTGTACTGATACCTATATTCTGTCACTGTGAACCCCTCACGAGCCGCCACTGCCCATCGTTACTTTGAATTTGGACAGTAAAATAAATTAAGATCGTTTACCTAAAGTACAAATTTTTAATAAAAAAATATAAGTTCATATTAAAAAATACCTGAAAATTCTTCCTGTAAAAACCATGTTTTAATTGAGTTACCATTGATAATTTTAAGTAACTACAATGAATACCACTGCAATTTTCATATTTTCTAGAAATAAACTGCATTTACCGAGGCCTCTTGAGTTTTTATCTATTGTTCCATGAAACATGTCCCTCAAAAAATACTAAATAAGCTGTAGATAACAAACAATAAGTCTTAGTAGCTTTATTTTTATGTTGTCGGTTTCAGTCTTATAGCATTGTTCATATTTTACTCTAAAATTAAAATATAGTACAAGTATTCTTGTTTTAATTCAATAAAAATAAAACAAAATCTCATTGTGTATTATTTATTTTATATCAGTTGGATTATTCTGTAACTCGTTAAATAATGATCTAAATAATAAATACAAATGAAAATAACTACTGCGAAGTTTAAATTCGATGAGAAAACATATTATAGATTTTAGAACTTATAAACTTTAACCAATGGCAAAATTGTAATATACAGGGGCGTCCCATTAAGACGATTAAACGAAACATGCCTGCAGGCATTTTTTTATTCAGTAGTGTTAGGTCATTCGACATAAGACATAAGAGCGAAGCTAGAAGTAGAAACTCTAGTTGAAAACATAAAAAGAAATTAGTTAATATTACAAAAAAAAATTGACAAAATTGTTGTGAAGGGCCATTCCATTATGTAATGTAAAACTCATGATGTTCTACTGCAGTATTTTTTTTAACTCTAGAAATGAGCGAATTTTTGTCCAAATTTCTACTACATATCCAATTATCGCTATAATGTCATTAGCAAGGCCTTCTACAGCTTAAAAATAATATTTCTGCAATTTTGGACTGCAAAGTACCGCTAAGTACATTTTTTTAGGTCGCTGTTAAGGTTTCATTTTACCCTGCCTCGTACGATGGTTAATTAAAGAGTTAAAACTTCGCACCAAGTTCAATGGGTAACCCGATTCTGAATATCAATAAATCATTCTGACAAACCATTGTGATATAACTAGAGACAAATGTAATCAGTATCGTATGACAAACTATTTCAGGTGAATTGTATCCCGCTGTGAAAGTCGTATGGATATCAAAATACATGATTTTATTAAAGTATATAAAGTCCTGTATTTTCCAGTCTTGAATTAGTTCTGCGGCATTCTGATTAACTTAATCATGTTCCTCAAGGTGAGTTATCTCTTTTTGTATCTTAAAATTTATTCATTTTTGTCAAAGAGATGAAAACAAACAGAATATTAAATTAGAAAGAAAACTATGTTTACAAAATTACTCACAACAAATTCTGCAAAAATTTTCTGTATGCGTTTGTCAATAATATAAAGCAGAATAAACGTGTTTTAAATTATTTATAACGCATCTTAGTTATTATTTCTTTATTTATTACAATTTTTGTGTTTTTACACTAGTTGATTAACCTTCTCAAATCACATTCAAAGTCTCCGAATCTTTAAGAATATATGGTTTTATTATTAGAAATTGCAAATAATTTTCAAATATAACACCCCTTAAATTATTATTTAGTACCCACGTGCACTTTAAACTGAAATATTGTAGTTTGATCTAGTACCCTTATTGCAAATGCTACGTTCTGGATATAGAAAGGGTTCAAAGAAAATTTTTAAAATACCTAGTTCAAGATTAATGGAATATATCCCGAACTTGTTTTTGATTATGCGGAGATGTGTAAACAAATCGATATCAATAGCCTGAGCCTAAGAAGGAACAGGAACTCGCTTATCTTTGTATTTAAACTCATACACAATTTTATTGTTTGTAGCGATATTTTGTCACAAATTAAATTTAATATACCCCCATCTAAATTGAATGACCTAGAGCAACAACCAACTCAATGTTAAAGTCATCCCTATATGTAAAGTGTACTTGATGAACTAATCAAAAACGCAGATACTTTCCTTAATTAAATTATTTATTTTCTTAGTTTTATTTTTGTAAGAATTTTTAAGTTTTCTTTAACATTTTCTTAGCTTTTCAATATTATTTGTTTTCTATTATAGTTTTATTTATCTACTTCTATTTACTTTTTATGTTCTTATTTTAATTTATGTCACACTGTATTTATTTTTTATTTCTACTTTAAAAAATGTTTTAATTTTAACGTGTCATCCTCTAGCTCTTCTATCATAAAAAATATTTTCACGCTCATTTGTCGGTAGTTTTTATCTTGTTGATCATTATTGTCGTTTTCTTTCTCTTGTTTCTTGCCGTTAAGACATTATTAAGAAATTTTTGTGAATTTGGGAATATCGGTAGCGGTCACATTTAGGATTTTATCTGGCTTTAATTATGTGTTATGTCGCCTTTCCTGGAAAATCGTACTACAAATCAAGATTGTTCTTATGTTTCGAGCGTATCTGTTTTTCAGAATTTTAAACCGATACCTTAATCTAAAAGAGATATTTAAAACTTAGGTTTCGGTTTCCTTTATTTTTGTTAAAATTTAAGTTTTATTCTTGAATTTTTAGTGTATGAAACAGTTTATAAGGAGAAGTAATCCCACATACTTTTTATTACACTACCCTTCATCACTACGCCCCAAACTACACTTACGTATATGTTATGATGGATTATGAAAAATCACACTTCCATAATAAAAAAGTAACAAGTTACATAAGTTAATTTTTGAGATATTTTAATATTATAATGACCTTAGATGTTGAAGCCGTACATCAAAGAAAAAAAAATTTTAAATTGGTGGTTGCCACCTTATCGAGACTGAAGCCCATTCGGGCAAACTCGTAGCACAAAATTAACTAGAAACGATTTGATTTTGAAAGAAACATCAAAAGACGATGATGAATAGTGGTAGGCTGATGAATATTCAGGTATATAGAGAATTTGCGTTACTTAATCTATACCACGTATAGATGATCTTCACATTCTAGTCCTGTTCTTTAAGAACCATTCCATGTCGCCTATTGATTGGGGTTTACGAATTGTTTGCACTAGAATATTAGTATTCCTTACCTCTTACGTCTGTCCATGAAAAAATATTTAAGGTTACTCATGTAAAATTATTTGGACTCCTTACCCATGTAAAAATATTTGGACCCTTTGTCTCTTAAACAAGTCCGTGTAAAAATCTTTGAGCCCTTTTCTCCAGCACATGTAAAACTATTTAGCCCCTAGGTGTTTTATAAAATGACTATCAACACGTGGCCAGATTGTCAAATGTTTAAAATTATATTCTGTTAGTCGTTTTATAAAATACGAATTTTACTTTAAAGTTAGGACCATCAAAATAAATAAAAATAATAAAACTAAAGAACAAATCAACATAAGATAAAACAACACTTGCTAAGCCTAAAAAGAACAAATAATAGTATTAGATCCTTCCGTATGATTTTTGCACTGTTTTTTAATCAAAATACAATTTTCAAAATATGGCTTCTTAATATTACTTTAAGGTATATTTTTTATATACATGATTATAGTAAAAAATTCTTTCAATCAGATTTGTTTGTGATATTATTCTCTATAATTTTGGTCCAATACGTAATTTTTTTTATTACATGGACCGTAATGGAGAAATTTGAGGAAAAGTGCTAAATTTAATTTTTTCAGTATTTTTGTTGGCAATAATGTTTTGAATCATTTTTATCTGTAATTAATTTTTGGATTTGATGGGCCCCACTCAATATTTACTTTACAGAAAAATTTGCACTCAAATTTTTCAATTATATTCCACTTTAGAGAAATCATTAATATGACCTAAATTATATAGAAGAGCATCACAAATAACTTTTATTGAAAAAAATTTCTTCTATAAACAATTATGAGACAAATACTCCTTAAAGTAAAAATAAAGTACTCTTAAAAGTACGTACGGCCATAATTTATAGGTAACCCAGCAAACCCGTATTTCTCAAGCATATTTTATTTATTAGAACGTGGACCATTGAAATGACACCCAGTGTGGCATTTTCCCCATGCTTTAAAACCAAGACATTTGTCTGTACAGCATTTAAACTTTACTAGGTTTTCACTGGCTGTCATTAAACCCTTGTACTCTAAATTAAAAATCCTTAGAAATAGCTTCTCTTAACATAATATTGGTATTTTCTGGATTTAAGTTTGACGTACCAATTGAGTTAGGTTGGTTTCTAGAAAACTGTCGATTTAAAGCCCATTTTCAGTTCCTATCTAGTATACTCCATTTCGTATATCAAGAATAGTTTTTAATACTGCTTTAGAGTCAAGCGGACCTCTGGGAAATTTTGAAAATGTTATAGAAACATTCTTCCCCACCTGAAAACTTTCCATTTTTACTCCCCTCTATAAAAGAAAAGTATTGCTGTCGTGAAAAAGTCACCTTCCGGGATTATTTTAGATTTGAACGTTTCTGGGTCCCTAGATTACGAAAAACATGTCTGTTGACGGCTTTATAGAAAAACTTCAAATATTGTATGGAACCTTATGGAGATAACGTTCCTTTCTAGCTCGAAACCAGTTATACTTTCGACCAGTTATATACAGGGTGAACAGTTTTTAATTATACATTGTACATGTAGTTTGTTCTTCATCATTTGATTTTTTTTTATTTTCTGTATTTTCACTTATACAGTTGTTATCAGCTAAAATTAAATTGTTCATATCGAAAATCGGCAATTTTTTATGAGACGACTGATACTGCTTGCCCACCGGAATGTCAAACAGAGGATAATCTTAAATATTTGACAATATGGCCGTGTGTTGACAGTATTTTTATAAAACGCCTAGGCATTTTATAATGCGGCTAGCCAGATAGTGAAAGGTATGTAAATGAAACTTTGACAATTTAATCGCTCTTTATAAAACGCCTAGGCAATTTATAAAACGACAGGTTTTGTAATCTGGCTACGACATATAAAACCCTAATCAAATACTTTCTTATATTGTCTCTCCTTATGGGGTCTTAAACAGTATTCCAGGATTATAAACTTCCTACGTGACAATTTAAAATACCTACTACACAACGTTCTTAAATTATGAAAACTGTTTGTTCGCTTCATTACCTTCCTCTTCGCCCTAATATTCTCTAAAGGTAGAAAACGAAATCTATTTCAACCGTACAGCGAGAAAATGTAAACAGACATTTTAGTACGAACGGCACGAAATCGTTTATAATGTCTTCATCAATAACGATGCGGATTTCAAAACACGTCAAATTTGTAGAAGCGTAAATGTGTGTTTTTTTTTACTTTCCGATATAGCGACAGAAATATCATTGAAGGCTTACTTACATTCACGTATCGCATTTCATGATCGACATGCCAGAGGCACGGTAAACCCCTATTTCTCGATACAATGTGACATTTTCAATTCGAACTTGTGCACTGTAATACCGGCAAACCTGCTAATAAGAATCAGGCAACGACATATTTTTATTGTCAATAGTATTAACTCCAAGTTTTATAACGAGGCATCGAGAAAAATCATAATTGAAGTTGGCGTGTTTTCGGTTGGTTCTCCAGCGATTTCCGCAGAAAGACATTAATTACTTGACATTTTCATTTAAACAAAGTTTTACCTCGAAATGATACTACAGCAACAAAATAAGAAACAAATACTTAATTTGATATCAAAATCCTAATCAATATTATCATAAAACTACAGAAATAATTGCTGAAGATGTTGTCCATTTACGTCTGAATACAAACCACCCCTTCTCTATTAATCATTAAAACGTTATGCAACATTTGCACTTTTCTGTCATACGATTTCCAATTAAGATTTATATTACCCTACAAAAGTTACGTTTCGCTAACGCAAGATGGAGTTACGATAGCACAAAAATTGTTGAAAACTAGCGCTAAACATTATAGTTTTCTGTAACTACAAATATTGCTAATTAGAGTTGGTGCGTGAAGCAAAAGAGGGCAACACTTGATATAGCTATTACAGAGACGGAACAATATACGTTGTTGCCAAGTACATACACAGAAGTATCTACTGTTCTAGTTGTCACGTAAATATTGTTAAGCGGCGGAGGGTTAAAATCGCGTAGTTTAGATTTTCTTTGGCATTTTATAGATACTATAATTATTGTGTTAGTTCTCGAAATAGTAGTTTTTGATTTTTAGATTTAAATGGCTTAGGTTGTCTAAAAATCGTCCAAGGAAAACGAGTTATTCTCAAAAAGAAAGTTTAATATGTTTCTAAAGTAAAAATTATCCTAAGAGAAATAATAATATTTTACCGATTTTTTATTTATATACGCCGATATCATAAAAACTGTGCAAAAATTTGTAAAAATGTATTCTTGTTTATTACTAGATAAAAACTTAAGGATTCTAACGATTGTAAAATCATAATTTTATCTAAAATAATAAGAGAGATAATTAAAAGACACTAGGGCAATGTCAGCATTTTGACGAGCTTACCGTAGATTCACAATGAAACCTTTTCGATGCTGGACCAAATCAATTTTGTATATATAATACGTACATCGGCCTAATCGGTTAACTATTCAGCTGAGTTATGTTTAAATTTATATGATTAGTACGGTGTACACAGCCAGACTGAGCAAAATTCAAGATAAAGAGAAAAATATTATTTTTATTTTGTAATAGGTATGATTTCAAGGAAAATTTTACTTTTGAAATATACATATATTATATTTTAAACTTTACCAATAAGTATTTTCGGTTATTTTAATACTGCTTACATACGGTTTTAAAACTGACACCTACTTCCCAATCTGGAATGTGATAATCAAAGGGTCTATTTATACTCCCTTAGTATTAGTATTTGTATTAGTATTATGATTAAGCATTAAATTTGTTAAATCATTCAAAAAAGGTATTTATACTCGTTTTATAATTAGTATTAGTAATTCTTTTTTAAACATAATACCTAATAAGATATAATTCTGCAGTCAACAAAATATATGGTTACTGAAGAAATGTGTAAGAGGCCGATTGTGTTCTTTTTAAGATATTTTAGTTTTAAATGTGTTTTTATTAATATTTTTACTAGTTAATTTTATCTAAAAATATTATTATTCAAAAATAGGTTTAATTAAGGACATTTTAACGGATTTAAGTCTCAAATTTATAACAGATAAAAAGAAGCAGAAATTTGATACAAATCAGACAGAAAAGAGGCCTTTGCTTCCTCATGGTGACATGTCATTTGTCAACTTTATAATCGGTAAACACTGCTGATACACAAAAATTGTATACAGAGCATGATTTGTACCGAAATATTATCGTTTTCGAGCTTGTTGGAACAAACAAATAAACAAAATAATCATATGTGTGTTGTCAATTATCCTTATCCGTTGTCTATTAAAAACAAAGGCCAAATACTCCATTGATTCATTTTATAGAAAAGAAGAAATTTAATATTTAATTTAAAAGTTGAACCTGTCAATTATTAAGCATAAATATTAATGCTAATACTAATCATAAATCGAGTATAAATGTCCCCATTACATTGTGAAGGTTCAACTTAATGCTTAATCATAATACTAATGCAAATACTAATAATAAGGGAGTATAAATAGACCCTTACTGTGAAGTGATTTTTATGTTGGTAATATAAACAAACAGTCTTTGGGTGCATACGCCATGGAATATCTAAATTCATTAGTCAGTTCGTTTTTTGCTTTAATTTGTATCAGACTTAATTTTTAAAAAGATAACTTCTTGTGAAATAATTTTTTTCCCATATTAACCAATATAAATTATTAGTGTTTTAAGTTTTGGACATTTATTTTATATTTTAGTTGTTAAAAGTTATTAAGAACGCATATAAAATGCCCGATTATTTCCGAAAAAATCTCGTCGGGGTTGGAATTTACGAAAAACTGATTTGTAAGTTTTTGAGATATTATTTATTATTTATATATGTATAACGTTCGGTCATAGAAATATATTATTAAAGGTTAAAAATCTATGGATCTAGAATTTTTTCAATATTCAAACAAACACGGTGTGTGACAACATTCGCATAATTTGAAATTATTACAAAACATCGAATCAAAATATTGTGAAACAAAATATTAAGAGACAAACATCAAATAAAGAACTTTTTAATAATTTTTATGAATCAGGCCAATCAGCTGACTGGAGCCATAATTTTAAATATATAGTTTATAAACCATACACAGTATGATTAAAAAAAGAGGAAAAACGTTATTTTTTTCTTTTCTCGACTTATATTTTATGATATATAGGTAGTTTATAAAGCATATACAGTATGATTCAAAAGAAAACAAGAAACACGAGAAAATATTACTTTACCTTTCTTGACTTATATTTTAAAATTTCGACGGTCAAATTGCCGTAATTTTTTACTTTACCTACTTTGAGTTTACTAATAAAGTGTAAAAGTTATATATGCGCTGGCTATAACTAATTAATGAAACATAAAACTTGGTAATAACAAATATATATGAAAAATTAAACTCGTTTTCTTACCATTCCAGAGGAAGAGTTTTTCCTCACATATTCGTAACGAATATGTTGAAAAAATTAAAGGATTTTTATTTTAATCACTTTGCCGTAGAGTTAGTAGATAGTAGACACGAAAGAAATATGCCACTTAGAAATGTTACTGAATAAAAATAGCATAAATCTTTACTATTTTGTTATAATTCGACTATATATGTTTTAATTTAGGTATACTTTTAGTTACAGTAAGGATAGGATTGCACTAGTGTTCTACTAAATGAAGAGAGTTATATTATAATTTTTTATCTCTTCCATACTTTTTCAGTAGTTTTTATGTATTTATTAGGTATAATTCTCTTAAAAAGTAAATTTAAATTTGTTGATTGTAAAATATTAAATGGTTTCTGGTATTTTTAGTGATAGATATAATGAGAAAATGAAATGTTTAACGCTGATTTAAAATAGTCTGAAAAACAATTTTCATGCGTTAAATTAAATTCTGTAAGCAATTTAGTTATAAATAATTATAAAACGTTGCAGCATGTTTTGCTTGTTAAGCGTGATCATAAAATATGTATTTTTTTTAACAATTTGAATTTTGTTTAATTGTATATTTTGTTTGTAATTTTAATTATTAGTACGCGCTCATACCTACATAATTAGAACTTAAAAACAAACTTTCGGGTATAATATATTTGCTCGTACATACAATATGTTAACTTTCCCATAAATGCACTTAAAGAACGGTATATAATAAGCGATGCTATTTTTTTGACAGAGGTAGAACAGTCCGCGCCAGCCCACTAGTGACAGAGGTGTAACGATGCGTCTAATCACGGCAGGCAGTCAGCCGATTTACGAGAATCTCTCCTTATTTTTTTTTTTTTTTTCAAATGCAAATATAATTAAGTGGCTCATCTTTATTTCAAAGGATTCATGTGTTAACGCACTCTATGTATCACAATAAAATTGCCAAATTTCCTTTTTTTTTTTTTTCTATGAGCGTTTGCATACCTACATACGACAATCACGTCCCGCCGTCCATTATTATTTGTAAACAGTCAGTGCCCAGAAATCTTGTTCGTGGATTTAATGACAGTTCTCCATTTTTTTCTTCGATTCCTTATAATTCATCAATGTACATAAATAATTAAGCTACACTGTTGTCTGTAAAACAGATAACGGCTACGCATAATAGGGACTCTCTATCTAATAGACATAAAAAACAAGTTTGTTTTTGATTGTCTCAAAACGATTTCGCGTTGTAATGCGTTTATCTAATTGTCACAACTTTTAAACATTGTACATTTTTATATATTATACATATTAAAGAATATGTACAGTTGTTATGGAATAAATATTTAAAATATATTTTTTTACAAAAAAAATGAACATGTCTATTAACAATGTTCTTTGTCGTCGGATATCCGTATAATCAATAAATAATCCCATAATTAATTATTATGTTTGCTGTTATATTAACCATTCTGTAATATCATATATTCTCTGATATGTAATTCGACTTGGCAACATCGTAAAAATTTCGCCGGTCACGATACATCCAAGTGGGTAGATTCAGAAACGTTAATTCAATATATATTCCTAGCAGCACCAACTGGACTAATGTTTTAGGTTCCAAATTTAAAAATATTTAATAAATTAAAACATTTTTATTCACTTTTTACGATTATTCAGTGTTTAGAATAAATCTTAGGTAGTATGTAAAGCAACAAAAAGTTATAATAACAGGAAATAGACTAATTTTGTACGTTTATAAAAGTTTTAACGATAATTTATTGTGAAATAATAATAATATTATTATTTATAAAAAAACTGTAAGTTTAAAAAATTTAGAAAAATTCTCCCAGTATAACAATAACATAGAGATCGCATAGAACAATTTTGAAAAAAATCTGATAAAAGATAACTTTTTTACATACTTGAATTTTTGAACAAAACATTTTTTTTCTCAAAAACGGCTTACCAGATTTTTTTCAAAATTTGTCCATTAGTTACTTATTTGATGAGTAAGTTAGGTGAATTTTTTGAAAATTTTTGAACATAAGATTAATTTTTTGGTCGGGTAAGATAAACCTTAAGAATTGGCGTTAAAAAAAACAAGACTAGTTGAATATGGGATTTCACTGATCCTGCTTATTTTTCTGTCATCAAAAAATTCCAGCCAGAACGGATGATCTTTGTTATACATTAGTCAAGCGAGAGAAACAAAAATAGTGTCCACGAATGAAGTCCGAGCGCTGAATCACTCCCAAAATACGGGTACATTTTCACTCGAAATTATGACTTATCACAAGAGCTTAAATTATTTCCAGGAATAATTTAAGCTTGCGTAATATTCGGTTAGAAAATTTCACACCATTTCACACCATAATTTGGAAAAATAGTAGTTATCGCAACTTCTAGAGATGCACTTTTACGCACGAAACTGCGTTACCCGCACGACGCGCATACAAAGACGACCAGACGAATTTTTTTTGCATTTCGGACTCAGAATGATCGGAAACATGAAAAAAAGTTTTAAAAATGGGAATAAGAAAATTTTTTCGTCTGCTCGAATGCAATACTGAGACCCCATAGGAAGGGCCTCAGTAAAAATTATGTAGACATATCCATCATATTTCGTTAAATCAAAAAATTACCAATTTTAGTTAAACCAAATGCTAAAACTCAGATAGGTACTAGCTCAGTCTATCGCTCTTTGGTAATTTTAGTTAGTCGCGACACCAGTTAAATGAAGGTGGTAGAAATATATTTTTTACAAGTAACATGACGCAATTTCGAAGAAATTCATATGTATATATACCTACCATATTTCGTTAAATAAAAAAAAAAACAACTTTCTCAGATGGGTATTAGTTCAGTCTATCGTCCTTTCATAATTTTAGGTCACTAAAGGTGGTAAAAATTGTATTTTTTATTAAAGTAATCCATAACACTTCTAGTGTAAAAAATATAATATTAACATGCTTTGTTGCAGTAGGTGGCCGTAATAAATAGGCGGCCATGCTTTTGATAGATGAGGTTTATATTGATAAACTACATTGAGTTACTGTGTAGTAAACCAGCAAACAAAGCATTTGCGTTAAAAAATTCAAGAAAAATGGAATGCTTTGAAAAGTACAATTTACTGCAGAGTTGAGTCAAGTGCAAATATGTCATCCAAAATTGATATTGTGATGTTTGTTTATTTTAAACAACAGTTTATTTATTTAAACAACAGTTTATTTATTAATAATGTATTTAAACACTTATTTATTTTATAACACTAATTCTAATTTATATATATTTCGAATGTCTTAAAACTGTTGACTATTTATCTTCACTGTCCATATAATAACTAACTTTGTTCATCCTCCATCAGTATTTATATACAAATTTAAAATATTGGCGAATGTGCCAGAATATTCACCAAATACTAGAAAAATTGTCCCGTTCTTTCTCGAACATTAATCGAAAGCTCTTCCGCCATAGTCGTCACATAGGTTTGGTCTTAAGGGGTTTAATTATGTATGATAATCGGACAAGTTGAGCCTCAAAGGCCAAATAAGACAGTGAGGGACTTGGAGGATTAGAGCATGACTGAATAATGAAATGGCTCACATAACAATATATTTAACGAATTTAATTGCGACCAGGAAGCGTTAGAGTCGAATGGTTTGTTTGCAAAAATCCAGAAAAGTCTGCTGAAGATGTCAAGTAAATATGGCCTTCTGCCTAACAGAGATTTGAACAAAATTGTTTCAAAATATTCCATATATGTCAGGGCTGATATATCTAAGGGGGTCGCGACATAGGAGTCCATTTTGGACGCCATTTTTTTCGAAATAGTAGTCACATAGTAGTCGCCATTGATCTGGCAACGTGGCAACTTGTAGTCGCCAGGTTTACCAATATAAGAAAAAAAAATCAATGTCATTTCTTAAATGACATTTCCATTATAAAATGCCCATATTTTTTAGGATAAAATATTTCAATTTAATAAATTATTAATCTCAGATGTACATAAAATACGTCGGGAAAAGTAGATCACTTTCAATTTTGTGCTGTTTTAGTTTTGTTTATTTTAAAAGGTAATTAAAGAGATGAAGACAATTTTCTTATAGATGATGCATAACAAATTATTGCTCCCTTTTTTAGAGCTCCAGTCCCTTAAGTCTATTTATTTTAGGTCTTTTTAAATTGTTGGTAGGTATTATTCACTTCATTTGTATGTTTTTAGTTAATTTAAATAATTTTGTGTAATATCTTGCGATTTGTTTTCTATACATTTTAGCATGTATTTGTTGTCTACATCTTACAAAGGATGGATTTGAAATACCTTTACAACAGAGGTACTTTCCTAAAACTGGCCGAAATTTGAAACTGAATACAGTTCTTAGAGAAAATCTCCAGTAAAAAATGTCTCCATGCAGAATAACAGTAGCATAGATTAACAAAGCTGACAAAAGAGTTGGACAAACCTTTGTCTAGCTTTCTTAATATTTCAGGACAATAGTGTTAACAGCAGACTACAACAAAAACATCCAAAGTTTAGTAATCAAGCAAAATATTCCGGTATCTATATTTTTATTCAATACTTTTGTGCTTCTACTCCAATACTAACCATATAGAAGCATATGCATTTTATAGTATTTGCAAGATTCGCATCAAATGTACCCACAATTTATAAAGATTATTAAACTAAAATAAAACATTTCAAATAACACCTGCTTTTATGTTAAATATGTTTTTATTAAATACATAAATTAGTCTCAACCACACATTTTTTTTGTTTTTACTTCTAGTGTAAAAGTGACTACTAATTCAGTCTTTCAAGTTTATTATTTATAGAGACCAACTACTACAAAATATCTTATTGATGATAACTAATTTCTCTTTAATAATGGTTTTGCATTTATTAACATTTTACAGCACTTTGTTTATATGAAACCTCTATTTAACTCTTAATTAAATCACATTTAAATCAAGTAATTACATTTTCATATTCAACTTATGTATTCTTGGTCACTTGGTCACTTTTTTTTTACTTTGAATCTTTTGACTGTGGTAACAGTCCATTCACCAAACCACAAAGTCACTTAAAAATGTTGAAAGAGAATGTCATAAAGGTAAAATTCCTTCTTCTATCATGTTTTTCATGCAATTTTAGGTTGTAAACGTTTTGTCCAACACCTTTTTTACAATTTATCCCAAGCAACACTATGAAAGTTTTAAATCCTGGATTTACAGCATTCAGTTTTGAGATGAGTGCAATCACAATGTAGTTTAAGAGATAATTTTCACATGAACACTTATTTACCACAGCACAAACGCATGTACCTATTCATGTAACATTAAAATAAATTGCATAATTTGGTATATAAAAAAGTACAAAATGTTTTTAGTTTTAATTCGACATTGGACTACGAGGAAAACAGTGGTTCATTCCACTTGTACCATATTGACATTATTATGCACGATGCTCGTTCAAACGAACGTCAGAAAAGTGTTGCCAACTTAAGCTGACTACTATTTCCCCCCTAGCCTCAGTCACCCCCTCATCCATTTACTGGGTCTATGTCGCGACCCCCTTAGATATACCAGCCCTGATATATGTCTTAAAACACAAACATCTAATTATTTCGTCACCTTCCCATTCACCGTTAAGAAGAGAGGATGGGTTAGAATTCAAGCAACATTTAAATCTTACTATGTACATCCTACGTATTTTGAAATGTAAATTGTTAATGCATAATAATTAAACAAATTTGTGTTTTCTGTTTAATGAAACATTATAGCGAATAATAAATAATAATGTTAATTCTTATAGACATTTTGCATTATTCACAGGTATATCTACATTATTTAATCTTAGATTTGCTATAGAGAATGCTAAAACAACATTTAGATATGTTCGTTGGTTGCCATTAATTATAGGTATAATTTCAGAAATGACATAATATATTCTTTAACTGAACAATCCAAATATAAACTTGCGTATGTAGTATGGGAAAAATATATGGGTGATTCTTGGATAACTGTGATTTTTTATGTCCAGTGTTTTATTTATCGTTTAGCATAAGTTTTCCTCATCAAAAAGTTATTATTATTAAAAATTTAGAGTTATTTTACAACCGACATTATGAATTAGATCATAATTTTGTTTAGGCTGCATATAAATATACTCGAAATGTTAGTACCGTGGCATGTACAATTCTCATTTTTGAAATTAAATTTATAAATTTCTATCAAAATTCATTTTTTAATATAAAATTTACCTCTTATAACTACAATCTAATGCATACTGCATTGAATTTTATTGCAATTTTATACCAATTTTTCGATTGAAAAAAAAAAATAGTAATTTATATGTCAGTACCGTGGAAATAATGTCAGTCCGTGGCATTAAAATTTTGAAATTTTGTCACAGTTTTCGTTGTGTCGTAGCTGTAGTATAACCACTTTACAGGCTTATTTCTGTGCATAAATAGAAAACAAAAACGCGTAAAACATACGTTTTAAAACATTTTTAATTTTAGAAAAATTTAATTTGTAAAAATCGCAGTTACACGAGAATCGCCCATATCCATCATCAGAATAACGAAAAATATTAATATCTACTAATATTATATGTATGTATATTTTATTGTATATTGACTTATTGACAACTATGCGTTGCGCAAAATATATTTTACATGAACAGAAATCCTGTAAATTTTTTATTTATACGTACTTATTATATAGAGGACCACGTTGTTTTGTTACGCTACCGAAACAAATCATAACAGTTACATATATCATAATCTAAAGTAAAACAAATAATGATTGAGAGTAAAAATAAGCCCAGTTGATGGCAAATCGGAGGAGTGCTTACTAATTTTTGAGAGGGTTAAGAATGAACCAAAAATGCTTAGTACAATTATTTAAAATAATCACAATTTTTTTGTTTATTTCATTAACACTTTGCAATATCGTAATTTACCTAATCGTTGTAGTAATTAGTTGGGCTTTATTAAAACGGAGTAATAATTGTTGTAATTATAGTAGGTACCAAATAAATTAACAATATTAATAAAACTCACAATATATATTTAAAATAAGAAAGATATCTAAATATATAGACTTCTTTTTGTGGGCAAATTTTCGTCTAATCTTCAACCTCAGATTCGTCACTGCTGCTACCGCTATCGTCAAAGTTAATTATGATTGGTTCAATATTGTGTTCAATACGGTTGTCTACGTCCCACATTTTTTGCTCTTCTTTTAAACATGCTGAATGCATTTCTTCCAGTCTTCTTTAGAAATATTTTGAATGGCTTCTTGTAGGAATTGTTGCACGTCCACTAATTTAAATGTTCTGTTTTCTCATGCCACATATCCTTTTACTTGCGCCAAGAATAATTCTATTAGGTTTAATTCGCAGTGGTACGGTGATAACCTCAAAACTGTAATTCCATGACTTAACGCCATTTCATCCACTGTGAATTTTTTATATTTGTCTGTGTGTAATTTTGTTAGCTGAAGTAGTTCTGCCTTTAAACTATCTTTTTTATATTGGATGTTTTTATTAATTAATCATTCTTGAATTGCTGCTTTTTTCCATGATTGTTTCGGTAATGATTCTAAAAGCCGACTATGATATGGGGCATTGTCCATGACGACGACAGACCCAGGTTCCACAAGTTGAATGATGCCTTCAAACCATTTTTCAAACACCTCCGCATTCATCTCTTCATGATTGTCGCTTGTTTTCTTAGATTTAAATATTAATTCACCATTTGGTAAAAATCCACAGTCGCTTCCTGTATGCGTAACTATCAGACGACTGACTAGGTGCCTTTTCCAGACAGCAGTTTTAACCCATCAATAAAGGATTGTCGTGCAATTGTTATATGACCAGCATGACATACTTTTTTAACCGTATGTGCTTGGTTAACCCACGTCTCATCCATGTAGTAATTTATTTTGAGCTTCCGAAATTCGTCAATTTTTCTGAGATAATTTCTTCTGCATACTATTATTTCTTGACGTTCAATGATAATATTTTTCCTGTCGACTTTTCCGTAAGTAAATTTCATTTCGTGTACAATTTTCTTCAAAGTTTCTTTACTCATTTGTGGGACCAATTTATAATCGCTAACTGCCTCCAGAACTTTTTGCAAAGTAGGCAGCTCATTTCTGAAAAAGAAACTGAATAGTTTTGCGTATACTGTTTTTGGCTGCTTCCATCAACTGTGATTTTTTTTCGTCCGCTACTAGTTTTTTGGCGTTTGTTTTCTTTTAGTATTTTATAAATCGATGATTTTGGTACAGCCGTATAATCAGAGCACATATCAACTAATTTATCTTTTGCAATTGTGGAAGTTAATGATGTTGGAACGCCCGGTTGGTTATTTGGAGGTACACACGTAGAATTAAAGCATATATGCACTAAGTAATCCTTTGGTCGCTAATTATCTCTTTCAAGTCAGTGAAATACTCAAAGTACAATTTGTTTTTCACTTAGCGACCGAGACTTCGACCGTTTCACCTTTTTCGACGTTGAAGACCCTGCAATGTCTCCCATTTTTTGAGTAGTTTTAGAACGGTGTAGAAATATAATTATATAATGTTTAAACACTTATTAGCCCTATTATTTTCACCAATTGTTATTACAACACGTTGATTATTTACTAACTTAACTGTAAAACTTATAATTCACGCTGTATAATTTAAAACCTGATGATAAGCTCGTGGTTGCAAGTACATTACTGAGCACTGCATCGATAAGATGGATTTTACGCGAAACGGACAAAGACACAAATATCGTTTCGTACAACGTTGCCATTAGTTGTAATAAAGACTGAACAATACATAAAATAATTAATTTTAAATGATTAGAAAATGTAATGAGTATTACTTATTACTGATTTTTGTCAAAAATAATAGCTTTTAATGGTACTAGGATTGTATATTATTTGGAACCTACAACTCTACTGCTTACTATATTTTGATTCTGCTAGAAACTGGTAACGTAAAATTGAGATATGACAACACGGTTTACTCTCAATCTTTATTTGTTTAACTTTAGTTTACTTATTCACCTGAGGATTTAAACGAAAACTCCAGAAGCGGTATCGAAAGCATAAATAAGAAATTATTAAACACTCACCTCTATACTATGAAGTCAACGAAGTCCCCCAGTCTGTCATTCACCTCCCTCATCCAAAGTTCTGCTTTTTGTTCCAAAAATCACTTTTACGCGTAACCCGGTATATTTATTTCCGGAAATCTTCTGGTCCCGGCGACGAGCTTGCATTCTAACCTCAATACTCAACGTTTCATTCCGTTTCCATAGCAAGCCTTCAATGCTTCCAAGATATTATTAAACCCAAAATGTTTTACTTGGTAACCAAGAATTACAACATCGTTTTGTTTTTTAAGGAGCATTATTAATTTTTAAAGGTTAACTATTTAATGACAAAATATATACAAGGTGTTAAAACAAAAAAACACGGCTGATAGAACTTCGAAAAAGGTGAAGGGTTTGCTTAATATAAAGATATCTTAAGACACTCCATTTTTATGTTACTGATATTAGTAGATATTTTTTATAATATCCGATGCTTCATTTATTAAATAAAAATTATTTTTTAGAAAAATATTAAAGAACAAGAAGTCTATTTATATTAAAATACAGTTTTTGTCCAAGTAAGTTCATTTGAGTTTAATAAAAATCGTAAAAACATCGCCGACCATTATTTCTGCAGCCTTGTCCGTTGGGTCTGAGCAGAATTTACACCTTCGAAAAACTAAAAACTGCAGAATCGTTTTCCATAAAGTACTTGTTCAGCAGAAAATAAATTCGGAAGGCATAAAGTTCTGAAGATCCAACGTCTTTATTGTAGAAGAAACGATCACTAATAGACCACATCGTCGATGTCGATGTCGATGCAACAGAAGACAGAAAGATGTTCTGTGCATTTGTCGCATAGGCATAGACGATGTCAACAAGCATGAGTTGCTTTTCGAAAAAAAAAACTAATTTTAAAACCGAGTAAAATTGATGTATATACTAGCAACTCCAACATAACCCTACCCGTTATATTTTTCGGACTAACAGCGATTCGGCATGTTGATTTAAAGCACTGAAAAGAGAAAGAAACCACGAAATTAGATATAATTATTAATTAAAATTTGAATAAATAGAAAAATAGTTATGGAATTCGGGTGGTCACACTGTATATATTTTTTAAATAACGCTATTTCCCTATCTAAAACGGCACGCCATTGAACTATATTAAAAGTAAATAGGTAATGGGCCACTTGGGAACCCCCCAACTCCACTTTTTACCAGCCGTTTTTCGACGTTTTTCAACGTCGAAAAACGTCGAAAACCATCGAAAAACGGGTGCTTAAAAGTGGAGTGGTGGGGGCTCCCAAGTGGCCCATTACCTACTAAAATATCACTCGTATTTCCCCCTCTCTAAAACGGCACGCCATTGATTTCTATCTCAAAACAATTAAGGCGTTAATATGAAAAAAATGACTTATGTCCAGAAAATCATATAATGGGTTATTGTCGCCAAGGAACTCTTTAAGAAGTATTACATCTTACGCCGTTGTTGCTTCTGGTAAAAACGATATATTCACCGAAATATAGATCACCGAAAATACATCGATTCTGCGAAAATCCACACAAGTCCAATTATCTTCGCCGAAAACAACAACTCTCATTTCATGTGTTAAACCTAACCTAAAATAGTTCGTGGAAAGTTTATAGTGGTGTTTAGATTTTGCGATAGTTTTTTAAATATTTTAAAGAAGAATAAGCAACTTTAGTTATCTATACTGGATATACCAGAACTTCAGACAAAACCAGAACCTACGAACCCAGTACGTCAAATACGGCTTGGAAAATTAAAAAGAAGAAAGCGATCCCTAAGGCTACGGTTACAGTGCAAGCGAATTCGCGCGAACCATAGTTCGCGCGGATACGCCCGAATTCGGGCGAACAAGAAGTGGTTTCTGGTTCAGATTCGTTGTACGAAATTCATAGCGATTTTATGTACAATAACGGATGCAAATGGGGTATGGATGTTGAAGAAGAATTTTATTTAGCAGAAAGTGTAATACCGAAACTGCTTTCATTTAGAAAAAGAAAAGAGACAGTACTGGGTTAACGAAATTTAATTACACGATCATTTAAGTAATTTAAAATTTTTGAAGAATTACAGAAACAGAATCAAATATAATTAATTTCTGAATATCCATAATATTTAGGAGTGCGTTTTAAAATTTGGATAGTAAATTACCACAAATACATGTATAGAAAATCACGCTATTCAATGCAATTCGCACAAAAAAAAAACCATTTGAACTTCTAGCGACTACAGCGATTTAAGCGACTAATTCGCTGGTACTGTAACCATACACATTTCATTACATCGGTTTGTTTGTTCGCCCGAATTCGGACGTATACGCGCGAACTATGGTTCGCGCGAATTCGCTTGCACTGTAACCGTAGCCCAAGTCAGATTTTTATCTGAGAAGCGAAAATAAAGGGAGACCATCTAGTCAAATACTAAGTAAATTAAGTACAGAGAAAACAAATAGGAGAAAATTGTAGGTACTTTGAAATAGACGAATATGATAATAGCAGTGGATGTGAAGAACTTTAAAAACACAATATTAATTTAAAATGTGATTCTTTTCCGAATTTTTCATTAAACTTGTTATTTTCGTACAGTTTAGAGGGTTTTATTTCAGGTTGAAAAAAATGATCAAAAATAGGAATGCTATGTACGAGTCTCACCCAGACTGTCCGGGTTTTGAACAATTTGTCCGATGTCCGGTCGCATGATGAAAATGTCCGGGAATATCTAAGTAACTTTTTTAGAAGCTCGACAGAAGGATCCGGTTCCTGGTTTATAAAATTATGAGCTCAGACTTTTTTACCTGGTTTATAAAATAATAAGCGACCTGTAGTGATTTACATGCACTACATATCTTCTTCACACTTGCATAGCGGCAATTGCGTCACACGCGTCAAACACGTCAAAGACCCATTATCCTTTGATAAACTTTTATTGCATGGCAGTTCTATAAAGTTTATCAAGGGTCAACGGATGTTTAACGTGTTTGACCTTGTAACGCAAGTGGCGCAATGCAAGTGTGAAGAAGATAAGTAGTGCATGTAAGTCGGGTGTTTGCAGGGTTGCCAACTTTTCAAATTCCATTTATTGTACAGCGCAATTCAAATTACCGTACATGGCATCCCAGTACCGTACACTTTTATTTTGTAAAAAAAAAAACTATATTTTGTTAAATCTTTTTGTCGGCTTTATAAAAAAACAAGGTCCTCATCATATTATTTTAATCAACCTCTGGTCCTACTATCTAGCTTCTAAAAAAAAGACCTCAGCTTATATTTTTGTACAAACCAGGTCCTTTTGGAGAACATGTGCTGTAAAAAGATTAAAATGGCATTTTTACATTGGACAATGTCATTTTAATCTTCATTAAGTAATTTAATGGATTCGGTCCTTGCACAACTCAAAGTCTTTGCTAATTCTGTTCAAAATACCGTACGTTTACCGTACTTTTTATGTAAATACCGTACTTTAATGTACGGTACCTAATAACTTTGGACCGTATACCGTATATTAATCGAAATTACCGCACAAGTACGGTAATTACCGTACGATTGGCAACCCTGGGTGTTTGACGTGTTTGACTCGTGTGACGCAAGTGACGCAATGCAAGTGTGAAGAAGATATGTAGTGCATGTAAGTCACTACACGATCTTTTTTTTTTTTAGAAATTTAAGAAACAAAGGTCCGGGTTTTGAGAAATGAAAAGGTAGCAACCCTAATCAAAAACGACATAGGTGTAACACTTTTTTTGAAGTTTTTTTTACTATGTAATTTAAAATTCTTGATATATTTACTTTTTATCCTCTAATGGTCCAAAAACGACAGGAAACAAAAAATCAGTATACTAACTTTTTAAATTTTTTAATTATTAAGTTTTTGTTAATTATCTCAAAATTTACTTTTTGGACATATGTCGTTTTTCATATCAACGCCTCAATTCATTATATTATAAATATACAATGTGTTCCATAAAGTTGGATCCATATGGAATTTTTTTTTAATATAACGTTTGGAAAAAAAACGTCGTAGGGCAATCACCTCTGCTTATTTAAAAACTAAAAATAGCCCATATCAAAGTTGGCTACTGTCATAAGTTTTCTGTCAAATTCGCATTTAAAAAAACGATTTTTCAAGAAAATACTGAATTTGACAGGTAACTAATGCAGTACCTAGCCAACTTTATTACGGTTTATTTTAAGTTTTTAAAAAAGCATAGTTAAATGTCCTACGACGTTTTTTTCCAATAGTAATGTTATAAAAATTCCCATATAGGTCCGACTTTATTGAACACACAGTATAATTTTTTTTTTTTTGAAATAACGAAAACAATTTTTGAAACCTTAAAAAAACACATTCTAAACGATTTATTTTAAATGTACCACTCAAACGACCACGCAATTTTTTTCAAAACAACACTCCGTATATTATTTTAGCATAAAATTCGTTACAAATTTACTTATCCAACGATACTAACAAGTTAGTTTATATACATATATAGGGTGTCCCATCAGTGCGTAATCGATAGATAGCTGTTTTATTATTGGAAACACGAAAAAATTATTAATATGAAAATTGTATACAAATGTACTCTGAGAAAATTATAGCTTTATTGTAATAGTCATATAACTTGGTTTAAATGACATGCAGAGGCTTCTAATTTGCAGATTTCAATTAGGAAGGTTTCAATACATAACAACCTTAACCGCAATTAACTTTTCCTCCGTCTAAGAGGGTGCAATTGGGGGTGAAATTTAAAAAAATCACAGAAGCCACAAATGGCATTGTACACCTTTCTGCTTGGGATATGTTATATAGTTTACTCTTTTTTTATTTCATCCCTGATACCATGCTAAAGTTTGAAAGTTTGAAAAAACGTTCCTATTAACTTACCCTCTAAAATGCACCATTTTCGAGATACAGGGTGTTGAAATTGAAAAAAAAAATTCTACGCCACTGGAAAAAGTACGGTTTTGGGACGCCCATTTGAACCACCAATGTTTTCTACACAAAAAAGATACTCTTGGTCATACGCTCTAAAGTCGACCGTTTTCGAGAAAAATCAAATTTTAATGTTGAAATACATGGACAATTTTTGGAAATAAAACTTGATGAAACAAAATTTTTCTCGAAAACGGTCGACTTTAGAGCGTATGACCAAGAGTACCTTTTTTGTGTAGAAAACATTGGCGGTTCAAATGGGCGTCTCAAAACCGTACTTTTTCCAGTGACGTAGAATTTTTTTTTCAATTTCAACACCCTGTATCTCGAAAATGGTGTATTTTAGAGGGTAAGTTAATTGAAACATTTTTTCATATTTTTAGACGAGCTATCACGTCCTGAAGTCCTGCGCATATACTATGAAACACCTTGTATAATTTTTTTTTTAATTTCACCCCCAATTGTACCGCCTCAGATGGAGTAAAGGTTAATTGCGGGTATGGTTGTTATGTATTGAAAAGCGTCTACATGTCATTTGAACCAAGTTATATGACTATTACAATGGAGCTGTATTTTTCTCAGTGTACATTTGTGGATGTGGATAACCTCACAACAGTGAAGACAATGTACTTAAAGTAAAAAATGTTCAAAGCTATTTTAGAGAAAAAATTATAAAAATAAATGACTTATTTTCCAGTGTAAATGCATGTAATTGCATAATAAAACAAATTTTTAAATTCAAATCAACTTTTCTTTATATTAGTTTTCCATATTGTCAAAAAAAAGCTACCACACTCTTACACAAAATTCAAAATTTTTGACCCACCTGGTATACAACTGAAAAAATTTAATATCTGATGGTTGTATTTTAAATTTTATAACTTTTTATGAAGAATAATTTTTTTCTGTTAAATTCATAATAAAAAAGTATAACTACCATTTTTGTCTTTTGAAAAATAATCAGCATTTCATATATTTTATGAGTTAATATTAGAATAAGTCAAAGTTTATTCAAGAATCACTTTTCCTGAAAATTTAAAAATACAAAAGTTTTTGAGTCTCTCTGTATATGATGTATATATGATACATGGTGTTATAAGCTGAATGTAGCTAACTGTTAGGTAATACAAATTTAGAATGATTACTTTAATAGAAATATACGTGAAAACCAATATATGTAGTAGTAATAATGTAATATAAGTACTTGATTCAAAACAATTGAAAAATGTATAAACAAGTCTCAAAATAAAGCCTAAAATACAGATAAGTACGTAGACACTTGTTTTGGTTACATATATACAAATAATATTCAGTATATTTTTTTGACTTTCCTCGTATACAGTATGAAAAAATTATAATTTAACAAGTTGATATTGAAATTCAATCTTGGGTCATACTTTTATCAATTATATTTTTTTGATTTCTCAAGTTTTTGACTCTCACTGTATATAATAACATGTAGTTTTACAAGCTGGATGTGTATGTGGCTATCATTTTATTAAAAAAAAAAAAACAAATTTAAAATTGTTATTTTAATAAAAATTCAAAATATCAAAAATGGGACAATCGGTATGGTATTACATATTAAACAAATAACACTGATATCGACTGATAGATACTTTTTGATATAACTAACTTTTTATGTAAATTTTCATAATTTTTCCATGCATTTCTATAAATATATTTGCCTACCTATTACATAAAAACATCCAAAACATATCCATATTATAATATTCAGTCTACTATTATTGTAGTAAAATGCAAAATAAAAAATTATAGTTATATGTCTACTGTTTACGTTCTTAGAGAAACAATACCTTCAAAATAAGATGTAAAAAAGAACATTCCAGTATAATGTCTTACCTTGCACCTAAAATATTGACTTTTATTTTAAATCTGCCTATATGGGTAACAGAACACACTTAATATGAATAAAAATAGCTCGAAATCTTTATTTAATTGCCATAAAAAGTGTATCGTCACTTTTATTACACAATTTCTAAACGACATAATCCAGATTTTGACATACCAAAGCATACTAGATTCGAGATTTGACATGAATTCTAGTTAAACTCGATAAATTAGGTATCAAGTATTTCAAAATAAAATTCTTACTAGCAGTATCGAAATATAAATCTATAGGTTATAAACGGAAAAGCATTTATCAATCTCCAAATGAAATTTTCAGTCAATATTTCCCAAATATTTTTTAAAAAGCATTCGAAGCATATACCACTCTTAAGTGCAGTAAAGTCAACTCTACGATTAGCGGTTTTGAAAGTGATTTAAACAAAAATAATTTACATACCTGGGAAAACGTTTGTTGTCGATCAAAAAGGATAGTCATCCACAATAGAAAATATCTAGTTCTTTATTTAACAAATATTTCACTAAAAAGTTCACAGATAGAAACATCCGGTAGCCATATTGAAAAGGCAAATAATTTTTGCATTGACAGTATTTGGGAGACCGTAACGGCCTGCTAGGTAAAATTGAAATAAATAACAGGTAATGTCTAAGATGACTGTGTCGATACAATAGCGGAGTAGGTATAGAATATTTATGTTATTAATAAAATAATTAAAAAGGGAGTGTAAATAAGAAAAAATTATACAGGGTGGGTACGTAATTTGTTATTATATATTTAATTCATTTAAATTATGAACGGTATATACATTTAGAATGATTGTAATTCGTTGTAGGTAGAGATATAAATTAAAATAAATAATGCTGATTAGATTGCAAATCAATGGTGGTTATAAGAAGGAGAGCGGGTAATTAGAGGGATTAATGAGAACCACCTAAACGAAACTGTAGCAACGAATATTTTATTATTAAAAGATTTTAATAAATATTTTGCTCGAAACACTGTTCTTATTTTCCTTATTTAATCGTTAATGACAGGATGAGTTTTTATAATATGAAAGACAAGCTACGAAACAGCAAGGAAAAATCATGTAGGGAAGACTGGGGCGTAATGATCCCTTTAAGGCTAATTTCGTTATATTTTTGCAAGTACAGGGATATAAATTTATTTGTCTTTTCTAGAGGATTTAGTGTCCATTTGACAACAATTTAGTATTTAAAAAGATGTTGATTTTCTTCACATTTTGGAATGACAATGTGTTTTTTGTTAATATCTGCAGAAGGATCATTTTACCCAATTGCTAGAGATAAAACTATCCCCCACATGGGGTAAAATGATCCTATTTTCAAAACATTATTTTGTTACTACACTTTTGATAAATAATATAACAACAAATGCAAAACATTAGTATATTTATAAAAAAAAGCATAAAACATAATATACAAAGCATTAAAACATTTTTAATACTCTTAAGGGAGTAAATAGAAACTTGCTCAACATTATTTAACAAAATTAACTCAAGCAAATTTTAATACCTTAACTAATTTAAAACTTGATATTTTTCTTAACTCGATAGGTTTGGGTTTGGTGCAAATAGACAAAATCGCAATAGTTCTCATCGACGCTAGCACACTGATTATGAGCCTATTTTAGGCATTTAATGCACCTGATCCATCCTTCGCCAGTCAAAGAAGCAGCGTATTTTTCGCAGCAAAAGAAGCACTCTTCTAATTCTGATCCGCTATTACTGCTTGAGTCATCACTTTCCTCTACTACTCTTTTGTCTTCGTGCTTTCTGATTTTGACTTGTTTTTCTTTTTTTCTTACCCTTTAGTTCAATTTTTTTCCTATTCTCCTGTTTAAGCACGATTTTGTATGGGGTACTCGTGAGCAAAACGGTACCAACAGAGCTGCTCTTTCCCTTAATTTTTGGAAGAGTATTGCAATCAGCAAAGGTTACGGTAAAGGAACTTTTCACTTCGACTTCATAGTGGTCTGATACATGAATTGTAATTGGAGGGATATCCGGTTTTGTACTTGGCCCAGGAATTGGAGAACTACGTAGAAGTGGGTTGGTTGCAGAGGTTTCTTCACTATTCTCTAAGTTTTCTTGACTGCTAGGAAATCAGCGTCAGAAAACGTGTCAGGATAAAAGGGCATAATACCAGTTTTTTTAAAAGAATTTATTGCATTATTCGGTACACATGCTTTCAGGTAGGCTTCTGAAAAGATTATGCTTATCTGGAACGTTGTTACTGTTCGGCCCGGATTATTGGTAATCCATTTTTCCAATGACTGGTCCATGTACGTGCTTAATGGATACATTATTCCTACATCCAACGGTTGCAACTTATGTGTTGTATGGGGGGGCAAGCATAATATTACAACGTTATTTTCTTCTGCCTTAGTCACGACGTGTCGGTCAAATGTCTATCTAAAATTAGCAAAACGGAATTTTCTTTAGTTGGCTTCGTAAAATTCAAACCATTGGCCAAACATTTCTAATTTCATCCAGCCGGAATCAATTTAACCGATAAGCGCCATCCATCAGTTCCACTTTTATTCTTTTCCTACTAAAAATTAGCATAGGAGGAACAAAAGCCCCACCAGCAGAAGCGCAAATTACAGCAGTTGTTTAAACTCCCCTTTCGGCTGATGTTACACGAGCAACTTACTTTCGGCCTCTTTTTGCAAAAGTTTTTTAGTTTCTGCCTATGTCTCGTCGACATTAAAAACTCTTTGAGCAGGAAACTTGTGCTGCTGCAAAACACTTTTAAGGAGGTCATAAAACTTTGAAACAACAATTTTATTAAATCCCCTTGCGTGGGCTTTTGAAGTTGCTTCTGGAACTCTTAACGTTATATCTGGGTGCCTTTTTCGGAATCCTGAAAGCCAGTCATATCCAGCCATCTGTTTTTTACGGGAAAAATAATAGGGAATTTTATTTTTTTCATCCAACTGAAATGCCAAGCGCCGAAGATCAATTGTGTAAGCCCATACATTCTGGTTTCAAAGGCTAGAGTTTGGCGTATAAGTTCATTTTCCTGATCTGCAGTAAATGTCAAAGTTTTGCTGCCTAAACGTTTTATGTTTTCTTTGGCAATTGTGTTTTTATTTTTAACTCTGCGCTTAAGGGACATTAGAGGCACTTGAAATGTTCGTGCAGCTTTTTTTTATGACATACCATTCTCTTTTACCTCGTTTATGAAATATCCTTAGCCTGTCTCGGCCCTAAGAGATTGTTCCAATTATCGGTTCTTCTATTGCCTAATTCTTTTTTAATCTCTCTTAATAGTATATTACTGCTGATACCGCAGAACGGCTCAGGTCCCACAAAGGGTGTTTGGGTCCCTTTCCTTGCGAGACTATCTGTAATCTCGTTACCCTGCACCCCGTTATGTCCCGGGACTCAAGTGAGAGTAATTCTATTTTTCTCGCCTAACTCATTCAATTTTTCTAGGTATATCCAGACCATCTTTGAGCTAATTACGTAAGAGTTCAGCGCTTTGATGGCTGCTTGGCTATCGGACATGATGATAATCTCTTGTCTACGATAGTTTCTCTTGATGTTAAACTAGATATACTTCTCGATGGCGTGAATTTCCGCCTGGAAGATGCTTGAGTATTCTCCCAAGCTTTCGGAGTGCTTGGTGCTAGGCCCATACACTCCTATTCCAGTTCATTCTATGGTTTTGGAACCATCCGTATACCACGATAGCATGTCTTTCGGTTGCAAGCGCGATGGATTCTTGGTTCCATTCTTTCTTGCAGTCCAGCTCGGTGGTTTTGAAGTTTTTCACAAAATTGTAATTCTTTATAATTTCATCCTGAGGCATATCCCAGGTATTTTTGATCCTGAAGCAAGTATACTTTTGTCTGATTACTTCGTTTCTGATCATTCTATATCGTGTCCTTTTTATCACATTCTCTATTATTAAACGTAGAGAGGCGAGGTTTAAGATAACCTCCATTGCGGCCGTAGGGCAGGTTCTCATTGCACGGGTGATGCAAACACAGGCTAGTCTTTGTACTTTTGTTGTATATAGTAAGTGCCTCGGTGTAGCTCTGTCAATCTCCTATTTTAGAGCTTCCACACTTCGGATCGTAAGTTTGACAGATGACGGTTCCACCAAGGAGCATTCCTATTAGTTATATTTCTATGAATAGGGTAGCTTAATTCAGATGCCTCAAGTATTGCCCCATTTAGTTCTTCGAGATCGCTTTCCAGAACAAGTGGGTGCCTGATTCATTTTTTGTCTGGATACGTGCTAAATTTTGTCTAAGAATGGTGTTGTATTTGTCCCAGTCTGTTTTTCTAGGATTCCTCCTGAGGATCGTCTCAGGAATGTCGCTCTCTAACGTAAACGCAATTATCTTGTAATCAGATAGAGATGGTTAACTCGATACTCTACAGTTTGTAACTAGATCTTTAATGCTCAGTGTACTTAATGTGATATCTAATACCTCACTTCTTGCCCTTGTACAAATGTTGGAGTATTCCCAATACTCCCCATACGGTGCTGTGCGCATTGGCGTCGCATCCAAGAAGTAATGGCAGCAGGGTTGCCAATCTGTGAGTAATTCCTCACATTTGTGAGTAATTTACTAGTCTGTGAGTAATTTTGTGAGTAAAGGGCAATTGTGAGTAATATGTGAGTAATCGGGAAGTCAGCGTGGGTATATTCATGGTAGTTAGGCAAAATCCTGATCGGATAATTTATTAAAACCGTGTTCTTTTTAAAATTTTAATATAAGCCTTCCCCCCCCCCCCCCCCCCCCCAAGCACTTTTAGCAGTCATTACAATTTTATAGTTTTAAAATTGCAACGTCCTCTATTGCTTGGTCAATGTAAAAGAGTAAAAGTAATTTTGATATTTTACAACACTATAGGTGTCGTGTCGATAGTGGATAGTCCCATTGGGACTGTCCCAATCGTCGATTAATATATTTTTTTGTTCATTTTAAAAGTATATATTTTTATTAGTAGATTTTTTTTAAGTATTAGAATTATTTAATGATTTATTATGATTTGGCCCGTTAATAAAGAAGCTACTCTGATTCTCCAAACCTTTTGATCTGTTTTTTGTTCAGCTGATGACAAAGATGTTTTATATACAGGGTGGTTCATAACTATTTGGAACATAGGCTAAGGGCAGGTTATTTGTATCAAAATATGGGGATAGGGCCAAATATATACCTTAATAAAATATTGCTGTGGAATAAGATACAGGGCGTTAAATAATATTAATAATAGTAATAATAATAATAGACTATAATCTAACAGCAAATTATTTGACACAACAAAGCAAACTTTTCATAAATGAAATGTTTTGTGAGTTGTTCAATTGCGTTTTTCTCGAAAACGGGTGAAATTTTCTAATCAAAAATACTAAAAAGTTTCGTAAAAAAAGCTACCACTTAATTTCATCATCAGGAATCATTCACGTGGCGCCTCCTGTAACAAAATGTGAAATAATACATAAAATATTATTCCTTGTCGAAAAATATGCCTTTGTGCCAATTTTTATATCAATTCATAAATATACAGTGACATCAGAAAAAAACAAAAAAACAGTATTCAAATTTAACACCCTGTGGGGTCTATTCTGTAACAATTGCTTTATATTTAACGGCCTCTAAAAATATTGGCGACCTTTAAAAATATGTTTGTATTCGTTAATTTACTTCTGTCATTATTTAAACAGATTTCTTTAAGATAGTCCTCTAATGTATTTTAAAGATCCGTTTAAATAATGACAGAAGGTAAAGAAGAAAATATTTTTAAAGGCCGTTAAATATAAAGGAATTGTTACAGAATAGACCCCTGTATCTTATTCCACAGCAATATTTTATTAAGGTATATTTGGTCCTATCGCCATATTTTTATCCAAATAACCTGCCTTAGCCTATGTCCCAATAGTTATGAATTAACCTGTATATTACTTGGTTATTAAAATAATGAATGAACAGAAAAAAGGTGCATCTGTTTTGACTCTTGTATGTTCTGAAAATTTCTCTTTTAATGTTTGGCAACATTGCACAGTGGTAAAATAAATTCAAACCAAAGTGCAAGAGTATGAAATATACGATTTATATAAAAAAAACTAGTAATATTGATATTTTCAAGTTGTGAGTAATTGTGAGTAATCCGGAAAAGTTTTTGAGAGTAAATTGGTAAAGACCGGTTGGCAACCCTGAATGGCAGATGTATTTCCGGCAGTACTTCACTAGCCTCGATACTTCCGGGAGTGGTAAAAGCCCATCTTTGATGAAATAACTAGAAACTATTACTATGTCTTGCCGCCTCATCCCTAATTTCAGGTATTCTCGAATTGGGACGAGATCACAACGTCATGAATTCTGACATGAATATCAAAAATTATTTCTTTCCAATATGCATGTTCTGGGTACTTCATCACTAGTGTGATTAAATTACCCTTACATCTTCTTACCTGGTTCCACGGTTCCTGGATCAGTACGATCTCTAATTGATCTTTAATGAATGTCCTTCAGTCCACAGCCGAGGCTCCCTTGGCGTGAGGGACATTCACGAATCCTAAGATTGATTTTATGTTCGCACTGCATGGTTATGTTTTATAAATAATAATTATTATGATATAATAACGAATCTGTTCCCTTTTTCAGCAAATATGTGTTTAATAAAAGGTTTATGAATTTTAGAATGTTTATCTTCTTAATACAATAATTGTATATCATAATAATAGACCTCGTATAAATTGGTTCAATTTTTAATATATTTTTTATCCCGATTTTAAAATAAATACTTTTTTAGGAAGCCTTTTGTGTCGCTCTTCTTCTCGCCATCTCTACAGCGACAAATCCCATAATCTACTCTAATGTACAGCAACATCCAATACCAGCATCTGTAACTCATGCAGTAGTTCAACCGGCCGTGGTATCACATCCGGCAGTAGCCACAGTGAATGTGCCAGTAGTTCAGCAACGAGTAGAACCTTATGACCCCAACCCTCATTACAGCTTTGCGTATACAGTTAACGACGCACATACAGGTAAACTGATACAATATGTTAACTTTTTAATCTTGAATACAGGAGAACGGTATAGGAGCACAATACTATTATCTTTATCGCTCACGTCCAAGTATTTTTAATCTGGGAAGAACTTTCATTTTCTGTGGATAAAAACCAATATTTTAGTCATTAGAATCTATCAATTTGAAATCAAACCGTATATCAAGTATACGCAAATACGTAGCTGTAGAAAAATAATTTTTAATTTCATTTTGACTTGAATAAAGAATTGTCTAATCGCAGGATCGTTATTTTTTAGATAATTAGATTTACTTTTTCAACTAAAACTAAAATCTAATTAATGAAGTATCGATTCGAATTTTAGAAGTATTCCGAACTTTAAAATAAAGACTCTCTTTGATTTGACTTAAACTTATTGAACAACCATTGTATACGACACCAAAGTTCACTTCTCTATTATTTCCAGCGCTATTCAGTAAATGCGGAAACTATAAATTACAAATAAACTGTGATGAATTGTAATAAAATAGAGTGCAGTTGCATACAACATGTAAGATTGAATAAAATGATAGATTGGTACAGAATCATTATCATAGTTTGAAACTGGTAATTAATACAAATACTACAAGGTTGTTTTAATTGTTCTGTGGTTGCTGAATGATCAGTGTATGCGACACCCTTCAATCCAGGGGCGCTAGATCATATTGGAAGCAATTACCTTCTGCATTATAACCAGTAAAATTTTAAAATGTTTGACGTAAAAAATCATATCAACATACTTGTTACAATTACATTGAGTTCAGCTACAACTTCAAAGAAGTATCTGCATTGTGATCACTAAAATTCCGTCCTCATTTGCTGACGACACTAACGGCTAGCCCCTGAGAGGTTACATACTATTCTCATTGGTGACATGCGCAGCGCAATAGTCAATGCTTAAGATTTATAACTGGTTGGAAGTTACGAGATATTATTGTTTCTTCGGATCGGAGGACCATTTATGTTTTGCCTGCATCAGGATATTGAACCTTTTGCCTGCGAAACTAGGCTATGATACCAGAGACTGTTTTTCATCTCACATTTTTTATCTACCATGAATCCGTAGGTCGCTGAGTATAAAGTTTTAGACGATCGATGACAGAAAAATAAACACATCAGCAGTAACACGGTTAATAGAAAGTTATTGCAAGTTCATTTAATTAAGGTCATTCACTATTAGCGCCGCTCTTATTTTGACATCTGAGCATGCGCAGATCGTTTAGGTTATGAATTTACTAATGATTGTGCCTGTCCTTAATTGTGGATATTTAAGGGCAACAGATAGTCTCGACTTTATAGCTTTTGGGTGCACTCGAAGTTTTTTAATATTAAATATTTAATAACATCGTCGTCTAAACCTTCTAAGATGGTAATTTCTAATGTCTCTTCCATATTATGTGCTATTATAGACAAAAAAAAATATTAACAGTAATTTAAAATTTTTAAAATGAGGTTATAAATATGTATAAGCACAAGGGTGGCACAAGGACTCTAATGTCAGAACTTGGTTTGCAATAAGTCTTATGTTAGCATGGAATTTATTTGTCTCTAATTACGTTGTCACTATTAGTGGCTGACATTATAGAAATTTGCAATATCCCTCTGTTTCGATGCTCAACCAAATCAATCTTATAAACAGCCATCCGGTAAGGCAGTCGACTATTTAGCTGGGCTACTGTTTTACTGTTTAAATTCATATTGGTAATACAAATTCTGTATACATACCAAGTTGAACAAATTACTCGTATTTATATAGAAATCGAATATAAACTTTTATTAAAATAACGTGATTCTCACATTAATAATATACATATTTATATAAATATGATACCAAAGTTCAAAACTATTGAACAAAACATACTATAACTATAAAGCAAATTGAAATTAAATAATGATCAACAGTATCTATGTAAATGGAATATTTAACGTATTGGTAATGTTTTCAGATATTTTAATTTTACTTAATCCGTACAGTATGAACTAAAATTTCATTTATTGACTTCTTTAAGGTTACAAAGATACTTTGAAATGGAAAAAATATTAAATACTAGCACGTTTAATGCAGTTAATGTGCTTAGTTATTTAATAATAATTATCATCATCTTGAATTAATTTCACGAGCTTTAAATGAACAGCAACCGCCGCATAAGTTTCATTTGTAGACAGTGAGTGCTAATCAAATTAAGATACATTGCCTAGTAAGTGTTATATAGATAATCGAAACTTAGTTTTAACTAAACACTTGGAAAATATTGATTTAAATACTATTCCAGATGAGTTTTGCCCAATTTTACTGACAGTTGATCTTCAATTTAGTTGGCAGGTATTAATATTAATAGTAAAAAGTTTATATTTACAAACAAAAACAAGAAGATAATTAATACGAAAATTACAAAAAATAATAAAAGATAGCACTGTTAAGTTACATGAGATTTTGAAATTGAAGCAAATACAGAGTTACCGAAAAAAAAAAATTCTGGATAAAACAAATTAATATTTGATAAAAGATGAAAATAAAATAAAAAGAAGAAATAACAATCTTGAACCTTGCATTTTTATCGTGGGTATCAAGAATGACTTGGATTTGAAATTTCTTTTTGTGACCTTTTTTGTTCTTTTTCTACTTTTTATTCTAATGACTTCTCTATAGATACATTTAAAAAAGAATCATTAACTTAGTAATCCCTCTGTAACACATCCATTTTATTAAGTAAATATTATTTTGAAATAAAAATGGATAACTTTTATCATAAATCGACAAAACATGTCGAATATATTAATTGCTCTTGTATGGAACGAATGAAATTATTGTACATTATGTTAAGTGGTTGCATCAACTCATGCAATACACGATCATTATTACGAACACAAAAATGATATTCATTAAATTATATCACGAGTTATCAGGAACGGTGTGGTATGAAACAGAAGACCAATATAACTAGTGTAAACATGTCAGAGTGTTTCATTTGAAAATTTTCTAGAAAAAACACTTAAAATTATGATCATTTAAAAGTGATGGGACACCCTGTATACGTACATAAAATAATTACGATTTGACGTAACATCACATACTTTGATTTTCTTTACTATACGGCGCAAGAGAGAGGTCCGACACGCCCAACATAAGGCCCGGCCATTTTGAACCCTATGCAACAGTTTATAGCTAAAGAATCAGATCGCTCACTCTGCGTCGGCACTTTTGATCTCAATGTTCCAGTTTATACACTGCGCAACTCGGATAATACAATATATAACAACCGCCTATAATAAAACAGCTGTCTTCTGCGTATCCTAAATTTGTATCTCTGGAGTGGATCTTATTTTGAAACTTTCAACTGGTCCGAGTGAGCTAACTGATTCTTTAGCAATAATCTGTGAGTCAAAAAATAATATTCACTGACACTGACAGCCGCAAGCAAAATATCAGGTGCGTTTTAATCATCCGCTTCTGCTTCCGGAATTGTCGGTTTAGTCGTATTAACTTGTCAAATTAAAACAAGAAAACCGACAATTCCGAAGCAGAAGCGGATGATTAAAACGCACCTATTAAAAATATTGCGCCAAGATGTAGGCCACACGTAATAAGGGTTCAAAATGGCGGAGTTTTCTATCTCCTTTTAAAAGGCACTCAGAAAGCTGCGCAGTGCGACCATTCTCCGTATAGTAAAAGAAAATCAAAGTATGTGCGTAACATATTTTACAACCTTTTGCAATTAGGCATTCCAAACAAAATGGTTGCTCGTGGGTTCAGTGTTGCCAGAATATATTTTTGTTATGTATCAGATTTGTCTGAAAAATGTACAAGATTCCATAAAAATGTACCAGATTGTATACACTGTTCCATATTTTTCGAATTGTGATGGTTTGGTTCATTGAAGAGCAAGAAAAAAAGAAGTGTTTAACAAGAACGAACACAAACAAGGAAGAACCCAACAATATTTTACAAATCAAAGGCCAAAAAAAAGAAAAAGTACTAGATTTTGCTTCGAGTGTACTAGATGACCAGATTCTTAACTAATGTACTAGATCTAGTACAATTGTACTAGACTTACAACACTGCGTGGCAAATATGTCAAATCTGTTGGTAAGGTGATTTGACAGGGTCAATGATATAGATAATTATATAGATTGATCATTCATATTTTTCAAAATAAACAGAAGCTTACGCCTTTTAGTAAAAATGTAGGAAATTATTTTTTGACTATAATCAGAGGCTTAAAATTGGTTTTAAAACACATTTTGCTAAACCGATTCTTATTAATGAGCTCTTGCGAGGCAATAGGGCCTCTCGCAAAGGGACCCGCTTTGAGCAATCTATATAAGTATACATATATTATTGAACCTGTCAAAACCAAAAGGACCACAGGGTTGCCATATCACAACACACGCATTTCAACGACCTGTCAAAATTGCTGCATGTGGGGATCAATAATATTATAGTTTTACATATAGATTGCTTGAAAAGAATCGGTTTGACAAAAATGTGTTTTAAAACCAATTTTTAGTCACTGAATAGAGTAAAAAATTATTTTTTACTTCAAAGCATAAGCTTATCTTTATTTTGAAAATGATCAATCCATACAACTATCGATATCATTGATCCTGTCAAATCCATGTTATGTTGGGAATGGGGTGTTAATACACTGCGACCTAAAAGATCTATTGTGTCCCCCTGTGTCGCTAATGTAGCAAGAAAATGTCTTGATACCTGCAAGGACCCGTCCAATCCTATTTTCTCAAGGAAGTGTAGAATTTGAAGTGGCTTTAGATTATGTTAATCTCCCTCTTCTATTTGATGTGCTCCTATGTACAGTACTCTTGTCAACGATAATTTATCTCGATGTTAATCTGGATAAACTTCTCAATGGCGTGAATTTCTGCCTGAAAGATGCTTGTTTATTTTCTCGAACTTTCAGAGTGCCTGGTTCTAGGCCCATACACTACTATTCCAGTTCCTTCTATGGTTTTGAAACTATCCATATATTACTGAATAGTATGTATTTCGGTTTCAAGCGCGATGGATTCTTTGCTCCATTCTTTCTTGCAACCCAGCTCTGTGGTTTTGAAGTTTTTCACAAAACTGTACTTCTTTCTCATTTCATCCTGGGACATATTCCAAGTATCTTCGGTCTTTCGTCTGATTACTCCGTTCCTGATTATTCTATATCGTGTCTTTTTTGATACATTCTCTATAATTAAATGTCCTGAAGCTGTTAGGTTAAGCTTTCCTGATTTTTTTGTTGTAGGTGGTAAGTGCCTCAGTGTAGCTCTGCCAATCTCAGCTGTGCTTCGCAATACTATAGAGCTTCTGTACTTCGGATCGTAAGTTTGGCAGATGACGGTTTCACCAAGGATCATCCCTACTAGTTCTATGAGTTTGAATGGGACAGCTTGCTTCATATGCCTCAAGTATTGCCTCATTTAGTTCTTCGAGATCGCTTTCCAGAGCAAGTGGGTACCTGGGCCCCTTTTTAGGCTTGATACGTCGTAAATTTTGTTTTAGAATGGTGTTGTATTTGGCCCAGTGTATTTCAAGGATTCCTCCTGGGGATCATGAGTGTCGCTCTCTTAAATACAATTATCTTGTGATCAGAGAGAGATGGTTCACTCGATACTCTTCAGTTTTTAACTAGAACTTTATTGCTCGATCCACTTAATGTGATATCTAATACATCACTTCATCTCTTTGTTAACAAATGTTTGCACAATAGAGTTCTTATTTCAAATACATTCTAGAAGTTGCTCACCTCTTTAATTAGTGTCGTTGCTTCTTCATACGGTATTGTGCGCATTGGCGTCGCATTCAAGAAGTAATGGCATATTTCTTTGGCAGTACTCCACCAGCCTCGATACTTCCGGGGGTAGTACAGCTCCATCTCCTGCGAAGTAGCTGGAAGCTAATACTAGTTGTTGTCGCCTCATCATAAATTCGAGGTATTGATTTCCAATTCGAATAATGAATTCCGAAAGACAAAAATATTTAATATTATTTCTTACCATGAGGTAATTCATCACTAGTGCGATAAATTACTCTTGCATCTTTACATGCAAGTCCTCTTACTTGGTTTTCGTAGGCCTGGTTCCTGGATCAGTACGAATCCTAATTGTTCTGTAGTGAATGTCTTTAAGATCACAGCCGATGTTCCCTTGGCGTCATGGACATTTTACTTGGGTGATATCAATGCTCGCCATTTTACTCTCCATCAATAAGAGTGTCGTCCCCATGGGTGAGAGTGAGTTCCATATCCCCCTTTCTACTTCTTCATATATTTCTACATCCTCAGATGAGTTTACGTAAAGAGTTGAGAGGTTAAGACTCTCTGTACCCCTTACATCATTCTTATCTTTGCAAGTTCTGGGAGTTGCTTCTGTGTGTTCTCCCGGTTTCTTTACTTCCTCTTTCTTTTGAAGGCCGTGTACGGAGATTTTCCCGAATCGATAGTGGATAGTGTATCGGTGCTCTTTGATCCTTTGGCAGGATAACAGAGTTATGCAACTTTAAAAAATTATATTGTAACGATTGTTTCATTTAAAAATAGTTTATTTATTTAAAACAGTTTGTTTGTTTATTTACATTACATAATATAACTAATTTATTTATAATACTTAAGCACTATTATAAATCACACTTCTAATTTATTTGTACAATTTATCTTTACTAGACCACATTTATATTCAAACTTAACTTCTATCGACAAAGTCGCACTATTTATATAAAAATTTAACAGTCTATAAAGAGCCAAAATTGCAGCATCAATGTCTCCAGTCTTCGAGGTGGACGGCAGCGATTGACAACGCCAGAATCTATGTCGCGTAATCGTAAATAAATAACAAGGTCGGTTTCGCAAGACAATACTTATTTTCTTAGAAACGATCTACGTAACTTTGGCAGGCTTTTTGTTTAGGTACAAACATTGTTATAACAATAACAAAATCCCAAATAATTTTTCATTGGTATTCATACTTTATATTCGAAATTGAGCAAAAATTGATCATTTAACAGGAGAAAGTTACATTTAAAATATCAGGTGATGATTTTTACAAACAATCTAATGACATTAATGTTTATATTGGACTGATTAAAAATAATGTTTCTAGTTTAAACATTTTTCATGTAAGACAACTTGACAACGCTGCTTCAAATAATAAAAATGTCAAAGCACATGACCCACACATGACCTAAAAAAATATTAATATTAAATGGACATTTCCATAGACATCCTGGATTTAAAAATAAATTGTTTGCCATTATACTTTATTTATTAATACAGGGTTGGTCAAAAAAATGAATTGCCTTTTCCTAAATTAAAAATGACTCTTGTTAAAATATTATTTTAACGGGGACAAAAAGTTATACTAAAAATTGAATATGCAGTTTAACTAATGTAATAAAGTCTTAATCTTAATAACAATGTAGTTTGCTTTTTGTGGTTAAATATAAAATATTGTCGATTCCAAGAAAAATGTTTCATTAATTTTAGCAAAAAAGATTAATTTAATATAATTGGGATATTCTTCTAGGTGATTCAAAAAGCCAACACGAAACCAGAACCGGTGACGTCGTACGAGGCCAATACAGTTTGACAGATCCAGATGGTTCTAGAAGAACCGTAGACTATGCTGCCGATCCACACAGCGGATTTAATGCCATCGTTCAACGAACTGCACCCATTTTAACCCATTAGGTCCCATACTGTCGATTTCATATTCTAATGTATTAAAAGATGATTTGGTCTTTTAGCTTTTCTTACTTATACATTAAAAGTTATACTGTGTTTTATGAATTGGATGTACAACGAGAAAATAGTTAATGTTAATTGTTGGGTAGTTTTATTTTCCTTTTATCCAGCATCTTTGCAGCATTATTGAAAAAATTAGTTAGAAGAAAACTCGAATCAAATTTTAACATAAAAATATTAAAAAATATATCTTTGTAAAAATGACTTGATTTTTATAAGAAAACTGCTTTGTGCCGTACATGGAACAATATGTAACGTTATATTAAACGTTCCTTTGTCATATTACAAATGGTTCACTTTCGACAATATTTCTCAGGCCGATCCTGTATTTTTGTCTGTAGTGAAATAATCATGCGTGTTTTGTACTCTAGCGAGTATCTAGGGGGAGTAAACGCTCATATTGAAGTATCGAGAGAATGTCCTGCGTTGTACGAGGAATATCGAAGTGTGTCGAGTACTTGCCGATATTGGACTGTGTGATTAAGAGAAAGTTATCTTTCTGTTGAAACTATCCAAGTATAGATACGTGTCGTAAAAGGAATTAAAAGAGACCAGAGGAGCTTAAAGTAGTCAGAGGCTTAGAATATGCGAACCTCACCAGCGTACCGAGTGTCCTACGTGCAGAGGAGCTGTCTCTAGACCTGGCCAGCAGTCTCATAAGTCCTTCCTGGAAAATTGTAGAGCAAAAAACTAAAGGAAGTGTCAGTCTTCATTCGAACATTTTAAAAACATCTAATTGTCAGTTAAAATTATCTTCTCATTAAATTTCCTTTCTTTTTGTTTATGTTAAAGTACTACAAATGGTCACTCAAGAGTAATTTTACAGCCATTATATATATTTTTAAATTTTATTACTATTGTTTATTATTTCTTACTTTTAACTGGCAATGTCATGGTATAATTCGTGTTTATTAACCAGCTAAATACGTGGCGTCCACAAACATTAATTTGATTTTCTTTTTAATCTTTTTTGTTTGTTAAATTCTACCCCAAAATTTAATTAACGTCCCCAGCTAGTACAAAAACATCCCATATACGTTAATAAGCTGCAATTGTAAGTTCTTTAAGCTCGCATGCGATGTACTTTTAATGTAACCCTAATATTCCTGTAACCACCGAATGTCCGCAACGGCAACTTTTATAGCTCATCTCACAGAGGTTACAGTGAAGTTCGGAAAACATCACAGTAGCACTTTTAAGGTATTTACTCTGAAAGTTACTCTGAAACTTTCTATGGATGTCATAATGTGAATTAGTTCTACAGCAGTGTGTCCACGGATGGACTTAACTATACTTGTGAAAATATTAATTTTAAATTAAAAAAGTAATTCTTCATAATTTCTTTTACTTGTTAAATAAATTCGATTCACATTGAAAAATTATGAAAAATAACTTTTTTTTAATTTAAAATAAATATTTTTACAAGTATAATTAAGTTCATCCGTGGACACACTATATTGTTCTTTGTGTAATGTAATAAAGAGAGGATGAAATTGAGGTTATAGTAAAATCTCAATCGAGACATGGAAATTTCAAATAAAACAAAATATATAAATTTATTATTAAAATGCTCTTGAAATCGAATAGAAATATCACAAAAGTAGAGGTAGGTATATCATAAACGGAGTTACACAAGTGCGATAATAGAAGCCACCTATAAAGCACTGAACGATTAGACAAACTTAGCTTAATAGTACAAATTTTATGCTTGATTATGGATTTCCAAGTTAGGTAGGTATGCATATTTTATAAAAAACAACTTATGTTTTTTTAGCAAGATATTCTGATGTATCTTCTGTGATGCATCTTCTGTGATTTCTTTAAACTTTTCTTCTAGGTTTGTACTTGAACTGCTCATTAGAGTTCCAGGCACAACAAGCTTGTTGATGATAATGAACTGCTTGAATCTGATTTTTTCTTTCAATATAGATGTGCCATGTACCTAGTTGTAGATTCACTTTTTATAAAATTTCAGGCGTTATATATTCTTCTTTAGACAAGTCTGTAGTATTTACTTTTGCTTCTAAAATTCCTAGAATGTCATTAGGTTCAAAGGAAACCTAAAATACAATATTTTTAAAATGTATTTTTAGTTCGATTAGGTATATTATAACTCTTTTATAAGTATTTATAAGTAAAATGTAACTGGACATTCGGTTAATTGTTTATCTTCTCGTTTATAACGACGTTTATCTACACCATTCTTTGTTTTTATAGTAGTTAAACCATTATGTATTGGGTAGGTACCTAATAAATGAAATATTAAAGTACACCCAGGCATTGTAATCTGAAACGAAGAAAATGCTTTAGAAAATAGTTTTCTATTTTATAGAGGGTCCTTACCAATTCTACTCAAATGTATAAAAATTATTTATAAAATAAATTCTAGTTAAAAAACAACCATCAATACCATGACAATTGACGTAAACATAAACGTTCTGAATTCAGATTAGATGTTCATAGTACTTTTCGAGGATACTTTTTTAGCAAATTACTTTAGTACGTTTATCTGAGCTAGACCGGAGAGTTGAAAAATCTCTTGGTACAATATTCTTTACAACGTTACATAGGCCTAACAGAGTTGACGTCTAATAGGTAACAAATATGCAACGACAAAATAATACAGCTTAAGAATCAAATGAAAATATTTTTATTTGGTAAACAGTTACAAGTGATTCTGATAGTTAAGGAACAATTTCTTATCTTTATTAAGACACGTTGGGCCATTCGCACCGCTTCAGAATAAATTTCCCCTTAGTAAAGTGAAACTTATTATTTAAGTATTACTTATCGTAGTTTAATTCGCACCAGCCTATTAGAAAGCAACGATTAATTAAGTGTCGGATTGATTTGGCAACGTCAAGATTTTTCTAGAAAAAGAAGAAATAATGTCAAATTTGAATTTTATTTTGAATGTTTAATGAAAGCTGCGTTCAATGAGTGTATAGGATTCTTGCTGTGATTGGGGTAGCGGGATCAGCTTACTGAACGGTACGCTCAATTTACAAAAATTAAATTTGTGTCGAACGATAATTCTAATTTAATGAAACGTAGCATTTGCAATTGAAAGTGAATTTGTTTATTTACCACTTGGAGTTTTCATCAACAATTTACAATAATTTAAGTATTTTTTTTATTATTTTTATCACATTAATGAATGCACAACCAGGTTGTTCTTCTAGCAATCGTAAATAGCGATTGGTTTTAGGCGTTTTAGGTTGATTTTAAGAGGTTTCCCGCTCATCTTTCTTGATAGAAGCAGAAACTAGCGCAAAAATGAAACGCTCCCAAATGATACGGATCGATATAAAGCAATACGTATCGTAGAACGAAAGCGAATTGGTATCGGTTGGGATTGTTATGTCTCACTGAACGCAGCAAAAGTTATGATTGTCACAGGCGCAGAAGAGAAAAAACCACTGAACTGTATATTTAAATGGAACGCCAATGTCGTTGGATGCGCGTGGTAGAAATAGTTCTCTAACGCTGCTAAAAACGTAGTGAAATTTTCATGAAAACACTGTACTTTTAACATTTACGATACTCCGGCGCATGCGCATTATTGATGTGATCTCATGATTTTACAGAGCTGGTTTTTGCAATTTTGAGTGTGATTTTAAGGTTATTACAGTTATTCGTTTTGTTTGGTTTTGATCGTTTTGATCTTTGACGTTTTTAGATGATCTGTCTTTACTTCTTATAGTTTTTAATTTCAATTTAATTGTGTGGTTTATTTATATTTAATCGCTACTTTTTGTTTAGTGCTTTGTTCTTTTTGTGTTGAAATTAGCTTTAGAACAGTTAAGTGCCTGCTTTTGGTTGATACACTGTACCTAATAGACCTAATAGTAATCAGATTTAATCAGACTCTTGTTAAAATGACGAAAAAGTGTATGGTTTTGTGGTGTAAGAGTCAGGCGCCTCCATTTTTCAGGTAAGGATGACTAGTTATTTTTTATTCAAACTAGGGGGTAACCATGTGTTTTTGACCCCCTTTTTTATACTTAAAAGGATAGAAATACGTGGTTCGGGGGTACGGGTGTTATATTTTAGCTATCTGAGCCAAATTGTCAACTAATTCTTCCCTTTTGAAGCACCTAGAACCAAAAATTATGTAGTTATCATGTGTTTTTTTTAGATTAACTTCTGATAGGTATTCAGCTTGGATGAGGGCTTTAGGAAGAGATCCCAAGGCTGAAACGTTGACTTCTGTAAATGCCGTTTGTAGTGCACATTTCGTAGAAAGTGACTTCATTCTAGGAGGAACTAGGAAGCGTTTAAAAAAACATGCTGTGCCAGCTATAGAGAAAGTAAAAGTTGAAAAGTCTTTTGGTAGGTAGAGAGGGGGTAAACGTCAAACCACGTCGGGCGGCTCCGAGAATTTCACAGTAATGTTTACCTGCCAGTGTCGTTTCATAGAATAAGTAATTTTAAATTGTTGTCGGCGGAACCGGACAATCGCATGTACTTATGGATTATAAATAATTATTAAACATGTATTATAATATTCAAATTATAATTTTACAAAATTTCAACAGCTATTCACAATTTATTAAACTATTTACTCGAAATTGTTATTAAAATCTATAAAATAATTTTGTACGCCAATGTATCGCGTCCAGTTCCGTGAGATCCGGTGCCAACCTGTCAATTTATGTGTATAAAGTGGGAGAACTGGCAAAAGCATTTCCAACTTTTACTTCTGTTCTATTAATTTAGGACCTCGTAAGCCATTGATGTTACCTACTAATCTTCCAAGGTAATTAAGCTATGACAAATATATATTTATTAAATTATACTTTTTTTTTATATGTATACCTAACTACAAAATTATATGTAGATATCGATAATATATTTATGGATCAGAGCCATTAAAACAAGACAATAATATAGAATACCTGTCATAGTCATTCAATAATAATAAAATTCTAAATAATACCTAATACTTAATAACAAATTAATTTGAAATATATCTATATTAATAAACAATTAATTAAAAATCTAAAATCTATACCTCAAATACTGTAACTGGTTACAAAATTATTTTTTTTAAAGGAGGATCCTAATAATAATAGGTAAAGTTCCTGAATATGATTCTTGTCAACCACGATTTGTAGACAGTATTTTGCCTCTAGCTTTGGTATATGTCCTAGAAATTTAGTTTTTAAGAACTCAAATAAATTTAAGCAAATTATAGATTTCATAATTTTGTAACTAGTCATATTATGTCAGTTGCTAGATTAACAGTAAACTTCCGTACTTCATAAAAAACTGTAAAACATTTTATTTAAGAATACTTAAGCTCAAAAAGTTTAATATATAAACGGATTCGGAATAAATGTTTCATGTGCAGCGCCTTTAACAGCAGGTACTGCGATAGCTTTATAATAAGGGAGCGCACCTATATCCCACTGTCGAAATGATTGGAAATACGTCATGTGATAGCCACACCTATATCTGCTTTCACACTCATTCTCGTTTCATATGAATATTCCTCTTTTTGTTACTCCTAATACTTTTGCGCTGTGCACATGAAAAATTTATTCCGAATCTGTATATATATTTTCATTATGTAGAAAATTTTTTGAATTTTAAATATTGTTTGTAATTACTAGTTTATATTATTGTTTTATTTTTGACGAATCATGTACATTGTAAAAAATGTCTACCTGAAATAAATTATCTGTCTATTGTAATATTACCCACCAAGTTGCTTGGCTGCCACCGCAAATTTTTGATTCGGCCGAAACATTTATAAATATCTTATTTTTGTAAATAACATTACAAATGTGAAAGACATATTTCTCATCTATAAAATTGTTACTAACGATAAAGAATTCTGTTAATTCATTAAAGCAAAAATAAAACCTATACCTATCACTGAAAATTTTGCTTGAGATGGGGTCGTTTTTATGGAAAATTTTAATGTTACTATACTTTACTAATAAAGCTACAGTTACTTTATCTTAGTGTTTTATTTAAATGTAAATATATCTCAATAAAATTAATGCCGCTAGTAAAGGTATTTAGGCTTAGTCACTTTAAACATTCTTATGCTTCCCTTTGATATATTTGTGTAAAGAAATCTATTGTTTCTATGAGCTTAACAGTCTCCATTCGATCCTTTTTGGAAAAGCCTACAGACTATCCAAAGGTAAGTTTTAACAAATTTATATATGGGTTTATCCATTAAAAATGATTTTTAAAGCAAATATTACTTTTGTTATTCTTAGAGTAAGCAATGATAAAATATCTATACTTTATTACATAGTTTTAAAAATAAGTAACTCCTCCTAATTCCTATTTTTTGACATCTACATACGGTAAAACAAGTGGTAAGAAATATAACTAAAGATTAAAATGGATTTTCTTATTGTTGAGTTTTAAAGATATTAATTTCTCTTGATTTAAAAAATAGTACATGAAATGGCCGAAACGGACCTGCAAAGGCACTTTGTGCGCATTCTCGCCAGTATCGTTGGGACGTAATGCGCGAATTCAATTTGGCTTACTTTTGTTAATAGGGATTGGCGTTCCATTTTAAGTATACAGTTCACTGGAAAAAACTCTCTCCTGTGTCACAGGACTATTAAAAAAAAAATAGATGAACTAAGAAGTAATAAAATAGAGCACGAAGTACAGCCATAATGAGAGTAAAATTAGTATTAATTCAATTAGTTAATACTAAAAAAATTATAGAAATCATACTAACGTTGAAAGATGCTAATTTTACAAAAAAGATTCACAAAAAAACACTTTTTATAAAAATGGTTATAATTGTGTTGTCTGTAAAAATATTTGAGTTTGAAACCTACATATTTATTATAAGGATACTATAAATTTGCTTTAATTTCATCAAGGCAATTAAGAATTTTCTTCGGCCAATTCTAATTGCAGTGTAAAAGTAATCGTTTTTTGTATATATTATTTTATATTCTTCGTGGTATCTTATATTAATGAAATCAAGCATTTTCAAAGCCTCATCATCTTCCATTATTTCCATTTTGTGTATTGCAATTTTACAAATTTTAATAAATCAATGACACAATGACAGTCAACATCACTCAAAATTATAAAAATTAAACATTTTAAGGTTAAGTAATGGTTTAAGCTGAAAAATTTCTGGGCTTAGTAAAGTGATTCTTAACGCCTTGATAAGTGGAACTTTAATAACGGTGCAAACGGTTATGCCTTCTTAAGTGTCACTTAGATGCTAAGTAAAAGCGGTGCGAATGGCCCAGTGGTACCTATTTGACATTTCGTGTATATTATGTATGTTTTTCCCAAGTTGCCCAAATATTTTCATATCTTAATCGATCTTCCTCCAGCTAATAAGTTAAATAAACATGATCGCATCTTTCCGAACATCTTAGGGGATTTCTTTTCTTCTATTTTATTTTACTGCCATAAATTTGTTTGAACTCGACAGTCTTCCCACTATCGTTTGTCTGCCGGGTTTTCCTGCTTTGTAAAAGGCCCGTATTACCTCTGGACCTATGTCATCCTTGTCAAACATTCGGATTCTTAGCTGTCAGCATCTAGAATTCTGATGCCAATCATTTTTCCATAGAATCCTTTTGTATTCATATCTGCAAAAAAATATGTGATGTCCTAGGAAAGTCCATCATTGCGTGATGTTGCCATATATCGTACAAAACCTTTCTTGTAATTTTGTAAAGTTACTCTTTTTGACGAATGTGAATGTTCATGAGTCAAAAAATGCACTTTACACACGAGTTGTATACAATTTTTTTTATCTATTACCGTACACATTATCCACTAATATTAGAAATATAAAAGTTACTGTTTTTCACTTTTCACTGTTTTTTTAACTTTACGCACTAGTGAAAAAAATTACAACGAAGTGCGTAAAGTATGTACTTTACGCACGGTAGTAGAAAACAAATATTTCATAACAAAAAGCTCTATAATGTGGAACTATAAAAAAGGCGAATGATTTCCCGCCTGAATTGCCATACTTTTTTATCATCATTGTCGACTAGTTTTGTAGGTAAACTAAACTTGGTCAAATTGAAAAACTATAAAAGAAGACAAAAAATGGTAAAAGAAAGCAGGTATACGTAAAATAAATAGCAAACAAAAACTGGTTGATCAAATAGGAACACAATACAAATATAAACTGAGATTTTTGTGGGTTCAAAATCCCGAAACAAATGTAAACAATGAAGGAAATTCAGGAAACAACGAGGGATGAAAACAAACCAGAAAAAATTTGAAATGTCATTCAAAATATTTATATTAGGTGGTTTATTTGAAATGTCCAAAATATGAGCTATTGTTTCAGAATAATTCTTGTTACATGCCATGCATATTTCCATAAGGTTAATGAGGTAGCAAAAAGCTTTCTAAAACAAAATTTTATTATGTATTCGTTACAAGTCCGCAATTGCGCAATGACACGTATAATGCGGATAGGTGATAAATCAATTAACTGATACATTTCTGTAAATATCTAGTATAATTACATTGCAAGAGTTTATTTCAGAGCTCTATATTGCAATCCTTTCTAATGTAATCGAAATGTTTGAATTCCCATAATTTTTTTTTATTCAAAAGCCAAAGGGCGCAATATTGAATATAGGGGATAGGTGGGTAGTATCGTCCACATAAGCAAAATAATTTGTAGTTAAAAACGATAGATCGCGTAAACAAGAACTAAAAAAATAACCAGAGAAATTTTGTTCAATTTAGACCCTTCCAATTCAGGCGTTCAATGTCTGCCTGCTGGAATAACAAAAACACTGCACAAAAAATGTAGGTTTTCGAAATTAACTTTTTTAATTTATTATATTCCTAATTTTAAGGTTTAAAGAAAAATGTCGTAATTTCGTAATGGGAATTTGTGAATTTATTACTAAATTTGAAAAAAAAATTTAGTTTTTGTTGGCAGTTAATTTTGTTATACTCGTATAATACATACATATATCAATAAAATTGTATAACCAGAACACCATAGGATTTCCAATAATTTATTTAATCTACGATATTATCTTGTCTCTATAAACAAAATCAATCGCTTTTGAAGTAGCGAAAATGAAAGTAAACACCAGACTTATTATAAAAATTAGACTGCCTCGTATTTATTATTGAGGAAAATGTTTACATTAGTGCGAAAAATATGATATGGAATCGTTTATTCATATTATACCTACATGTTTATAAAAATATTTATTTTATCTAGATATTGTATTTATACCTAATTCTAAGAGGAGAGGGTTAAAATCAAAAATATGCTTCCGGTCAGTTTTAAAGTGCTTAGATAATATTTAATGAGATGAAAATAATTTTTTAAATTCGTTACAATATTGTAATGTTTACTTTCAAATTAATTTAATTACTCTTAGAAGAAACAGGATATTAATGTTCTATGTATATAAACAAATATTCATTTATTACCTGTATTCCAGGAACGTGCTACATCGGTAACAGAAACTATTCTTCCCTCTCTGGTTTTTGTCCCATATTATTTAAGTAGAAAGAAACACAAATGCTCAAAATAGCCCAAAGTCGCTTTTGGTGGCTATAATCGTGTACGCAAGAACATAATCAATAATCCACGATGAGCTTGGGCCATACAAATTTTTGACTTGGGTTTGAATGTACTTCTTCTTTTCTTCGTTTTATATGGGCTCAATCTTTTCACTTTTCCACTGCACTTGATATTTGATTTCAATATTCTTCTCCAAATATTACACTGAATGTTTTGTTTAATTTTCTATACTTTTTAAAGTCAGATGGTCACTTATTTTATACTAGATATTTTGTGATTTGTATGGGACTTCTTGGTTCCCGATTCGGAGACCGCCATTTCAATGTTGCCACGACGGTGTCCGAATCGGAAGTCCGGCTTGAATGTAATGTTAAGTCAAACGTCAAACTTCACTTCATTAGATTCTTCTTGTTAAATTTGAATTATGTAAACCGTGCAAGTTTCCGTCCGACTGAAAGACGTTTGTAAGACGTCGTATAAGACGTCTTATAGACCAAACCAAGACACAAAAATGACGTCTTTCAGACGTCGTGTGCTATCTGGGATACAGATAGTAAATAATTTTATTCTGCAATTTATGATTAGTAAACCAGTTAGTTTTTTTTCCTAGATTATTTTCATGAATGTTTTGTTATATTAATGTTTATTTTTTAGGGTCTTTTGCCTTCTAGGTTGCACGGGGCCCTGGTGGTCCACTATTTCAGCGTATTCAATTCGTTTTTCGAATTCTTCCTAAGTCTGACCAGTGATGATAACGATGTAATAGAGAGATGTACAAAATGTATCGAAGACGAGCTTACCAAATTAACTGACGTACTCAAAGAGAATACTTTGAAAAAACCGAACGACTTTTTTGATAAGCGGAAATCGATGGAGGTCGCTGTCAATTGTGTTGAGGTATGTATATTTTGCGAAAAATGTCTTTTTTTCTTCATTAAAATTAATTTTACTTAACTTTTTCATGAAAATTTTTGAAATAAAATTATTGAATTTGAAGTAACATTCAAAAAAACAAATAAAAATTACAATTTCAGATCCGTACTTAAGAAAATTTAAATGATTCACATTCACGGCATGCGGAAAAATAAAAGGTTGATACCTAAATATATTCAGTTTTTTATGCTCTTTCCAAATTTAAAATTCAATTTTTAAGAATTTTTTGTATAGGGTGGGTCAAATTTTAATAATTTTTGTTAAGCCGGACCTGGATTTTGAAATTTTTTATTGTGTCAATAAATTGTCCTATAGGTGTAGATTATCTAGGCCAAATATCAAAAAAATACTGAGTGATTTAAAAGTTATGAAGCACGGAAGAAATAGACCAAATTAAAAAAACTTTGTTATAAAGGTCGGTAAGACCCATACCATATGAGTCTTTTGTGATCCCCTGGGTGACCTCTAGATAGGGTTAAATTATAATCCCAATGAAACACCCTGTATAAATAAAATTAAATAATTTATCGATTAAAACATGCAAGAATTATTTAGAAATAAATACAAAAGTATCTTCTGCTTTATTTAGCAATAAACAAGTCTATTTTTATTATTTTCACAAAATTATGTAAAATTTCCCTAAGAAGCCATGCATTTTTAACAGCGCTAGCAACACCAGCGCCCATGCGGTGAATTGTGAAACCTCAATTAGCGTTCGTTTTTTGGGGCCGTATTTCGAGTATGCCTATTCGCCTCCTTATCTCTAGTCTTCATAGTTAAAATATATAAAAGTAAGTAATCATTTGTCGTTTCTTCGTTTTTAAATTATATTTTGCATTTGTAAGAAATTCATACAAATTAGATAATTTAATTTCGTGCATGCGCAATACACTTTTCTACTTGTCGGACTTGTTCGTGAACTTTTCCAAGTGACCCATCACTATCAGATAGTAACTCTCGGATAATATATCCATTAGTTGGTTAACTGGAACTTTATCTGAAGGTAAAAAGACCGACCATTTTGAGGGCGAATGAGGGTGGTTGAAAGCTGGAATATGTAGAAAATGTGTAAAAATTGTGAAAAAAAAAAACGGAAAGCAGATAATTTTAAATATTGTTTTTTTCAATTTAAGAGGTCAGAGCCCTTCCAAACCTACCTCCTTAATACAAATGTTCATGTTTTAGAAATTTTCACGTTTCTAGTCCCCAGAAGAAGTTTAAAGGCTAAAATAATCTTTTTATTCCTCAAAATTATCGAAAATTAATAAAAATAAGTGGGGTGGGAACTCCATCGAAAACGGGGGTCATATTCATTAAAATAATTATTTTAACTTTTTTCTACACCCACATGGATATCTACGCACAGACTATAAAACGAATATAGTTTATATCCATTCTAGGTAGTGAGTACACTGCAAAAAATGAAATCCACCAATCACAGTTAATATTTTGAACCAACTGCTATTATTTTTAAAATTTTAAATAAGTGACAATTCTGTCAAACTAATTGTCAGTATATTTTTTAATTATTGATATTAAATATACATTAAAATGAGCTATTTGTGTTTAGAATCGATAAATATTTTTTTCATTTGGTCCACATTTTGAAAAAAAAAAATTAATCAAACTATATAAAACTAATTTAATTACAAGTATTGAAAACTATAATTGTAAAATCGGCCGTGTAGCTGTGGACAGAGCTTCTGCGTTCCACGCGAAAAGTCCGGTATCGAATTCTGGCTGGGGATTAACTAAATTAACATTTTTATTTTAGAAATTATTAAAATTAGTTATTTTGTCTTAATGACCTAAAATAATTTTTTAAATTAGTAGATTTTCGTTAGTTGGTCGTAGAAAAAATATACTGTACAACAAGAGTGGATTTTCATTATATCAACTATTGTTGCACAAAATACTATTTAATAAAAATTAAAAAAAAATATTTTTTCTGAAAAGAAAGTTTATATTTTTCTGAGTATAAATGAAAAGAAACTGAAAATTCATTAAATTTTCAGCTTGCGATAATATAATTCCCTTAATTTCTAACCAACTCTGTTAATTTTAATAATAGCAAAAAATTAAAAATATAATTTCTCTTTATTTGTCCATTTTTTTCAGGTATTGAGTGTATCGTCGGTTGCATGCGCCTTCTGTAGCGAATTAATAAAACCGTTGCAGGCAAAAAAGGGCAAACGAAAGCATCCCGAACCGAAAGGCAAGGACCACGTCCAAAGGATATCGGACAAACTCAAATCGGAGATGAACTCTTTTTGTGATATTTTACAAGACTTTGTCGATGCGAGTCCGGAGGAGACACTATAGGTTTGTTCTGGTTCTCAAAATGAAAACTGTTTTGAAACTGCGCCGGACCGTATGCGTAAAGGCAAAAAATCCCCGACTGTTTGAAATTCTTGGAAAACCAGAACACGTCATAAAGGTGTTTTGTTTATTGTTTATTATAATAATGAAGTTCCTTTTGAAAGCTCAGCTTCAAATAATATTTGCATGTATATGTTTATCATTATCATCACATTTCAATGGAATAAATAAAAACAGAATATTAAAAAATTAATAATTCTAAAATTGCTTTAATTTACAAATAAAACAAGAACAAGAGACATTCGTCCACATATAAATAAACAATTTGGGATTGTATACGTTTCGTATGGTCTAAAAAGCCAATACAATATTCATAACACTTCAAAAACGCATGCGCGGTCAAAACAGTCCGAGTCGATCCACACTCCCAAGCATGAACACTTTTTGACTGTTTACAACAATCACGGATTATTTCGGATACGAAACCAGAACACTGGACTGAGAGATCCGAAGTAGTCCCAGAAAAACCAGAACACTTTTTATCTACTGCGCATGAGCCCGACAGTTGTGGATCGTTATTTCTCAAAACCAGAACAGACCTTATAGGTACATAAAAAAATCTCAATTTGACCGTCAGCGAGAATGTATTCGAAAAAATTTTACATAGTTATACAATTTCCAATAAGGAGATGCAACTTATTTTGAAAACCAAAATCAAATTGTTGACGTAGAAGGGCGAAGGCTCTTTGTTTTTTGTTTTTATTGTTTGTAAGTATTGTAAAATAAAAGAACGGTTTTTACAAAACGATTTTTTTTTCTTTGGTGTTAAGCCTTATTTTTTTTAATTCCAAAAAATATTTACACAAATAATAAAAATGTTTATTGATAATATATAATACAAAAAAGCTCAGTCGATAAATAAATACTTTGTTTCGACAAATACTCGTATAAAGGGATATCAGAAGGATGGAATAGAATTAATTCGTCAATAAAGTATTTTTCTTTTTACATTTTACATGCTTTAAAAACAATTTTAGAAAAATTATGTATTAAACAAAAATTATAGAGAATAACATTACAAGCAATTTTTATTTGAACAATTTTCTTCTACAAGCGTAAATAATAGATATATTTTATAAAGTAAAAGAAACAACCCCTTATATAGTATCCCCCCCCCCCCGATGTTTCGATTATGCCTAAAATTTAATCTGTTCACTAAAAGATAGATTAAAATTTGATGTTCTCTCTTTACTGCGACGTTGTCTGGTCGATGAGACCACCGCAGCTAAGGGGGGACAGATACAGAATTTGGGCGTGTATGCATAAATTTCAACAAAGGTTTGTTCACTTCCTGTTGTTGACTTATAACCTTAGATTAAAGAGACCGAAGATGTAACATTGCACACTGCGCATGCAGTCTATTTTAAGCCAAAGTAACCCACCAATTGAAAATCATTGTTGCACGACGCCACCCGAATTGCTCCGATTTCCATTCAGCGATCACACCTCCACCTGAGTTTAATCACCATTGACAGCTGTTTTTTGATTTATTTGTTGGTATTTTAGCAATTTAAAGTGTTCTAGTTATTCAATTTCAAGTTCAAAATGTCACGATGTATCTTGAAAAATTGTATGTACTTATAATACAAGTACTACTGTTATGAATATATTCGTTTTCAGCGGTAAATATTTATTAACGTTTTGACATAAAGCGCCATGATTCTCTGGGCTGAATACTTCAGATCCGCATTGAGGGGTTTCAATAAATATTAAGCATCAGATTTCATATTACTTACATAAATTTACAAAAGGGTAAAATTTTGAACATTTAATTTAAATAAATAGTAAATAGGCATTATTGCTAACGAAATTTTGTATTTAAAAAGTAGTTTTATAAGAATGTTTTCTAAAGGTAGTTTTTAGCCCTTTTTGGTAGATAAATAAGAGGTAAAGAATCATAGTTGCTAGCTAAATTTTATTTTTATAAGGTATTTTTATAAGAATATTAGATGAAGTACAGGATGACCTACTTAAAATTTCAAGGTTCATCTTATTTGCGGTCAAATCGAAAGTGACATTGAATTTTCAGTCTTAAAACAAAGTAATCTAGTATAAACAAAAAAAAAATACTAAAGTTACAGGAGTTAGGTCCGATTCCACCGTTGTGTTAAACGGAGATTAAAATGACAGTGTTAATGTAAAAATGTCATTTTAAACTTCGTTTAACACAACGGTGGAATCAACCCTTAGTCACGTTAATAAAATGTTACATTACAAACCCCTAAACAACTCGAACATAATTTTCGTTTACTAAAAAAAATCCAAAATTTAGCAATATTTATTTATTATACAAGCGAATGCGATTTCAAAGATAACTGGATCAAAAAATCCGAATCTCTAAATTTTGGAGCTAAATGCTCAGATAAAAGCAAGCGACCGATAGGGGTTACAAAAATAATCGATTTATCGATAATTCTGATATTTTTTAATGAAAATCGATTTATCCGCTGTTTTTAATAAATTATTTTCGTTTTTTTTAAGATAATGTATTAATCGATTTTAAAGGAAATACAGAAAAAGTACATTTATTCAAAATTATCGATTTATCGTTTAATCGGTTTTTTAATTATTTGATTATTTTCGATTTTTCAAAGATATTATATGAAAATAATCGATTGAATATAATCGGTTATTTTACATAATCGATATTTTGGTTATTTTTTTAAAATTATCGATTTATTGGATAATCAGCTTTTTAATAATCAATTATTTTCGATAATCGAATAATCAATTTCAAAGGAAATATGAAAAAAGGATTATTAGAAAATAATAGATAATTCGTTTTATTTTTTGGAAAATCGATTTATCATAGAATCGGCTTCTTAATTAATTGGTTATTTTCGATTAGGCGATTATTTTGGAATTATTGATTATTTTTGGTATTTCAAAGATAACCGAATTATCGATTTTAAAGGAAATACAATAAAAATAGATTATTGATAATAATCGATTGATCGAAAATAATCGATTATTTAAAATAATCGATCATTCTGTTTTTTTTTGAAAATCGATTTGTCAGTTAATCGACTTTTTAATTAATCGAATATTTTTGAAATACAATAAAATAGATTATTGGTAATAATCGATTTATCATAGAATCGGCTTCTTAATTAATTGATTATTTTCGATTAGGCGATTATTTTGGAATTATCGATTATTTTCGCTATTTCAAAGATAATCGAATTAACGATTTTAAAGGAAATACAATAAAAATAGATTATTGATAATAATCGATTGATCGAAAATAATCAATTATTTAAAATAATCGATCATTCTGTTTTTTTTTTAAATCGATTTATCAGTTAATCGACTTTTTAATTAATTGATTATTTTTGATTAATCGATTATTTTCGATTTTTCAAAGATTATCGAATAATCTGTTTCCATGGACGAAAAAAAAATGGTTTATTTGAAAATAATCGATTATTTAAAATAAACGATAATTCTATTTATATTATATTTTGTCAACACTGATTTATCGGTTAATTGGCTTTTTAATTAATCGATTATTTTTGATTTTTCAAAGATAATCAAGTAGTCGATTTTAAAGGAAATTACAAAAAATATATTGTTTGAAAATAATCTATTGATCGAAAATAATCGATTATTTTCAATTATCGATAATTTATTTCGATAATCACTCATCCCTAGCGACCAAATGACTTTTAATAGATTTAAATTTTAAAATGTTATCTGGTTTCAGACATATGCATTTCTAGAGTTTTATATGACTCATCCTTTATAATAAATAATATTCTTAAAGAAAGAAGCCTTAATATACTTTTTCTAAGGTTACAATACAAAACAGCATTTTCTCATTTTGACTAATTTTTAATAATATGTAATAGCCGTAGAAAAAATATAATGTTCAACTCATAAGGGTAGATTTGCAGTATTAGCCTGCGCACATGCTATTTTTATAATACTCGTAGACAATGACTAACATTTTTTGCTCTATTAACAATATATTCTATTTCAACATTTTACTGTAATCTCTTGCAGAAAAGTCCGTAGTAAATAAACGCTAACGAAATATTCTATAAAAGGTCTTCTCTTTACATAAAATGTCGTGGCATCTGTTTGATATTAAAAAATCACGATAATTTGATTTCATAATACAAAATTCGATTAAACACCTTTTAAATAAACCTAATAGTTCATTAAGTTGCTAATAAACAAAGTCCGGTCCCTGTCACAGAGTTCGAGTCGCCGCGTGTCGCCGCCCAGTTCCCCCACTCCGTTAACCCTTCTTTAGAAATTGGCAACATTTGCGCAGGTTTAAAACCGGTGTATGTTATATCTCTGGTCTCTTTTATCTAAGCTTATAACATATCTGGAACTTATTTCTTTAGTTGACCAACCGTTGTTTGACCTTGTTCTTCAGGAAGAAATTCACAAACCCAAGTCTTACCTTTCGGCAAATTCTACTCATCAGCCGCTATCACAACTTCGTCACTTGAAGAGAACCATCTAAATTAGCAATTCGCAATGAAAACTGCTCTTAGCAAATCGCTATTCCGACACCTACGAAAAAAAAATACAAGACAACTAACAAAATTCTGATAAATTATTAAATAGAAAAGTAAAATATCTATTTGAAGTTTAAGAATGGCAGCAAGAAAAAATGCCTGGTTTCACAGTTGGATGATCTAGTAAAATTATTACCCTTGTTTTAGATAAATATAGTAATAAATTGGATGAAAATAGTAAAAAATTGGATAAAAATAGTAAAAAATTGGATAAAAATAGGAAAGAAAGAAAATAAGGAAGAATTAATGAAGAACATGGATGGTTTGAAAACAAAATAGGAGAACAGATCAAACAAAATGAGGACGCAATGGGTAACAAGATAAACAACATAAAGGAAGAAATCCAAGGATTTAGACAGGTTATCAAATAAAATAGAAGAACAAGAAGTAAATGAAGAAAGTCAGTAAAAATATAGGAAACGAAAAATTACAGTTAAAGACTTCTCCCACCCCTAATATGACAAGATAAGAAAGAAATTATGCATCACATTTTTAGGAGACCTTATAACTTGATAAATTTACCCCATCTAGCGGTCGTCCTACTATTCGCTAAATAATTTCTGTTTTTCTTGTGACCACTCTAGTCATTGAACTATTTTTTCAGAAACTGTACTATTTACATGGTTCCCCAGATATAGTCGAAATCCATTCTCATTGGGCAACCAGGTACAACATAATTTTCGAACAACCTAATTATGTCCTAAAAACAGCAGTTGACAGAAAGGCACGTGTAAAAATAGGAAAATTTACATAATATTCAAGATTAAAGAAATGGCTTATAGACGGTTTTTTATAACCAAAACACTAAGACACCTGGCTCCTTAAAGGTGATAACCACCGTTTCAGAGTGGAATTAGCAACACCAAGCGCTAGGTGTTTCCCCTCGTAAGAGTACTAAACTGCAGTGTTTTCGATATATGAAAGTAAAGTCTATAGGCAATTTCTCTAATATTGAATATTATGTAAAATTTTCTATTTATACACGTGTTTTTCTGACAAACGGTTGATTTTAGGACATAATTAGATTGTTCGAAAATTATGTTTTACGGGGTGGCCCATTAAGAAAGGCTTTCGGTCATATCTGGGGAACCGTTAATAGTACAGCTTCTGGGAAAAAATTCAATGACTTAAGAGGTCACAAAAAAAAATGGGAATCATTTAATGAGAATCATTTAATCATGTCCTAAAAACAGCAGTTGAAAGAAAGGCACGTGTAAAAATAGGAAAATTTACATAATATTCAAGATTAAAAAAATGGCTTATAGACGGTTTTTCATAACCAAAACACTGAGACACCTGGCTCCTTAGAGGTGATAACCACCGTTTCAGAGTGGAATTAGCAACACCAAGAGCTAGGTGTTTCCCCTCGTAAGAGTACTATAAACTGCAGTGTTTTCGATATATGAAAGTAAAGTCTATAGGCAATTTCTCTAATATTGAATATTATGTAAAATTTTCTATTTATACACGTGTTTTTCTGACAAACGGTTGATTTTAGGACATAATTAGATTGTTCGAAAATTATGATTTACGGGGTGGCCCATTAAGAAAGGCTTTCGGTCATATCTGGGGAACCGTTAATAGTACAGCTTCTGGGAAAAAATTCAATGACTTAAGAGGTCACAAAAAAAAATGGGAATCATTTAATGAGAATCATTTAATCATGTCCTAAAAACAGCAGTTGAAAGAAAGGCACGTGTAAAAATAGGAAAATTTACATAATATTCAAGATTAAAAAAATGGCTTATAGACGGTTTTTCATAACCAAAACACTGAGACACCTGGCTCCTTAGAGGTGATAACCACCGTTTCAGAGTGGAATTAGCAACACCAAGAGCTAGGTGTTTCCCCTCGTAAGAGTACTATAAACTGCAGTGTTTTCGATATATGAAAGTAAAGTCTATAGGCAATTTCTCTAATATTGAATATTATGTAAAATTTTCTATTTATACACGTGTTTTTCTGACAAACGGTTGATTTTAGGACATAATTAGGTTGTTCGAAAAATTATGTTTTACCGGGTGGTCCAATAAGAAAGGCTTTCGGTCATATCTGAGGAACCGTTAATAGTAACATTAACTGTAGTATTATTAACGGTTGTCCAGAAACTAGTATTATTAACGGTTTTCCAGATATGGTCGAAATCCATTCTTATTGGGCCACCAGTTACAACATAATTTTCGAACAACCTAATTATGTCCTAAAATCAACAGTTTGACAGAAAGACACGTGTAAAAATAGGAAAATTTACATAATATTCAAGATTAAAAAAATGGCTTATAAACGGTTTTTCATAACCAAAACACTGAGACACCTGGCTCCTTAGAGGTGATAACCACCGTTTCAGAGTGGAATTAGCAACACCAAGAGCTAGGCGTTTCCCCTCGTAAGAGTACTATAAACTGCAGTGTTTTCGATATATGAAAGTAAAGTTTATAGGCAATTTCTCTAATATTGAATATTATGTAAAATTTTCTATTTATACACGTGTTTTTCTGACAAACGGTTGATTTTAGGACATAATTAGGTTGTTCGAAAATTATGTTTTACCGGGTGGTCCAATAAGAAAGGCTTTCGGTTATATCTGGGGAACCGTTAATAGTAGCATTAACTGTAGTATTATTAACGGTTGCCCAGAAACTAGTATTATTAACGGTTGCCCAGAAACTAGTATTATTAACTGTTGTCCAGATATGGTCGAAATCCATTCTTATTGGGCCACCAGTTACAACATAATTTTCGAACATCCTAATTATGTCCTAAAATCAACAGTTTGACAAAAAGACACGTGTAAAAATAGGAAAATTTACATAATATTCAAGATTAAAAAAATGGCTTCTAAACGGTTTTTCATAACCAAAACACTGAGACACCTGGCTCCTTAGAGGTGATAACCACCGTTTCAGAGTGGAATTAGCAACACCAAGAGCTAGGTGCTTCCCCTCGTAAGAGTACTATAAACTGCAGTGTTTTCGATATATGAAAGTAAAGTCTATAGGCAATTTCTCTAATATTGAATATTATGTAAAATTTTCTATTTATACACGTGTTTTTCTGACAAACGGTTGATTTTAGGACATATTTAGGTTGTTCGAAAATTATGTTTTACCGGGTGGTCCAATAAGAAAGGCTTTCGGTCATATCTGGGGAACCGTTAATAGTAACATTAACTTTAGTATTATTAACGGTTGTCCAGAAACTAGTATTATTAACGGTTGTCCAGATATGGTCGAAATCCATTCTTATTGGGCCACCAGTTACAACATAATTTTCGAACAACCTAATTATGTCCTAAAATCAACAGTTTGACAAAAAGACACGTGTAAAAATAGGAAAATTTACATAATATTCAAGATTAGAAAAATGGCTTATTAACGGTTTTTCATAACCAAAACACTGAGACACCTGGCTCCTTAGAGGCGATAACCACCGTTTCAGAGTGGAATTAGCAACACCAAGAGCTAGGTGTTTCCCCTCGTAAGAGTACTATAAACTGCAGTGTTTTCGATATATGAAAGTAAAGTCTATAGGCAATTTCTCTAATAATTAATATTATGTAAAATGTTCTATTTATACACGTGTTTTTCTGACAAACGGTTGATTTTAGGACATAATTAGGTTGTTCGAAAATTATGTTGTACCGGGTGGTCAAATAAGAAAGGCTTTCGGTCATATCTGGGGAACCGTTAATAGTAACATTAACTGTAGTATTATTAACGGTTGTCCAGAAACTAGTATTATTAACGGTTGTCCAGATATGGTCGAAATTCATTCTTATTGGGCCACCATTTACAACATAATTTTCGAACAACCTAATTATGTCCTAAAATCAACAGTTTGACAAAAAGACACGTGTAAAAATAGGACAATTTACATAATATTCAAGATTAAAAAAATGGCTTATAAACGGTTTTTCATAACCAAAACACTGAGACACCTGGCTCCTTAGAGGTGATAACCACCGTTTCAGAGTGGAATTAGCAACACCAAGAGCTAGGTGTTTCCCCTCGTAAGAGTACTATAAACTGCAGTGTTTTCGATATATGAAAGTAAAGTCTATATGCAATTTCTCTAATATTGAATATTATGTAAAATTTTCTATTTATACGCGTGTTTTTCTGACAAACGTTGATTTTAGGACATAATTAGGTTGTTCGAAAATTATGTTTTACCGGGTGGTCCAATAAGAAAGGCTTTCGATCATATCTGGGGAACCGTTAATAGTAGCATTAACTATAGTATTATTAACGGTTGTCTAGAAACTAGTATTATTAACGGTTGCCCAGATATGGTCGAAATCCATTCTCATTGGGCCACCAGTTACAACATAATTGTCGAACAACCTAATTATGTCCTAAAATCAACAGGTTGACAGAAAGACACGTGTAAATATAGGAAAATTTACATAATATTCAATATTAAAGAAATGGCTTATAGACGGTTTTTCATAACCAAAACACTCAGACACCTGGCTCCCTAGAGGTGATAACCACCGTTTCAGAGTGGAATTAGCAACACCAAGAGCCGGGTATTTCCCCTCGTAAGAGGACTAAACTGTAGTGTTTTAGATATACGAAAGTAAAATCTATAGGAATTTCTTTAATATTGAATATTATGTAAAATTTCCTATTTATACACGTTTTTTTCTGACAAACGGTTGATTTAAAGATATAATTAAGTTGTTCGAAAATTATGTTGTGCCAGAAGGCCCATTAAGGACGGCTTTCGGCCAGATCTGAGGAACCGTTAATAGTACAGCTATTAGAAAAAAAATCAATGAAAGTAGTCACAAGAAAAACATGTAAAAGATTTAAAAAATCTCCAGTACGACCGCGAGATGGCGTAGCTGAATACCAAATAGTAAAATACGTAAAATTTATACAACTTACCAAAACTTAAGGTATCCTAAAAATACGATAGTTGGAACTTCCAGAAATGTGCACATATTTTTGTTAAGAATTCCAAGGATTTAGACATTAATTAAGCGAGAAAAATAAAAAAAAATCGTGGATAATAACATTGAGGACGTTGAAAGTGGAAAGTTAGAAGAAAGAATAGAAAAGAATTTCCAGAATGTTGCGCATATTTTTGCCTAGATTAATTTCCTTCTATCTTGTCGCATCAGTGTTAGAAAATTTAAGAGACAAAGAAGTAAGAGTAGAAAAGCGACCACCTACCAAGTGTCTCTGAAAGAAAATGTGTGGGTTACTTCGATTCATCCACCTAAAATATGGAGAGTCTGGTAGTTTGCTAAACAAATGATAAGAAAAACCCATTGCCATTTGTTTCCAAGAAATATCTGAACGTTGTGTCTAATTTTTAATTGGAAAAAAAGGAACCTATGATGCACTGGAATTGTGGTGTTAATAAATAATAGGAACGTTCTCACCCATAATATCTGCCGATGACTTCGTAAGATAATTCCTAGGTGCCATGATGATGGAACATCTATCTACTACGACGTTGTCTGATACAGTTTTTAATATCAAGACATCACCGCAGCTAAGAAGACAGACGCAGAATTTCGGTGTGGATCCATGAAGTTTCGTTCAGTTCCTCTTGTTGACTCATGTTTTTGACCACCAGGGACTGATGAGTCGCCCTTTCATCTTGTAGTTGACCAACGCATTGCTTGACCCGGTTGTTCAGGAAGAAACTCGCAAACCCAGTAAGTTTTAGCTCTCATAATTTCGCCACATCAATTGCCTCCTGAATTTCCAATTCGCAAGGAAAACTGCTTTTAGAAAATCACTCTTCCGAAATCTGCGAAGCAAAAAATTATACAAGTCAGCTAACAAAATATGCTGACATATAATTGCAAGGGCATTTAGGACTCACCTCTCAGCTCGTTAAAGTTCTTCATGTTAATAATGTGGCTGAGAGGTGTCTCTAGATGTCCCCATTTTTTAAGTTGCCGTTTGGTGGGTTTCTACCACCACGATGGTAAAGGCCCGGGTAGAGCTATTCTATTCGCCCGCACCACAGGGTCAACTTACAAGCGTTTTTCAAATTACAGAATAACCAATCACCTCCTAGAAGTTACTCTAATTAATTGCCATAAAGTACAAAATCACCTCCTTTACCTCTAGGTATTCAACAAGTCAACCTAATCGTTGCAGGGCTTCTCAAACACTGGTGGGAATACCCTCGGCGGAAAATTATTCCATGTCGAATATGCATAGGAAAAGAGATAGATAGAATGTGTCACATTCAAAAAGTAAGATTCATACCTAAATCTACATCTTACGACAATCCCTACTTGGTGTCTGAACTTTTATAATATGCAGTATATTATTATGATTTATTTATTGGTACTATGTGGGTTAAAATTGAAATGTTTTATTAATTCGCTCTGGCTAGTCAGTTATAATATAATATTCAATTTGTTAAAGAAAAATACACTTACCTTACCTTTTATTCTTTCTCTAATCATTCATTCTTTCTCTCGCTCTCTATTACTTCATTATTATTTTAAATTTTGACTTTTTATTCTCTCTCTCTTTTACTCTTTAGCTCATGTTCTTTCACTCTTTATCTCAGGGTGGATACAGTTGTGTCTGAGAAATTGTAATTTTATTTATTAATCAGTGCTGTATCTCATTGTATGTGTAGTATAAATTCTTACTACATAAAACAAAATGTTGTTTAACCATAAACATTATCAATTTTATTACTCTTCTTAACATCTTTTTATAAATAATCAATGAATCATTATATTTCTAATTTTTAAATTACCCTACTAATTCTTATACTAAACTATAAAATATATAAATATAAAAATACTTTGGTTTAAGATTAAATGATAATTTTAAGTCCGGTCCTGTTTCTATTAGTTCCTTTCAATGTTCAGTAATGTTGATTGGCACTATGACTATGTGCTGTCAGTTACTGACTAAGTGACTATTATACGTAAAAGTTCGCAAGATAGATAAATTAATTTATCTATAGTTTGTAAATGGCTTTAAAAATTGAAAAACAGTGTATAAAATATTCTAATAGCCAAATCACTTTTATTAGCAGTTTTTAAAAATACACTAATTTGTGCAATTGAATAGATCTTTACCTGGTTTTAAAGTCCGAGTGCATGAACAATTCCAGTAATGTCCTTTTTCATTTTCATTCTTGAATTCTTGGGAATAGAAAACCGGCTTTTCCCCTTTATCTGAAACGCACAAAATTTGTATTTTTGTCAAAATTTTTACTCTCTGAGATTTAATAATAGATAGGTGCCCTGGTCGCATGTTGTGACAAAACAAATTGGAAAAATCACTCACCGAGATTCAGCGGTTCATCTACCCTCAATTGTACAGGAATTTGAGGATTTCATTTCACTGGTATAATATGTACTTCACTTTAATTTTAATTATAAATAATACATTTTCCTATTTAAAGGTTATGTTGTTTATTTACAATGTTTATAAATTACCTTTTTTTATTATGTAATGAGATTTTAATCCCTTTGTAACTTTTTAAAATTGAATTTTTCTTTTTTATCTTCCAAAAAACCAACATGTCTACCTTATTTTCTCAGAAAGACCAACAATCAATAACCCGTTGCTAGGAGATCAATTTTTTGATTCCTAGATTTTATGGAAAAATTGATTCTGCCAATAAAAATGGATACAAATTATGACGTACCTATTGCCAAAACTTTATTTAATAATAATTTATCCTATAAGAGATAAATTTTATTCACAAGAAAATAGTTGATTGGGTAGTTCTTAATTACCTACCTAATTAAAAAAAGATCGAAATTTACTAACATTTTTTGAGACTGATATTAGAATTTTTGTAATCCTAATTTCTTTATGGCAAATCAAGTGCTGCGTTTGAATATCCATTAGATACGCCTTGTTTACATAAACGATTGTCTTATGATAATAAGGTCTATAATCGCATGCACAACAAATTGCAATATTTCTTGGACTATCCGGGTGAATGACATATCGTGGTCTTTATTAGTTGTTTCTTTTTATAACTATCCTAGAAATTATTGCAAGCACAATTCCGAATATTACTGTTGAAAGCAACAGATGGTTTTTTTATTGTATAGGTAGGTAGGTAGGTAGGTAGGTAGGTAGGTACGTAGGTAGGTAGGTAAGTACGTAGGTAAGTACGTAGGTAGATAGGAAGGTACTGCGGATCTGTGTTTATAAGTGTTGCCAAAGGCCTTCAAAAAATTGTACAGATCCCAGGACAAAATTGTACCAGATTTTAAACGATTGTACAAAAACGAAATTTGAAATATGTATGTAAACTAATTGTTTATTAATAAATTCGGCAAACTACATGTAATTCTAAATACCATTATTAAACTAAGTTGTTATGGACGCGACTTTGTTATTTTTCCATGCAGTTCATTTCGCCCATCCCTACTCATAGAGATCGATGAAATAAATTTCATTGAAAAATTGCGAAAATTTCATTGAAAAGAAAAATAGACAATTTTTTTCCACAAATTCTCGTTTATGTGGACTTAGCTTTACTATGGAAGTACTTTTTTTAGTTCCTCATAAAGGATATCCATTTTATCCACGGTAACTCATGAACGGATACAAAGAAAATCATCAAATTTTAAATTTAAGGTTTATTTCGGCCTGTGGTGAACTGATTAGATTTTGGGTGGAGTCAGAGGAACATCTGGGGGGGGGGGGGTACTTCATATAGGGGGTCATTTTTATGTTTTATAGAATATATCTGTTATTTATGTTTGGAGAAGAAAATGCTTTAAATAAAAGTTACTTACAATATCATTTTCTATAATTTTTGTTAAATACAAAATTTTCCTAAAATGGTCCGTAATTGAGGAATTTGACAAAATGTGCATAATTCTGATTTTAAGAAAATTGTTAAACTAAAAGTTGTTTGGGATAGCGATCTCTGTAAGTTATGATTTATACATGATTTCTCTAAAACGGACCGTAATGGAAAAATTGCAGGTAAAGTCTAAAATTTTAATTTTCCAGTATTTTCGTTGGCAATGAATATTTGGCCATTCGAACTTACACAGAGATTTTTAGGCAAAATTAAATGTTCTATATTTTCAACACATGATTTTTCCTATCTAGTTATTACAGGCTTTTTCCGGTTATCTTGTACAACCTATTGTAGCACCTCTATAAATGATTAAGAGAATACTCGAAACATTTTTTTATATTATATATTCACACTTGTACCTTACCTCTAATGAAGGCCATCTTGTTTTACTTATTCTTAACAATTTGTGGGGTTTCGTTTCAATAAATTCTTGAAATTCTTTATAAACGGTCTTTTTGGACTTTTCATTAAATAGTTGTATATGTCTTGGACAAACTCCTCTACTATAGAAGGTATTTTGTTGTCGCTTCTGACCAACAACAAACATATTTAAAATACTTTTTCTTTAAGTTTTGCGTGTACGCCCCCCCCCCCCCCCCCCCACCATCTGCCCCATCATAACAGAAGCGTTATCTGCACCGAAACCAATAACATTATGGTAATAAATTTCAGATTTGTCCAGTAAATCTAAAATGGCTTTAGTGAGACCATCTGCATAGCAATTCTTTACTTCTACCAGCGACAATAACTGGTCTTTAATGGAACTTTGGTTCATATATACAGAACGGCACAAAATTGCTAAACATTTTTTTGTAGATATGTCTGTTGTTTCATCTACTATTTAGTTGTTGTACAAGTTTATTTTCAGCCTCAGTTTCTAATATTTTAATTATTTGGGTAGTCTTTGTTCTCCCACAATTTATATTTTTCACTACTTGAGAATCTGGAATACTAGAAACTAGTAATTGTGTCGGAATTTATTATATATTGTCAGACGGTCTAGTCTAGATAAACCTGATGAAGTAGAAAGCTGAAAATACTAAGCCTCGGATCTGCCTCTTTTGCTTTTCTTATTACAAACCTGTTAATTACATAGTTTTAATATATAAAATTTGCTGCAGACCTAACAACCTTAACAAATAATAATACGAACCTATCTATTTTTTACAGTAAAATACTTATTTTTCTTTTTTTACTGAATTATAAACATTTTGAAATTTATCGATATTTATGGTAAATAGTAATTTTGAAAAATTCGTGTCGTCAGATCAATATTTAAAATTGTACAAAATGTACCAGAAATATTAAAAATGTACTTCTGTACAAACGGTCTCAAAATGTACCAGATCTGTATATTTGTACCAGCCCGGGCACAAGGACAACCCTGTTTTTTCTAGCTTTTTCAGGGGACAAAAGCCATAACTAAAACACGACATATCCTATCACCATTTCCCATTACCGATTTCCAAATAAAACCACAATCCCTTAATAATACCGAACAGGTAAGGAGTGAGGGCTGATATATTTCACAAACATTTGAGTCGAACGAATTATTGTGGGCGGATTTATCCACCTTGGTTCTTAACCTGCACGAAAAGTCTAAGGACTCGGTAGTTGATTTGACATGTAGATACTATTATTAATTATAAATAAAAATTTCTAAAGTAAAGTACCAGCTCTGGCAACGCTGGTTTATAATGTTATCAAAAATGTTTATATCTTGAAGTACTTTGATTTCCAATTTAAATAGTTTTTTTTTTATATCTATAAGAGCCACCTCTTTTTCGAATACATGATAATACTCTTCTAAAATTTATAAAGCAGTTATTCCTAATTCCTAACCTCAAAAAGATAATAATACATTCTAGGAATAAAATATAATATACACATTTAACCACTATACAACTTCTATAGTTATAGAAACGTTATAACAACTATATATATATTGTTAGGGTTGCCAGACGTCACGCTTTTTTTTGCAAATTCCACGCTTTTTAAAAGCCGCAGAGGAATCGGATTTATACAAAAATAGACCAGGTAAAAGACCCTCGTTTGTTCGAAATATAAGTGGAGGACCTTTTTATTTTTTTTAAAAATTGTGACAAAAATGGTTGAGGCCCTTTTTTTTAGAAATGTTCACAAAAAATGGATCTGATTATATAAGAATGCTCTACCTACTCGTTTTACCAAAAATAAGTCGAGGACTTTTGTACATTTTAAAACAACTTAATTTAGTTATACGTTTCTTATAAATTAACGTTGCTACAACTCTAGTTAAATATTTCTCAACAAATTCTAACAAAAACGTCATACTATTAGTTTCTACACTATTAAAAAGTTGTATATCAGTTTTAAAAATTTAAGTTATTTAACGTGTAGTTTACACGTGTTTTGTAACGTTTTAATCAATTATACAAATATTTTATAACTTTGTGTTACTTGGGTATATATTGTGTAATTTTAAGACCTTTAGCTCGTGCTCTAGACATCTTGCAAGACAAGAAAAATGTATTTTTTGGTTATTTATTGAACATTTTCAATACCTTTTATGAGTAATTTATAATTGCAAGCACTTTTGAAAAACTAAAGTAACTAGTAATTTGAATAGTTTTTTGGTTGTCTAGTAATTGGTACTTCAATTACTTTGCAACGGTAATTGTGACAGCTCTAATACCATTTTAGAGCATTAATCATAGTAACTTGAAAATATTTTCCATCAGTAAAATCACTAAAAGCCAGTCCCAATTTTTGGACAATAAAAGTCATTCTTTTACACTCTCGAAACGTCATCGAGACCTACATTTCAAAAAAATATTCCATATTAAACATACCATTGAAAATATTAGACAAGACAGTAACTAGGAAAACAATTAAAACACGTCATGTACATAAATATTTATTATATATAATAACACAACAATAATTTAATTTACATGCTCTTGGGATACACCTTAGCAGTAGGGGAGGGTAATATCGGATTCGGGTTAGGGGGATCCCCAGTTGCTTGAGTTTTGTGATATTCCTGGAAACACGGTACTATACATAGATTCGTTTCACACTCTGGACAATGGTACTTGGTTTTTCTTCTGAGAATTCTACCATGTGTATCCACTGTGTTCCAACAAAAATTGCATCCTAATGCCGGCCCATGTCTGATAACGGGACAATGACTTGATCTTGTACTACTCTAAAAATAAAAATTATGTTTATTGAATTAGATTTATAAAAGAAATCTATATTAGAGCGGGCTGCGGCTGCATAAAAACTTGAGTGGCAATTTAAAATGACTGTTCGTTTGTGCCAACAGTTACTAAAGGTCTGTTCGGATTCTTCAAAAATATATTGAGAACTATCAGAGGCAACTAGTTGACCAGTAGACAATTTAATGCTTGTACGTGACCAATAATTTGGAATGTAACTGTTCCATTGTTTCTCGAACGGTTTTTATCAAGTTTTAAAGAAATCCGAACAAACCTTTATCTGTACAGCTTCCTTTCCCAATAAATTCATCCAAAGATTTCAATCCTATAAAAATTACATCAACAAACTACCGCTGCCCTTGATAAAGATGTTTACGATAAGTAGCACTGTGTACAGACTGTTTGATGGATTTCATTTGTTAAATCTTAATAACTACTCGGTATAATATAATGCTATAGAAACCATAATTCTTTTTTTTAACACCTTGTTGAATTCTGGCCAAATAAAAATGTATACGAAATCCATAAAACACCTTGTGTAGAATCATCCAAGTGTTCCACACCTAAAGTATTTTTTTCGCAAAATGGGCTTTGATTCAGAAACTTTAAAATGGCATCGTGAACTCTCTTAAAAATTTAAACGAACTTACCTCTGTTGATTTACTGGGCAATATAGGATGCGAATGTTGTTTGACTAAAACATGTTCGGGAACGTGAAGCAAATTATCTGGAGATGTAGAAATAGAAGGTATGGGTTCCGAACATTGTCTCTCTATCCTTAAAGGCGTTGGAACTGTCAGGTACTGAGATAATCCGGCGGGTTCTACCTCCGCTTCTTGGCACAGATCCGGTTCTCGTTTTATCCGGGATTGTCGCATTAGGAAACGCCCCCTTTTTGGACCCATGTGTTGGATTTCTTGGGGTGGAGGCGATTGAGATGAGCGAGGGGAGTAAGTTACTGAAAAAAATTGACACTTGCTCATCAAAAATTTATTATAATAGACTAAATACCAACATCCTTCAACAAGCCTTTAATACAATCAACAGATGGTGCGAGAGGGAGCAGATGTCTGTTAACCTCCGCAAAACTGTTATTGTCCCCTTTACCAAGAGAAGAAAGCTCGACAAGCTTCGACAATCTACCGTGGCTGGGGAAACCATTCCTTTTGCGGAGGAGATGAAATATCTGGGGATCACTCTAAATAAGAAACTTACCTGGAACCCCCAATTGGATAAAACTATTAAAAAAGCCAGATTATCCCTCTGGACCCTTAGAAGGATATGCGGCAAAGCATGGGGGATCAGTCCTCATCTGATCTACTGGATTTACCAAACAGTGGTAAAACCCATGGTTACGTACGGCTCGGTCGTCTGGTGGGACAAGGGACTTCAACGGACGGCCAGAGCAAAGCTGGCTGGAATACAGCGGCTTGCGTGCCTAGCCATAACTGGAGCAATGTCAACCACACCTACGGAACCCATGGAGACCACGCTGGACCTAACCCCTCTCCACATTTTGCTGGAAAGGGAGGCCAGGATGGCCCCCTACAGACTCCTGAAGGTGGGTAGCCAATGCTAAGAAGAACTGCGATGGGACAAGACGGGGCTGATGAGTAAGATTAATATCCACCTCATCCTCGGCATGGTCTCGGACTCACTAGTTCCCCGACAGCACATAGAAAAGCTATACACCGTCCTCATTCCAGAGAGAGACGCATGGAGCAGAGGGGAAAAACCCTCTTCCAGGCAGACTATGCGTTGTACACAGACGGCTCCAAAACTGAAAAAGGAGTAGGAGCGGGAGTTTTCGGCCAGAGGCCTAGAGTTGACATATCAATAAACCTAGGCTCTCTGGCCACGATCTTCCAAGCAAAAATGATTGCTATAGAATTGGGAGCGAGACAATTGATTAATTTTCTCCCCGTAAACAAGACTATAAAGATCTGTTCAGATAGCCAGGCAGCCCTTATCGCCCTGAACTCCAATAAAGTTGACTCAAAGCTGGTTGGAACTGTATAAATACCCTTGAATGTCTCGGTGCTTGGATCAACGTTACTTTGATCTGGGTTTCGGGACACAGTGGTCCGTTTTAATTTTGATATTTAAAAATTGTAGAAAGACAAATATATTTACAAACCATACATTTATTAATACAATATATCGACGTCATTTTTCATTAGTGATTACAATTCCTAAAATGTATAAAAATAGACTTAAATTTAGTCTGAAATCAGTTAAAATTTTTATAAATTTTTTCCATAATATTACAAAACTGTCATTCAAAATCTTCAATAAAATCTGTAAGGAGAAAGTTATTTAAAATAAATAATCTCAAAGGCAGTATCATATAATACGAGGAAAACAACTACTCCTTTTAGTAATACCGTAACAGGCATTGAATTATATCCAAAGGAAAACAACAGATAGGAAATAATTTTTAATTTGATTTTGCTTACTAAGGAGGCTAGTCTGTCTTGAACCGGTTTCGTCCTTATTTGGACTCATCAGCAAAAAATAGACATTCTCGATTCCAGTCTCTAATGGAATATGCAAATGTTTTAAATTCATTCGCCTAGTAAAGTAAAAAAGTAACGCCATCTGCACTTAGTAAGAAAAATCAAAGCTGGCTCGCAGTACCTGGTTCAAAAACAAAGGAGGCATTGTTTTCCTGAGGGAAACGGTCGCTCGTATAAGATTTATTTCTATTTTATTTTACGTCTTAGTCACATCTGAGTTGGAACTAGGACTGAGCGATTATCAAATTAAATAATCAATTCTTTTCGATTAATTGAAATAATCGATTATCGATTTTCAACTAAAAATCAACTAATCGATTGATAATCGATTATTTTACCCACCCCTAGTTGGAATTATTTCCTATTTAATAAAATTATTTTTGTTATTTTTTCCTTCGACATTTTAAAATGGTAAGTTTCTTTTGGGATTCAAAATTGCTTTTAACATGATAATACAAAATTAAACTAGAATATAAAGTAAAAACCATTATTAACTGGACATGGAGCAATAGCAGAATCGTAAACTGAAAATATGAAGTTATAGCAAAAATTACGTTAATGCTATTGGCAATTCAAAAAACATTTATTTTTAAAATAAATCAGTTAGTTATATTGGTTGTAACCGTTAGTAACAGTTAATGAATTTGAGTAGACATATTTATTTCGGCTTCTACAAAATGTGCAAAATAAAAATTATTCTACTTCTGCTATCACTCTGGTCTGCTGAATAGAGTTCTTAGCATTTTAAAACACCTAACGCCTATTAACATCATATCGTAGGTGCACAAGAATAGTGACGGAACTCAAAAACTTCAATTTTCTAGCTTATTGTAAAAATGTATAGCAAAACGGCATATTTTTATGTAATAGATCGACATATTGCTACTTTTAAAAGGAACACAAATCTAGTTGTGCTCCGACAGTCAGTGAGACAAGATCGTCAATTTTCGGCTAGAGTGACTTAAATCAAAATATGCCAGTTTTATTAAAAATAAATTAAGGACATTACTTTCAACAGTGACACAAGTCAAATTAGGGCTCCATTCTTGAAAAGGTCATTATTAATATGGTGTGAAAGATCGTCATAATTAAAAGAGGGATGCAAATATAATATTTTTGGATTTTTTCAAGCAAACTTGTTTGAATATAAGGTAAACACTAATTTTCGGCTAGAGAGACATAGAAGAAAATATGCAAATTTTATAAGATAAACTAATAACATTATTTTCAACGGCAACACAAATCAAATTAGGGCTGGCTCTATTGTTGAATAGGTCATTATCAATATGGTGTGAAATACACTTTACTGAAAGATCGTTTTTTCTTAATGTTATCAAAGCAAACTTGTTATTATTTGAATATAAACGATAAATCTAGGTTTTTGAATTTTGTCATTATTCTTGTGTACCAACGATGTGTCATCGATCATAAACCTCCAACCAAGTTATTTTATGAATGTATTAGGATGTATTATGACTCGCTGAGTTAGACAGTCAAAATAAGGACGTCAACTTCATATACCTACTACTCAAACGATTCTAAACAACAGTTTTCTCGAACAATACACTTTACATTTGTTCTAAATTAATACTTTGAAAATTTATAGTCTCAGCTGAATTTTCTCCGCCATCGTAATATTTAGGCCTTTGCGTAATGTGTTTAAAGTCAACCTGTTTTCCGTCAAACACAGCACTACTAATAATAGCAATAGGATGTTGATCACTTGTCACGATATTTTCAACTTTGGGCTTCACTTGCAACTGATTTTGAATTTGATTGCGATTCTTAATGCTCAACCTAAAATTCGGGTACCCGCGCTTCTTATACTCTAACCAAAGTGTTCTATTATTCACTCCGTACATCCTAGCGGCCTTGCAAAATCCTATGCCCCCAAACCTGACAGCTTCTAAGGCTCTTAGGAAGTTCTCATCTCCTTGGGGATTGAAACTTCGCTTTCTCTTATGATTTTGGTAGGTTTCTGGGGCTGGGTTTGTATGAATAAGGATGTTATTTGTGGGGGAGATGGGGTTGACAGTATCGGTATTGTGGGTGAATTGTGTACCAACGGTATTGGACATGACAGCGGACGTTGATGAAAAATGTGTGAAGCCAGACTGATCCAAAACATTCCACTGAATGCCTGCAAGGATAATAACCAGATGTTAGCTTCAAGTTTATCTATTTCCGAGGTCCTGTATTTATATTTTCGTGAGAAAAGAGAGATAGAGACTTCAAGAAGTTTACTATAGATTAACAGATCGTGTATATACATTGTCTATTGCCATTTCTACATGTTTTTTAAAGGAGACTTCTTAAAAATTATGTTTGGTTATTTTAAAATTGCTTTTCTCTCATAAAACAGAACCCTAAAAGTGTGTTTGATCAGCCTGATTTTGTTTTAAGCATTAACATTGACATTAACATAAAAATAAATTTAAGGATTTTAAAACAAAACCGTTTATACAGAAAATTTAAGCTTTAACATAAGATTTGACAAATCATTAAAAAGGTATCTGTTTCTGAAATTGCTCTGCTATCTCACAATTATTAATAATAAGAAGATGTAGAAAGAGTTTAAAAGTACGAAATTTTAAAATTATGACTGTAGCAGTGGTATATTACGCAGATTGATAATATACGTAACGGTGACATAATGTGGTGGAAGGCGTGGTTTTTATGAATTTGATGTATCAACTAATCGAAAACAACGCGCGAAAATAAATTTTAATCGGCTCATGGCCAATCAGATAACCATATTCCACACCATAATACGTCATACGCGAAATCAACGATATTTCGTCGGCTAAGTATCATACCTCTGTTTTTTTTATCATGAGCTTAACCTCACTTTAACACACATGCGCAATTGTATTTTCGATATAAATTTAAGTTGGATTTTATTTATCTGCACTATATGTTAATATTTATATTCTGTATAAACAGGTACATTGAAATGCATTGAATTTAACTTTTATGTTAATGTCTATGTTAATGCTTAAAACTAAAACAGGCTGTATAAACGCACGGTTCGTAGACATTTTCGTTCTCGTTGAAACTAAAAATGTAATCGATAAAATTTTGAGGACTCGTGGTATTACCTTTGATTAAACTTTGCCTAGTTTTTACAACTAATATAATCACTTTTAGATAAGGTGTAACTGGGAGTTTGCTTAACAGGTTTTTTCACATTTCAAATTAGACAGATAAAGTAGTTTTTTCTATTATAGACAGTTTTCGTAATAACCAGAGGTTGAATATTGGAACGGCATATTTTAAAAAGAATATTGAAAATTCGTTAATTTTGTTTAATAAAAAGGGTACACAAATGTTTAGCTCGGTTTAGATTAGATTAGATTTAATTAGGACTATGGGCCATGTAGCTCGGTTTACAAATGAGGAGTAACTTTTCAAAACGCATTATGCCCATAAACATTTTTTTTTTCAGAAACAACAGAAAACGAATATTTTATATAATGCGTTTCGACTAACAAAAAAAGAATCATAGAAATCAGACAAGGTGGTAAAGAATTACTGCTAAACATACATAAAAAATTAAGAGTTTGAGGATTTTTTAATGGAACCAATTATTAGATTTCGACCAAATTGATATGGGACCACCCCTGAAGTACCCCCTTTTTTACAAAAATAGAATCTTTAAAATCGGACACCGTGTTAAAGAATTATCGTTGAACATACATAAAAAAAATATTACGACGAATTGAGAACCTCCTCTTTTTTTGAGTCTGTTAAAATGGGTATTTATAGTCGACTAAGGGTGGGTTGTATCATGACTGGTTAACCAATGGATCAAGTAATCCGTGGATCAGAATTGACCTTGGTTTAAATAAAATTTGGTTGTATGGATGAAAGTTGACTAAGGGTTTACTGAACTAAGATTAAAATTAGTTGGCAACACTGATCTGTCAAAATTTGTTAGTTCTGTGGTGTTTTTAATAAACTCATAAAAAAATAGATAAGAGAGTAAAGTTACAAGCTAAATATAAAAATTTATAAACTGAAAAAAACAATATAATGGGTACGTAATCCATAATATATAGATACATTTTAGTAAATAATCCATTTGTTCATTCTAGAAAGCCAAAAATCGAAAAGGGAGAAAAAAATTTCTTCTAAAGAGAAAAATTTATTTATCTCTTTAATAAAAGTCAAATACGTCAGTATTATAGAGAATAAAAAAACCGATTCACTAACAAAATAAATAAAGAGAAGGCAGGTACTCTCACGAGTTTAATGGATTGTCTGGTGAAGAATTTAAAACAGCTGAATCATTAAAAAATAAATACACCAACATAAAAAAGGTCTAAAAAACGTTTATCTGACCACATACAGAATCTTTATGGAACAGAAGGAAGGCCACATAAAATAACTAATGTTGATCCTTTAGATAATGATGTCCAAGAAATTCTTGGGGACAGGGCCGTTGGATTTGTATCGGAATTTGATGGCGATAGTAATATTGAATTGGTATATGATAAAGGTGAGAAAAAGAAGATTCAGGTCTGTCACCTACTAGCAAAAAAATGACAATTCAGATGAGGACCAAGAAAAAAAATTTAGAATCTTCACAAAGCAGAGTCCCCCCAACTACAAGTACTATTGATTGCACAGGATCTTTTTCACAAAAAGAAAGGAAAAGGGATTATTTTGAAGTTGGCAAAGATAGATCTTTCACACCTCGGGCCTTAAAAAATGTCACTCCATTGAAGGCAAAAAGACAAATGGGCGACTTAAAAACAAAAATGAGTACATGGGTAAAGGAAAAAGAACAAACCCAACAAGTCACCCAAAGGTGCCTTGTAAATGAACACCTGCAAAAGCTGAGGCATGCGGAGGAATTGCATAAACAAACAATAACGCAGAGAGCAGAGGAACATAAACAAAAATTGGATATGAACCAAGAATTACATATTATCAAACTAAGATTAAGTGAAAAAATAATTATATATGTATTAGTTGTAATAAAAATGTAACTAAAATGTATTTTGTTTAGTTGAAATATTTTAGTTAGTAATTAAAGTTAGTTAAGAAATAAAATATTTTTACTCTGCACATTTTATGATTTATAATTTGTTTTTAACATGCTGAAGTACGTAAAACTAGAATAAAGTACAAACAATACTTATAATTAAAGACGATTATAAAAGTAATTATTAATCAAGTTGTATCTTCTTACATTATTTAATGTAAAACCACGAAGAGGATTATTTGGGTAAGCATCCAAATTCACATTCATCGTATGCCTACTAGCAGCAGCCACCTCTTCATCTACTTCAGCTTCGGGTTCTCCTGCCTGCAGTGCAACATTATGCAACACCGCACATGACATTACTATTGCATCAACTTTAGAAACGTGTAAACGAACAACTAGTGCCAGAACATGGAATCGCTTTTTCAGTACACCAAAACAACTCTCTATTGGATTACGGGTTCGAATTTGGGACTGATTAAAAAGTTGTTATGCATGTGTTGATAATTTTTAAGTGGATAAGCACTATCACCTACAAGCACACTTTCTATTCCAAATTCACCATTTTCTAATCTACCCCATTACCTGCAGTTGCTGAAAATTGTGCTGTCATGTATCTACAATGTCTTGAATGTGTAATTTACATTAAAAGAAAAACGCCTTTTCTATTTCTAAAAATTTCTGCTTGTTCACCTCCTGGAGATATTATTCGTATGTGAGTACAATCTACAGCCCCTACACACTTTGGAAAAAGAGCTATATTATAAAATCCTTCTTTTACTTTATCCACTTCTCTCTCATTGGAAGGCATTTTTATCATTTCAATGCCTTGTGCAGCAATGCACCCAGAGCTGTTTAAGATCATTTTAAAAACGATTTAAATCAAAGATCATAAATCATTGCATTTGAAAAAATGATTTAAATCAAAGATCGATTTTTTAAAAAGAAAGATTTAAATCAAAAATCTTTTTTAGATTTAAATCTTTTTTACAATTTAAATCATTTTAGGAAAGATTTAAATCTTTTCGAAAGATTTAAATCTTTTCAAAAGATTTAAATCATTTTAGGAAAGATTTAAATCTTTTCGAAAGATTTAAATCTTTTCGAAATATCTAAATCTTTTTAAACGAAATAAATATTTTCAAAAGATTTAAATCTTTTTATAGATTTGGGTGACTCTTTAAAAAGGCTTTCGGTAGGCCAAAGGTAATGAATACTTAAGTAATGTGATTTTTTCATAAATAAAACGCAAAACTCGATCAACTTTTCTCGTATTTATTTTTTATCGTTATTAGCTCAATGCAATTCTTACGGAAATATTAATTTTAAATAATCAAGATAATATTTTTAAGGATTTATGCAGCATTGATATCTATAGTTATTAAATTTGTTATTTAAAAATGTCATGTCAATTGGTAAATAGGAATTTTTCAACCCTTTAAAAGATACTTTTGGTATGCCTATGATGCCACAAAACAATGGAGACCTAGTTTTTAAGAAAAGTTATTTTTTTCTGAAAAATCACTTAAATCCGTCAACTCTTCCTTAAGTTAACGTGCTTAATGTCATACATACATAAACACCCCACATAGATGCACATACAATCAGACTCTTTAAAAATATGTTTTTTTTGTACTTAAGAGACTCTTCCGGAAAAATGCATTTCATTTTCAAAATCTTCCGCCTATGAATAATGAAATTGACTGGGTTGAATTAAAAGAGTTCTTCTCTCAACGTGAAGTTATTGCGAGTAAATAAATAACCAAAGTGAGCGCGTTTGGGTTAATTTTTTTGAAAAATGTGTGGATGAATCAGCCAAAGAAATAAAAAATTTAATTAATTCGCTCTATCTATGCCAAGCGTGTTTATTGAACTGGTCAAAAAGTCTTAATGCAACTCATGTCAAATCTGAAATAAAAGTGTGCATAAATTTAAAATACATATGTTAAGAGTTTCAGGATATTGTAAAATTTCATACTTAAAAATAATCTTTAGTCATTGCAATTATTTGTTACACTTTACTATTTTTTGTTTTTCTTTTCTCTCGGATTTCTGATTCAACCCTACTGACATGCTGACTAGATTATTATTCAGAAATAGACAGGTTGATAACGATTTTAACGAATCAGGTGATGTAAATCGTTTTAAAAAGATTTAAATCTTAAAAAAATTTAAATCTTTAAGAAAATTTAAATCATTTTAAAAAGATCGCATCATTTTACAGATTTAAATCATTTCAGAAAGATTTAAATCAATAAAAAGATTTAAATCGTTTTAAAAAGATTTAAATCGTTTTAAAAAGATTTAAATCGTTTTAAAAAGATTTAAATCGTTTTAAAAAGATTTAAATAGTTTTAAAAAGATTTAAATCGTTTTAAAAAGATTTAAATCGTTTTAAAAAGATTTAAATCTAATTTTTAAATAAAAAATCAAAGATACTTTTCAAAAAGATTTAAATCATAAATCAAAAATCATTTTTTTAAAAAAGATTTAAAATCAAAGTATTTAAATCAAAAAATGTATTTAAATCAAAAAATGATTTAAATCTCACTGATAGGTGACAGCTCTGAATGCACCTTAGTGCCCTTCCAATTAATCGGCTTGCTGTAGACTTATCAATTCCACAGAAGTCTCCTATAATTTGCAAGATGGATCTCGTTGCAAGATAGGCGAAGTGTTGCCAAGATAATTGCTTCAGGTGTTAAAGCAGTATTACTAAAAAGCAGGTTCAGGTTCAATAAAATATGTAAAATGCAAGAGTATATACTCACAAATTTCTTAAGCAAGAAAGATCTTCTCTAACTAAATCTATGACCATTCAAACAGTTTCTTTAGACAATCGAAATCTTCCCCTAAATTCCTCATTATTCCACTTTATAAAATGATTTTCCCTGAGACGAACATTTCTTGGCTGCCTTGGAAATACCAAAGATTTATTAATTCTAAGAAATCTTCATCATCTGTCAACTCTTGCAAATTTTCCATTGAGAAATATCAATAAATAACTAAATTAACACGAAAATAAGTTTTTACTTGCAAAATAGCTAAAAAAAATTGACAGTTGTTTAGAGATCAGTGGTTGAAACTGTCAATGTTAGTAAGTGGATCACTAGTTAAACCATTCATATCATGTGATCTTAGTTTATACAACACGTTTTTGTAGCTTGAACCAGGTTTAAACTACGTTGATACAACCCGCCCTTAGTAATAGTCATAAGCATAAGGAAGTTGTACATTCACAATCACTGAGATAGAATAAAGAATAGATGCTCTTTGCATTACACTTTTATGTCATAATATGTCAAACTTGAGCTAGTGGAGATAGTCAGTTAAATAATTGTCGCATTGTTGTGATTTCATTAATGTGATTTGTATGATCAAGTTTTCGTGTTTTTATTTGCTTTTTGTGTGTTATACAGGGTGTCCTTTAAAATGTGTCCCAAAATTCTCAGGCAGATTCCTTAACCAAAAAATGGAAAAAAAGTTCCTATAGACCTATGTCCTAAAGTGCCCCCTAAGCGAGCAACAGCCTCTCGAAATCATTTTTTTTATTTTGATTTTTTGAATTTTCTTAAAAATGGAAACAAATAAAAGAACCAAATTTTGGCTGTTAAATATGATCAATAATAGTGACCTTTTGACACCTTCAAAAAGAAATTATTTCGTCAGGAGTGTACTTGGGAATTTTTTGAAAATTTTGATTATTCATAACTTTTTTGTGTTTTTGGTAATGACTTATCCATATTTTTTTTTACATTCTACATTGAAAACTACGTCAAAAAGGAATACTTGTTTGATCTCGATTGGAGCAGCCGTTTCCGAGAAAACATCATCCAAAGATATTCGTCCACTTTAGCTTAATTTTCAATTTTCCTAAATTACCTCGGTGAATCTCGTAAATAAAAATAACTTTTTTAGCTCTCTCTAAATAATTGTAGTTCAAATGTCGTGGTGGGACTATTTTTATTTAATAATAAGAAACGGTTTAAAAAAATATTTATTCTAAAAAAACAAATCAAAAAAAATTAAAGCAGATGCTCAATGTGGCGACCATTGGTTTCCACACACAAGCGCAACCGTCGCATCATAGACTGTCTTACATGAAAAAATACTTCAGGATTATTCCTAAGAACTTCGCAATGATGAAAAACTCGTTCTTCCAATTCTTCAACTGTTTCAACAGGACTGGAATAAACCAATGATTTTAAATAACCCCAAACAAAAAAATCCATTGGATTTAGATCTGGTGAACGAGGTGGCCAGTTAACAGGACAACTTCTGCCAATTACTCTACCCTCAAATCTTTCGTTAAGGTGCTGTCTAGCTTCAAGGCTGTAATGTGGTGGAGCTCCATCATGCATAAACCACATGTTATGTCTGATTTGAATCGGAATATTATCAAGAAGCTCATGTAAGTTATTTTCCAAAAAAAGCCTGTATGCTGCTCCATTTAACCTATTCGGCAAAACAAATGGTCCAATAAGGTAATTATCAATAACTCCAGCCCAGACGTTTATTGAAAATTTATCCTGGTGGTGACGTTCAACAACCGCGTGAGGGTTATCTTCAGCCCATTCATGCATATTTCGAATATTTATTATACCATCTCTAGTGAAACCAGCTTCATCGGTAAATAGCACTTTATTAAGAAACATTGCATCTTGATTACATCTTCCAAGAAACCATTCAGAAAAGATAACTCGCGGCTCATAATCAGTAGCTTTAAGTGCCTGAACTTTTTGAATGTGGTAAGGGTACAATTGTTGTTCACGCAAAACTTTCCATACCGTGTTACGTCCGACTCCCACTTCTAAAATTAAATGAGAGAATCTGTGTAGTGAATAGTTAAGAAAGAGAATCCATTGATTTGGGAAATCAGATTTTTTCTGCATAACGCAACTCTTTTCGATACGAAAAGTCGTGAAATGTAAGAGAAGCAATAACAAGTAAAAAAACTAGTTTTATACGATAAGGTACGGGGTAGCTAAAATAATAAATAAGTAATTACTTACCATTTGCTATTTTTCTGGTACTTGTCGATGGGGTTTCAGCTACCCTATCCAAAATTGCTTCTTCCAAAGCAGGAGTTCTCACATAATTTTGTCTTCCACTGTTACTAGAGTTTTTCTTAAATGTACCAGTTTCCCGAAGTCTATCGTCAATTCTAGAAAACGTCTTAGCGCATGGAAGATGCCTATTTGGAAAGCGCTCCTGATAAAGTCTGCGAGCTTCATTGGCATTTCCAGAAGCGAGTCCAAAACATAAGTGCATGTCCGTCATTTCGCCGAATGTGTAATCATTATTGTAGTTATTGTGAGCCATTTTAAACAAAATAATAACAATACAACGAATCGCACCAGAACACTTTTAGAAATAATGTTTAACTGAAGAAACATTTTTATCAGTGAGCGAAAAAAATTATCCATGAAACACAAAAACGCCAAAAAAATACATATTTTTACTTTTTTATTCTAAACAGCTAAATACAAACCTTATGGTCTTCATAATAAATAAATGGGAACTAAATTTTTAAATTTTATTTAGAGAGCTAAAAATAGTATACAGGGTGATTGATTAGTGTGAGGAAGCTCTGTAGATCTGTTATAATAAAAGTAGGCAGCTTTAAGCTTCACATTTTAAAATTTGTTACGATGTGACAGGGTGTTTCATAAGGCCGTGCCAAATCAAAGTTATGTTTTTTAAATGGAACACCCTGTATATTTTTATATTTTTAGAATCTGCTCGATAATCTGATTTCAATAATATATCACACTTGTTATCTAATATGAATAGTAAAGGATCTACAGCTACTCAAAAATCACATTTTTTCAAATTCAGGTGGCTGTTGTAGCCAAACAGTTGGAAATCGAGGAAAACGGCTTACAGTCCCTATCCTAACTTTTTAAGGTCTATTCAGTGACATAAAATACATATTATTTGATACAGGGTGATCAAAAATCCAAAATCACATCCGATTTTTGATCACCCTGTATCAACTAATATTTTTTGCCACTGAATAGACCTTCAAAAGTAAGGATAGGGACATGTAAGCCGTGTTCCTCGATTTCCAACTTTTTGGCTACAACAGCCAAAATTGAAAATTAACCTAAACTGCACGAATATCTTTGGATGATGTTTTCTCGGAAACGGCTGCTCCAATCAAGATCAAACAAGTATTCCTTTTTGACGTAGTTTTCAATGTAGAATGTAAAAAAAAAATATGGATAAGTCATTACCAAAAACACAAAAAAGTTATGAATAATCAAAATTTTCAAAAAATTCCCAAGTACACTCCTGACGAAATAATTTCTTTTTGAAGGTGTCAAAAGGTCACTATTATTGATCATATTTAACAGCCAAAATTTGGTTCTTTTATTTGTTTCCATTTTTAAGAATATTCAAAAAATCAAAATAAAAAAATAGGCTGTTGCTCGCTTAGGGGGCACTTTAGGACATAGGTCTATAGGAACTTTTTTTCCATTTTTTGGTTAAGGAATCTGCCTGAGAATTTTGGGACACATTTTAAAGGACACCCTGTATAAATAATATAGTAAAATACAATAATTGTTTCATGTGCTCTTCGTAACTGCAATAATAGGAATGCAATTGAAAAAAATAAATCGACAGGAATGACATTTCATGGATTAGTATACAAAATAATAACAATAAACAGGGTAGTATTTGAAACATTTATTTTTATATTTTGCTTATTTAAATAGTCGCTTACTTACGGTTTTCTATTATTTTATTATTGTTTAGATAAATGTAGATGTGGATTTACTAAGAAAAATTGTTAAATTGTGTAATAAATTGTCCGGAGCTGCTGACTATATTTCAATTTAATGTTGGATTAAGAACTAGAAATGGACCATTGTTATGTGAAAATAGGCATTTAACAACAAAATATTTTTCAATTCATTCAGAATTTTTAAAATAATATTACAAAGTTAAACGAAAGTTTATTTGTGTACTTTTTTAATATTGTCGAACCTGTTTCCTTAACTAAGTTTGTATACCTGCTGCTTAGTGACTTGTACGCGAACCTTTTGCAATTAATTACGAAATGTAATAATTGTTTTTAGATTTCTTACATAAAATCTCCATTATGCTTCATTTAGGTATATGAGTATCTATCAATATTTTCAGAAATCAAAGCAGCTTAATATTACCGTTCATAATTTGTAACATTTATCTCAATCTCTCTCTTCTCAAACCATATTAACAAGAACCTCTCCGAAAGTGCATAATGTAAAATAAAACAAACAATATAAAGTGAGACTCAAAAACTGCATTATATTGAAAACTTTTTATCATTGATTTTTCAAAAATAAAAGTGTTCTTAATAAAGGTTTGTTTTGTGTCAAAATTAAATAAATATGGAAAAAAATAGAAATTAATATGATATCAGCTAAAGAGTACCCAAATACACATTACATTATTTGGAATGATATGTAGTCATTTATCTCTTAATCCTATTTTTCTATTGATCAATTATAGTCTGAAAAAGCTCGTGGGAAAATTCATTTCAATCTAGAAAAAAATTGTTTGTAAAATAATTGGCGACTTTAAGGATGAAACTGAATCATGGGGGTTTTCCATCACACCTTTAGGGTATAAGTCTCCTTAAAATAGCCCAAAAATATGGCATAGGTTTCAACTCAAAATTCCCTAGGTGACCTTCTTTGGCATACTTCCCTCGTACATGATCAATTTTGATTTAAAGGGATTAAGTAAATATTCAACTTTTATTAAGAAAAATCATTTCTGAGAAATAAATAACAAAAAACGTTTCCATATGTTACATCGTTTTTAAGTCTCATTACATTATGCTTTCATAAATTTTTAAATTGAATAAAAAAACTAACTACCAAAGTTTAAAAAATTAGTTCAAATTTCAAAATAAACAGAACAGTGTAATTTATAACATAATTAAAAATTATTGGCAGAATGTTTTGGAATTTTCTGTTTGTAGATAGAATGGTCTTGAAACACAAACATGAAAATGTAAAATTTTTGAATTTTCTGTTTGTATATAGAATGGTCTTGAAACACAAACATGAAAATGTAAAAAACAGTGGATGATGAAACCAATTTACTAGTTTTTTCTGAAGATAATTTGGGAGAAGGTATTAATTCATTGCAAAAATATATTAATGCATTGATGTCGTTAAAATATGTATACCAAGTGTCCACACGAAAACCTAATAAATATTGAATTATTTCTGGTGTTTTTTAAGATAAAAACTTGAAATTCTGTCTAATTTAGTATACAGTGTCGGTCACTGAACGTTTTCCAATACGATTTGAACAAGTCCGTGTGAAAAGTACAGATATCGTTATCATTAGGGTCTTCGCCGACAATGAAACGCAGTTTAATTGCGTGAGGAATCCAAACTCTTGAAATGCACTCCTCTGGATATCAAAAATGTATTCTGCCTATTTTTCAATATATCGTGACACCAAAGCTCCTCTATTTACATTTAAAACCCGGTCATACATTGCAAAGAAACGTAGCGCATAGCTATTTCGTAAATGAACAGACATGCGTTTCCTGGTGCGCTGTTGTCAGGCTGTGTAGTTTATCCCTTTCATATTTAAAAATAATTTTTACCTATAACTCGCTAATAGCAACAAGTTTTATTAATTAGAATAGTTTCGAGATATATTGCGACACATCAAGCGTCCCCACCAATTTATTTTCGTACCTAGTGCAGTGTTTCCAACTCCGACGCATTGTGGGCAGAGATGTTGCAATATTTCCCGAAACATTTTTACTTGTAACAAAACAAAAAAAGTATAAAATGTGTACAAAGCAGATTAATCTATTTTAACTGCTTTCAGGAGACTTGATATTTTAGCAGCATCTATTTTTACACCATTAGGCAGGACATTTTTGTAACTATCGTTTTTACATATATATACGCTTGCTAAATAACACCTTTACAAATAATAAGATAAACTATGGCAAACAACTATTATTCCTGCAAATAAATGCCAGGATTTTAAAAGCGTTAAACGTGACACCATCGTAATTTAAAATAACTTTGTTTCATTCATACTATACGTCACGGACGTCACGTATAGTATTTTATCCATCGATAGTTTGCGACGTTGCGATCCAGTAAATTGTTGCATATTGGGTGTTTTCGTTAATCTTTAGACTTTTTTGTACAAATTTCGGCTTGTGTATAGCTAACAACATGGTTCGCGAGTGCATTTTGAGCAAAAAACTGGAAATGTGAGTGCTGAAGTATCTTTTTATAAGTAAGTAAGGTTAGGTGATGATGTATTGCATAGTTCAGTGGTGTAGATTTAAAGATTTTTGCCGTAATATCACTTGTATTATCTACTTTTGTATTACTATTATTTTCTTTGATTTTTCAACATTATTAATTTCGCAAAAAATTGTCTTTAGTCTGGACTATAGTGGTAAAATAAATATTTTTATGCTTGATTTTTACAACTGAAAGGCATTCAAGAAATATTTGGCTATCAATTGTAGGACTTGAAGAAAATGAAGGTATCTAAAAAAGAGCACTCGGAGCAATTTGATCCTAATGATATTCTTCAAAAAGCAAATATCTCAAGCTTGGAGCACTGCCAAAACTAAGTTCATTGTTTCGAGAAAGCTCATTTAGGTAACTAAAAACTTTTTTAATTATGTTTCGGAAATGTTCATTTAAGTATTTATCCTTTAAGATGAAAGTTGGTAGTTTATCTTACAAAGACATTTTTATATTGTAAGTTCTTTAAATTTTGTAGGTGCTTAACAAGGACAAACTTTTTTATAAACTCATATTACATGCCTCTTTCTTCGATTATTTTCATGAACTACCTTATTATTAATCAAAATGTATACTTACCTTTACATTAAAAGTTCTGAATTTTTCTATACCGCACACATTTATGGATGATAATAAGTAAGTTAGTTTACTACCTAGTTTTACAAGTTTAAAACTATCAATGGATAGGTTTATTGTTGTACAGTTCTACGTGTTTTCGGATTTTACAAAATTCTTTTTACCAGATCCGTATAAGAAGCGTTGCATTTAAATTCCCCACCTTGTATATAAGTATGGTAAATTTATCGATTTAATAACTTTTATAAATTTAGTAGTGTTAAAAATCTAAATTTTGATTTAAAAATCTCTCATTTACCAATTTGTAAAACTGTACAAATATTAACCCCAAAATTGAATTCGTAAATTTGTTTAAAATAAATCTTGATTTATTTATCTTCTTTTTATTTTATTTATTTTATTTTAACATGTAATAAATGTGTTATTCTTGAAAAAAAATAGTGTTTTTAAGCTTTTTACCTACATTCCACTGAACTTCATACCCTTTACATTTTTTGTAAATCACGACATGCATTAGTGCGAGCATGAACGAATAATATCAGTGTTGTAATGTTGGCCAGGCCGTATAAACTGGCAACGCTGATATTATTTGTTTCAAGATTTCGGCCTGTGATGGAGCGGTATGAGATATACTGTTCATTATCCCCCTATATACTGAACAACCATCCAAAATTTCAAGTTTTTATCTTCAAAAACACCAGAAATAATTTAATATTAGTTTTCGTGTGAATACCTGGTATAAATATTTTGTAGTAGAAATGTGACACAAATTTGCTTCATTGGAGACATAAAGTACTATCGAAAAAAATATTTACCATATGTAGCCAATCTTATAAAGAAAAAAAAAAAGGAACTACGCTTCTCCTCGTCAGTATTTTGAAGACTTGAAAAATCTGCTAGCAGCATAATAGAACATTTTAGTATCAATCGAGTAACGGAAGGACGATTCACTTCATTTCGGAAATTGAAGAAATATTTTACAATATTTAACAAGAGAGGTTTGTGGTCTAATTTCATCCATTAATATTCTAGTTATAGAATAAGAGAAGGGATTAATTTGCAGAATAGAGGGGTTTTCCCTTATTTACATAATAAATTGTTATTGGGTTCCTTCAGGTCTGGGTTCATAAGGTAAATATTTTATTTACGATAAATTAATAACCACAAGGAAATGAGATCTTTCTAAATAATGTTATTGATAATAAAAATAATTGTACAAAAAACGAAAGTAAAATATAACTCTTTTAAAATTCAATAAAAAAAAAATAGCTTCAAAGTACAAGGTATTGTTTTGTATATTGGTGATAAAGTTTAGATGATAAAAAAGAAGTAAATATAAAATAAAAAACTATTACATACCAGTAGTAGGTTGACTAGTTGGACAAGTGCGAGCCATTTCTACAGGAGAACACTCTAAATGTTGGGATGTGTTTATATCTTCTGGTGGAGTTACTTGCTGAAAAGTAAAGTAACATCAACACTTAGTACAACATAATCTATGTGGTAACACTTTCTAACAAATAGATTATTCAGAAAATTTAGAAAAACACTTGACTGTATTTCATTCACTTTTTAATAAAATAAAATTAACACACTAATTTTGTTCCAGTAAATTCGCCAAAATAAAACAAACATTGCACATCATTCTTAAGAGCACATTAATAATAAGAATAATATTGTCATGAGAGCCATTCTCTACCAGCCCGGTTCTGCCTCTGTTATCGTCAGTACGTCTACCGATTTGATCAGTTGAGTCTGCTACGCAAAATCACTAGATGAGTCTACCAGAGACAGGATGACCAAAAAAAATTTATGTATGAGTGAAGCCACCTGAAATGGCTCCAGGCCTCACAGGTAGGAATATTAGTTAAATTTTTTTCTTAATTAGAATACTAGGAAATATTTTACATTTATATTTAAGTATACGAACTTATGTGTGAGATTAGGGCACCCCCACTGTGATAATACTAACAAAATTGTCATTAAGACTAAAAATGTATTTGGATTTATGAAAAAAATGGTGAATAAACGTTATGCTATCAAGTTTGAACACACATAGTAACAATATACAAAGTTGCTTTACATTCAAGTGGTGATAAAATAACAAAAAATTCCAACATGCTCCCAATCAATGTTCTTTTTCTTTTTTACTTTTTGATCTTTTGACTAATTGCATTTAATATCACTTGAACTTTCGACTAATTTATTTTTCGATATTTGTTGACCTTATAAAAAACGAGGCACCCACTAAATTGAGTGGGGATGATGTGAGCGCGTATGTATGTGTTTTTATGAATGAAACAGCGCCTGCCACTATGGTGCTTGGTTTACCACACAGCAAAATAAATTGCATACTTTCCTGGAAATCACCTTCAACTACAATAGTTCAAAATTTGCTTTAATGCAATATGACGAGTGATCCACAAAAAAAAGTAGGCCATGACTGTCATTTGAAAAAGAAGATTTGTCCATGGCCAACTTTAAAAACATTTTTTTGTGGATCAAATCAAATTAAAAATAGAAAATTGTTGTGTTTTATATTTCTGACTAACTTACTGTGATTATTTGATGAACAGGTTGTTCTGCCTCTCTATGATGAGACGTTGACGGTTGTATACTTGACACGGGAATACCATTATATTTTTGCGGACTCTCTTCTAAACTCCTACTTTCCTCTGTCTTTAAAACTGCTTCGAAAACATTATCGACTGAACTCAATAAAATTTCGTTCGATGTACCTTCTGCCGATTCTGTGGTTATTGTCGGATTACATATAACGTTCTTTTTTAATCTTCTCCTGAAATCATGTATTGTAACAATATTTTGTTTATGCTAAACAAAAATTCACTACAATTTACAAATAATGTTGCTAAATAAAATAGGTAATCAAGATATTTGCAGATTATTAAATTTTCCTCAATGTAGTTACTATTTTTACAAAGTGGTTAAAGTTTAACTAGATATATATACAATTTGGGCTATTATGTTATTACTTTTCAATGTCCCCATGTTTCAAAGTCAAAAATAACGCCTTTTTATTTAAAATTATAAAACAAATATACCTTAATTGATTGTTAGTAAAAAATATACCTTTTGCTTGAAGGTGAAGAAGGACTTAGAGGTCTATTTTCATCCAAACTCCAAGTTTCTGTGCTTTGTGTCATTTCAGTTTTTTCTGTTGTTTGGCTTTGGCATTTTGCAGCAGGATTTTCCATAGGAATTTCTGTCAAACCTAAAATAAATATTAAATGAAAAGAAAAATAAAGTGTAGAAAATAAAAACTATATAAAAAAGCTATTTGCACAATCTTTACCTTTTATTTTTAACATTTCTGCCGTTTTCAATATACATGGCAGTTGTTCTTGGGATACACTGACCTCGCCATGGTACATAAAGTCAACCATTACTCTTAGATCCAAGAATTTTACATCTTTAAGTATTACAATAGGATGTTTACATGGATTTGTAGCAAACAACGACTAAAACAAATCAACAAAATAAATTACTAAGATGTGAAACAGTAACAAATCCTTCATAAAAATCGTCACTAATTACACAGACCAGCGAAAAATGTGTGATCAAGCCATTGGGCTAAACTAACTGAACTACCCCATTTTTCTTTCACTTTAATTTGTTTTGCAAACCAATATTGAATATTCACAGCAAATTAAATAAAATTGTTTCTTTTGGTTCGATACTATAGGCGAGTTCGGTCAGTCAGGGGCTGGAGCGGGACAAATTTTAGGGTGCTTTTAAATGACATTTAAGCGTGTTAAACTGTCACTAATCGGACTAAACCGAACGCTAAAAGAGTCGTTTGGAGTTAAAAGTGTTAAAGGAGTTAAAGGAACGTGGCAAACCGAACGCAATGTATGAAACCTCGTTTTAAATGCTGGTGTGAACAATTTTTAGCGACTAATTTTCCGAAAATTATTGAACTGTCAGAGGCGTCGTAATTATTTTAAGAGGCATTCAAAAAACTGCATGCATCTACCTCTAAGATTTGCAAATAAAATAATTAATTTAACAATATATCAAGATAATAATAAAGAAATAAGAGAATTGAACGATATTGAGGACAAAGGAGCAAAAACAGAAAAAAGAAGAAAAAGTAGCGGAACATAAGGAAGAACGAAAAGAGGATAAACAGAGAAGTCAACAAATACAGCAAAAAAATAAAGGAAAAGGAAAGAAAAAAGTCTGTTACTACTAGAAGTACCAGTCAGAATACTGATAATTAAAATTTGTAAAAATTGCTAGCAGAATGGAAAAAATATCTATTTAATTTCATAGTGTATAAAAATTGTCATTCTGTATAATTCTTTTCGCACATAGTAAACTTTTCTTCAGTTCTGAATTGTACCTACCATCTCAATAGTAAGTAAAGCATCTTAGATTATAGTTCTAATTTTCACTAATAGTAGGCGATTTATTTAGTATCAGAGACTATAACTACACTTCATTTCCCACTAAAGTATTAGTACAATAATACAGTATCAATGAGTACAACCAAGTAACACAAAACCGGACCATTTTTAAAATTTTTCACAATAACATTAGGAATATTAGTAAAAACATAGATAACTTGGAAGTTGTTTTAAATCAATTCAATGAATATTTTGATTGTCTAATATTAACTGAAACAAGAAATGATTTTGATATAAACTTGTTTCAAAGAACAAGGTATAATATGTTATTTAATTTTACTGATATAAATAAATGTTTCGTGTATAACTTATTTGTTACGTTTACATAATATTATTGAGTAATAAACGTATTTATTATTATTATTATTATTATATCATTGCAAAGCTTTGGAAATAATAGTAACTAAATAAAATAAACTTATTAAAATAACATCACTTTACAGGCCTCCCTCAATGAATGAAAGGGAATTCATGACTGAACTGCACCACTATTTAAGTGAATCTAAAAAGAATTGTGATATGCATGTAATTGCAGGTGATATAAATATTGATATACTTCGAGACGATGAGGTTTATTCAAATGAGTATTTAGATGTTTTAAGTGAGTTTAGTTTTACTTCAACCATAAATGTTCCTACTAGGATACAAGGTTTATCGAAAACTTGCATAGATCACATGTTTGTAAGTATAAAATACTGATGTGTCCAACACATGACTTTCCTATCTAGTTATTATAGGCTTTTTCCGGTTATTTTGTACAACCTATTGCAGCACCTCTATAAATATATACATTTTCCACATACATCTACCTCGAAACATTTTTCTATAGATATTCATTGAAAACGAAAATACTGAAAAATTTAAATTCAGCACTTTTCCTACAATTTTTCCATTACGGTCCATTTTAGAAAAATCATGTATAAACAAAAATTATAGAGATCGATATCGCAAACAACTTTTAGTTCAACAATTTTCATAAAAATCAGAATTTTGCACATTTTGTCAAATTTCTCGAATACGGACCATTTCAGGTAATTTTGACATAAAGCAAAAATTATAGATAATAATATTAGAAGTAACTTTTATTTAAACAATTTTTTTCTCTAACCATAAATAACAGATATATTCCATAAAATATAAAAACGGCCTCCCATAAAATACCCCCCAGATGTTCCAACTTTGTCCAAAATCTAATCATTTCACGTCAGGCCGAAATAAAACTTAAGTTTAAAATTTAATGTTTTTTTCTTTATCCGTTTTTGAGTTTTCTTCAAATTTCGAAATTTACACATTTTCTCAAATATCTCGAATACGGTCCATTTTAGAGAAATTATGTATAGGATAAAAATTATAGAGAATTATATTACAAATAACTTTTGTTCGAACAATTTTTATAAAAAAATATTTTTTTACATTTTGTCAAATTTCTCGAATACGGACCATTTTAGAAAAAATTTTGTATAAAACAAAAATTTTAGATAATAATATAAGAAGTAACTTTTATTTAAAGAATTTTCTTCCCCAAACGTAAATAACAGATATATGCCATAAAATATAAAAATGACCACCTATAAAATATCCCCCAGATGTTCTGACTCTGCCCAAAATCTAATCAGCTCATTGGACGCACACACAGGCACACACACAGACATCATCGCGAAAATAGTCAAAACGGATTCAGGGGACCTCAAAACGTAAAAATCCGTCGAAAACTCGAGGTCGAAAAAAATCATGATTCCTATACTTTCCTTATATCTGTATACAGATAGGAAAGTAAAAAATAGACAAGTCAAAGATTGTTGTTCTAGCTATTTTCTAGATACCCTTGTTACTGATCATAGAGCTACAATTTTAAATATAATTATATTTAATAATAAGGAACCTGTGAATAAAATTAAATTTATCAATAAATTAAATAAGAATAATCTCAAAGCTGATTTAACTTCTTATAATTGGAATGCTTTATATGGTATAACAGATATACAAGAAGCAACAATTTACTTTGTTAATACTCTTAACACCCTTATTTCTAAAAATACAACTGTACTTAAACAAAAAAAGGTCATTAATTAAAAAGAAAGAGTGGATTATGGTAGGTCTAATGAAATCAATAATCACAAGGGATAAATTATATAAAGCATATCAAAGAGACATAGAAAACAAAGTGTTAATAAATCAACAAAAGATTGAAGTAGAAAAGAGAAATAAATGAAAAATAGATAATTTATATACAGAAAGATCTGGATTTAATTTTCCCATACAGATAATTTGTAAGTTGGGTATTTTAGGGACTAATAAATTTAAAATACCAGGAAATAAAATTATGCCATTTTAATTTTTTTATTGAAGCTCTTGTGAACTTACAGATCTGTCAAATATTTGCTAATTACTCAGTGTTTCTATTATGGATTGTGGTTTTTTTAACATCTTACATACCTGAAAATATGAGCTACATGCAGACAACACCACCTTGTGTGCTTGCAACTGTTTTCCTTCTGCAGCCAAGGTTACATCTACTAGACATTGACTACTTAGAAGACTAGAAAACACTGATATGAAGTTTGGTTGATGATTATTCCATCTTAAGCAATACTGTTGGACTGTCATTTTTGTTCTTAAAAATAAACCTAAAAAACAAAATTAAAATATAAAATTGAATTAAATAAACCAGGTTTTTCATCTTTTAACCCGTCGTTGGTCGCATATGGGTTTGTTGACCTCATGGTGTATTATTTTAAAATTTTTAAACTATTACTGTTGCAACATTGTAGATCTATGACATCTCAGAGACATCTTCTAAGAATAATTTGCCGGAATTTTAAGGACAGGATCGTTTTTATTGCATTGCAAATGGTCATTAATTGTATCAGGTACTCCTATTTTATGGCTGATCAACCAAATGCGAATAATCTCCTGCATATTTGTGTTTAAATCGACACACAAAAACTTTTTGCCAAGATGTTTAGAAAGAAAGAGTATAGAAGAAACTGCCTTTGAATCTAAATAATAATAAAATAACCAAAAATATATCTATTTCATTTTATAAGCAAATACACATTTTTGCATGTATTATATTGAAGTTTTTTATTTGGTAGTGATTTAATAAAAGTTAAATATATTGTTTAACCAGTACACAAGACAGTTAAGTTATTGATAAAAGAATAAGATGTAAACTTTTTGTTTAAACAATTAAAAAATCAGACTTTTAAGTAGTACTCATGGGTCAGGCAGAGACTAACCATGTTTCATAAGTATATACGACTGATAAAGACATTTTGTACCTTTAATGTATACCTATGTATTTTAAATATTGTATTTTTTATGGTAAATAAAAATTACTATTACCTGTGTTAGTTTTGTTTACTTCTTTCACTAGCACAGGTATAGTTTCTAATTTTTGGTATATGTGATCTTTTAAATTAATGGGCTAGACCACTATGCAGCCCAATGAGACAAGCTGCCATGTTTTCAATTTAGTGGAAAGCGACATTGTAATGCAAATTCCACAGCAGAGCATGTGAATGTGTGTTTGCAGGGATAAATAAATTGATTTAATGGCACTCTTCACTGGATAAGGCTTAACATCAAGTTAAGGCAGCTCTCCCTGAAGTTATTAAATTAGCTTTTATGATCTTTTTTAATTTTGAATGCTAGAACACTGGCAGGGGTACAATAAACTTAATCCTTCAGTTGTGAGCGATGTGTTTTTTGAAAGTATTTTTTGTTTGAATTAAAATAATGAGGTAGGTGTATATTGAAATTTTTAATTGTTTAGTAATCTAGACTAGTTAATTACTTCTCATTTAAATATTTCGATGTAATTTCTATTTATTTTTAAAAATATCAAATATTTCATTGTATTAATGAACCAAGACCAAGGTACATGTAATTAGTTATTAATAAATATTAACGGTTTACTGTAAAATTTCATGGTCAATTATATTGTTTTTTAAATACTTTACATGACTAATAATATTCTAATCGAAATCAATGGTTGGTACATGTTTAATTTTATGGTTTAAAGTAATTTAACTAAGAAAAATGCTTTATTTTCTGGTAATAAAATAATTTGAAACTATTATTACAAATAAGAGAAATCCTTACAAGACTTACAAGCTCTACATTAAAATGATTATAATACTTTACAAGCAATGCCAAAATAAAGTTTCAATGGCTAGATATCTGTTATGGTATTTCTCTTATAAGGGAAAATCATCAAAATCAATAATGAGTCCTTGAAAAATAAAATTATATAAACAGACTAATATACGGTAGAATAAAGCAAACAGAATTGATTTATGACAATGAAAATGTAATCCAGTAAATTATGAAATACCTTAGTTATTATTCACTGATTATTTACAGACACAAATAGTTTAACCTCAAAATTTGACACTGACAATAAATAATGTCAAAAAACTGACAGACGTCAGTTTGTTTTCAACAAGGTTCAGAATAGAGTAAGGTAAGTGCAATCCATAAAACATACACGAGGCGTGACGTACCCATCGTACATCACCTTGCTATTTTTTTGTGTATCATCACTTCAACTGCTAAGGTTATCTCGCCTCGTGTTGTGTAGGCTTTGTTACTGTTTCTCTGCGCCACTTTAGCACTGTTTTTGAGAGAGTCTGAACATCTTGGGGTAATTTCTGTTATTTACGTTTGGAGAAGAAAATTCTTCAAATAAAAGTTACTTCTTATATTATTCTCTATAATATTTGTTTTATACAAAATTTTCCTAAATGGTCCGTATTCGAGAAATTTTTCAAAATGTAAAAAATTCTAATTTTTAAGAAAATTGTTGAACTTAAAGATGTTTGCGATATCGATCTCTATAATTTTTTTTACATGATTTCTCTAAAATGGACCGTAATAGAAAAATTGGAGGAAAAGTATAAAATTAAATTTTTCAGCATTTTCGTTGGCAATGAGTGTATATAGAAAGATGTTTCTAGTTATATGTATGTGGAAAATGTATATAATAAGTCAACCTCTAAATATTTACAGAGGTGCTACAATAGTTTGTACAAAATAACCGAAAAAAGCCTGTAATAACTAGATAGGAAAGTCATGTGTTAGACATATCAGATTTTCTGTTTAGTGCTAGACTAAAGGTACCATAAGGTCTATTCTGTAACAATTCCTTTATATTTAACGGCGTTTAAAAATATTTTCTTCTTTACTTCTGTCATTATTTAAACGGATCTTTAAAATAATCTTAAAGAAATCTGTTTAAATAATGACAGAAGTAAATTAACGAATACGAAAATGTTTTTAAAGGCCGTCAATATTTTTAAAGGCCGTTAAATATAAAGGAATTGTTACAGAATAGTCCCCCATTCGATAGGCGCGTCAGGAGACCACCGAGGACGACAGATGCATAAATGTTACGCTCCGTACATTTCGGAAGCTTGAAGACGGGTCGCGAGACACAGGATAACCCATGGAGGAAGGATTTTTACTTTCCTATCTGTATACAGATATAAGGAAATTATACGAATCATGATTTTTTCGACCTCGAGTTTTCGACGGATTTTTACGTTTTGAGGTCCCCTGAATCCGTTTTGACTATTTTCGCGATGATGTCTGTGTGTCTGTAGGTCGCATAACTCATGAACCGATACACAGAAAAACACAAAATTTTAAACTTAAGCTTTATTCCAGCGTCTAATGAACTGATTAGATTTTGGGCAGAGTCGGAACATCTGGGGGGTACTTTATAGGTGGTCATTTTTATATTTTATGAAATATATCTGTTATTTACATTTGGAAAAGAAAATTCTTCAAATAAAAGTTACTTCTAATATAATTATCTATAATTTTTGTTCTATACAAAATTTTCCTAAAATGATCCGTATTCGAGAAATTTGACAATGTAAAAAAAATATTTTTTTATAAAAATTGTTCAAATAAAAGTTGTTTGTAATATAATTCTCTATAATTTTTATTCTATACATAATTTCTGTAAAATGGACCGTATTCGAGATATTTGAGAAAATGTGTAAATTTCGAATTTTGAAGAAAACTCAAAAACGGATAAAGAAAATAACATTAAATTTTAAACTTAAGGTTTATTTCGGCCTGACGTGACATGATTAGATTTTGGACAAAGTCGGAACATCTAGGGGGGTACTTTATGGGAGGCCGTTTTTATATTTTATGGAATATATCAGTTATTTATATTTGGAGAAAAAAATTGTTCAAATAAAAGTTACTTCTAATATTATTATCTATAATTTTTGTACTATACAAAATTTTCCTAAAATGGTCCGTATTCGAGAAATTTGACAAAATGTAAAAAAAATATTTTTTTATAAAAATTGTTTAAATAAAAGTTGTTTGTAATATAATTCTCTAAATTTTTATTCTATACATAATTTCTCTAAAATGGACCGTATTCGAGATATTTGAGAAAATGTGTAAATTTTTAATTTTGAAGAAAACTCAAAAACGGATAAAGAAAATATTAAATTTTAAACTTAAGGTTTATTTCGGCCTGAAGTGAAATGATTAGATTTTGGACAAAGTCGGAACATCTAGGGGGGTACTTTATGGGAGGCCGTTTTTATATTTTATGGAATATATCTGTTATTTATGTTTAGAGAAGAAAATTGTTCAAATAAAAGTTACTTCTAATATTATTATCTATAATTTTTGTTTTATGTTAAAATTTCCTGAAATGGTCCGTATCCGAGAAATTTGACAAAATGTGCAAAATTCTGATTTTTATGAAAATTGTTGAACTAAAAGTTGTTTGCGATATCGATCTACATGATTTTTCTAAAATGGACCGTAATGGAAAATTGCTAAATTTAAATTTTTCAGTATTTTCGTTTTCAATGAATATCTATAGAAAAATGTTTCGAGGTAGATGTATGTGGACAATGTATATATTTAGTTTATCCTCTAAACATTTATAGAGATGCTGCAATAGGTTGTACAAAATAACCGGAAAAAGCCTATAAAAACTAGATAGGAAAGTCATGTGTTGGACACATCAGATTTTTTAATTTGATTTAATATATAAATTAAAACGTTGAAATAACACTTTTTTGTGTTACTGAGCGAGATGTTATTAAATTATTCAGTGTGCTTTACATTTTAATACAATTTGGTTATTGTAACACGGACTTCAGAGCACCCAAGCGCCGGGTGGTCTGCGCAGTAAACGGGTTGGCATATTTTACATATGGTATAAACCCCCGTGGGATAACCATTCGAGGGAACGATCAGCGTTGTCAGACCTACTGTTTTTACGTAGATCCACTGTTTTTGTCTCTAGCAAATTTTGTTCTCATTTATTAAGTTTGCCTCATTCTTCAGCAAATGATTAAAGAATGTTTTCTCTAGTAAATTTTCTGCAGTAAAAGCAGCGTAATAAGCAGCCACTATTGTAGGTTTGTTTTTATTTAAACTGCAGCAAAGAATTAATAGGGCAACATAAAAAGAACAAGCATGTCAATCACAACGTATTTGATTGAGACTGATCTGAAAGAAATACCTAATATTTTTCATTAGTTTTTTTTTATTTCCTGACGTTAAGTATATATTAAAAATGTTATTTGTTTTTATTCTTTGTTTACTTTCTAATTTGGGTAAAGAAGTTTATTTTTCGTTTCTTATATACTTGTTTTTTTATTTACTATACTGCAAATTATAATTATTTCCCCCTGTATTAAAATCTACTGTTCAGATATACGGTTTTTTTTTTTCACCCATACTGTTCCAAAATCTGGCAACACTGCCTAGATCGAAAGAAATTTCCAACCTAATCACCTCCAAAAAGAAGGGATGTCTGAGGACAATGACCTCGAGTGCGATACGCAGCAAGCGCTTTGCCCCGAGACAGATTCAGAAGTGTCGCCTTGACGACACTTCTCGTGTCGCGCCGTGCGAAATGTGTTTTATATAATTGTATGTATTTTAGACGTGGAGAGACAATTCTCGGTCGCGTCGGCGGTCGTCTGTCGCGTCGGAGGTCGTCTGTCGCGCCTACCGAAATGGTACCTTTAAGATACCATTGATTAAACTGTGTGGGAGATAGTAGGGCGAAGTAACATTAACAGACTTAACACTAACGTTATATTTTTTGAAGTAAATAAAACACAGAGTTGTTATCAAAACAAACACTATATTAAAACAAATTTTAGACAATAAAATTACAATGCTTTATCAAATTAATAAACATTAAAATAATAAAAAAAAATCACAAGTAGAAAAATCGAAAAACTTACATCATAATTAATAACTGCAAAATACTTTGTGTACAGAACATAATTGCTTAAATGCTTTTGTAATTTTTGCCGTCATGCATAAACATTTTCAATAAAAATAGCACTTTAAAATTAAAGCAATGATTTTATTAAATTAACCTTTTTGACTAGAAATAATACCACGATAAACGAAGTTCTGAAATTTTGATTCTATGATAGGTGATAAAAGGAGAACAGTCGTTACTGTCATTGACGGATTGGACAAATTCTGTCTTTTTTTTTTTTTTTTTTTTTTTTTTTTTTTTTTTTTTTTTAATGGCACTGGATATAACCAAAAGGCCAGACTATTGTAGTAATCCATAAATCTTTAATTGTTTTATCCACTATTGTTACATGATTACATTATTATTATATTTTGACTTACAGCTATCAAAATACCTGAGTTTGTAATTAATTATAAAAAATGTCTATTTTTGTATTATTTGTTTTTTTGATTATTTTTTTTTGTATTATTTTTTTTTTGTATTATTTTTTTTTGTATTATTTTTTTTTTTTTTTTTTCATTTTTTCCTTGGTTTCATTTTTTTATTTTATCATTTATTTTATTTTTTCGTTTCAGGTTTACAATATTTTTAGGGTAGCTCAGCTACTTACAATCTTGTATTAGTTTTTTTAACAAATTCATACAATATTTTATAAACTTTAACATCGTTTAATGAAAGCAGAACATCAATGTTTATTGGTAGAGGTATACCAATATTAACTAATTCTAAGTACATTGTGTCAGTATCTAACGAATTTAGGACACACTCTAAAATTATATGATTGAGATCAGCAATTTCATCACAAATTAAACATAAATTATTATCTGATAGACCAAATTTTTCCTTGTAGGCAGGATGCATAGCATGATTACTTCTCATACGACAAATAACTCGGATAAAAGACCTATTTATTTCGTTTTTGAACCAGGGACACTTTGGAATATTAGGTTGAATGTTTTTGTATTTCTTCCCTTTTTCTTCTTTAGAATATGCATCTTGCCAAGTTTTAAACATTGATAATTTAGATTTAGCAATAAAATCTGATTTTGGAGTTTTAATATTTTTATTAGTTCCCGAAACAGTAGCCTTTTTTGCTAGTATATCCACTTTCTCATTGTTACTAATACCTACATGAGATTTTATCCACGCCAACGAAATTTCTTTATTTTGTTCCAAACATTGATAGTTAATCTTGAGAATTTCTGAGGCTATATAGTTGGTAGGACTGGTAACGTTCCATTTTGCAAAATATTCTACTGCACTCTTACTATCAGTAAATATAACATATTTAGATTTATTTTCCTGAAGACATACGTTAAAAGCTTCTTTTATAGCAACAAGTTCAGCATTGTATATTGACATTGTACTGGGAAGTTTAAATGAAATTTCATAATTTTTGTTAGGATACAAAATTGCACATCCTAATTGGTTCCCAATTTTAGATCCGTCCGTATATATGTTTTCAAATGTATTCCATTTTGTTATTAAATCTTCTTTAAATGCGTTTTTAATCACTAGAGGGTTTTCATTCAGTAGATTTTTGTTTATATATGTTTTCAGTGGCGTTGTTAAAGCTGAAAAATGTAAGGACCATAGTGGAATTGCATTTTGTTGATGGAGGTCTGGAATCATTTCAATGGTAGATAAAAAAGTCTCTACTAGTAAAGGAAGTTTTTTCTTTGACCAATACTTTCCAGTTAAACACAGAGAAGATAAATTGGATAAAAGAGGGAGAAGAACCGAATTTTTCGCCCTTTGATTTATTAAAAACTTTTCGGATAAAAATTTTCTTCTAAAATTGAGAGGAGGTTCTGTAGTTTCTGATTCTATTACATTAATTGGAGTACTTGGGAGAAAACCTTTTTGACTAGAAATAATACCACGATAAACGAAGTTCTGAAATTTTGATTCTATGATAGGTGATAAAAGGAGAACAGTCGTTACTGTCATTGACGGATTGGACAAATTCTGTCTTTTTGTAATACCTTAGAACCTATGACAAATATCCATATCGAAATATGGATGTATGGAGAACATAATAGACCTATACCGTTATTGATCTCCATTACTCATGCTCAAATCCTACTTCCTATTAAAATCATGATGGGATTTTTTTATTTAAATTATTTATTTAAAATTAATTCTGATGCCTTAGTAGGATTCCTCACTCGACCATTCACTGTTGGGTTCTAATTAACAGTGCTGTTTCTAAAATTGCGCTGGGAAACAGTAACAAAGCCTACACAGAACACGAGGCTAATAACCTTTGTAGTTGATGCCGGTGACACCAAATAAAAAAAAAAACATCGAAAGTTTCAGCTGATGCGTCTGCAGCAAAGTATTTTCATCTTCTACAGACTAAGAATTAACTATTCATTTATAATTTGGACTGGATCTCCTATGTAAACTCAATGAAAGTTGTAAGTAGCGATGACAGGAAGTAATCGTCATAGCCAATCCAACAGTTGTAAGGCGAGGATAATAGATATATAAAATAAGCTGTTTGCATTACTAGATTCAAAATTCCCGCGCTGTTTTTGCGCATGAGTAATACGAAATTGTCGAATAACGGAAATGGTGGATTGTTGGTGTCTTGCCGCTAGAGCGAGCTACTTAGACGAAAGGTAGCATGCGCAGATTAGCACATTAGATAATAATATTGAGAGGTGGACGAAAAAACGCCAGCGTCTTTTTTTTGTGTATAATTTTCTTTTTTAATTATTGACCTTTGTCACTTTAATCATAAAATAAATTATACACAATAGTTCATCACATATGTTTTAGTATCTATAAGATAGCCTCACTGTGATAAGGTCCGGTAAAGTTTTCTTTAAGCTTTACTGTCCTATTAACAAAACACAGCAACTTGCTTTCTTTTCTATTATTTTTTTAAAGGTCGCGTCAATGAGCTCTTTTAGAATTAATTCAACATTTTAAAAACCTCACATCATGAAAGATTGTACTCATATGATTGAATATTTTTAAGGTTTTAAAAGTGAAAAAGGGCAAAATTAAACATTTGAGGCAAAGTTTTATTTCTTTTTTTTTTTAATTTCTGTGTAAAGTGCTGCCTTATCGTTACACAAATTTAAATCTCTCAATATTCTCAAGACACATAACATCACGAAGTATTCCTAGTGGGGCGCATAAAAATGCAATTTTATATTAGAAAATACTCACAACATTTTTGCTTTTCAAAAGGGGCTCGATTTACTCTTAAAGTAAAATTGAATTGAAATACTGAGAAAACCAGAAAATAGTGGAAATATAATCATAAATCAGAATTTCTCAACTGTTTACAGACGTAATTTATATTTTTTTCCGATGATACTAATTTAGAAACATTAAAAACATTTATGCATGCTCAAACTATCAGAGATCAATGTATGTAACTTTATGATTATGAAGAAAAACGCGAGCACATTTTTGGCATCTCTTGGCAGTTATGTTTTTTAAATGTTAAACATGTTTTTCTACAAATCTATTAAAAGTAGATTTTTTGACTTTGATTTTATTAAACAATAAACTGTCAAATTATAGATATAAAAAATTTTTACTTTTTAGGCATTTTTAACAGGATTTGTAGAAAAAATAGTGCATGGTACATAAGTCTTTATATTTTGTTCCTATCACAAAATAATATTGGACTTTTATCACTTGTATCATACCTAAAAGTTTTAAGATTGCAAAGGCATTAAAAAAAAATTGAAATTTTTAGAAATTTGGAAATATAATCCCAAATTTCCCCTACGAAATTAATAAATATATGCCCACACCCCAAAAGTGAAAACAAACCAAAGAAAAATTGAAAAACTAATAAAGAAAATAAAAAATGAGTGCATCAGCGATCGAACCTGCAACCTCCTAGTTGGACCCACTGCTCCTTTACCAATTGGACAGTCGAATTTGTAGATTTGAAGTCATCAGTGAAGTAAGGATGGCTGTAAGGAGAATTGAGAGCTGGGAAGGAGTGGGAGAATGTGTGTGCGCCTGCGAGAGTCGGAAACAAATTCGACTGTCGTAGCTATGTGCTTCGGTAGTCCAATTGGTAGAGGCGCCGCGAATATATTTCCAAAAATTTAATTTGTACCTAGAGCAACCTGTGAGTGAATTTCACCTTGATAAAATCGAGCAAATATACTTAATTTCGTGTGCACTCAGTGTAAGTTTTGCAATGGAATCGAAAATACTATCAGATATTAGCTGCCCAAAAACCTATGGGGCATGCGGTACTAACAGATGGCCTCCACGATGCACATACTAACGGTATGCTGACTTTCGATTCAAATTTCGTTCAAACCGCGCAGTGACGTAATGCAGGACGAACTTTCAAGTTATTTTGACACTTTTCGATTGAATAGTGTAAAATAATGTAATAATTTATGTTTTTGTGTTGGTAGTGACTATATTTTCCTGTATATAACAGAAAAAAACAGAATTAATGTTTAAAATGCCGGGCGGCGCGGTGGAAAAACCATAATACGAAATCCAAAAATAGTGTAATGTCAGATATTTCCGAATTCCACAAAATAAGGGTAAATTCTTATCGAAGAAAGGACAAACTTAATTTAAACAATGGTTAGTAAAATGCACAAGTATAATAGGTTTAGAGAAAAGTTGCTAAAATAAAAAATATATATTTTTTTTTTATTTTAGCATGAAGTTGCACTATCCACTTTAAGGAAAGTAGCTGTGAGATTCCTCTTAAACATAAACGCAAAAAATGGAAACTGAATTTCACCAGGTGCAAAGGGCCTCATTAAGCAAATAAAATAAATGGGCATTTTAAAATTTTAGCAGATAAAACGGTAGTTTCATGTCTAGATACAATGGTCCCTTTTAAAGTAATACTATGCATGAGCAGGACACGAACATATAAGACTAAGATATATGAACAAAAAAATGTTTAAATTTACCAAATAAATAGTAATTTTTTCTGTGTACTTTCTTTTTATAAATAAATAATTTGTTTCTGCACACTTATTTTTATTTCACAAAATAAGAAAAGGGATTGCAAGAGAATTACCACGCCCATAAAGTACAAATTCGAGTCAAACTTGTATTTTTAGTCTATATTCTTTACTTATCGTATGGCCAGGTCATGGATTTTGTCACAAAATACCTATAATTTATGAGAAAAATTAATATTTTTATTAGTATTATTTCCCTTAAACCTTCATATTTGTAAACGAATATATTACAAAATAACCAATAAAGCTTAAGTAACTGAATAAAAACTAAAACCGGCGAAATTTTGATTTTCAAACAGTATCTACCATTTAATGCTAATAATTTTATGTCCGCTGCATGCGCAGGAACATACCGTTAGTTTGTGTATCGTGGATGGCCTCTGTTGAATATATTTCAGTATGAAGTGTATTACCATTTGATTCTAGGTATCTTGTGTCAATAATTCTCTTTTATTTTAGTTGTTTGGAGTATAGTAAGCAATAAAAAAGTATGGTGGTAATAATAGGTTATGCATTACCGTTTCTGCGTATTTTCTAGTAAGAAATTATCTAAATTGCGTTTTATACAGGGTGAATCGTAAGTTGATTTTTTTAACTCTGTAGTCATTAAAATAAACATTTAAAAAAAAAAACTCGAAAATAAAAAAGTGACGATGTATAAGATACGGTCCTGTATAACTTTCGCCGTAAATTAACTATGCAGCGGAAATGTTCAAGTTCAACGTGAAAAGTATGCAATTGATTTTCCCGCTGCAGTTGTCCACACTTTTCTTTGATTTATCCCACCTGATATGTAATCACCCCCGCAATTATGTAACAAGTCCCCGACAATATTATTATTTAAAATGTGTTTTTCTAAATGCACTTAATTTCCAATTTACTTGTACCATACTGAACAGATAAACAATACCACTGACCTACTAGCTGAAATCAGGCGACTGCATTACAATAGTTGTGATTCTTATTCGCCAGAAAAAGTCAAAGTAACAAAAACGAAAACAGACTTATTAAGTCCAGGCGCGGATTCAGATTTTTTATTATAAATCTTTCTTATTTTTAAGTTTTTTTCAACTGATTTGGAAAATATATTTATTTTAACGACTTGTATGCACAATTAAAAAAAGTATCAATGTAGGATTCACCCTATAGATTGATTTAATTGTTGTAGCATATCTGCTACATTGAACATTCAGAATATTTAATGCCGTTGCTTATCAGCATTCGGTCAATACTTAAGAATTACAAAAATATGTAACATTGTTTTTTACAGAGTAAAGACGATACAAAAAAAATATAACGAAAGAAGTAAGACCATATGCAGGACCGTCTATCCGATATTATATTATTTATATTTAGTAGCATTTTATATTGTTCTTTTTTTGAAAAATATTTAAGTGGACATTAATAAAAAGCATTTTTATTAATTTTTATTACCACTTAAGAGCTCTAACAAAACAAGTCATTCTAGTAAATTGTCTTTAAAACATTAAGAAAACTGTGCACTTAAGGTTTTTCTTTTCTCAGCCAATTTTAACCAAAAAAAAAAATAAAATGTAAGTCTTCAATTTATCACAAAACCGGTGCAGGACATTCGTATCTTTTTTTAACTGGTTTCGCGTATCAACTATAAATAAAGAAAGTATTCAATGCACCATAAAATATGAAAATAAATGTTCTGGTTTTACCAGAATCAATCACACTTTGATAGGTCAATTTGTCCAAAACTATAACTGTTTGGATTCGAAAGTAAATTATATTTAATTATGGTACATCTGTACAGCCGCTTTGCATTACATTTAAAGAAGCAATCAGGTTACGGTAGACTTTACAGACATAATAAATTTGGTAAAATTTACTGTTTTTTTTTTAATGATAAATTATGATTTTAACTTCGGTGTGGATATACGAAATACTACGATATTTACTACATCTAACCTCAAAATTTATTAATACGAATTCATTCCTAATAGCCACCGGCGTTGCCAAGATTACTTCCAATTACTTGAAAATATAAATTGATTTTATTCATTGACCTATTAGACCGTCAGATAGTGACAGGTTTAGATGCACCATTTTCGCATGAAAGGCTCAAAGAGGGTTGAAAAGTACATCGATTTTAAGTAGAATGAAAGGAAATTTGCGAGGGGCTCCTGGGGAAAACATGGAAAATTCGATTATCTCTAACAAAAATTAAAGGTTATTTTTTGTTGCCCATATTTTCACGCAAGCCGTAGTCACTAAATGATTAACTAATAGAATTAGGCTTCGGAAAACCAAAGGCTTTAATGTTGCAAGTAGCTAAAGGGTTGAAATAACGGCGTAATCTTATAAGGAAAATCGAGATTTTAACCGATTTTTCCACATAACCCCATCGTCACTAGTCCAAAAAACATATTGGGGCACCTAAATCGGTCGAAAATAAAATGTTAGAATTAATTTTTTGCTCTTACTCTAAAATAAAGTTAGTGACATTTAAAGTTGTCACAATTCTATTGATTTTTAGAAGGGTTCCGCACCCCCTTTACCGCCTCCTTCTTATTTTGACAATGGAATTCAGTTAAAAGCAGGACCCTACTCAAATCCTACATCTGTTTTGAAATTGTTTTGCCTCTTAGTATTTGTTTGTGAAAGCCTGAATTACAGAGTTATATGCCATTGAAGGAATATTTGTTCAATTTTTTTTTTCTTTTACAATTTCATTTAAAATTATTCCCATGTATTATCGACCATCTATCAAAGTGTAAAATATTTAAAAAAAAATATTCAGTATTTTTCAGTATGATTTTCCTTCAAGGGCCGATAACTCAGTAATTAAGGCTTTCACAAACAAATACTAAGAGGCACAAAAATTTCAAATCAGACGTAGAATTTTAGTAGCGCCCTGCTTTTAACTGTATTCCATTGTCTAAATAAGAAGGTTGGTAAAAGGGGTGCGGAACCCTAAAAACCTATCGAATTCAAACAATTTGAAACGTCACTAACTTCATTTTATTGGTCACTGTATACTAACATCCCAGGTACATTTTCATAAAAATATTTTAAACAGTTTTAGAGTAAGAAAAAATAGCTTCTAAAATTTCTATTGTTATAAACCCATTTAGTTTCTAAGCAATGGTTTTCTTTACAAGTTCGAGTCTAGTTATTGTTGATCTAAGATGAAAAAGTAATGTCTAACATTGTCTAATTACCGGTAGTTACACTTGCTGGTATTAGTTCACAGTTTTAAAATTACGAAAACCGGAATACCTTTTCACAAAATTAACGACTTTTTCCAATATTAATAACTATCCCACTAGAAACAGAACTTACATTAGTAATACCCACTATAGTACCATATTATTCAAAAGATCATTCTCGTACGTTGCTAGTAAAAAATATGATATAACGGCGGAATATAGATCATCCTACACTATTCTTAATTTTAAGAAACGTCTCAATGAAAACCTTTTAGCTAATCAAACTGCATTATAAAACGAAAACAAACTGTCATGAAATAGGTTTATTCTATTGGAAAATAATTCTCTTTTAAATATAATTTAAGCTGTTTTCATCAATACAGATATTCATTTTATGTATAGAATAGAATAATTCATTTGCGCTGCAGGTTAAGTTGAAAAACAGCCTTGTGCTGAACTTTTCCTTCTTTTTCTGTTATTGTAAATGTGTAACTATGATGAATAAAGACTATTTATTATTATTATTAAATGACATAAGAGTTTAACAAGACGAAGTACTTTTAGTAGAAACAATTTAAAAGGTGGAAATGCTATTCATTTTTGTTACACATTTTGTATGCCTACAAAAGGTAGTAAACGTTACATAAGTAATCATCTGAGCTTAGATATTATACTAGAAAATAACTACAAGACTCTACTCATACTTTAACACCCTGCAACTTTTTTACTATCCATTTTTTATGAGAAAGTAATTGTGTATTTTAGTAAAACCTTAGGAAAAGCCGAGAATTATTGCGTCACTAGAAAGAACTTTTGGCTATTGTTAAATCCCTTGAATACTTCCATACTTACCTTTTTTAATAGAAATTCTATCATTATAAGGGACCATAGCGCCTTGCTGTGACTGATAAATTTTAAAAAACCTGAATGACAAGTTGCTAGATAGATAGAAAGACTGCAGCAATATAATTTCGGGATAGTGCATCAAAGAAGCTGTCTCCATAGCAACACATACATTCTTTCCAGTCGACCCTGTTTAGAACAAAGGTAAAGGGACCAAATATTTTTACATGTGCAGGCATAAAGAATAAAAGAACCAAATATTTTTAAGGGACAAACAGTCTAAATATTTTTACATCAATTGTTTGTGAAGTTCCAAACTAGAATCAAAAGGTGACATGGAATAGTTCTTAAAAACCAGAGTCAACAATGTGAAGAATTTCTTCGTGGTTTAATCTAAGTAACGTTTCATTTATGCTACCAATTTGACCGAGGGGGCTCAGTCCAGATAAGGTGGGAACCACTAATTTAGCGTTCCTCAAATTTTGTGTGTTTTTCTATTATATTTTTTTCATTATAATATATGTACAATTTTATTATAATTTTTCTTGGTGTTAATAAAGCGAATAGAGTTTATATAATTGATAGGCTTTTGAGTTTTATAGAAAAGGTAATAGAAACGTAACAATTACCATTATAAAACAAAAAATGTTAATTGGATAAAACGTTTGTTTCATTATTACCTCACTTAACCCTAATTATTTAAAAAGTTTATTTTATATATTATTAAATAAATGGATATTTGAAATTATCATAACCACCTGTCACAAAAATATGAGCAACAGTTTCCCTCAAATAAACTAGTCCTTTAGATAATATCGCAACAGGCATTGAATTATATCCAACTCTACTTGCTTACTAAGGAAAACGTCATTCGCGGACTGGTTTCGTCTTTATTAGGACTCGTCAGCAAGAAAGAGACATTCTCGATTCCAATATCTAATAGTATCTGCAGATACATTCACTAACATACATGGAAGGACCAGTCCACTTTTTAACTGGGTACTGCTTTGATTTTGCTTACTAAGTGCAATGGCGATACTTTATGAGTTTTTATTATCACTCAACCTCCATCTATGTATGTGAGTGAATTTAATGCATCTGCAGATTCCATTAGAGACTGGAATCGAGAATGTCTATTTCTTACTTATGAGTCCTAATAAGAGTAAAGCCGATCCAATAATGACGTTTTTCTGTTGTTTTTCTTTAGATAAAATCCAATGCCTATTGTGATATTAGCCATAGAAGTAGGTATTTTCCGGAGAGAAACGGTCGCTTGTACATTTTGTGATACATGGCTTTATTTTTCGTCTTGGTTACATTTGAGTTTGGGATTATTTTCCTTGTTCATATATTATTATATTTTTATAAATAAAATAGCCCCCAAAACCTTTTTTTTATGTATTACTGTAAAGTTTTTAAAAGTATCACACATTTAACGTTTTCATAGATTCCTCTACAAATACAATATTTTTTATTAAATAATATTTAATATACCAATTTTAAACTCAATTGGACATAAACTAGTCAACACCATAAGAAAATAAAAATATAAACTAAATATGGACTCAATAAAGTTTTTATACCACAGATAAAAACAAAAAAATTCCTTTTTTAATTGAATCCAACAAAATATAAAGACACTCTTGTCTACTTTACAACTTTTTATGTGCCTTTATATCAAGTTTTTTCAATGTCAACTACATTTTACTACTTGTCCGAATTTGTCAAGGACTTGTTCGTCAAAAATGTCCAAAAATTACTTTTCCTTAAAAGACTCATCACAGCTACAATAACTTTCTTACTTTCTAATAGTACGAACATTTTTTTTATTAATCTGTATGTCTGTAAAGTCAACCGTACTTGCAATCATTTCCTGTTGTTTTTAGTATAAATTTAGAAGGGGAAATATTATTTAAAATCACACTATTACTTGATTAATTAAATCTATTAAGTTTTGAACTGTACCTTAAACTCTTCCTAGTTAACATTATCGATAAGATGAATCAGTACTAACAATAAAAATATGTGTAAATCAAATGAAAGCTGACAAAAAATAAAGTTGCTTATATTGAGAATCAGTCGTTATACAAGTAATTCTATTTGTATTAAATGCCGCAATTTTGTAACAAAACATTCAAAGGAATGTAATTTGTAGCAGAGTAATGAATATGAAATATTTTAACGAAATTAAATAACACTAATTAATTTTAATCTTTCAAATACTTTTGCTTGACTAAATCATTTACATTACACTGCTAGTAAACCGAACGAAAAATTTCCAGATTAAAAAAAAAACTGAATTCATTCGATGCCGTGGGCGAAAATCATGACCAAACCTGGCTCCACCATCATGTCTTCACCCATATGTACGTTATCACAAGAGAGTACCATCACTGCTTGTTTGCCCGGTACCCTTTTACATATGTAGTTCTCATACTGTCTTCGATTGTTCTGTCTCGTCTCCAGCGAGCAGAGTCCGGGGGGCCACCTCCTTTCGTGGCAATTTTCCATAAGGTCGTCGAGGATATGAGGCGGACAACCCATTTCTGTTAAAGTCCTTTTGATCATTCTCTGAAATTTTTAGTCAAATCGTTCATTATTATAATGAATAGAAAACAACTGAAATGTGTAAAATACCATTTAAAACAAGTAATTCTGATTAAAAAATACAATAGAGATAAATTAACTATTAAAAAAATCTTTTTAATCGCAGAACCCGAACATTTGTTATGATACAAAAGCTTTTTGCCTGTCGATGTTTTTTTTAAGTATAGTTTTGACTGTGACGTAATAATAAAAACAAGAGTTACATTAAATAGCCTTTATTTCCTTGAATTACTTGCTTGGGACCGCATGCCACTTGATTTCAGGTATTTACATGTTATCGGCATTTCATTCATTCATAACATTATAAAAGAATTTCGTAAAGCTAAGAGTTACTCCGTAAAAACAAATGAACGAATAATTGTAGAAGGGGGCCTGAACTCAGAGGGTCATCACACCTACAGATTATTTAAGTTACCTAGTTATATAATTTTGATACTTTTCATTACTTATAATTAATTATATGATCATTTCAAAGGAGAATTTCCCTCTGCAAGCAAATTTTGTGAAACAGGTTGTGATGTAGAAGCCCTTTTAGTCTCAATAACAGAAGTCATTCTAGTAGTTACAACATATTACAGACGAAAAAAAATATTGTGCTTATTTTGGGAGTACAATCATTACACTCTAAATGCATAAATAACAATTATGTACAGATATTTCATGTTTTTTTGTGTATAAAAAATCGTAAGGCAGCATATCAATATTCTTACCTGTAAAATTTCATCTGGTGTAGAGATCATTCCACCCCATCGCGTTACCCTCGCCCTTTGCAAGGAATTACTCCAACGCAGTACTTCATCTCTCTCCATCGCGTCCGCTATCGCTCTCATTGAGGGATTTGATATCCTCATAGCTCTCATAAAATCCTATACATCCCAAAAAAACTATTACTTTCTTGTTTAAAATTACGCATTTATTTTATATAATAACAAAAGGTTTATGGTGTTTATTTAACATACTAATTACTATCCCTTAATTATATAAAAATTTATTTAAAATAGCTTAAATGAGCAATCTATAAACGTCAGTATTAATGAACTGCAAATTATTTATATTTGTTTGTGACAGTTGACACAACTAACCAAAAATATATTCATTAAGTTTATGTTATGTCTATTTGCTAAGGAGCAGCAAATAACAATGAGTGAAGCTATTACTGCTCTCTTCTAAAAAGCCCACTTACAATAAATTATGTTAAAACTTAGATATCTTTAGAATATCTTCTTACTGTATCAGCTGCAATAAGAAAAGAAAAAAAAAAGAATCTTTGCATATTTATACCTTAAGTAGTTGCATCTCTCTTCTTTGTTCAGCTAACAGAAATCTTTGTTCATTGATTTCCTGTTGAAACTCGTTGAGTTTCTGTTGTTGTGTGTGAATTAGAGCTCTCAATTCCTTGACGCAATTGTGATCCTTCAATTCATCCTTGGGTATGATTAGACCGCAGCCTTGTTCGCAGGGCAAAGGTCGCTTAGGGTTGTGTTCACATTCTTCTAAATGTGCGGGTAGAGCATCCAGTTTTAGCACACGGGTGCACCCATATTGGGCATTATCACAAGTTAGACATAGTCTGAAAAAGGAGGTTCATTCAACAATAAGCAATCGAAAAGCATTTTATAATAATGAAAAAAAAAATATATATATATATATATATATATATATATATATATATATATATTGAAATGATATCGCACCTGAATACCATTTTCAATTTTATTTTAATTAAAGTATAATTTTTTTTTATTTTTTTTTCTATTTTTATTTTTTTTTTTATCTCAGGGGTGCTTCCAAATTATAATATTAATACTGTTTTATTTTGTTTAATCTTATATGAATTCTATTTCAATTTTGTTTTAATTTTATTTAAATTTTATTTTAATATTATTTTAATTATATTTTAATTATATTTTAATTATATTTTAATTATATTTTAATTATATTTTAATTATATTTTATTTATATTTTAATCTTTTGTAGAATCTATTTATTGGAATTATGCAAAAGTTCTCGTAGATGAAGAAATTTTATAAGTACCTGTCTTTTGTTATATTGTGAAAAATAAACGCTTAAATAAACAAAACTCTTATAAAAATCAACTTATAGTTTAATTTCCACACAACATTATAGAAAACATTGAACAAATCAGATATTCCATATCTTGAAGAAAATAACTTATAAACGACCCTACTACACCTACTAAAAAATTGGAATTGTCAAAATTTACAAAATCCAATAACTATAATCTATCACTTAGACATTTATGAAAATTAACTAAATTTACATCTAATTTCAGAATTGTCCAATTTCCTAACGAACAAATTGTTAGATACCTTTTATTCCATTTTTTTTTAATATTTATCAGTCAAAACGCACAAAATAAAATGTTTATATATTATGGCGTACTCACAGTCTTGGTTCTACTATTCTTTACTTTTCCTTGGACTCCTGGTCTACATCCATCTCCACCTCTTTTTTTTTATGTACTCTCCTTTTTTTCTGTATCTATTTATAGTTCCTTTTATATTTTACAACGTAACTTCTAAGTTTTGCTTATTTAATTGTTTGTATATTCTTTTAATTTACAATTCAATTTATTTTCCAAAATTACTACTGACATTTTTTAAAAATCAAAATTGACATTCAACAACCCACCTCGAAACCATCCTTTCTACCTTCTCAAAGTCTCCTTCACTTATTACTTTTCATATAAATTTTAATATACAGGGTTGTAACATTATTTTTTATTTATTACTACTATTATTATTATATTATAGTTATTATTATTAGTAGTATTATTTTTAGTTTTATTGTTATATTATAATATAGGATGTTATCATTACAACTTCCCAAATTCTTTAATTTATTACCTCTAAATTCACTAATCCAATAATTCTAAATATTAATTAATTTTTAGTTGTTTCGTAAGCTCATAGTCCTTTTCTTATCCTAGTCATATATTCCTTTTTCATTGTCCTTTTGTTTTAACATCTCTGCTTCTCTTTAAATTTATTTCTCGTCTTTTCCTTTTCAGACAAAATTCTATTTTTAATTTTTCTTCTTAATCTTCCTACTTTTTCCCATATTATTTTAGAATTATTTTTTCTTTATTTTTATTTCTCCTTTTGTTTTTAATAAATCTTGTTCCCATCTTATTTCCTTTAATAATCCTTTGTTCAATTTCTTTTACATTCTGTTCCATTTTAGTATCGATTTTTGTAATAGTATTTATCCATTTATTTTCTAAACTAATCATCCTTTCTACATCATCCTGTCTATTTAATTCTATTTCCTTTATTTCTTCTCTTATTTCTCCTTTAAATTCTGTTTCTTTTCTTTCAAATACTTCAAATCTTTTCTCTTGCAAATTTTCAACCTCTGTTATTTTTACGTCCTTTTTAATATCTTCTATATCTATTTCTTTTATTTTCTTCTTTGTTTCTTCTTTATCTTCTAAATCTATCTTGAATTCTTCTAATTTCATAACCATTTCTTTTTTTACTGGTTTTAAATCTTTCATATCTTCTTTTATGTCATCTATTTTTTGAATATTTTTCTCCATTTTATTCATCTTTTCTGCCATTTTATTCATCTTTTCTCCCATTTTATTTGTTTTCTCCCATTTTATTCATGTTTCCCATCATCGCTCTGAACATTTCTGATACTCATATCTTCAATCTTACTACTTTCTTTTCCTATTGTAATTCTTTTTCTTCTTTCTTCTTCTTCTTCTTCTTCTTTTTGTTTCTCTTCATTTTTTTCTTTATTGCTTTCTTCCATCTTTTCCATAATAATAAAGTTTATTTTTTATGTTATAGTCAACACTATTATCACTCCTTGATTTTATTCCCACACTTGTCAGTTTGACAGCTTTATAGCCCCACGTTGGGCGCCATTTGTTATGATATCGCACCTGAATACCATTTTCAATTTTATTTTAATTAAAGTATAATTTTTTTTTATTTTTTTTTTTCTATTTTTATTTTTTTTTTTTATCTCAGGGGTGCTTCCAAATTATAATATTAATACTGTTTTATTTTGTTTAATCTTATATGAATTCTATTTCAATTTTGTTTCAATTTTATTTAAATTTTATTTTAATATTATTTTAATTATATTTTAATTATATTTTAATTATATTTTAATTATATTTTAATTATATTTTAATTATATTTTAATTATATTTTAATTATATTTTAATTATATTTTAATTATATTTTAATCTTTTGTAGAATCTATTTATTGGAATTATGCAAAAGTTCTCGTAGATGAAGAAATTTTATAAGTACCTGTCTTTTGTTATATTGTGAAAAATAAACGCTTAAATAAACAAAACTCTTATAAAAATCAACTTATAGTTTAATTTCCACACAACATTATAGAAAACATTGAACAAATCAGATATTCCATATCTTGAAGAAAATAACATATAAACGACCCTACTACACCTACTAAAAAATTGGAATTGTCAAAATTTACAAAATCCAATAACTATAATCTATCACTTAGACATTTATGAAAATTAACTAAATTTACATCTAATTTCAGAATTGTCCAATTTCCTAACGAACAAATTGTTAGATACCTTTTATTCCATTTTTTTTTAAATATTTATCAGTCAAAACGCACAAAATAAAATGTTTATATATTATGGCGTACTCACAGTCTTGGTTCTACTATTCTTTACTTTTCCTTGGACTCCTGGTCTACATCCATCTCCACCTCTTTTTTTTTATGTACTCTCCTTTTTTTCTGTATCTATTTATAGTTCCTTTTATATTTTACAACGTAACTTCTAAGTTCTGCTTATTTAATTGTTTGTATATTCTTTTAATTTACAATTCAATTTATTTTCCAAAATTACTACTGACATTTTTTAAAAATCAAAATTGACATTCAACAACCCACCTCGAAACCATCCTTTCTACCTTCTCAAAGTCTCCTTCACTTATTACTTTTCATATAAATTTTAATATACAGGGTTGTAACATTATTTTTTATTTATTACTACTATTATTATTATATTATAGTTATTATTATTAGTAGTATTATTTTTAGTTTTATTGTTATATTATAATATAGGGTGTTATCATTACAATATATATACTTAATATTTCTTGTCATTTGACAGTGTTAGTGCCCATTTGTTCAATAAAAAAATTATTGTTATAAGTTTGTTTTAGACAATATCAAGGGATGACTAATGACTAAAAAAAAAAGAAAATAAACCCAAAATTTATTGGCTAACAGATTGACTTCATTTACAGAATGTAACAAAAATTCCATCGAATTCCAAATCATAAAAGCTTTAAAAAAAGCTTGCTTATTAAAAAAAAAAATTAGAAAATGTGTAACTAAGTTAAGTTTAAAACAAAAATATTATTGAAGTATCCATACTATAGGACAAGATTTGAGAAGATTTTGTTTCTGATTTTTTTTATTATTATAGGCACATGACCATAATTATTTTAATTTCCTAAAGACATCTGTTTTCCCTCTTTCCAAAATAGTTCTGGATTATTATTCGTCTTTCAGTGCCTTCTCCTTTTGGAACTGAGCACCACTTTTCTTATTAATGATTATCTGCCAGTCCTACAGTCCTTTACAACATGAAACAAGTTCCCTACCTTCAAATTTATCAATTCTAATATTTTTTAAATTACAATAAATAGTATGATGGTGGCATATATGAAACCAGTTATTACTGCAGAGTTACTTGAAGAATTAAATACTACCTAGAAAAAAAATATAAGGGGCAAAAAGGGTTTAGCGAGAGCTTTACACAGTTTACACTATTTATAGGAACCTTACTTATGTCTTCCTTTTGTAATGGGATTCCCCATTAATTAATAAGTAAAAAAACTGTTTAAAAAACAATGACTTTCTATTTCTAAAAGAAAGTACCTAAAGAAAATTGAATTGTAAACAGTACCTTGAAAGTAAATTTCTTATAATTCTTGGCACTTGGCGCAGCTGTGGGGACGTTAAAATTTGTCTGTCAACTGGACAAGTGGGTTGTCTTGAGATCCATTCTGTTATACAAGTTTTGCAGAAAGTATGTTCACAAACAGGGGCCTAAAAATAGTAATATATAAATTGACTGAATCATTATTTGTTTTAACTGTGGTGTCAAAAAAACAGTGCTCAAAGATAAATTCATATTGTAATATATGCAAAAAAATTCATTGCTAAATAAGGTGTCAAACCTGAATAGGGTCTTCTAAAACTTCCGAACATATAGGACATACTAATTCTTCGTCTACTTCTCCTTGAAATCTATTGAGTTCAAATCCCATGTTAACAAAGCAAGAACATAGCAATTTTTTTAAGTGGTTTCATGAGTTTTTTTTGCAATTTACTTTTTAGGGCTGCAGTTTAGAGCTTTCACCTGTCCTCTGTCCTCCTCCCACTTCTTTTTGATTGCGGTTTTGCTGTCAAAATAAAGGTCAAATTGTCAATTTTTATTCGATTTATTTATCTCAAATCGAAATTTTTTTTCTATTTTTTTTTTATTTGTTTAAAACCGTCAGTCAAAGAAACCATCTAGAGTTGTTCTTCATCAAAATAAAAAAAAATCATATAATTTCATTGTTTTAAATTTTCCTTATAACTACATACATAACAAAAAGATTAATTTAATTGTTGAATCGATTATTAAAGGTATATGAATCGAAAATATGAATGAAATGTCAACTTTACGTGACTATTATGATTATGTCAATTGTCAACTGCCATTTGCTTTTTGTAGATCGTCAACTGGTCGACTTTAACTTTTAATCTTTTGTAAAATAATTATTTTTGACTAATCCTAATGTTAATATTGTGAATATTTCTCCATAATAATCTAAACGAAAAATGTGCAAAACTCTGTTGATTCTTTGCAGATATCAACAACACAACAATGTTTTAAAACTGTGTGTGGAAGTTAGATAGGAGGTACCTACCCATGTCAAATTTCTAAATATTTATAAGTGGTAAGTTATTTAATTGTTATTTTTGTTAAAGATAAATGAAATTATTTAATTGATATTTTGCGAAATGAGCTTAAGTTATAATATCTATTGACTAAAATACAGCCTTTGGAATTCACCCCAGTTTAGCTGAAAATTTCCCAGGGAAAGATTATCCTATTTTTTTTTTTTGTAATTATAGTGCATAATATACATATATCTAACGAAATATCAATTGAAGATTCATAGTAAGGAATTTTAAATGTTCCGTAAATTTAAAAAGTTGAGAATTTTTTTTTAACTAAGGGTACCTATGTAGAAGTTCTGTACTTTATTATTGTTGGATTATATCAGTTTTGTACAAATTTAATAGTCTACAAAAAATTGGACTAAGAAAATGAATACCATAATTGCAAAAAACAATGTGTTATGTTTGTAAGATTGTCTTTTTGGAAGTACTATCAGTAATTAAGGGTTTATTACAGGACTACCTTCACCTGTGAAAAAGAAATTGTTGTTTTATTTAATTACGGATCAGACCCCAATAAAATATACCTAGTACAATTATAGGGAAGTACATATTATTATAACAGTAAAAAATAATTAAATTCTGAATAATAGTAAATATTGTGTTAAAGAATAATGAATTATTTGTTTTGTCTATTAGCAGATCTTGTAACTTTATTCTTTAAAATGCTTAGAAGAATATATTAGATTTCTAGTTTTTACATTGTAAGTACAGAAAATCCAATTGAAAATAGCAAGTAGGGACATAAGAATAATTTTTTAGTATTTTAAATAAAACTAAGATATTTTTTATGTATCTACATAGTATATATATTTAATATTATAATTATCTGCTGACCTTGTAGGATAATAATTGTGAATATTAGATATTTTACTTACAAACTCATTCAAATATTGTGGCACCTACAATATTATATTTTATCTTATATAGGATTAAAGTTAAGTTCTCTCCTAACATCATACATAACATTATACATACCTTAGTGATAGATGTAGATAATTTCTAAGAATAATCAATAAGTACATTCTGAAGGATTTTTAAGAGTTCCTAAACAAGGTCCTTAAATTATTAGAAAAATAAGCAGTAATCCGGATTTATTAACTCGATGATTATTATTTATTTTTCTAAAATATGAGGAACAATAAGATTAGATCTTAACGATTTTAATTTATTTCTCTCTGATTTTTCATTTAGGGGATTAATAATATGATAAATTTCATTATTTAATGTTTTGCTTTTGTATTTGACAATTTTATGAACCTATTGTCACAATTATTCAAAATCACTTCCATTTTTATATGTAAATTCTTTTTTAATTATTTTTTGGACAAAAGCACTGTGCAATCTATATAAATCTGACAAAAACATTGCACAAATATAACAAAAATACTAACTTGGTGCATTCAGTTTATCTATCAACATGTTTTTCTGTAAAGTTTATCAGGCATATTTTTAGTTCAGAATTCTACTATTAGTCTATAATATACAATTAATTATAGGACAATCTGTATTTCTTTGTTTTTCTATGTTTTAGCCAAACTAGTTTGCAGTTATTGTTCAGAAAATATACATATATTTTTTTTTAGTATTATTACTAAAAATATATCTAAAACAATAATATTTTTAGTGCACATCATTAGATTTGTTAAATGGTCTTTTAATTACTTTTACACTTGTTTTTAAATCATAAAATCTTATGACTTTCTTCATGCTACATCTACCAAGATAAAAGTCGACAAATTGTTTTATATTACATTACCAAATTAAATAATTTTAAATTATACCAAGCGAAAAATCTTTTTACCCATAAATTAAGAATGTATATCAAAAAGATTTTTCTTTAATCATATTAATTATAACTATTTTCTAAATTAAGAATGTATATCAAAAAGATTTTTTTTTAATCATATTAATTATAACTATTTTCTAGTTAGGTATCTGATTCTCTGTAAATTATTAAGTACCTAGCTTTATTAATTCCATTTATCAATAAATGCTTTTTAATTTTGATTATTATCTACATTTTTATTAATCTATATTTTAGACATTCTACCATAAAATATTGTTATATTAGACATGTACTGTTATGGTTATTTTGCATTTCATTTCCTAAAGTAACATTCCAGAGTGTACTCAATCCAATTAAAATAAAAAGAACTATTTTCTGATATTCAAGGTCATAGAATGGTAAAACTTTCAATTTATTAAATAATCAATAGATTAAGTGTTTGATGTCAATAAATAAATTCAATGTATGTTAATTAAAGTTACATATTATTGAATATCAAAACTAAAACCTAGTTGCATAATAATGTTAAGAGAATGATTAAAACACTTTCAGATGATTTTATAAACACTTGTGTTTATAAATAATATGGTACTAGGAAGACTATTTGCTTAAAGGAGCTCATTTTAGTGGCAAAGTAGGAGATCTAAAAGTTAAAAATAAATTAGTTTAATTTAATATGTTTGATGATAATTTGTTTCATTGTATTTACTGTTATTTCTATTCTATTTAAAGAAAAAAAAAATAGTTCCTTATAGGTATATTATTAAACACTATTCCAAAAAAATGTTTCTTCTTAAGTAGGCCATGATCAACAAAGATAAAGTTACGAGTTCATGTCCATGATAACTACGCGCGGCTCTGAATTAAATCCAAACTGGCTCATAAAAAGAAGAAAAAGAATTGTACACTTTAGAAACATTTTTTTTTGTACATCAATTTTTTTAAAGCAAGAAATAAGATTATAGGATATGTTTCAACTTACATTTTATTTTCAAGATTGTATTCATCTAAAGACATACCATAAACCTGAGGTATGTCACTTTACGTACATTAAAAATTTAACTCCTGCAGACAGAGATATGGGCTCAGTATGCATCAATGCATTTCTCATATATACTGAAGCTGTATAGAGGTATTTGAAGATTTGAGGACGAGCCTGAAACGGCGCTTGTCCCGAATTAGCACATCAAATTGACGTCTAAGGATCTCGACAGTCAATGTCATCATGGTCTAGCGGTAAGGGCATTTGTGTACAGAACAAAGATGTCTGGGTTCAAATCACAGCGGCAACAGACTTGTTTTCAAGTCTCCAACTATGTGTTTGCACCTTTGGGGATCAGAGATGGTTTTCATAATTCGTAGACGAATTTTTGAGATTTGTTACCGAATTTTCAAATTATTCTACAAATAAAAATAAACCTTTGTTTGGTTTCAAAATCAATATATACATTGATATTGAAAGTTTATATCAAAGAAGAGCAGGTTGGCTTATAAAAATAGAATTTGGTTAACGTTACAACCTAGTAATAATGTTATTTTGGTCCTTATTTTCGAAATCAGCACAAAATAATTAAAACACACTACAATTCGTTGAAAATAAATAATATGATGATCTATGTCAATAAAATGCAACTAACAATATAAGAAAGAAATATTAGTTGCCTAGATCTCAGTAATGTTTTACCAAAACACAATTTTATAAAATAATCTAGATCAAAAATCAAAACAAGTTAGGAAATGCCTCGCCTGCAAATATTCACTCATTACATAAAATAAGACATTTCGTAACTGTTTGCATAAATAGCTATTAAGAAAACTCTAATTTTATTACTACACTTTTTTGAGGGTTATTAATGTGTTTTGGATAAATGGGTATGTGAAAAGGTAATGGCAATTACTCTGAAACCTATTTCCTTTGTACCTTTAATATGCCTTTGTTAGCGATAATTTAAAATCATTTTTATTTAACATAGTAAAATAAAATCGATATCGTTGTGAATTAACTAATGTAAAAAATAATAGGATTACTTTTAAAATTTTATGAATCGTAAAAGCATTTGAAAACAGGATTGCCTTTATATACAAAAGTTACCAAGCATGTTTTTTTAATTAGACTGATAATATACGTTATTAATATTAATAACAATACAAAAAAAAAGAATCTACTGTTTAAAAGTAGAAACTAAATTTCAAATGGAGACAACAAGGTCAAAGGAATACATATTGTCACCATGCTCTCCAGAGTATAACGATTATTTAATTTTACATAATTTAGAATATTTAGATACACCTTCATCTATTAATCATTTTTAATTGTCTCACTATGTAGAGTGATATATAACATTACAGACTTTTTTATTTCTAACACTGTGTGGAATCTTAGGTTTAATGTAAATAAGCAGCCCTCATATAATTATATTTAGGAAAAACTTGTGTGTTATGTTATAAATCATCCAGATGTTCGTTTAACTTCAAATATTAGAGAAATAATCTAATTTCCTTGAGAATGATACATTAACCATATCTCAAATGTGGTCAGTTTACTCAATCAAAGAATAAAACCTTAAAATCAGTACCACATAAATTTTATTAAATTTAAATACAAGAGTGACTAGTTTCGGCCTCACAGGACCATCTTCAGGCCTGAAATACGATAATCCTTAGTAGTAATAGGAGAAATATAATAATAGATAGAACACTTGTGATTAAACTTAAATTTGACTGCATGTTTAAAACAATAACCTGAATCCATATTGTAGGGTTACAGTATTGTAAAATTAAAGATGTATAGATAAATTTATTGATCTTCTTGTATCATTTACATGACATAAGACAAGTCACAAACATAGTATACTCATATGGTACAATAAGTTGTTAAATAATAAGCTAAAAATTATCTTAATAAAAACATTAATGGTTAAACAAACATTTAGTACAAAATAAAATTACGAGACTGATAAAGTTTAAAATTAGGTGTTATTGTTCCAGCCAATAAATTCGTCTAGAGAATAAAAATAATTTTCAGATAAAAACAACTTTAAACTGGTCCTGAATTTGTTAAATTGTCTTATTTATTTGATTGAATCTCGTAGCAAATTGAAAAACTGTCCTCCAGCATACATTGGAGACTTTTTTTAGTTAAAATCGATTGAATCTGTTTAGGTGGATATCACTTTTATTTCTCGTGTTGTAATTATGGACTTATGGACTATTTTTTTGAAACTTATATTCTTATTAAGAAAAGTGTAGGTGAACAGTTTGAAAAGATAGATGCATGTGCAGGTCATTATGTTATTCTTTTTAAATGTATCTACAAGTTAAAAATTAGGCAAATGAATCGCTTTTGAAGGATGAATATTTGTCCAATTTCTATTGCCTGACCCCACACAATTATATTGCAGCTAATGGCAGAGTATATAAATGCATAATACAAGTTAAGTAGGTGAGATTGATAAAAATTTGATTTCAAACTATTGAAATCAAAGTAGAGTTTATTAAGTTTTTTACAGAGAGTCAATTTGGTTGTTAAAATTTAGTTTGGAATCTAATCACAATAAATTTAATGTGTTCCACAGTCTCAGACTCATTCATGGGTATTTGTATTTTCTTAAGTAACTCATCTAAACGGTCAATTACAATTACATGTGGAGGTGAAAAATTATGTGGGTATTGCAAGACAAGATGCATGCGCCATGTATATTTTTACAGACTTCCACTGGAATTTCATGGACTTCCACATACTTCCACTGGAATTCCATCAATGTATACACTATAATTCAAAGGTGGTTTATCCCTCCGTTTTACGTTAAATTATTTCAATAACCACCCTACTAATCAAAAATTTTTTTTATAGGTAATATGAACAGAAATCTTCGGCTAGCTAGCAAGGGAAACAGTCAAGAGGTTAGCTCAAATTATGTGTCGAAACAGTACGATGGTAAAATAGCTGGTTTATATGATTTGGAGGAAACTTTGGGACGGGGACATTTTGCGGTTGTCAAACTTGCTAGACATGTTTTCACTGGAGAAAAGGTGGCCGTTAAGGTCATTGATAAGAGCAAATTGGACGAAGTCTCCAAAGCACACCTTTTTCAGGAGGTAAGTAATAATAACATTAAATCGTCTTTATTAATAAATTGTACAAAGAGGCGCAGTTTAGCTACAAGCTATTCTTACACTTAACCTAAAAATATAAACAGAATCATAATGCTTGCAATAAAATAATAAAGAAAATTAGATTTTAACTGATTTTATCATTAACTAAATTTCAAAATAATAATAATAATAATAATAATAATAAAGTTCGAAATATAAAACTAGATATGAAATAAAAAAAAAATAGAAACAAAATATAATAAATGTATTAATTTAAAAATAGTTGAAAAGTAAAATTTAAAGAATTAAAAATTGCTGTGAGAGTAGATTATTCTTTAATTTTTTTTTTAATATGTTGTGGATGATGTATTTGCTTCATTAAATAACGTTAAAAGTTTGATTTTTTAAATAATTGTATTGAAATGTGCTATTTCGAATATTTTGCTTAAATAGTTGTTTATTAAATGTATTTTTTTTATAATCATTCTCTATTTATCTACAATTATTGATATTGAATGTGTGAAATATTTCACATTAAAATCAATAATGTTATCTGATAATAATTGATCATGAGGTTTTTAAATTAAGAGTAACAATAGTAAGTGTATAAACAAATAAATTAATTTTAGTTTCAATACAATTATTATTGACTTAGATATTATATATTATTGACCATTTGAAATTGGATAGTATATATAATGAAAATGATAATTATATTACGTTACATGTTATTGATAAAAACGAATTTCTAACATGAGAAAATAATATTTTTTTTTTGTTTCTTTATGCTTGAATAACAATATCGCTTCTCTACAGGGTGTTCAGTGATTGTGTGCACATGGATCTTAACATTATTGTTTCCCTCATAGAATGATACAAACAAATCAATTATTTACAGGCTACTTTTTGAGTAGGCCATTTAGATTGACTTTACACATAATCCAGTGTTTTTCTTCATTAAAATTATACCTATTTTCCTCTCGGTCGCCCTGGATTTTGTTCCCTCTCCATGCATGTTTATAAATGTACCATAATCAATTTTTACAGGCTAATCATTTGTTTTAGGTTCGCTGTATGAAATTAGTTCAGCATCCAAACGTAGTTCGTCTTTATGAAGTCATAGACACAGCAACTAAACTTTACTTGGTGCTCGAACTAGGAGACGGCGGCGACCTCTATGAATACATAATGCGACACGACAGCGGACTGCCTGAAAAAGATGCCAAAGAATATTTTAGTCAAATTGTTAGGGCGATATCGTACTGCCATCAATTGCATGTTGTACACAGGGACCTGAAACCCGAGAATGTTGTATTCTTCAAGAAGCAGGGCATTGTAAAATTGACAGATTTCGGTTTTAGCAATAAATTTTATCCTGGTCAAAAATTAGAAACTTCCTGTGGTAGTTTAGCTTATTCCGCACCTGAGATACTTTTAGGAGATTCATATGATGCACCAGCTGTTGGTATGTTAATTATTTTAGTTATATGGAGTAATCCATTAAAAACGTTTCTAAAGTAGACTATGATAAAATCACTTATGTTTAGTGGCATTTTATAATTACATTATCTATTAACGAATGTATGTTTTAGATGTTTGGTCATTAGGAGTAATTTTATATATGTTAGTTTGTGGTCAACCCCCATTCCAAGAAGCCAATGATTCTGAAACTCTCACCATGATAATGGATTGCAAATATGATATTCCTTCTCATGTTTCTCAGAATTGTCAAAAGTAAGTCACGAACATACCTTGATTTAAAATGCCCGTTATGATTCTTCAATTAACTTTATTTCAGATTAATATCAAGAATGTTGTTAAGGAATCCTGAAAAACGAGCCACCCTCGCCGAAATATCAAACCATCCTTGGCTTGGCAGTAGTAAAACCGTAAATGTTGACTCAGCACCTTTAGTTTCTAGGGAACAACTTTTGGAAGAGGACCATAACTTTATTGTCCAGAAAATTGTTAATGGGAATGTGGCTACCAAGGAAGAAATCCAAGAGTGAGTGATATTTAATATTTTTTTCTAATCAAAATCACCAAGTTTCGTCAAAAGAAAAAGATGGTCTAAATTCATAAATAAATAAAATGAAATAGCTTGTCAAAAAAAGTTATACCCCTTTGTAAATATGTATATATATACAAAAAAAAAAAGAAAAAAATAGTTTAACTTTAACACCCAGTATCTTTTTTCACAGCAACATTTTCTTGAAGCATAGTTGGTCTCATTCTCATATTTTGCCTTAAATAACTTATGCTTACTCTATATCCCAATATTTAACGGGTATGTGAATTTTTAAGAGTCTTTTAAGTTCAATCCATTTCATGTTTCTAGGGTTTTAAAATGTTTATGTAACTACAAAAAAGGAGTGAAAAAATAGATGTTTTTTTTTAAAACACTTAACGATACTTCTTGATAAAAAACCATTTTCAATTTTTCTGAAAAACAAATTTTGAAGACAACTCGTATGCTGAAATAGATATCAGAAAAACAAATGGGTCGTCCGGCACTATTTAAAGACATCCAAATCAATTATGTGACATAATTCTCATGGTAGTTTCAATTTCTCCTGTTTTTCAAGCTTGGTTATAAACAACAATATGTTGGAATCATATGGAAAACTTTTTTATTATTAATTTTAGGAAAAAAGTTATTCTTCATAAAAAGTTCTGCATTATCTAAAACCTAGAATACAGTCATCAAATATCAAATTTTTTTAGTGGTATACGAGGTTTGTCAAAAAATGAGCTTTACACAAGAGTAAAGTACCTTTATTCTTTATACGACTGATAAAATTTGATATCTGATGGTTGTATTTTAGGTGTTAGACCATGCTCGACTTTTTATAAAGAATAACTTTTTTCCCAATATTACTAATAAAAAAGATTTTCATATGCCGCCAATTTACGTAGACAGTTGGTGGCATAGGAAAGCTTTTTTATGACTAATTTTAGGAAAAAAAGTTATTCTTTATAAAAAATCGAGCATGGTCCAAAAACCTAAAATACAACCATCAAATATCAAATTTTATTAGTCCTATAAAGAATAAAGGTACTTTAACTCATAAGTCATATTTTTTGACAAACCTCGTATACCACTGAAAAAATTTGATATTTGATGACTGTATTCTAGCTTTTAGATAATGCAGAACTTTTTATGAAAAATAACTTTTTTCCCTAAAATTAATAATAAAAAAGTTTTCCATATGATTCCAACTTAGGGGGACATACTGTATATACTTTGTTTTAGATCTCTAGATAAAAACGAGTACAATCACATAACGGCCACATATTATCTTCTTGCTGAGAGAAAATTAAGGTACAAAAGGCAAGAACAGGCAGCGAAAAATAAAAGGCCAGAAGAATTACCAGTGTTCCAAAATACTCAGAATGTCAAAAAAGATGATTCGATGAGCATCAAGCCAAATTTGTTAAATGTTCCTCGAACTCCAGGTGATGTACCACAAGTAAGTTCATAATAAATATATATTATTATAAAAAAACCACCAATTTTTAATCGGTTTGTTGCGACTGTATTTAACAATGAGCAACTGCTTTCAGGGCGGTTTGTCCTACTATACATAACATTGATAGGTATCGTTATAGAATGGAGTGTAACCAAAGGGGACCTCTATATTATTAATAAAGTATTTTTGCATATAAAATGAAAAATTAGAACACTTTCAGTTGCTTGAGACAAAAGATATGACTAAAAAACGATAAAATTTGTGATTTTCTATTCTTTAACTTTATAATGCTACTCCTTGATTTCTAAGATAGGTAGGTAGGTAAATAGATAGTTTATTTATCCTGAAAGATCATTTACATGATATAAGAAATGTCACAATAGAAAAACAGTTTTTACCTCAATTCAATTGTTATTTTTTTTTGTACCCAAAACAAAAATATTGAAAACTTTAACGCATTTTTCTAATTCTTAACACGCCAAAATCTCTCGACTGTATTTTTTTTATAAAAAATTGCTGATTATGATAACATAGATATCGTTTGATTATACAAAGTGTTCCTTAATGATATGCAAATATTTAAGTGAGTAAATCTACATGAAAAATGAATTATAGTTTATTTATAAAGTATGGTCCAAAATGTTCGGTTACGAAAATACGGAGTGCTAAAGTTTTTTTTTTAAATTTTGTAATATTTTTGGAACCACTTAAGATAGTTTATTGATATTCAGTAGGCAATGCCAGTAATAAATGGTAACTAGAATTAATATTTTACTCAAAAACAGCACGTCGCAGGAAAACTTTTCTACAAAATTTAATCAAAACTACGAAACAATTTGCAAGAAACTGAGTTAAGGACCAAAGATCAGGGAAGGACTAGTAAAAAAATCAATCCGTAATTTATAAATATATTGTTACACAGGTTTTTGGTATCGCAATTTATTTATAACATTAACATGTAATGTCTATCATAAAATTGAAAACTGACGTCAGGATCATCCTTATATAACTTGCTTGACCCTTCTCGAACTGTCGTCTAGAATATTCTTGACGGGTAATGACATTTCTCTATATTTCTGGACTATTCTATCTTCTTTTACTTGTATTTTTAGTTATGAGGACGGCAGCACACTGTAGGGCGATGAGTAACATTCCACTTCTTTTTCTATCTGTATGTTTCCTATAATAGCCGCAGGCTACTGCAGGGTGCTGCGTAACAATATTTACATCTAAATTCACAAGCAAATTTAACATTAACAAATGTTTTACAATATTAATAATAATAATTAGGCTAATGGCCGTAGTAGTCGACGCCGATGACATCAAATTAAAAAAAAAAATAAATAAATAATTGTCGTTTATTGAACTGAATATTTAAACTAACTTTAAAATATATTTCCTATGTACTGGAGCTTAGTGTCCAAATAATATACGTAGTGTCCTGTAACTCTAAATTCTCTAATTCAAAATGAGATGATTACATAAAAAAGGCTTAGGTAATGGTAGGGCAAGGAAAATTACAAATTTTTCGTTCTTTCTTGTCAAAGATGAAAATACTTTGCTGAAGACTAGAGATAAGGAGGCGAATCGGCAAATTTGAAAAACGGTCCCAAAAAACGAACGCTAATTGAGCTTTTTTAATTCACCGCAAGCACGCTGGTGCTAGTACCGCTGTTTTACATAAATTTGTCAAAATAATAAAAATAAACTTGTTTATTGCCAAATAAAATACAAAATATACTGTTGTATTTATTTCTAAATAGGTCTCGCATGTTTTAATTGATAAATTATTTAATGTTATCTATATAAAATGCAATTTAGGTAGATATGACCCAATTCGAAAATATTTGTTAAATGGTGAAATTTGGTAAATACAAATTTAGTGTCTAAATTTTTTTGAATTATACTTAAATATAGTTTTAAGAGCAAAATAAAACACAGTTAAAAGATTTTTTATTGTTATAATACAAGCATAAAGGGAGATTTATGAATGTACATGATATTGCCACATCCTTTAATTTCGGATTTCCCCTTTTTATTTTGCTAACAGTACCATCAGTAAAAAGAGTCTCATAATATTTTCTAAAAAGAGTAGAACACATCAGCTCTAGAATGTGCTTTATCGACCCTAGCAACGATATATATGCCACTGTTCTAAGCGTTTAGTTCTAAGCGTTTAGGAACCTATAAAAAACATTTACAATGACAAAAAGGGGTCCAACAAAAAATAACATTCGCAACTTTTTATCTAACAGTAAAACTATAAAAAAACAAATTTTATTTTCTAGTAAGTTAAATTTAATGTATAATTTTGTTGTTTGTAAGTCAGGATCTATGACTAAAATTTTATTTTATAGAAACTTGTAATAAAATAGACTACACTCCTTGATACGTGTTGTGACTAGTTTACAATAAATATTATATTTAGACATAAATACATTATTTTACTTACATTAGAAGCTTTAAAAAGACATTGAATTGATTTCTCTTTGTGTTTTATTTAGTTTTACATGTGATTTGTATCCTGTTTTACAATGTGGAACGAAGTAAATCTTGCTTTAATGTTTTTTGTCACTCGTGTTACTTGTACTCTGGTACTTTTTTCACTTTATTTTGATTCTTTTCACCAATTTTTTAAAAATTCGTTTTATTTTACATTGACTTAAAAAGGAAATGAACGTCAATGACGTTCTACCTGCCAACTACAGTTTTTTTAATTATGCACCAGGATCACGAAAATATTGTTTATTGAAAAAAGGATTAACTGACAACTTTTTATATTTCAAAAGTACAATCTTTTTTTTTTAATCAATGTCATTTTTCTTTAACAAAAGTTCTAATACTGGGTGATATATATTTATATTGCTATCACAATAAATTTAGCAGACTTTATAAAAGAAGGACAGAAAATTAAAATTTGATAATTGCCGATTCGCCTCCTTATATCTAGTCTTCATACTGCAGACGCACCTGCAGTAGAGCGCTTGATGACGGTGCCAAAAAAGTGCTGGAAAATGTTGTCATATATTTGATTAGATAATTAACTTGACATAAGCCTTCATGGTATAGGCACGTATAGGTCGTTAAGCGTTCTGGAATAAAGAAAAACCTACTTAACTGTTATCTGTTTAATCAATCATGTTTCATTGACCAACACAATTTTTGCACCATCTGACAACGCCACACTTGTACAAGTATAACAGGTTAAAAATAAGGCTCCAATAGTTTATCTTTTGCCGCTCCGACATGTACGAATCTAGCTGATTTTGATTTGTACTATACTGATTTTTTTTTGTAAATATACAAGTTCGTTCTATTTTTTAAATCCTATGTTCAAATATTACGTCGTTTTTTTCAAACCAATAAAATTGTAATAAGTTACCAATAATGAAACGCCTTTAGATATTAATCTAAACTGTCAGTGTTACTGTCAACTTTTTTTTCAAACATTTTTTGGTATCTTCAGAATTCAAAATTTTTGTGAAATTCATGTATACACTCAATCGTACATAAAAAACCAAATGGCAAACTGTTATTGTTGCAAACAGAGATACACTTGGACATTACCGGATCCACGAAGACTGAGATATGACCAAGATAAGTACAGTGGTCGTTTCATGGAATTATTCCAACTCACCAATCCAATCTATCTGTTCTATTTACCGAGCCATTTCAAATGCGCAAGACATATCATTAATACCATTGAAGTCGATGGATACAGACCTTGGCATGTAACAAACAATCAAATATGGCAAGCGAAAACTGCATACGATTCGACATTCGGCCGCACGGGTCAGAAGGTGCAATTTTTTGCAAGGCCGAAGTTTTATGTTCCATTAAAGACATTATTATTCTTCGGAATGTTAACTTATTATAAAGATCCAATGCACTTGATAGCGTTCCAAGTGATTAACCAAGCATTTAATCTCAATGTCATTAGGAACCAAAGAAATCCACCTGCAGACCCAACAACATTACAACAAATTACTTCATTCTTATTTGGTTCACTCGCTTCCGCCTCTACTGCTTTTTATTTGCAACGATATTTACGTGCGCAGTGTGCGACTAAGTTGATGATGAAGTTGGTGCCGTTCTTTGCGGTAGCAGCTGCGCATTGTGTGAGTACTCCATTCATTAGAGCTCAAGAAATGTTTGAAGGAAAGCCGGTGTTCGACTGTTGTGGATGTAAATTGGGTGTGTCTAAATTCGTGTCACATAAATCAGTTACTCTCGATATATTAGTCAATATTCTTAAAGTGGCTCCTCCTTTGGTATTAACACCATATGCCTTGGATTGGATGAAAAATAATGGTACCATGTGCAGATTTCCATGGTTGAAGTATCCTGCTCCCATAGGCATTTTGTTCGTTAGTTTGGCTCTGATATCACCTTTAGTCGGAGCGTTCTTTAGACAACGAAGAACTATTGCTTTTAGTAATTTAGATCACGAATTAAGATGTAAGGCTGCGAGTAAAGTATATTATGGAAAAACGCCAGATTATGTTTGCTACTGCGCAGGACCACCTCTACCATTTTAATTATTGAGTTGAAGAGTGAACTATTTTTATATCATAGTGGAATATCAACAATTAAATAAGTTTCTATCCTCATTGCTATAAGATAGTAAATAATTTGTGAAATGGCCTGTAGTATTTGGAAATCTTTTAAATTCTAAACTGATTTTTTCCTTTCTTATTAATATTTATTAATATTGTTTTCTATCGAATCTGAAACAACGAAACTATAGGTTATTTATATGCACATAAACAAAATACATCCTTTTAAATATCTAACATTTCAATAATTTATTATAGAAGATCAAAATATATAAATAAATTAGATGCAGAAACAAGAATTGTTTTTTATTGTTTTTTTATTTATTTTTAATATTAGTTTGACACACGAATTTCTATAAAATTGGGTTTTATATTAGATTATTAGATGGGTCATTTGGTTAAATGACTTGCATCTAGTAAGTTCCATTTGTGAATTTTGTCACGAACTTACTTTTTCGGTCCGTGTTGTCTTTGAGGAAATAACACAAAATATATAATTTATTCGAAGTCAACCACAACTCAATAATTTTACAATATGTTAATAATGTTTTGGTACACTTACCACATCATTTCGTATGCTCGGGGCACGTCACACTCTTCCCAAAATACAACGAAAACTTTGTCGTTTTGCGGAATATTAGTATTATGCAAAATAGCTATTACTTTTATTAATTTTACGGTTATCCTATTTTCTCTATCTTTCTCTTTTCGAGTTCGCTTTCTTCGCTGTCGAGTTTACAATTGATCTTCTTTAATTTCCATGCCTCATTTTTTTAATATTGCCGGCTTGCAAAATTTTCGTAATTTACCAAACTTACACGGTTGATGACCTGACATTATTTCATCATTTTAATTGAGCAATATAATTTCGTTGTATATTAGCAACTCGGCAGTATTTTGTTATCGTTTTTAAATTTGTTTAATAAGGTATGTTTTGACTAAATAAAATGCTGAATTAAAAATAAAATAATTTTGTTCGATTTACTTCAATTTACTTTAAAAAACTAAGAACAATTATTATTATTTATGGGATTGCAGATCCAAAATAAGTTGCTTACTGAGCAAATCTCTTACACCATGATCAATATTGTTATAATTACCACCTTTGCAAAATCTATAACAATTAGTGGTCAGAAAAGTGTATTGGGAGTGATGTGGAAGTAATCAAACATTCTTGGTGGTTAAAAGCAACAACTCTTGGATTAAAAGTACAGGGTTGGCATAAATTGTAGAACCAAGAACATATTAAAACGTGTACGATGATATTGATGAAATTTTGCAGGTTGCTGTATTGACTTGTAATGCATCTAATGTTACTTTACTGTACCTTCGATTTAACAAAAAGTATCCTCAATATATTTAATATAAATGTGGAACCCTACATTTTCCCGCAAATTTCGATACTTTTTTTTTGTGTGTCATCGGCTTCAACTGCTAAGGTGATCTCGCCTCGTGTTCTGTGTAGGCTTTGTTACTGTTTCCTAGCGCCACTTTAGGAACAGCACTGTTAATTAGAACCCAACAGTGAATGGTCGAGTGGGGAATCCTACCAAGGCATCAGAATTTTTTTTAGATAAATAAATTAAATAAAAAAATCCCGGCCGACGGTGGGATTTGAACCTGGGACCCTTGGATCCGCAGGCAGAGACTCTACCACTGAGCCACCCACCCCCTTTGGATAGACTTTGTTTTTCTTTTGAATTTGTCTATCTGGGTTTGGTATGATTGGATAAATTACACATATATTAGAAATGATGTCACCAGTGCTAGTAGGTGAGAGAAAAATGCTTACATTCATTTCATTTCAGACAATAATTCTAAAATATTGTGAAGTAAAAAAATAGAATCCATTACTCCGTATTTTTGTAATAAATTCACCTGCAGTTTTTGGATCGGTAAAAAACCGATCCTCTTCTTCCGAAATGTAATTTTAGCTGTGTAGAAATAAAAGATACAGCTGAAGCAATAAACGAATAAAAACCGATAAAACATCTTCTAGGATGATAAAATAATATGGTAATATTCCATTTTCTGAAAGTAATTCATCTAGCGTCTAGAGAAATGTCACAATTGCATCTAGAGCATATTATAATAGTACAATTATTGTCCTGCTATGTTTTTAGCCATTCCAATCTCGATTTAAAAAAATGCAGAGTACAAATACCATTGTTAATTTTCACAAATTATATTTTTAAAGCAGCAGATAAAAAAATGTATTGTCTTGTACTTTTGGATTATAGTAATAAAGGCGAATAAATACATAAAAAATAATAAAAAACAAATAAGTGAAGCTTTTTATGCACTGGTATGACAAATATGAGGTGTGGCGATCACACCGATATACAGGCTTCTACTGTTGTATCACGCATCACGCCACATTTAAAATAGGGCCAAGATTTAACCCGTGACTATTTGTGGACTATATCAATAAGAAAGTTTGAAATACCTGTGTGATCCATAAGGTCTGGAAGATCTGGATACCTGGACATTGAACACTTTTATTTTAAAACACTTTACATTATTTACATTTTTCTCGGAAATGTATTAATTTAAGCCATGTTGCTTAAGAATTAATCTATTTTACATAATGGCGGACACAGCGTCCCTTTCCATCACAGTAGTTAATTGATAAAAACGACATATATCTCGATGTCCCCAGGCCTTGACAGCCTAAGGGAGGACAGATGTTCTTACGGACAGTTTTATGACGCCTGTTAGAAATTTGATATATAAAGAGATTCTTAATTATATTACTATACCTAAATATTAGATTACTCTACTTAACTCTAATCTATAATACTGTCACATACATTCCATGAACCCTTAGAAACAATATCGCTCCTTTTTTGGGCAGTCATGCATTTTTTTATGTAAAAAACATAACTCCGCGCGTGCAAAGCCGTAGGCAACAGCTTTATACATAAAAGTGAAGTCTGACATTACTCTTCTTTTCTCCAATTCATATAAATTAAGTAATTTTAAATTTTCTAAATAATCATGCTTAATATTCAGTCTAAACTAATTACTAATGCCTTTTGTACACATTAAATTGATTAATATAAATTTCATGTTGATTCCAAACAATGGTAGAATATTCAAAAAGTGACCTAACCATTGAACAATATATTGTTCTTAACAACTATACTATAACTCCTTACAGCTTCTTATTATAAAACCTTACATTTTTAGATCTTTGACAGTTATTATATTAGTGTGTTTCTTGAATCAAAAATTAATCAAAATTAACTCCAAGATCCTTTTAATTCGTTTATAGAAGCTTATAACTGAACATTTATTAGTATTTAAAGAAAGCCTGATCATCTGACACCAATTTACTAAATTATATAAATCTGATTGTAATAGGATAGTATCATTTTCCCCACAGTTTTAAAAAGCTTTTATTGTTTCCGTAACTTAACAGATGACCTAAACATTTTCCAAATTGTTAAAACCCATGATGATGCCCATTGACTTCAGTCTGATCTAGATAATTTATCAGATTTGTGTTCTCTAAAAGACATGGACTTGAATGACAATAAATTCCATATGTGTTTTTATTGTTCTCACCTACTACCAACTACATTTGATTATAATTTAAAAGGGCATATCTTAGACTCTGTTTGTCAAATTAAAGAGCTTAGAATTATTCTTGATCCTACTTTAAGTTATAATCAACACACATCTGCTGCTGTCTACAAATCCATGAAAATGTTGGGTTTTATCAAAAGGTTGACCCATGATTTAACTGACACAGCTTCAATTAAATTTCTTTATTTTTCGCTAATCAGACCCCCACCTTAACTCTTCCGTTTGGTCTCCACACTATATGACATATAGTAAGAAAATAGTGTTCAGCATAATTCTCACAATGCTTCAAAATGGGTATTTATTGTGAATATGATTTCTTGGAACAATTTCTGAACATCCCCGCCTTGCAAACTCGGCGAAAACATAGAGACCTTACTTTGCTATTTAATATTTTAAATAGTAGATGTAATTGTCCTGAAATTCTTGAAAAAATTAAACTTTTTTTCAAACTCGTTCAACTAGGCAACGGCAAACATTTTATGTACCTTTTTATAGATCATACCAACTTTTAACAGCTGCATTCCAAGAATACTTAGATTAGCTAACTTGCACGATAATTTCAGGCTGCTCAATATTCCCTTTTTATCATTCAAAACTGTATTTTACTGTATATTTTCTCTCTTTTAACCTTTTACCAACCTATTTTGTTCTTTTAAACGTTTCTAGTCTGTATGACATGTATAATGTCTTTCTTTGTACTACGGCACCATATAAATTTGTGATTTTTCAAATTGTAATTTGTAAAAAATAAATGTCATTAATAAACATAAGGCAAGCGGAGTATTTAATGGTAGATGTTATATCATTAATAAATAAATTAAAGAGCAAAAGCAAACAATGTGCATCTTGTGGAACACCAGAACTAACTGCTATTTGTTTTGAGATAAAATTATTGATTTTGAATTTTTAACATTTCAAACTTTTCCTTTAAAAAATTACGTAGCCAAACTACCAAATTGTAATGAAAACCAATTGTCCCCATTTTCATTAAAAGTATCTCATGATCAACTCTGCCAGACACCTTAGAAAAGTCGGAATAGACAGTCAACTTGTTTATCGCTCTCAATAGAATCCAACAGAGTAACTTTATGAGAAACCAAATTAGTAGTTGCGGATTTTCCCCCTAAGATCCCATGTTGGTTATTAAGAAATATAGTTTTACATTGCCACTGTAGTAAATAAGTTTATCAAACACTTTTGGTATAAAGGACTGATTACAAACTCCTCTATAGTTTTTGATATGTTTGTCTTCACACTTGAATACTGGAATCAGAAAACTAGTCTACGAAACTTTTTTATAGTATTTTCTAGTGACCTCTAATTGAAACATTCTGACTATCAATTTTGATTTTCAGAGATCCCGCAAGTGTAGCATAGTCCAAGAAGACGAAGAGGAAGAAGACATATCTTCTTGCGGAGTCAGAGAAGATCTTGTTCCCACTCTGAATAGGCGCGGGTCGCGTTCGGAGGGGCGCTTGAACTTAACATTGCAAGAACGTATAGCCGAATCGGAAAAAAGAAAACCGCCTGAGTTGAAGTACCCATCAAGTGCCAAAAAATCGACGTGCAACAGAAGCCAAAGAACCGAACAACATAAGTTGCAGTTGGGCGTTTCGAAAAGCGAAACTAAAACGGTGGTACAACCTATTATACCTATAATTACGACGACGGAAGAGAAAATCAGTGCAGCTGTCTCCGACTCTGCAATAGTGGATGTCGGTAAGTTATATATTAGTAATAATAATAATAATAATAATAAAATGTCTTTATTTCTAAATATCTGCAGAATGTGTCTCCAAATGGACTGAAAAAAAGGAGGAAAAACTGTTTTCTTCATAAAAGTTTTTGCTTGTTTTAAAACTAATAATAATCCAAACAGAAGTTTAATATATTTTTGCTTTAATGAAATAATGACAAAAAGTAAAAAAAATTTTTTTAAAAATTGTCATTATTTCATTAAAACAAATAGATATTCAACTTCTGTTTGGATTATTATTAGTTTTGAATTTAGCAAAAACTTTTATGAAGAATAACATTTTTTTTCGAAAAGATGAAAATAAAGTTTTTCCTTCCCTTTTTCAGTCCATCTGGGGACATCCTGTATGAACAGTAAAGAATGAAATTACATAAAATTAGGAAATCTTAATCTTTAATAATTTCTAACTTGACCTAACCTAACTAACATAATATGAATAGAACAGTCAATAAGACATGAAAAACAAAAACAATATAAAATAAATACAATCCGATTAATAATTATTTCTAACAGTACTCCATACGACAATAGTTTGTTTAGGAAATTGTCATTTTATTCATTGTATACTTCTGATTTTAAATAATTCAATAATAAATAGTTCAGAGGTATAATGTCCTGAGATCTGGGTGGTGCTCACAGAAGCTTTTTCTATTGGTGTGATTTTCGTTAAGTGAATGGAATTGAAAACTGATGTGCACATAATTTTGTCAAGAAAATCTAAAAAAAAAAAAAATATATATATTGTACTAAAATTTCATTAACTTCTGATAGTTCTTTTACATATAGTATGTAGAGTAAAGGACCCAATATGGAACTCTGTGGCACACCGTTTTTTATAGGATAAATTATTATGAACCATACTGATCACTCAACTTAGCATAATGTCCCTGTTTTCGCAAATAGTATTTGAAAACTTGCTAGCCATAAAAAATAATTTGGGAAATTTCACATGTCACTCAGAGAATCATACATACGATACCAGAGGAAAAAATCAGCTAATCCAAACGAGAACTAGAATAAACAAGTCCCGAACATAGGCATTTCCGCCCCACATCCGTAATCTACCAGGAAAAAAGTTTAAACATCAAATTAAAAAGATATTACTGGGCATGTGTCTATATAACATTAACGATTATTTTGTAAGAGTGAAACATGTCACCTAATATTTTTAATATTTTATTTTTTTATATATTTTTTTTATTACTATTATTGCTTACCATGATCTTTTAAAATCCTATTTTATTTTAAATTTTATACGAGTATGTATGTTAAATTATGTAAAATGTGGTGTAGCTATTTTACCATTCATATACCATGTACTGACGACTATGTAATCATGTTTACATATTATTATGTATTACTGAGAATAAAATATTTCTTTTTCTATACAAAGTATTATACAACTTACTTTTTCAGGGATTTTAATGCATTCACATTCAATCACACCTTCAACACTTAGATTTTCAACATGTTCGACCACGTCAACCTATTGAAATTTGTCACTAGTATATATCAGGCTCCTCCACAAACAGAATTTTCTCGGAACAACGCCAATGTTCAGTAAAATACAGTATATCTGGATTAAAATCCAATGTTTCCAAGTCAGCTTTGATATCAGAAACTTTATTTTTCAGGTTTCGTATATTTTGATGCAAAACTTGTAAGCATCTCTTTGCTTTTTTACGTAGGTAAACTTTGTTTTTGGGATATTGTGGATTTACTTGATACGAAGGTTGTTTTCTCCGTTTTGAGTCATTTGGAAAATGTTTACTCTTAGTTGCCTCTACTCTTCTATCTGTATTCTTGTTTTCTCGAAACCTAGTGCTATTTTTTGATATATTGTTTGTTCCTTAGCTTTTTAGAACACTTTTTTTACAACAATGATCTAGGTCTATCTAACTAGGGTGACAGCAAGGGGGTCTGAAGGGTGAAAACAAAATATATGCAGGTGCTACAAAAGCTGCTAATGATGTGAATTTTTGTTCATGGCCCATCTTGTAAATACTGGGAAAATCTTCAGGAATTTAATAGACTTATCTAGTTAAACTTGTTTTTGGTATGTGTGCAGAACGTTATACAGTAATTCTATTAATTTTGAAGTTTTTAAAGACACTGTTGCCATTATGAAAATTAAGAATTGAAGCTAAATTCTTGATATATTAGTATTTTGTATCCGTTATTTACTAAATACATAGTTCGGCTTTTCTTTATTTTCTGTTATAACAAGAATTTTCAACTTTGTCAATTAAAATACTTTATTATGAATAACTTTCTTTTTCTATTATAGAAAAAAACTCACGACACTTTGTCACTTGCAACCCCAACTATGAGCGGCGAAGATCAAAATTTCACAAAAATCGCACGGCGTCTTGCAGCTCATCTGACGCCAGTGACGATGATAGCGAGAAGCGTAAAAAGCGAGCTCAAAAACTGAGCACGCCTTCAAAATCCATTGAAACGAGGAGGGACAGTTACGATGACAGCAGCGATTCACAGGTAATGTCATGATTCTTTTGACCACCATGGTGACGCCATTTAAATTTTCTACTTTATGATATATTTTTGTGAATTATATGGAAATTGAAAAATAATGTTTTGTTACAGGAACCTGGAACGGGCGCTGGAACAAGCGGATTTAATTCGTTGAAAAGTGGTGGTGTCGGTTTGGAAAGTAATAATACGAATACAGATGGAAAAGAGACGAAGGAGAATGACAAACGGGAGACTTACAATGATAAGAATGAGAAAAATCACACAAATACACCCTTTGAGAGGAATCACAGGTTAGTTGGTTATTAGCAAATAAATAAAAAAATATGTATCGCTTAGCTTGAATCGCCAATAGCCGAGAGGATAGAGTTGATATTTTACAACTTTTTCTGATACAGAAAATTAGATATCTTTATGGGGTTTTGATCGGGAATATAAATATGCATATTTCGCATTCATTTTTATTGTGAGTGCTAATGACATTTCGCCACCTTAGTAGCTACAGAATAGAAATAAAAAGGCTACTGCCTAGCTAAAAAATAATATTTTATCATTCGTCTAATAAAGAAATACCACTATTTTTTTCCAATTTAGAAGGTTAAAAGATTTATAGTTTGATTGCATTACATGTTAACTACCTTTTTAACGAATTTCAAAAAAAAGGAGGAGGTTCTCAATTGATTGGAATATTTTTTTTATGTATGTTGAGCGATAATTATTTCCATGATTTCGTTAGAAACGAGGTACCTCAGGGATAGTCTCATATAAATCTGGTCAGAATCTGATTATGGTATCCATGAGAAAATCATCAAACTTCATTTTTGGAGTCCGTTTTTTAAAATTACTTTTATAACTTGTTAACAATGCACATAAATGGCGAAACATTGTAAGGGGATTACGTCTAATTTTACAGTCATCCATAGAGCTCCTAAATAAAGTTTTTCGAACAAATAAATAGGCTTGTGTTGTTAGGAGGTTTTCAGTTCCTTGAAATATATTTTTTTTATGTATATTCAATGATAATTCTTTACCATTATTTTTTGTTAGGAAGGTGATACCACAGGGGTAGTCCCCTGATGATGGGATCCGTGAGAAAATCAGTAAAGTATTTTATTTGAAAAAGCATCTGCACCATTTTGGAGTCTGTTTTTTTTAATTAGTTTTTTAACTTGGTTAAAACAGTAATATTTTAATTTATATACACACACACTTATACGCTAATTTATTTTATAACTAATAGATTTAAACCTAATACTAATTTTATAGACATTTAAGTTTTAATTTATGTGGAGATTTACTTTATCAATCCACTCATAGCTATCTCATATTCAACTACTGACTCTCCCACAGCAACACAGCCCATTTATATTTGCCCAAAGTTGCAATTTAGTATCACCTACTGTGTTCTAGAGTTTAGAACCTAGACTGTTATTGGCGTTCATTATAGGCGTCTCATTTATCATAGTCGGAAGATTAAGTTGGCTTTCAGGGGTTGACTTATTTCTTTAAATATTATTGATAATTGAACAAGGGGAGTGTAAAATCTCAAACAAGGCAAAGAGGGATTTAAGGAATTAGAACATGCCTGGTCGAAAATGACTCGCATTACACTATATAGAAGTGGAAGAAACGTAATTTGAAAGGCTTTTTAATTTTTATCCATATAGGCTGAGTAAACTGAAGGTGACATGATCAAATATTCCTAAATTAAAAATGTATATACAACAGTTGTTTTCAAATTCAAATTAAAATGATTTATTTGTTTGGTTAAAAAGTACAGAACTTTGTGAATACGTCAGTTAAATATTTACATATCTTAAAAAAAATAACTTTGATATAACAATATGAATTGACAATATAGACATTAAAAAATACATTAAACTATTAAGTTTAATGTCGTTTTCAATTTGTGTTGAAACAACCACTTCCCCCCCTTCAATTACTCATTTATAAAAGTGTATTTGTTGTAAAGCCAGCCAACACCTAAATCATTCCATTTCTAAATTGGAGTGAGACAACCGATTATGTTACCGTAACATGGCGGCCCGCTCGTCATCATCTTCTGCTGTATTAAAAACATCCATAGACGTATCAGTCTTAAAGGAAAATATTTATTATCAATTAATTTTCTCAGTAAATATTTAATGTCAGATGATCAATTTTTTAACAGATATAGTATAAGAAATTCACAAAGCTTTTTGCGCATTTTAACGTTAAAAATATGTTTATTTACATATATAATATCCGAATCAATAAATATACCTTTTTTTTTTCAATTTCAGAATGTGTAGGAAAAGGAGTAGCAAAACAAGACTGAGAGAAAGCCAATCTTTGAACAGGATAACCGAGGTTCAAGAAGACACCCAAACTTTAGTTGTATCCACCACCCTACTGAGCATGCCCGGATCTATAACTCCAAAAGTTAAAAGCGTCGGTGCAAGAATACTCAACGGTCTGAGCAGATCATCAAAAAAACCGCCAGAAAAAGACAAATATAGCGAGGAAAAGTCGAGAACGTCGCGCAGGGACACGACTAGAAATTTGGAAGAGTGCAATAAAATAGAAAAATGCGGTATAAGAAAAATCCGCATGTTAGGAAAATACTTTCATGTACAAAAGAAGATATGCATCCCTTTAGCCGGTTTATTCAAAAGAAACGGCTTGTATAAGGCGCAGTCTTGTAGTTCGTTGACCAAAGATAGAATTCTGAATAACTCAACTCTTTTGCAAGCCAGGACTCGACCGGTCAGCTGCATCAAGAGCGACGGAGACATCAATCAAAATGAACCATTCAAAACTCACCCAGAATCAAACAAGATTGTCCTCGATGGCGTTTGCAATGAACTGAGGGATATATGCACAGTGCACGTGCATATCGGACAAGCGTCTAAATGTAGTTTTTGTTAAAAAAAAAAAAAATAGAAAAATACGAGTTACCAAAGCTGTTTGAAAGTAAGTGGTACCGTGCGTGCGGCTCGAATGTCATTTGTCAAAAAGTTTGCAGAATCGTTTGTTGATCATTCCGTTTGAATCTCTTGATGAAATATCGATTTATTGTTACAGTATTAGTTATCGATTTATATATATTTTTTGCTTATGTATTTTATCAGTTTATTTGGCGTTTTTGTCGGAGTTTCGTGATTACTTACTGAAGATGTTTAAAAGCCAACTGCAAGAAATCAAAAAGACAGATTATTTTAGGCTAAATTAAAAAAATATAGGTTATTAACACGTTAAGCGCCAAATAGAACTGTCGACAGTGAAGACTTAGCATGTGTGCCGTGAGGGCCAAAATGCCAAATGAGATGAGACATGCGCATTATACCTCATGACGCTTAACGTGTTAATTGAGGGTTGAAGTGAAAGGCACACATCATTGTGTAATGTTTTTTTATTAAAAAGTAGGCTGAGCGCTTTTGGCTTTACAAAGCCATCATCATAGCCAAAAGGTAAATATCACAGTATATAACTTAAGAAAAATATTATTTAAATACGCAATGAAATGTGTCAAATTTTCATAGCTACCCCAGATTTAAGAAGGATATTCATATAGTTGCTTGGTTAGGGCTTTTTTAATGTTTTCCTCTGTCACAAAATGCTATCTGTTGATCTAAACCATTAGTTGTGGAGAAAGAAAAAAATATAGACAATAATTCAGGGTAGTATGGGTGCTGCGTAACCATGGGAATGTTTTTTATCTAAAACTTACTGACGAGTATATTAGAGGTGACAGGGGATTTAATTTTTTTATAAGATTACAATTATATCAATCAGTTACAAGAATTGTCATTAAAATTTATGCACCTGATAAACTTTGACAGATGTTTAGACTGTGAGAAATTTTAAGTTACTGTCATTCAGACAGATCATATTCACAAGGTCTCTCAAAGTTTATCAGATCCATAAATTACTATACAAAGGTATTTTGATGGTGATTATGATTTTTAAGGCATGAAACGGCTATTTTTCTACGATCACTATTAAAATTGTAATCTGAGCTGACAATTGACGTTTTCCGCGATTCGTTATCCACAAATAATATTTCTAAGCTAGGCCACGGCCCACAAAGACATATACCAGTTATACCAGTGTTATTAGCATCTAGTTGTATTTTTCACTTGATAAAAGTTAAAATAAACAGATTTGCTCGATTAAACTTTTGAGAGGTAAAAAATGAACCAAATGAACAGTGTTTCAGTGGTGCCTGGATCAAATGGTGACAATCCTTATTCAAAAATTACAAAATTCCCTTGCGTTAGATCCGGTAGTTCTGATTTTTTGCTGAGTTGTTTATGATGTTGGCCAAGCGCCAAATGCAACATTGTCGAAAATCCTAAACATCACAAAATTTTCTACCTTTTTTTCAAATTTTGTCTATTTTAAATCTGAAGAACTAGATTTCGATTATAGCTAGGCCATATGTTTTAAAAATATACTAAATTTGGTACCCAATAGTTTTTAAAATATTGCCTTTCAATATTGATCAATTTTTGCAAACTCGGAAATTTTTAGTATAATTTTGTTGTTCTGTGGGAATTTCATCTCTGTAGGCCTATTTTCTTCGGTATATGCATCGCCCTTTCAAGGGACGCTGACGAGGTTTGAGGGGACTTACAGATGAACCACCTTCCAGCAAGATATTTTTTTATATTTCTCATTACTGACTGTATTTTTTTTTCTTCGGAATAGTCTTTAAAAGCACTTTTGATAAGGTAAATGAGACTGTTGACATTCTTTACTATATTAGCACTGTGGATTTCCCATTTTAAGTCTCTAAATATGATTACACCAAGAGCCTTTTGTGTTTTGACTGGAGTTATTATGTTTGTGTTTACGGTGTACTGTGTGTGTGGGTTATTTGGGACAATGTGCTATACTGTACGCTCATTTATGTTGAGGGCTAGTAGCCATTGCTGGGACCAGATATTTTATTCAAGTCTTGTTTCATTTTATGAGAGCTTTCCAATGGCTTGCATTAGATCTTTCCGTCGTTTGCATAAAAGTTTGCTTCAGACTCGATGATTTTGAATAAATCGCTGGTGTATAAAATAAATAATAGGGGACCCAAGACCGAACCTTGTACTTCTCTTTATACTGGATGGTTATTTGATAGCTGTCCATTTATTCTTATGCAGAACTGCCGGTTGAATAACAAACTCTTAATCCACAATAATAGATTTCCTTTTATTCCAGTATAACCTATCTAATAAAACCTATCTAATGATTATTTTAGTGCTTCGTCAAATATTTCGCTTTTCAAAAAGGTTTCGTCCCCAAAAAAGTTTGAGAAACACTGGTCTAGTCTATTTCTCGATAGTTAATATTTCCAAATATAACAGCGTTCGTTTGTTCTTCTGATGTTTTCTTGATAATATCCATCAAATGTGTATTTTCTTGCATTTCAACAAGTTTGGGATGGTAACCACATTACAGAAGTATGTTTGATCTGCCGATCTTGATCTCAACTCATACTATAATTGATAAATATTGAAAAATCTGTATTTTGAAAACTATTTGGTCTACTGAAACTGTTCTTGTCTCATATCAAATTTACACTAATTTAAAAAGTTACATTTCTAATATTGTATAATTAGTCCCTTGGGATTAAAATCGCAAAAAAACTGGCCTTTTTTAGATTTTTACGAAAGTACGTTTGGCACTCGAGGTCGAAAAGTTTTAATATTCATTCGATCAACACTATAAACAGAACTACCGGAATAACACAAGGTTCCTCATTTTTAGGCGACAATGTTATTGGAAAATCTTCGACATGGGCAACACTGTTGCCTTAAAATTATTAGCGAACCTACCGGATTTTTCTTCTAACTTTCATCAATTTTAACGTTTTCTTTCGTTTTTAAATGGGAGTTAGTCTACCATGATTTTAGTGAATCTAATAATTGATGGTTTACGTAAACTTGATGATAGAACTAAACAAACTTTCTGTGATCTCAATCTAGAACATAATATCGATAGCTACGAGGGCAATTGTGTGTCCATTTGCGTCGAAAATGAGATAGGTACGATTCCAAGTCCTTTGAGGTGAAATCTTTATGGTTTCCAAATATTGTCCTTCCACTTGTAGCAGTTTGCCAGTTAGTATACAGCTCGTCAACTTTTAAATTAAGTTTACTTAAAAGATATTTTTATGCATACATTTGTCCATTTGCAAACAACGTTTACCCCATCATAATAATAACTTGCCATGAACATTACAACCACAATATTTTTACGACAAATACCATTATTTGATTAATAAATAATTTTTTATTCTAAGTACGGTCCAAGAATTGGCCAAAAACCAGCCGAACCTACGATTAATTTAAAATTAAAAATTTTACATTAGAGGTGGAAGAACCCAATTTAAACTGTTACAGCTTACTATGGATGGTGATCGTATAAACTTGAATGCTTTGTGGTCTTCTGATGAAATGCTACATAAATGCAAGCCACGCAGTATTTTACTAATTGTTATCAATTGATATTTACGAGGGATTGTCCTGCAAATATTTATGTTTATCTTCTAAATAAAGCTGTTTTGTTTTCGAGGGTGGGGTGTAGGATACTCCACACAAAGTAAATACAGTAATATTTACATTTTGTTTGTGTGTGCGTGTGTTTTTTTAAATAATATATTTACAAATCGTTTTAGATTGGCATATGACATTAAAATATCGCATTGGTACCACTGATTTGTTTGTTGTTGAACTTTTTAGATTCCTTTATACTATTATATTGCCGTACTATTGTCCTCTCTTTTTAATTTGTTTGGTTTAGTTTACCGAGGTGTTCAGTTTACTATACTTTTATTCAAAAAATGCAAAACTTGATGTGAATGTTGTTGTTAACCCAAAAGACATATAAACTAACTTATTTTAGATTAGATTATTTATAAATAAATTATTTCGAACGAATCGTTTTTTATTTCTTTAATCATCCCAACTTCGTTGAACTGAAGAGAAAAAAAGTTTAAAAAGAATGTTGTAATTATTATACAGGGTGCCACTTTTTTATTGAAAAGTATCTTGTAAAAACTGTTAGTGATGCGAGTTGTATATATATCTGTAACGTGTAGAGGGAGGGTTAGCCTACGGCCCTTAAGCCTCACTAGGCCCATTGTGCATAGGGTTGTATATTTCAAACCCCAAATAAAATTAAAATATCAGAAACGGTTTCAGAGATATCCTATAAAAAAATAGTTATATTTTTTAATTTCACAGCAGTACGTTTATTTTCAAAAATAGATAAAACCTCATTTAAGAGACAAAGAAACCGTAAAATATTCCATAATAGCACAAAATAATATGTATTTTACAATATGCGAGTAGTAGAATGTAGATTAAAACTTGATTTTACCTCCAAACTTTGGTGTTACAAGCTGAATTTTTCAGGGATGAAGCACATGATAAGCTAACTCTTATTCCGGAAGCAATACAAAATTAGACAGGGCAAAAGGGCACTATCATAAAAAAACGAGATATTGATATCACCATATAAAAAAATGCAAATTTTTTGGTTTAATGCACAATTAGGACTTTGTAGGGAGTATTTTTTTATAATTATTTAAAAACAATCATTTGAATTAGCCATTATAGTCGAAAACAAATTTAAAAATCTTTTAAATACACAGACAAAAATATTGCATATATTATTTTGTCATTATTTTTTTTTTTTTTCTTTAAGACTTTTTGAGTTTTTTATTGCTAGATCCTTGCACTGAAGGGTTTGACGTTTCATTTAATTTAATAATAACAACGACTGCTATTTCGTTTGTTATTGCCAGAATGACATTTCCAATGATTTATTTCTTGTTTCTGTAGTTTCGGCGAGTAAGATGCCACATTTAACTAAGTTAGACTCTGTTAAAATTGTTACCAGAGATAAGGGAGTAAATATAGGAAACGCTCATAAGAAGCCAATGCTTAACAAGGATCAGCTTTAATGCAGTTAACATCTGACCCACTATGTGACGCTTTCATCGATATCGAACAACGCAGATTTAAAAACCTGATAAAAAAGGTTGTATAAATATCGACTGCACTCTCACGCTCTGGTAACTAAATTTAAACAATATAATTACGCTAAATTATTTATTAAAAAGAATACTACGCTTACAGTCTATTATTGATTAATTATTGTAAATCTATTCATGACAAATCATTTTTTAATTTTTGATCGTTATTTGTAACATTAACATTTTTGTTCTTATTTTCTAAACGAATGGCCAATGGTGTCTTATTTTAAAATGTTAAGTGCAAACTTAATAATGGGAATTCAGATATTTTTCTTCATATATCAAATCTCTCTAACGTTTTTCTAAAACAATAAATAAATACCTACTTAATGACAAAAAGAAATTTCACAAAGAAGAGAACTAATTTTATAAAAATGCCCCATTGCTCTCGGCGACCCTGATTACCACTATCCCTTCCCCCCAGACATAAACTCTGGATGCGCCACTAATAACGGGATGGGCCTATTAAGCCCTTTTTTATTGCAATCATGCAGATTGTGTTTATTATTACGCAGATAGAGCTGTCGCATCGGCTGCCGCATTAGAAAGAAGGAGATAGCTGCTAATGAGTGAGGATGGTTTATGTGAGTATGTTTGTTTGAGGAGCGAGCATATGTTTAATGAATTAATCAGTATTTACGTCTAATACGCTTGCTTTACACAGCTGTCACAATTCAAAATTAATTACGTACTTTCATGAAAAACACTATACAACTATAATAGTTGTATTGAGAAAAAATATATTAAACTGTTAATAAATGGCATTAACTTTAATAATACTAGGGATAAAGAAAACTCATACAACTATCATTCATCCTGTTAGGTACTCCTAGCCATATGTTTATGTCTGATATGAATTATTATATGAACAAAATTATATAGTGACCATATTTGCAGGGAAAACAAATACACTCCCAGCTATATGCCGACGACAGGCATTTGATTTCATACATATAATAATAATAATGTACGACAGCACCTATTCTTTTTGAGTTAGTTTTTATACACAAAAAATATAAATAAGATATTATCTGCTTTCTCAAGAACACCTGTAGATAATTTCAACCTAGCCTCCAGATGTTTAAAAGTCAATAAAATGCCTCCGAAAATAAATCCTAATAGACGCCATAATACGTAAAACAAACATATTTTTTTACTTTTTCTCACTTGAGTCGACAAACAATTCCTCCTTTTACAAAAAAAAAGATACGAAAAATCCCATTGATCCCGAAATAAAAATATCTGAGTGGGAGCGCATTACTTAGCAAGTAGTGGGAGAACTACCAGTCTGACTTTTCGTTTTAACTCTCGAGCATCTTGTAGTGGTTTTCGGTGCAATTTTTTTGATAAAAAAATTTAAGTCTCTTCTAACACTCAAGGTAAGGTCATTATTTAACGATATAAGTACAAGTAACTATTTTTTGCATAACAAAAGTGATTGTGTGCTATTTTTATCGTCAAAATGTCGGTCAAATTTCGCTATATATTCTGTATAATGTATGTGAGGTGTTCCTATATTTAATTTTGAAATCGCCGGCTGGATGTTACTAGTATAGAAGAAGGATACCCAATACATGTGTAACTATCTAAAAATACAGTTGGCATCGATTTGTAATGATTAAAATGTAACTTTAATCAGTGGGCAATTAACCAGACCTGACACTTTCTATGGTCATGTAAGTAGTTTTGTGACGGGAATTTAGATTTTAAGTCACTAAAGCACGGGAGGTTATTTATACTTTTTAATTACGTGGGATGTAAAGGTTAAATCTAGTTATTTCTTTTTTTAAAAATGGTCGACAGAAACAATACATTTACCCACTACTATTAATTTTGTTCCCATGTATTTATTATATTTTAAAACAAATTTATTATAAAACGTACCATGCTTTTTCTTTTTTTTTTTTCTGCAAATGCTTAAATGACGACTTTCACTAATATGCGCGGTGTAGACCTTTTAGTTTGTGTAAAAATACCACGACAAATATAATATTTTGTGGTATGATTATATGTGTAATGTTTCACCCCTTCAATCCAATAACTACCCTATATTTTTTTTCCTGGAAAACCCTGTAGATAAAAATTAACATGAAGCTTAAGCTGTATCTTTTGGAATCCACATATTATTTTAAATGACAAGTTTAGAGTTAAAACCGGTTCGTATAAGTTGTTATGTAGCCCTCGTAGCAAGGCAGGATCGTTACTTTCCTTATAAAGGTAACTAAGTCGGGGTTGTTACCAGGTGCACCGGCACTGTTAAAATTCACGTTCATTACCGTCCATGTAATGATAGGTGCTTGATATACATCTCGATCTTTAACATCACGAAAAACTTGTGGATTTATGTGTTGATATTTTTGATGAATCCATTCGTAAATCATGATTCGGTTCAATAGACTTTCGCCTTAAAGTATCCCAACAGTGACGCGCCGTCTGTATGGGCAAGGTCGTGTGGAGCACGACGGCGCCTAGAACTGAAAATCCATGAATTCGAATCAATTTTTTGCATTTGAAAAATTATTAGTCTCTTTTAGATTATTTCTAAAAAAAATCACTACTACAAGGAACACAAATAAAATAAACTTGTGGCCATCTTCAAATGTGGCCTTCTTCAATGATTGATTTGGACTTGTTTTATTTTCTCACAAATAAAATTCACAAACTGTGAAGAAACTGAAGAAATTGTAACTTGTAATACAGATTCTGACCTTAGGTCTGTTCCAACAACAATTAAAAACCAGTCACTGACACCAGGATTCCGCGCAGTTAATTATTTGGACCGCCAAATTATGTGATAACTTTTTATTTAAACTTAACGTAGAAAATAAAAAAAAAAAACCTCAGCAATCCTCATCGATATAGAGATCTGCGGAAAACTAATATAAATAATCTTATTTCTAAATTTTTCACTGAATCCTGGAATCTTCTACAGCCTATCGGCAATCGACCCATTAAAATCTTTCCTGAACTCGTACCAGTGTTCTTTTAGTACCAAAATGTCCTTCTAAACAGCTGCTATGAAGCTCCTCCAACACACTTCTGACATATGATTTTGAACTACATGTACTCCATCGAGGCTATCCCACTTCCGGTGCAATAGGCCATCGTGAAGACACAGAGAATCCCACTGAGTCCAATACCTTTTGACAGTTCCACTATATTTGGCCATCTCTTGCCATTCTCGGATAACCTTCAAGTCATTGTCTTTCTTTTGAATCTTTTTTAGGCTTTCAAGGGTGATTTCGTCTTCGTCACACTCTGGCTTGATAGTGATTGCCTGAAAACTAACCTCTTCAACCGGTTCCTCTCGTTTTTTGAGTATTTTATAGTACCGGCATTGTTCTAAACAGGGTCGCCTGGAAGGGATATCTATAAAGACGACCTCTACGATACACTATCTCAAGGTTATATTGTTGCAGTCTTTCTATTCATCTAGCAGCTTGTCCTTCAAGTTTTTTATAATTTATCAGCCACTAAAAGCTGCTATGGTCACTTCTAATGATATAATTTCTGTTAAAAAGGTAAGTATGGAAGTGTTTAAGGGCTTTGACAATAGCTAAAAGTTCTTTGTTAGTAACGCAATTATTCTTCTCAGCTTTCCCTAAGGTCTTACTAAAATACCGCAATTACTTTCTTTAAGAAAATGATACCAATTCAAAATTTAACTTTTTTCATGACACTCTTGAATACCAATAATTAAAAATTAATAAAAAATAATAAATTCTTAAAACAATAAACGCAAACCATAAAAATCTAAATCAATTACAGAAAAAATTTCCTGAACTTAAAAAAATCTATCTGCATGCTAAAAAATTCACATAAGACTTGTCGAAAATACAAAATTCAATTATTATCACAATTGAATGAACGATTCTTCAAATAAAAATATAGCCACTTAATTTAACTGACGAAACTTTAAAATAAAGGGCATGACGCAAACTCAAATCAAACTATCTACAATATTAAAAATTATTAATTATTAAGATTGCTAATTTGACGAAATAATCTAGAATGAATGAAAAAAAATCAATTCAGATTATTTATTAGCTAACTTAAGGTTCTAGGGTAAAAACATAGGCAACATAATTATTTTTAATTTTCTGATTCATAAATCTAACCGCTTACTCTTGGGCATGTTGCTTCTATTAGCATATCTGCACAAAATTACACCTTTGACACATATAATTAATAAATTGCTAAAAGGCATATTTCCTGAAAGGCTTAAGATTTCCATTATTTTGCCTATATTAAAAAAGGGATCACAGAAATGTTCAATTATCGACCACTTTCGGTAACTTCGAGATTCTCTAAAAATCTTGAATTCATTACTGCAACTAATGCATTTAAATAAAGTTTTACTGGAATCCCAGAGCATGGATTCCACCCAATTATTTTACTAAGACTGCTATCATCTCCTTATATGAGAAGATACTTAAATCCATTGAACGCGGCGACAGCCCTGCAGGAATCTTCTGTGATCTTAGCAGGGCTTTCGATCGGAATTTTTTCATTTAATTTATTTATTTAAAATTAATTCTGATGCCTTGGTAGAATTCCCCACTCGACCATTCACTGTTGGGTTCTAATTAACAGTGCTGTTCCTAAAGTGGCGCTGGGAAACAGTAACAAAGCCTACACAGAACACGAGGCGAAATAACCTTAGCAGTTGAAGCCGATGACGTACAAAAAAAATAATAAATGCTTTTATTGACATTATACATACATATATGACTTATGTCAATTGTCAGGGTTCAGTGTTCCTTAAAGGTAGATGAACTGCCTTTAAGTAACTCTGCTCTTCCACCCAACCATGTACATTTAATTTTTGTACAAGAATTATCTACTTAAGTAACTAAAAAAACTGACTTAAAATAAATGGTTCAAATCCTATATTGAAGATCGGCTCCAATCAGTTAAAATTATTTATTCAGGCAATCAATTTTTCTTACAATAATATATGTAGATAACTTACACTTTATTTTCTCAAAATTATCAGAATAAATACTGCAAAATAAAATAGATATTACTCTTAAAACGTTTTCTGAATGGTCCAGTAATCAATCTCTATTTTTAACATTTCTAAAACAAATTACATGTGCTTTTATATTTATCAGAATTCAAATCTACTTTATATATCAATGCAACTAACGAACATAAAAAATAAAGTTGACTCTATACAATTTTTAGGAATAACCTCAGATGAAACCTTACATTTTAAAGCCAATTGCATTATATTCTATCGGAGTGGTTTGCCGGACATGCTGATCAATCAGTTTTTCCAATCCTTTAATAGAAATGACGTCAGAGTTATTGGCCTTTGCCACGGCATTTGTTGGTTTAGGTATAAAAACTACTCTGCTTTGTTTCCAAGTATTTGGTACATGTTTATGCACCAAACTTACTCTTTAGAGCCTATAAATATGCGGGGCCAGTGTTTCTATTGCCTGTTGCAGAAGAACAGTTAATACTCCATCTGGTCCCACTGATTATATAGATTAAAGGTGCGTATTGCCCATGTTACTTTCTCTATTGTGACTACCCGTTTTGCAGTTTCACACTCTTGGCTAGAGACTCTTTTTTGAGAGTTCCAGTTCGTGTGGTGCATTCGGGTTTGTTGTGCAATCAGGGAAATGAGTTTTGAGAAGTTTTAGTGTATTCCCCTGTTTGGGGTATTCCCCCACAGGGTTGATTGGATCTTTTGCTAGAATGCAGTGGAGTCTGCATCCTTCAGTTATATTTTCAATTTCCTGACAGAATATTCTCCATAAATTCCTCTTAGATTTTTTAAAGAGTTTTGTTGTACTATGTGAGTGTTTCCGTGTATGCCCCACACCCATTCTTTTTGGCCTTATTAAAAAGTTTACGTGTTTTTTTTTCTGTTTGGTGAGTTCGGTTTTCCCCCAGCTCACTTCTCTAGAAGTTTTACTGTTCTTTAACGAACAGTTATTGTGATATGATGTTATTATTGCGTCACGTAGTTGTTCTTCAACTTCATCTATATCATATTTAGTATTAAGAGTTGTTTTAACGGTTTGTAATGCTGTACCCAGCTCTACCCCGTATCCAAACCAATCGGTTTTATGTGGGTTTCGGTATACATCTCCTGGTTTATCGACGTTGTCGATTTCCATGAGAATATACCGATGATCTGAGAGCGAAGGCTCTCTAGGCACGTACCACTTGCCAATTTAAAACGAAGGGAGAACCAAGGGTAATATCAATAACCTCGCTCCGTATACTGGTTACAACAGAAGCTTCATTTCCACGATTCAATAGTTAGAATGAATTGAAGTAAAGACTCACCTCTTTTGTTGTTGTCACTGCTGCCCCATGTTATATGGTGTGAATTTCTATCTGCAGAAATAAGTAACTACAGGTTTTCGGCCCGACATGTATTTACTCCCTCAGCTCATCTGTTGGTGGAGGACTGGGCGAGTCATAGGGAAAGTATGGAGAGGTTAAAATGAGTGACTTCTTGTTGCCTGCTATGTTTATTTCCATCCTGACTGCTACTAGTTCTCTAAAACAGAAATCTTGTAATTTGAGGATGTCTAGACTATTGCGTATGTATATACATACCCTAGTGTTTCCACATTGGGTATTGTATATTAACTAACCTTATCACATGCCCTTTGTAGATACAGGCCTTTTGTATTAGGGATACGTCTATGTCCTACCTGATAATGGTACGTGCAAGGGTTGCGGAGGCAGCCTTGTTGTGCCTCAGATTAGCTTGCACTATTCTGAGCATTTGAAAGTTCTTCCTTTCTCTCTCTCTGCACTCTGAAGATTGCCTGAGTTAGGCCCAAGTAGGGTTTCAACTGCAGGTTTTCCAAAGTCTTCAGAGAGTTGTCGTATATCAGTAGAACAATGGTTTGATAGTTGTCTTCCACTTGCCGATGGATAGCTCCGTTATGGAAGTATCCCTTCTTGAACTGTCGCTTTGTTCCCTTCCCTCTCTTTAAAATCTCTCTCATCAGTTCTTCCTGAGTCTTACCTGCCTGTTCTTCAGAAAGAAATTCCTTTAGGAATTCTTCCGGCACCACATCCATTTTTATGGGCGCTAATGCTTCTTTGTATGATAAGCCACCTTCTACCGCTTGCGCTGCAGAAGTGGTTGCCCTTGCCCTGTCTGACCCAGTTTATGGCTTCTTGGGTTGGCCTCTTAGAGTGGTTTTCGTTGATAAAGGACTGTCGCTTTGGAGGCAGCGCCGTTTGAGTTGAGGAGTTCGGTTAGCTTTTTCTTCTTCGTCCTTCTCTCAGCCCTGGGTCTGCTTGGTGGTTCTTCTGCAATGGCCATCAGAATTGACTGTTTCCTCTTTCGGGCACTTGAGAGTCGCTCTTGCGGCTCCAGGTGAGTACTGTTGAGTTTTGAACTCTTCTTAGGCCAGACTATTGTGAGATTATCACTTCCCTCAGGACGTTGCACAGAGGTTAATGGAGACGAAGTTAATTCTCCTGGAATCGCTTCGGTTTCCATTGCCTCTTTTTGTTGTTTTTGAAGGGCTTCTCCTTCTGGGAGCTCCCTGTTCTTATTTATTTTTGTGTTTTGGTCCATATTAGTCCCGCGAGTAGCTGGGGAAATAAATGTCCATCCGATCAGAGAAAAATAATATTTGACAAGCTTGATTTATTGATTTTAATTTTGGATTTTTAAACGTGTCTTTTTGTTTTCCTTTAAAAAATATGAATTTGTATTTGAATAATTTGGCTGAGAACAAATAAAATAAAACAAGGCAAGAAACTAAGAAAAGGAAGTAAAAGTTAGTGGGTAGACAATAAAATAAAATTAATTGAACAAGAAGGAGAAGTAGTCGAAATACAAAATTGTTTACAAGAAAAAGACTAGAACCAAATCTACAAAGGTAAAACTAATGGAATAAAAAATAAAAAGAAGTAGTCCTAGAAGAAGAAGATCAAAAATACAAGCAGGTGTGGATAGATTACTTCAGGGATCTGTTGATCTGAATTTGGAGAAAGATGAGATAGCAGAAGAAAGGGACAATAATCTGATCCAACAAGAGAGATTTGGAAAAGATAATTGGAAAAAATATAAATGGTAAGTCACCGGAGAAAGATGGAATAATTGACATCAAATTCATTAAATATGGAGCCAACGAAACGAAGAGAAGGAAGTGGAAGAAATTAATAATCGGCAAGATAAAGTGAGGAGAGAGGAAAATGGAGAGATATTGTAAAGAAGAGACTGGGGTTGATTTACCCAAAATATGGATCTAGATAGCGAATAGAGACTTAGTCCCACTAGAAGTATTTTGGTCACTATATTTATTTGAAAGATTTGTATTATTGCCAAAAAGGGAGTAAAATCGCACGCTCTTTGATATATTTTAAACTTGCACATGAAAATATTCTTCTTGGACAGCATCGTACTTAAAATACTTAGTTGTCAACTTGCGTCTATTTAAAATGGGTTGAACATAATTCATGTGTACGGTCAATTCATTTTGACAGAATTGCGTGTGTACTAATTACATGAAATTAGAAGTAAATGAATGGATATGACCTTTATTTGAAAGGAATGCCACTGCATGTCGGTCAAAAGATAATAATTTCTCAAAATCAAAAAGTTAAAGATAGCATTGAAGCCACCGGCCCCTAGAAACTTGGGTACGGGACTATTATTAGCTTTTCACGGACCTCCTCACCTCAAACACTGTGCCGATTGCGATATTTTCAATTTCAATGAAACAAAAAATCATGAGCGTAGATAATAGTTGGGTTAAAAGTGCCAGGAATTAGATTTTTAGATTATTTTTTAATTGTTTGAGTTTGCCAAAATGCAATTTCCGTTTTTTGTGTAGAATTATAATAAAAGATGCACAGGAAGTAATGAAACTTCATCTTATCTTTCTACAAAAAAGTTTGACAAAATGTAAACGAGTCATTTGGTTTCGGGTCAAATCGCTGGTGTCATTCTAAAACCGCGTAAGAATAAAAATCATATTTCACAGGAGAACCCAAGGCTTACCGCTGTTTGCTTATTACAAAGTTATTATACGAGGAATTATAAAAGCTTAATTTATTTAGTTTAAAAAAAATTGTGGGCTATAAGGTTTTTCGTAACAATGTGCAAGGGTTATTGTGATAATTTGATGAAAAAATATCATTTCTGTAATAGTGAGGGTTACAAGGTACTAAAATGATACCGTCGAAATATTTTTGTTGTTTCGGTAAACACGCTTTTGTGTAATTTCACAATCTAGCAACTTGTGTTTGTTCAATTTAAATGCTCGAGGTCACCTTTTCAGTGAGAACAAAGGAGTGTCGCTTTGGTTGTATCTTTGATCTTTGCCCATACTTAATTTTTGTAGAGCTCAAGAAAGTTTAAAAAATGTTATAAATAATGAAGTGGTACGCACGCTTCCTTGTTTTCAATCAAACGATTTTTTATGTGATAGAGGTATCTTAAAGGTGTTGCATACAATCTATCCAACAATTTTTAAAATTTCAAAGCCAAATCAGTGGGAATATGCATAGCTTCAATGTATGACTAATTCATAGACTTGAAAGTATTTGAAGCAATCATACGAAAACCGTCACAGAATAAGTATTATTTTTGTTAATTATTACACAATAAAATAATAATAATAACAAGTATTAGAAATTAAAAATTTAAAAAAACCGACTTCAAAAACGTGCAGATGCCATCACCACATCTTAACCAAATTTATATGGGACCACCCCTGAGGTACCCCCTTACTAACAAAAAAAGAATCATATAAATCGGACAAGGTGGTAAAGCATTATCGCTAAACATACATAAAAAATGAAGAGTTTGAGGATTTTCTCATGGATCCAATTATTAGATTTTGACCAAATTAATATGGGACCACCCCTGAAGTAGCCCCTTTCTAACAAAAAAACAAAAAAAGAATTATTGAAATCGGACACCGTGTTAAAGAATTATCGCTGAACATAAAAAAAAAAAATATCGCGACGAATTGATAACCTCCTCCTTTTTTGAAGTCGGTTAATAATAATAATAATAATAATAATAATAACAAAACAAAGAACAATATTTAAAAAATTATAAACATTCCAAAATATTAAAAAAAAATCGAAAGACGTTGAATTCGTGGTTGCAACAGTCAAAGAATAATTATTATTTTTGTTAATTATTACACAATGAAACAATAATAACAAAACAAAGAACTCCAAAATATTAAAAAAAAAACGAGAGAAGCTGAATTCGTGGTTCCAGCCTTATTTTGACTGAGGCACCACGGGAAATTTCCTAGTATAAAAGAAACGATTTGATTTTGAAAGAAAGACCTAAAAACGAAGAAATATATTAAGATGTTGAATTTTCAGATTTATAAAGCTCAAATTCAAACAATTTTTGTAAAAATATTTGGGTGCCCAACTAAAAAAATATGGTCGCTTTGCTTTACCCCTTAAGTCTGTCTATATTTGATTTCTTTGCTACCTAAGAAAGTATTCAATGTTATATTTTATATTTTTCTGTTTTTTTTGAACTGCCAGTCTCGATTAATAATTCCATTGGGTTTTTTTAATTTTTATATATTATGGGTTCTTTATAGAATAATTATTTACTTCTGTTACGTAATTGTTTCGATAAACTTGGCTTGTTAAAATTTTCGATTTTTTGAATTTCTTTTATGAGTTTTAAAATATTTTGATTGTTTTTGATACTTATCAGCTAGTTTAACTATTTATAATGTTCTTTTATATAAATTCGACATCTGTTTTCTGGTATGTAATTTTGATAAACAGTATGATCAAAAGTTGGTTCAAAAGCTTATGCCTTATTTAATTTGGATAATACTAATCAACATTAAAGAAATGGCTGGTAGGCGGTTTTTTATGACCAAATACTCAAAAACCTGGCTCCTTAGAAGTGATTACTGTCCATATCCACTCGTGTTGCACAAACTACTATGCGCTAATTTAGTGTGATGTCATTTTGGTTCACTGACATTTAATTCTAACCAAACTTTTAACAAACACTTCAATAAATTTGACATATACGTTTCTACTGTTTTTAGTTTATTTCTAAATATTGTTTAGGTTATAAAAAATAGTTTAAAGGTATATAATTGGTAACTATACTATTGTATATTTGATGTATGTTATCTACTTACTTTAGGAATATATTTATAAAAGTAAAAAAAGCGATATAATTTAGGTAAACAAAACGAACAAAACGCACTTTAATTGTCAGTGGAACCATAATTACATCATCACTAAACTAGCGTATTGTCAATGCGGTTGTCATTGTTGCAAGGTCATACAACCAAACTTTATACTATATTACTAAAATAAAATACAAAATTAATAAATTTTTGTCCAAGTTCATAAATGTACAATGTTTCTTTGTTTCAGATACAAAATGTCTTCCAAAAGGACAGTTCTTAGTCGGCCAAGGACAAAATTGTATGATGCAAACTACAATATTGGAGAGAGTTATTACAAACCAGCCTTAGACAGACTGGATAGGAAATATTCAGGAAGACCTATGTCACCGTCACGTTATCAAGCACCAGCTACAGGTAATATATTATATGTTTCATTAGAATACTTACATCCTAATTTAACATTTCATAAGTAAACTTTAATGAATCTCTACTACAGTTGGGGGATACTTTATGAAATGTGATTTAATCACTGATATTTAACAATGTAACTATGGTGGATGACATCCATTAGGAGAATGCGTAGTTCATTATGTATAGAGGAAATTATATATCGAGCCAAATGTACCTTGGACATTCTTGACCTCACCCAATCGATCTTGCAACAAATAGATCGTAGTAAACGTTCGTAGCGAATTTCCACAAATAGTTCCATCTGTTTTAACTCACAAACAGGCATTCATACTATTGTGTGAAATGTGTCCAAATCAACATTGATACAAACTATCAGAGACAAGAATGTATCACCATGCCCGATAGCGCTGAGCTCTTACTTAATCAGTTCAAAAATAGTCAGGAGGTGCCTAGAAAAATTGAATGAGTTAGGCGAGAAAAATTCAGTTACTGTCACTTGAGTTTTGGATAAGAGCGAGGTAAAAAGTAACATGATTGTAGATAGTCTCGCAAAGAAAGATGTTCAAACACTCTTTGTGGACCTGAGCCATTTTGCGGTATTAAGAGTAAAACAACATTAGGAGCGATTAATACATAATTGTACATTAGAATAGTTGACAATTGGAAAGGTCTCTTGCGGCTAAGAGATGCATGATAGTTCTTGGTGACTCTAGCCAGAAAATATCAAAGCCTGTATCTGTCAAAGAAAGAACAAGCTACGCATAGTAGGAATTTTTACCGGACATTGACGACTCAAAGGATGCCTTAGTAAACTTAGACTACCAGAAGATAGTGACTGCAGATTTTGTGAGGAAAGAGAGAGGAAAGGGAGAGGAGAGAGAGAGGAAAGGGAGAGGAAAGGGAGAGGAAAGGGAGAGGAAAGGGAGAGGAAAGGGAGAGGAAAGGGAGAGGAAAGGGAGAGGAAAGGGAGAGGAAAGGGAGAGGAAAGGGAGAGGAAAGGGAGAGGAAAGGGAGAGGAAAGGGAGAGGAAAGGGAGAGGAAAGGGAGAGGAAAGGGAGAGGAAAGGGAGAGGAAAGGGAGAGGAAAGGGAGAGGAAAGGGAGAGGAAAGGGAGAGGAAAGGGAGAGGAAAGGGAGAGGAAAGGGAGAGGAAAGGGAGAGGAAAGGGAGAGGAAAGGGAGAGGAAAGGGAGAGGAAAGGGAGAGGAAAGGGAGAGGAAAGGGAGAGGAAAGGGAGAGGAAAGGGAGAGGAAAGGGAGAGAAAAGGGAGAGGAAAGGGAGAGGAAAGGGAGAGGAAAGGGAGAGGAAAGGGAGAGGAAAGGGAGAGGAAAGGGAGAGGAAAGGGAGAGGAAAGGGAGAGGAAAGGGAGAGGAAAGGGAGAGGAAAGGGAGAGGAAAGGGAGAGGAAAGGGAGAGGAAAGGGAGAGGAAATGGAGAGGAAAGGGAGAGGAAAGGGAGAGGAAAGGGAGAGGAAAGGGAGAGGAAAGGGAGAGGAAAGGGAGAGGAAAGGGAGAGGTAAGGGAGAGGAAAGGGAGAGGAAAGGGATTAGAAGGAGAGGAAAGGGAGAGTAAAGGGAGAGGAAAGGGAGAGGAAAGGGTGAGGAAAGAGTGACGAAAGAGAGGAAAGAGAGAGGAAAGAGAGAGGAAAGAGAGAGGAAAGAGAGAGGAAAGAGAGAGGAAAGAGAGAGGAAAGAGAGAGGAAAGAGAGAGGAAAGAGAGAGGAAAGAGAGAGGAAAGAGAGAGGAAAGAGAGAGGAAAGAGAGAGGAAAGAGAGAGGAAAGAGAGAGGAAAGAGAGAGGCAAGAGAGAGGAAAGAGAGAGGAAAGAGAGAGGAAAGAGAGAAGAAAGAGAAAGGAAAGGGAGAGGAAACCTTTATTTATATTCTGAGAGATTACTGTTTAAGGGTTTATTGCTCTTGATGCATGAAACTCTATGACGTCAAAAAAGAACGACTGATAACGGTCTACAATTAAAAATACAAGAACTCTATGCTCCTACTTTTGAGCAAATGCTTGAGGGACAAGGAAAAACATGTATAGGTCATTCACTGAATTTACACCCATATCGGATTAAGAAATAAATAAATATTGGCAGTTGTTTCATTGCATTCAAATTAATAACTAACAGACCAGTGTATTCTTGATTTCATATTTATTAATTTTTTATCGTCTCTCCACGCAATTAATTTATTTTCTAGCGAAGATATTGCGATCTGAGTACTACCAAAGTATTCTCAATTATGCAGGCACAATTACAAGTACATTTACGGGTGCTGCAGAAAACACATGCTTAAAAAATATTGGGAGCAACTGATTAACACCTTAAATTCTTTGGGATAAAACAATTTCAAGTTAAAAATTATATTTGAGGTTATTTTTCTTTCAAAAAATATAATAGTATGTCCTCTCTATTCTACTTATGCAAGGCGTTGCTTTCCGCCGACAGAAATATAGCGAGAAATCGCTACAAAGCTATTGAGCTAAATGAACGTAGTTCCAAAAGCGACATTTGTAAGACGACATCGCTGCAAAGCATGAACATAGTTCCAGCAGTCCCCTAGACTATTTCCCTGCTTTCTTAAGTCCCTAGCGACTGAATTGGCAAAAGTTCTATTATCTTTTAGGTTACTGTATATCTGATAGTCTATTATAACAAAACACAACTCTTGCACTATTCAGTTGGAATATAAATATTTCTTTAACTTTTAATACAAGTTGCTAAATACAGATTTTCCCGGAATTCTTCAAGTTACCAACTGAATTGGTATAAATAGGTATGATTGTAATCCAAAATCACAAATCCAGGGGGAGCAGACGTCCCTTTGCCCTCGTATGGCGACGCCCATGATTGTAATCTAGTATTTTTAATGTTAAAAACCAGGATAATGTTTTCCACTTAATGAGAGTGTATTCTCATTACTTACTTTTATTATAGCTTTATTAATTGAAGTACTATGAACTTTAGATAAAAAATATTAGGCTAATAAAGGTACATTTTCTGAACCATCGATATTAATACTTATTTTCTTTTGGTTTAGAGGACACTAAAAACGAAAAAACAGTAGAGTCAGATTCTGCTAAGACAAAAATAGGTATTTTTTGTAGTTGAAATGTAATAAGGGCATCATTAAGGAGACAGAGGATTGCCCTATTATAGTTTAGTTTGTTACAAAAGAGGAGTTTCTCGAATTTGGGACGTAATCGAGATGTAGGTATTTCTGAAAGTTTGATTTTCAATTTGAAAGTAAAAGCAGGGTTTCTATAAATGTTTCCAAAAGAGTTTAGCCAATTTTCTTGTAAGAAACACAGTAATATGTATTTTTAATAACCAGCTAATTATAATAAGTATTATTGACAATCTTTCAGGAATACCACTATTTATTATAAGATAAAGATAAAATGAAGCAAGCCAAAGAATGCATGAAGTTTTTAAATAAATCTAATTTAGTTTTAATCAATTCAAAAATGGATAGAGAAGGAATAACAAACAACTTGGGTACCTTTACCTAGTAACTTTGTTTTACCTATTTTACAGGGTGAATTCTAAATGATTTTAAATGTTTTAACTGTTTATAGAAGTTTTTTAAATGTTTTAAATAACTTTTTTAAAAACTCAAAAAAATGAATAAATCTAAATCCGGTCCTCAACTTATGTACGAAAACTTAAACGAATTAATAAGTCTATCTATTTGTTTTTTTCGTTTGTTTTTCAGATTTTCTTGTTTATCTGTTTAGAAGAACCCATTTTAAATAATGTTATCGAGGACCTGTTGTTGATGTTGTTGTTATTGTTTGTTGTTGTTGTTGTTGTTGTTGTTGTTGTTGTTGTTGTTGTTGTTGTTGTTGTTGTTGTTGTTGTTGTTGTTGTTGGATAAGTGCGCGAGTAGGATAAGCCAAATATTTCTCCCGCAGAGTTAATGTTTATGAATGGTTCGTACAACGCATGGATGTAATCAACATTTTTTGACAAAAGTTGGATCACTTTGGAATTAATTATAGTAATTTTCGTATTTTTGAGTTTTTTGAAAAAGTTATTAAAAATAGTTGTTTAATGACTTTTATACACAGTTAAAAAAAGTATTATATAAACTTTGGATTAACCCTGTATATACTGCACAATATTATATTTACGTTAAGAGTGATCCACAAAAAATATTTCTAAAGTAGGTCATGACCAAATTCAAGGAATTCTTTAGGAACATTTTTTGTCCATCACTCCACTCATTATTTAAACCCGTACAGATGACAGTTCTGTAATTAAAGGAAGAAGGAATATAGATCCTTATTGACTCAGCGTACTTGTCATATGGAATCAAATTTAAGAGCTTTTGCAGTAACTTTATGGTTATTAATTGTATTCCTATCAAAATCATAATATGCATTTAAAAATTTACATCCTTTGACTGCATTCGATTCTCTTTTATACATTTTTATTATGAAAGTTTAGTTCCATAACATATATAGGAAATAAATTTTTGATTATTCTGTAGTGTTTATAAATTTGGCATTTTTGGTAAGCTTGATGTTTATTAAATGATTTGTTTTAAACAAGAATACACGAATATAAACTACATACTATAATTTTTTTATTGTTCACATTTTATACTGAACTTTCTTACTGCGTGTTTTTTTATTGTGCACCTGTTATTTTTAACATTTAAAATATCCAAAGAAAAACCATTTAACCTAGTGCCTAATAATTGTACATGTCATTGTTGTGTAGCAACACAAGATATGACTTGATAAAATATGATACCAATGACCAGTGGCGTAGCCAGCCATTTTTCATGGGAGGGGTTTTTGAGAACTATGGGAGGAGTTCCATCAAGAAAGTGAATAAAACCAAACAGTCAATAGTGATCAGCATCAATACTAGAAAAGGTGACGTAATTACCTTGTCGATTTCGGAATAATCGAAAAAGGCCAGGGACAACTCTAGGCAAATCAAAACAAATGGTTTGGGCAAAATGTTGAAGTACCTATTTCAACAAATACATTCAACAAAAATAAATATTCTGGCCTTTATCTTGTTTTGGCAGAAATATATACTATTATAGGAATCAGACTAAATACAATTTGCAAAATAAGTTGTATGTCTCTTATCTGGACACACTATTAACAATTATTGAACACAATGTTATGATTAGGTTTCGGTATAAATGTCACTCATCTTCATCTTGTTTGTGCAAATTTTGAATGTATTAATATGGAGTTAGTTTTTATTGGCCATCTGTTTATCATAAATAATAAATGGCGCATATTATTAGAAGTACTTAACTCTAAAATGTAAAAAGTGGTGTTATCTTATTTTTGCATTATCCCCATGTACCATCCTATTCTCTCTTTGTCTTTTTTAATTTAATTTTATTTTTTTACAACAGTATTATAACATTGTCTTCTTGATCCTATACGGTTTGTTTTCTATTTTATTCTGTTCTCTATTTTCCTGGAATTTGTTTTCAGATTTATTTAATTTTATTTCTTATTTTTTTTTAATTCTTAAATTTTTCTTTTTCTTTTGCTAGTTTTACTATTTTTTTTTTTTCATAAATACTTCTTTTTTACACTATAAATTTGTTTTTCATGATTAACTCCTTTTTCTTCAATTACTTCTTATCTTTATCTTTTTATTTCTTTTTCTTTTATTCATTTTATTAATATTTACTCTTTTACCTTTAAAAATCTTTTTTTTCTTTTTCTTCATTTACTTCTTTATCCTCAATTACTATTTTTATGTCTTCTATTTTTATCTTTAAATCTTTTTCTTGTACATCTACATATTTCTAAACTTCATCTTCAAAATCATAGTAATTTTCTAATTCTTCCAGTATTTTCTCCTTCTTTTGATTTGCATTTTCATTTAATTTCTTTGCATTCTCATCTAATTTATTTTCCATTTGACGTTTATTTTCTTCCATTCTCCTCATTTATATTTGGAACATGTCCATCACATCAATTTCCTATTTATCCTCCCTAGTCTTTTTTTTTCCGAACTTCTACTTGACTCTGATACTCTCCCTCTTGACCTTCTCTTCTGTATTTTCATCTTTGTACCACTTCTTAATTTCATCTATTTCCTTTACTTTATATTCTACTATCTAAACACACATTCCCACTCTCTCAAATTACCCCAATCTCACACAACAAACACACAAGGATCGGTGTATTATAAAGCTTGTTTTGGTTCTTTCATGAACTAATTCAGAATAAGTGAATTACACTCGATCAGCTCAATAGGCTGTTAAATTATCGCGAGTTTTTCTTGAAAAAATTATTTGTCCACTGTATTTGGGAACAGGAATCTACGGTTCTGTTTGAACCAAAACAAACCCATAGTAACAAGAAAAATTACCTCAGCAATTCTTGTTGTCCTGCTTCGGCCACTCTTGCTGCTACCACATTTTCGCTCCTCACGTTGGTCGCCATTTTGTAATGATTTCACCCCGGAAAGGTTAAACTATTCTAATATTCAGAGGACTTAGGGTTGTGGCACCTTTGGCTTTCTACAACAATTTAAAAACAAATTCAATACCTAACTCATTTGTTTTAATCAAATAAAAAAAAAATCTTCTATCGCTTATTTTCTTTCTCCTTAATATGCTGCCTTCTGTTCTAACTCCTATTTGCCTGTACTTCCTGTTCTGTTTTCTCTTCTTACTCTTACTAATTTGACTCTCCTTTCAATTATGTCTTCAGCTTGTTTTTTATTCAAATAAAATTTTCTTTACCTTTTATACTTTTTATTAAATTTATTTAACTTATACCTATAACTATTTACATATTTCTCAAATTAAAATTCTAATGACAATTCTGAAACCTCCCTGACAATTCCCCAAAATCTATTTAACAATTCTAATTTCTATTCACAATTCTAATTAAATTTTAAAATCCCACTATCATTTACCAGCACGAAAACATGATATCAAAGATCCCATGACGGAATCATGATAATGTACAGATTTAAACGGACACAGCTTAATGGAAAGTAGAGTACACTTAGCTGAGTTCAAAACACCCCCATACTTAGCCTTTAATCTTACTCGTTTCTGAGATGATTTTTGCCAAAACTGAAATGCAATGGTTTTTCTTTGGACTTTTAACACGAAAAACGTGGATGTTATAACTGTTTCAAGTAAATCGTTAATCTATTGAAAGCAGCATTTATTTGTGTTTCTACAAATAGCATCAATAAAAAATATAAAACTGAAATTTATTTTTTTTTAGAAAGCATCGCTGAACGTCACGCAAGGATATTTGCTGACGAAGATCTAGAATTTTCTCGCAGGAGAGCAGAAAAGCACATCAGACAAGATCACGTCTTCGATTCGAGGGGTGCCCGGATCTCAAGAGCTGGAGCTCTACTGGAAGACATGGATAACAATATCAGCGATGAGGTGCGGAGATTTTTTGCGTAACTCTGTGTATCTAAAATCGTGAATTTTCAACTTTTATGTCAGCTATACATTAGATTTTAATACATTTATAATTATTTGTTAAAGATACATTCCACAAAGAAAAAAAAATAGAAAACTAATCAAAATTTTATATTGTTCGGTGGAGTTATTTAAACAAATGAAAAATATAGGAGTCAATTTGGGTTTAAAATGAAGTAATATCATCATCTTGTAGTTTTAGACACAATTTTTCTGTTGGTATGGATGGCATTTGAGTAAAACGATCACAGTCTCTGTATTTAACTTAAAATAAAAAGCCATAAAGCCTAAAAATATGAGGCTGTAAACTTTGTTTTGTTTAATCTACGGAAAGAAAACTAGTTTTTGTGATCCTAATTATTATGGCTACATTTTCAAAACAAGTATTCTACTATTTAATCTATTTAAAAATTTTTAAATTAATCCATCAGCAGTTAAAAAAGAAAAATGTATTGAATTTCAATGAACAGATAAAGATTAACATAACATAAATTTATAGTGGCATAAAATAAAATCAAATAATTTTCAAAATTGGTTATTATGTTAAACAGTTAGTTGTATTTTTGGAAATATGAGTAGTTTAATTAACATTTAGGGGTGCTTTATCTTATTAAATTAGAGGGGCGCCTTTTGATTACTTTCATATTTTTCCTATTGATCAACAACTTAATAATGATATTATGAAAAGGCAGATGAAAAGACAAACAGTTTAGTTAGTAGCTTTAAAAAATCTCCAATATTATGTCAACTTAAAATTTAACTAAAGCAGAAAGGATCTAACTGTAAAATCCGTTTTGCAAAGGCATAATATTAATAATAATAATAATAATAATAATAATAATAATAATAATAAGACGAAAAAAAAGCAGCAGCTTTTTCAATTAGGCATTCCAACGACCTGTCAAAATTCTGACAAGTGGGAACTGACGTTTAGATATGGCAACCCTATAGCCTGCTGTTATTGACAGGATCAATGATACATATATTGTTGTATAGATTGCTAAAAGCGGTTCCTTTTGCGAGCGGCCATATTGCCTCCTAAGTGCTCATTAATCAGAACCAATCTAGCAAAAATGTGTTTTAAAACCAATTATCAGCCTTTGAATATAGTAAAAAAAATAATTACATACATTTTTACTTCAAGTCATAAACTTATGTTTATTTTGAAAAACATGGATCATCAATCTATATAACTATTTAATACTATTTATTACGTTGACCCTGTCAAATCCCTAGGCTTCCAGGGTTGCCATAATGTTGCCATATCATAACCTGTCAAAACCCACTGGTAGCCATTTTGTTTGGAATGCCAAATAGGTTCATAGTCAAGTCCATTTAAACCTAGTTAAAGAAGAAAAATAAAAGAAAAAGAAAAATATAAGAACAAACCAGCTAAAGAAAAGTCAAATTCAACACTTTGTTATCGAAGAGCACGTCGCAATCTATTATACAGTGCGTCCCAAAAAGCATTATGCATTTATGTTTAAAAAAAATTATTCCTAATAAAATATTCTGCATTACTTGGGAATCCATAATCACACATTAAACTTTGTAAAATATAGAGCAAGATATTATTTAAAATGTTGATATGAAATAAAATATGTACTTAAGTTTAAATCATTGCACTTATTTTTAAGTTATTTCGATGTGTACATAATTTGGAACACACTGTGTAAATGAATGCGACGTGCAGATATTGTTGTTAACGACGTGCTCGAAGAGCTCGTCGCAATCTATTATACAGTGTGTCCCAGAAAAAATTATATACGAGAAAAAGTTTTGTTTAAAAAAATATTTCTAATAAAATGTTCTGCATCACTTGGGAATTCATAATCAAACATTAAACTTTGTAAAATATAGATGGTACAAAAAAATAAAAATAAGAGAATAAAATACTTTTAAATTTCAATAGAGAGTAAGATATTAATAAGAATTAAAATACGTGTTTGAGTTTAAATCATTGCACTTATTTTTTAGTGATTTGGATTTACTTCAATAAAAAATAATCCACAACTAAAACTAAAGTGTGTATTGGAAATTTTATCTAATATAATTTAGTTTGTGAAACATAAGATAAAACTTTTATTGTGTATAATACTTTTTTGAAACACATGGTACACAGTAAATGTGCGAGAACAAAAAAAAAACGGCAAGACTCTCTATTTATTAACTCTATTGAAAATAATTTACTTTATCTTCTACTTTAGATTTACAAGGACGTTTTTACTATAATTAAAAATAAAAACAAAAAAAAACGAAAACCAACAGTTAATAGATCTCTGCTCATTCCGCTTTATTCCTCAGTGGCGTAGATTACGTAAATTAAATACAATAAAAAAATTCTTCATTTAAAAGTATTTTATCTTTTTTGAAGTTTTAAATAGCTCCGATATTTTAAATAATTATTTTAAAATTTTGTTAATTAAAAAATCTGATATAGCAATAACCATAAAAAAATAATGTATAGTTGACATAGGGTTATCAATTTTTCAGAAAATGAAAATAAATATTAAATAAAAATTGAGTTAAAAAATTAATAAAAAAAAAATTCAACATTTTCAAATAATGTGCAACAGACATGCATAATTTGATCAATTTCAAAATGATTTAAAGGTTTTAAATATTTTTACACACAAACTGGTTTTATGGTTTTCTTTTTTCTTTCAAACCGAAGTATATAATAAACAAAGAATGAATATATCAAGAACAATTATTTTCATTTTCAGAAACGATTAATTTACTCAATTTTCTGTTAGTGTTACATTTAAAAATAGTTTTCATGATCACCGTTTCAATGTTGCCCACGTATCGGTTGATTTTGTGCATGACTTTATATTTGTTATTAAAGAGTTTAAATGGACTGCCAATTTTGATGGAGATGTGCAACCATTAACGTTCGCTGAATACAGGGTGTAGACATAAAAAGTGGTTATTGATTACCTGGTTCCAATCTCAATTTCATTCAATAGTTAACTCATTTAATAATTAAACATTTTTTAAATATAGCAATACCAACTGAAAAAAGCTTATCCGTCAATATTTGCAGCATATTGCAATTTAACTACATTTTTTTGTTATAATTTAAATCGTTTTTCATTTTGTTGTTTTAATTTTTTTATTATTTTAATCGTTTTGAATTTAAATACCTAATTGTTTTTAAAACAATAACGAATGATGTGATAATATTGTTATAAAAGCAAAAGTGTTTATTTTAATAGAATAAATAATTTGTTATACAGGGTGTTATAAATTTCAGTTCAGTAAGGATTAATATTTTTTGTAAATTAAAATAATGTTATTACAGATTTAAGTATGAATCACCCTATATAATTTTATTAATATTCTCTCATTTTATGTTATATTGTTTGAAATAGTTTAAAAGACAACTTTTTTATCAAATTTTATATTGTTTGCATTTTTTAATTTTGATTATTGTCATCACAGTATCAACGATATTATAAATTAGAACATTAAATCGTTGTCTAGAAATGTTTAAATTATGCTTCTTTTTATTCCCTTCACTTTGATGTTTACATGCACTTTATTAAAACATATTTTTCGTTGTGTGAGAAAACAAAGGTTAGTATTTTTTGTTTATTTATTTATTTATTGCATTATAACCAATCATTATATTATATATACCAATTCATTACAGTACATACATTTTTGTTCTTAGATTTAATTGTATCACTATTTTTAAATGGAACACTGATTTTTTATATACTAATTGTAGATTATTTTACTAACAATTTTTTTTATAAACCGAAAATAATAGTTTTAACATTATCTTCAAGAAAATAGTAAACTATGCTATTTATCTTGAAGGTAAAACCAATATAAATTAAAAATAGCAAACTTTCATCTCTTAATCGCTTACTATAAGTTTGAATAAAGAGGAGTGCAGTAAAAGTGGGGATATAACGTCACATTCCATAGGCGTACTTTGCAAAATAAGTTTCTATAATATAAATAAGGTCACGGCATATAAAATGGTATACACTAGATTAAAGTTTAATGAAAAAATTATATTGCTTACAAAAAATAAAAATAAACCTTATGCTTCTGACAAAATGGTTGCACTTTAACATTGAACTATTAAAATTTAATCATTAAATAACAAGGAGTATTATATGTTGTTAATGGGATTAAACTTTTTTTAATCTCTTGGCATTAAAAGTAACACTTCAGTACATTCCAAAATCAAAGATTAAAAAAATTAAAAGTTCAAGAACTATTTTTAAAAGTCACTGTCTTCACTATAATTACTGGTATGATTACACTGCACAGCAGCATTTCTGATGTTTGAGTTATATTACATGACACTAGCTTAATTTTTAATGAAGACTTCAAATCTGTAATCTAAAGTTCTGTATTAGCTCTAGTTTAGAAAATATGACACATGGCCGTTTCATAGTAAAACACAATTTGTTTAAAGTTAGTCATATTTTACTTAGTTCTTAAGGTGAAAAAAACTTTCTTTTATAAAACTTCACTGCAGAGGTTGAACCCATAGAACTGTTCTGAATGCTCCAACAATAGTCAGCCATCATGTGTGCGTTCCAGTAGCCTTGATACCGTTCCTCCATCGTACGAAGGTCCTGGTGGAATCGCTCGCCCTGTTCTTCACTTAGATCCCCAAGATTAGCGGGAAAATAATCTAGGTGGTTGTTAAGAAAGTGCAACTTGATGCTTATGTTACTTCCAAGGGTTTGAAAGTGACTCATTAGTTGTTCAACGTGTTGAGAATAGTTAGAACTTTTCTTATTTCTCAAAAATTTTGAACAAGCCAAACAAACTCATTCCATGCGTTTTTCTCAATTTATGTCATAGTGTCCGTAAATTTTGTATCTTTTATTAATGATCCTATCTGTAGCCAATCGAAAATGCCTGCTTCTATCTTTTCTACACTCAGTTTCGGGAATTTTTTTGATAGAAATAGAAAACAATATCCAGTTTTGTTAAGACCTTTGACAAACTGTTTTACAAGCCCCAATTTTATATGCAACGGAGGCAAAAGTATACGATCTCTTGACACTAAAGGTGGTTTTATCACGTTTTGTTGTCCTAGAACTAGATCTTTCCGAGTAGGCCAATCCTTTTTAACCCAATGTTGATTTTTAGCTCTACTATCCCACAAGCAAAGAAAACAAGGATACTTTGTGTAACCACCTTGCTGGCCTAATAGAAAGTTGACCATTTTTAAATCAACACATATGATCCAGTTATTTTCCACATATTTAATTTTGTCCAAAACCAGAGCAATAGTTGTATATTCTTCTTTTACTTTTGTAGAATGTGCAATAGGCAATGACCCTAATTTATTCCCATTGTGTAAGAGAACACATTTTAGACTCCGTTTTGACGAGTCTATGAATAAACGCCACTCACTAGAAACATAATTTTGTAATCCCATTGCAGCCATCAATCCAGGTACATCTTTACAAAATTCGAAATTGTCTACAGCAAAATATTTGAGAAAATTCTGTTCTCTTGTGCGGTAATAAGAAATTTTAGTTTCTTTCGTTACCAATTTTCTTTTTTAGCCTTGAAGCCAAAATTTCTTAAGCTGACTTTGACAGTCCCAGATCTCTAACGCCCGTATGCACCGTACACGTTTAATCCAAATCAAGGGTTTAATCGCGTTTAATACCATGTTTAGCTATGGTACTAAACGCGATTAAACCCTTGATCTGGATTAAACGTCTACGGTGCATACGGGCGTAAATAAGTAGATTAAATCATCTTGATTGAATGGTTTTGGCGTTCCCAGATCGCAGTCAAAGTCACTATCACTACTGTCGTTTTTCGTCTCAAAATTTTCTGGCTCTTCCTGTAAAGTACCAGATTGAGGTTTAGGTGTAGACTTAGGGCCCAGGACACGTCTATGTGCCGATTGTATGGAAGGATATTCCCATTTGGCTCGATTTTTTCGGTTAATACCAATTATGTTCACCAAACCAAAACAACAATCGTCATGGTGGTTCATGGGTTCATTCCAAATCATTTGTTTTGTACCTGAAGCTATGTCTTTTCTTATTTGTCTATAAATATAGGAATTCATGTTTTGCATACCTTTTGCGAAATCCAAGGCTTATTCTTCTTTTCCAGCGGGTGCCCAAAGTAATTTTTGCAAGCCTCATTTACGAACGTTGTCACATTTAAAGGGTATTCTTTAAATACATACTCTCCGCAATTGAAACAAAAATTGTTCACACATACTCTTCTTGACGATGCCATATCAAATTACAAAATAAAACAATAATTCAAACAAGAAAGATAATTTCACTATTGTCTTACTAAACCTTCCCCTAAAATAACAAAAGATCATTTCTTAAGAATTTCGAAATTGGGTTTTACCAGTCATTAAAGAGAGGTACTTTTACCTTTATAAGTATGTTCTAAGAAACTATACAGAGGAGTCGTTAGAGAGGATTATAAATTAATAGTATTTCCAAATAATATTAAATATGTATAATAATTATTATTAAATAAATGCAAATAAACACTATAATACAGTGAATTTTTAGTGAAAGCTATAATTCGTAAACAAGAGCTGTCAGAAAAAAAGTGGGGATATATTTAGAATAAGCGACTTAAAATTAGTAAACATCATGTGACATAAGTCAGTCAAAAAGTGTAATTTTGTTGGCCAGTGTTATCATTGTCTTATCTGTCAAAAGAAAAGGTTTAATATAGTAAAAACCATGGAAACATGATAAAATCTAAACGAAAACTTTTATTAGGCCGATCAGGTGAATTAAAATTTTTATTTTAACTACAAATAAGCATTGAAAATGTGTTATAAATAGAATGTCTACCTCTTGAACCTGTATTACGTTCTGCAAATTAAATTACTGCACTCCTTTCGTCTCTAGACTATAGCTTTAATAATTGTAAATTTTTTAAGTAGTTTAAAATATTTTTAGTTAAATGCGTTATTTATAAGAAGCTACTTTTTACGTAACGTTTTTTTAGCTTTGTAGATATTTTGGCAGATTCTAAATTACTAATAATTGAGGGTTATTTAATTCATCGAATCTTGATGCGTTTGCATAAAAAATAAACCCACAAAATAATAGAAGTGTCGATATTCTGGAGTTAAAAGACACCTCACTTCTCTTACTCAAACGGGAACACTGTCATATTATCTGAATTTATTATATTACGGTCCTTCTTGTCTTATGGGCTCAATCCTATCGACATACAGGGAGTTCAGTTTAAACATCTCGAATATCCTTAAATGGACACCAAAAAGTCCCTCTTCTCTGTGACATTACAAATGCAACACCCATTAAACATCATAATATCATCAATCATATATTTCTTGAAAATAAAAGGGCGTATGTATCAAAATTTTAAAACAATTTCCTTCCTCTTTGCCTGATAATTTTAATAATGTCCCTTTTAAGTGAATACATTCCTCAACACTCTGACGTATGCTTCGAATAAAGTTATCAACGTCTTCTTGAAGAATTGATTTCCAAGCAACTTGAACATCATATCTTAGGCGACTCCAATTCATTATTATAAGCCAGAAGTTGACCCAATCTTCTACCTATCATTTCCCATACATGTTCAATTGGTGAAAGATCTGGAGATCTAGCTAGACAGAATTACGAAGAACCTGGTAGTGACTGCTGTTGTATGAGGTCTGGCATTATCTTGTTAGAAAATTGGCTTTTCCAGTTGCTGAAGATACGGTATAGCAACTGGTTTTGAAACATTGTGGATGTAGTCCTGGCCATTTATGTTTCTTTCAAACAATACTAATGGAGACCTGCTTCCATATGAAAATGCACCCAATACCATAACTCATCGGGTAAGCGTTGTCTCACGTTCTCGTTTTTCACCACGTCTTCGGCGAACTCTTCTTCGTCTATCTTGGGCCAATAAACAAAATTGAGACTTGTCACTGTACACAATACTGTTCTATTCCTGATTTTACAATTTCTTGACACTACTGCAATCTCGCCCCCATATGTCTTTGGGTCAATGACAAAAAGAGACTCCATGCCAAAAGGCCTGATCCTACGATAAACTAAACGTAGATTTGTTATCCTGTAGTAGCCAACCATTCCTGTGTCACTGACCTAGAGGTAGAAAATCGGTATCTTAAGGCATTTACTCTTAAAAGGCGTTCTTCTCGGACTGTCATTCTTCAGACAGCACCAGTACATCTTCGGCTTTGTTGCCTTTAATCTGAGGGTCATTCCAAACTATTGCCAATTCCCAAAATTGACTTAATTGATTAGGATTAGCGCGTTTTCTCATTAAGACATAGTAATCAATTTTTTAAAATGAGTAAAACTAGCATCATTTTAAAAACGCCTATTATCCTATAGAATAAAAGCAGCTTCAGTTGTTTGTAAAAAATCTCGGAACCAAATTTTTATCAGTATTTACTTTCAGTACATACAACAAAATTATTTGCCAAAATTTCGTTGGGATTTCTTATGTTTTACTGGGTGCTACATTTTTATTGTCACATTTTTTCCTAAGTGTCTTCTTAGTAGTTCTTTTACTATTTTCCAAGTTCGTCAGTAGTAAGTATTGAGCAACATACATGTCCAAAATCATCATATATTATAAATTTTTCACACAGACTTGATAAGAAGTTGTTGTAGTTTTCTTTTTTGAGAATATATCTGGGTGTGAATAAGAGGCAGATACAATAGAGAGTATATATTTCTTCTTTTAAAAGTTATGTTACTGTTTATAATAATAGACGCTCCACCTCTGGCGGAATTTATTAAATGAATGGAAAGATGGATCTGATATCCTTTTAATTTGGCGTGTCTCTGAGATCAGTAATAAATCTTGCTGGTGTTGTAAGAGTTCCATTTGTGTTTTAACTTTGTCTTCTATCGCCTTTTACTATTATTATGTTCTATTGTGTCCAGCCTTTCTAAAATTGTTTTATTGAATTCTTCTTTCACCGATTTAATGCATTATTTTTTGCAGCTTTGGATTTATAAGATCTTTACTGTCGCTCGAATTTCATTACTGGCCACTTTGGCAAAATATATACCAGTCTCCAATAATCGTTGTTGCCTTTCTTACAGTTTTCTCTTTTCTTTATATTTTCTTGGTTTACTGTATCTTTCTAATGTGTAGTTATGTATCTTAAGCTCTGCCTCTATTAGAATTCGTGTGTGTTCCCCTCCACAATGTAGGCACTTAGGTGCTGTACTCTTACAATCTTTTATAGGGCATCTGACACATATCTAGGTTCCTTTTGCAGATGTTTTAACTATGTCTATGTTCTTGGCATCGTTTACATTGAGCTAATAGTTGAGGTTTTTTGTAGGCTTCTATTTACACTCTCAAATAGAGTACTTCCTTGATCCCTTGCATGATTGAGTGAATAGTAAGAGTAGCCTTTTATATTTTCTGCTCAGCAGTTGACTTACTTCAAGTATTTTAAACCTTTTACTTTTTGGTCCTCTTTGGTCTGGTTGATAAGTTATATACACTCAATTTTTCTATTCTTTATCTATTTTGCAAATTAAAGGTCGCGTGCATCAATAACTATTTTCTTTAGGAGATTCATTTTAACAACAATTTAATGTATTATCGACAACATTATTTATCATTCCTTTTTCTTTTAGACAGCGACATCCATTAGACGATTAAGAGCGAACAAAAAGGTCTCGATTATCGATGATGCTGATCTCGAAACAACCACCAATAACCTCAAAACTTTCCGCATGCTAGACAGATCAGACAAAATCCTAGACTCAGTGGGTATAAACGAATCTCTCCCCAGACAATTAGTAGAGAAAGACGTTTCCCAAAGACGTAGCGCTTTGAAAGTAACATACAAACCCGACGATGATAACCTTACCAAATGGACGCCACTGGAGAATAACGTCAGCAGGTCTATCCGAGCTAGAAGATCAGACATTACGGAATCTTACGAGACTGAGACAGGAGCAGCGGAGCGTAGAGCTAAAATGACGAAACACAGACTCAACGATTTGGAAGAGGAAATGGCGGCTATGCAGGAAAAACAAGCCGCTAGGGAAGCTAGGGTTGCTAGATTAAGAAAACTGGTGGCTGAAACTGAGCAAGATTCGGCCGATTTTGAAATATCGCAAGCCAGATCTGAAAGGATTGAATCGAGGAAAGAAAGGAATGCTGAAAAAGTAGCTGTTGAATATTAGGCTTTATTTTAAGATGATAGTTTAAATGGAACAATTTTTTGAATTTGTTTATTGTTAGATTATATATAAAAAAATTATCCAAAATAAAAATGTTAAGAATCCAACTTGGAAATAGGAAAGGTATAATTATTAAATTCCCAACAAACATTAATGTTGCAGCAAGGTGTTGGAAGTTTAAAGAATATGATGGCAAACTAAATTGTAACAGTAAAATCGTGGCATTATTGAAATTCGTAATTAACTGCCCTTTAAGTTGAATCGATGGGCCGTTGATGGCTTTTTAACTGTTTTATACATTCAACGGTAAAATTATTATGGCTCTTTTGAATTTTGTAATTAACATGGAAACTGCTGGCAAAATGCAGACCTTTCACTGCTTACCAATGCCAGCCTCCCAATGAAAGGCCAATACATAAAATAACGTACATACGTTTAAAGGCCGCGTACTTGTCATAAAAAAATGTTTGTTGGGTTATTTACTGTACTACTGGATAAAGTAAAGATTCTTTTTAAATGTAAAACTTTTTTTTTAATTACATTACGTAGATGCATTTTAAAAACAGTATAAGTACTAAAAAAATATTAAAAATATAATTTTGATTATCGTTTTTTTATACAAAAAAGAAACATCCTTATTTTAATAATAGTTTTATTGTTTATTTGCATTTGTATTTCATTGTCATAATTTTATTAAAAACGTACATTTTATTAAATTGTCATATTAATTCAGTTCTAATCGGCATTTAAGTAAATAAATAAAAGTTTTTTATATACTTATACCTAGAGGTTGTTAGTAAAAATAATTCTGAGTACTGGTTTTATTTTTACAATTTAGTATATACATTTTGAAATCGTTTTGATATTTTTTCTTTTTGTAAACATTTTTTGGATTGTTATATTTTTATTGTTTTTAATTAGTAAACATTATTTTGCTAGAAATTTCGAATATCTTCACAGCATTTCTTTATTATACCTATAGATATTTCTGTATTTGCTTATTGTATATAATGTATTATATAAATATAAAAATAAATATAACGAGCCACTTGTCAATCATTTTTATACCGAGTAAATTTAAAATTGATCCTTATCATTAAGTTCAGTTAGTTTTGGATCAATTGGTCTTGTAACCAAAATCATTATGGAAAATTTAAAATTATTTAAAACGTCGAGTAGAGAATTAGAAAAACCTTACAAGACAGCACACGACGTCTGAAAGACGTATATTTTTGTCTTGGTTTTGTCGCAATGTCCTAGGACGTTACTAAGACGTCTGGTAAAAGCCATAATTCAGACGTATTAATATGAGAGCTCAAAAACGTCTTTAAGATGCCTTACAAATGTCTCCCAGTCGGACGGAAACTTGCACGGTTTGCATAATTCCAATTAAACAAGAAGAATAAACTGTTGTACAAAATAACCAGAAAAAGCCAGTAATAACTAGATAGGAAAGTCATTAGATTTTTACTTATACGAGTATATGGACTAAAACCAGAGAGAAAAGTGTAGTGGAGTTTCTGTGACCGATGTAGCAGGTTCCTGGAATACTTTATATAAGTAATAAATAATATTAGTTTATATACATCTAACATTAATATGTTTCCTCTAACTAAGAATAATTATAAGTTTTAATTCAGATATTCATCAATTATAGTTTTTTTTTATTTATTTATTTTTAAGTTATTTTCAAAAATTAAAAGGTGTCATAGTTGAAAGTAATAAGTGTTGATTTTAATTTTGATGATCCTCTTTAGTGCATTTCGATACGCACATGTGGGCGCCAAAGTGTCAAATCACCTCGCTATGCGGCTTGATTTTGTTGATCGGCTTTGTTCTTCCAGTTTAATGTATAGTTCAGTGGTTTTGATTTCGGAAATTCGACAAAATAATGAAGCATTGAGCTAATCTAACTTTTAAACGTCAAACAACTAAAATTTAATTACATACACTACTTAAAACATCCCAATAAAAGGATTTATTAAATACATGAAAAGGAAAACCGATTTTTTGGTATATCATTGGCTTTTGACGAAATCGATTTGCACTTTCAATGATTCGATGCCCCAGTTGTTGTTCGGCCAGCTCACAAAAAGTTAAATTTCAAAAAGCCCGCTCTTAGCGACCATATATAATTTAGTACCACTCCAATTTGATAGATGGCAGCACATTGCCTCAGAATTTTACCATTGAGTATTCCATCCATTTACACTCCCCTAATCTATGCTGTGCTGCTATTCCATCCTTTGTAAATACAATATGTATACAGAGGCTTACCCAATGTTGGCATTAGCTATAAACTTATACTGACAAATCCAATTTCAGAAGTAGCCTCCAAACTGTTGTAAGTTTTTTTTTTGACATTAACATATGTGTGACTCAGTCAATCACAATTAGTCAAACTAAAGAAATAGAAAAATAGAAGAAATAAATATAATAAGGATCTTGACAGTGACACTCGCTTCTCGTCCAGGGGCCCATCAGTACTTTTTTTACTTGAAAGTACTTGAAAAACAGGCTAAAGACTACTCAGTCATAACCGACGACATATCCATATAAAGAACCAATATTTAATTCTCAAAAAAAAATATTATATATAAATATTATAATAGATTACGAAATTCCAAGAAATCAAGATAATTATTAAACATTTATAAAATTAAAAACTAATAAGTTTTCATCACGACTTTTAGACTGCACCTCGCATAATGCTAATTCTGACAAATTCGAAAATAACCAGATTTAGTGAGACAGTACTACTACACGCAAATTATGAATTTTAAAAAGTAAATTTATAAAATATTTACATGAATTTTAAAATAACTTTTGAATTAATAAGAAATATCATTAAAAGTGTACAATAAACCGTTCAAATAAACTCCCTGTATAAATCCAATAACTAAATTTTAATATTATAACCAAACTGTCAAAATTTTGATTGGACAGGTTCATTTTCTTCCATCTAGATTGGAATCTTAAAATTGGAGTTTGTTGATGAAACAAAAGGCAGTATGAAAAAGATCGAAAAATGAGGATGAGTTTTTTTTTATTTCCTTCCTTTTACCTCTGAAATCCTTTCCTAATGAATTCCTAAAATATAAAGAAACAGGAAAATTAAATCATGTTCATTTGTATGTGAAAATTCTATGAGGTAAAATTATGTTATGTATAATAAAAATGTTTACTCACCTATGGAAAACATGTGATCCCGGCACGAAGGCGAATTGACTCCAGGAAGACATCTACAGGCTGGTATGCAATGTTGGCATACATTTCGTTGCTTCTCCAGGTGTCTTTTGTGTTCATTCATTTGTACACTGATAAAGAAAATACTCGTTAGCGACAGGACGTTTCATTCTTTCAGTGAAATTTACTTTATTTAATTTACAAAATAACACTAGTGACAAATTATATAGGTTTCTCACCTATAATTATTAATACATAAACTTTCAAATAGAAAGCAAAATGGCACAATAAAACAATAATCACTGATTCGGACAGATAAATCTTCCACAAGTGCTAACCATGGGCGTCGTTTGGGGAGGGGGGGGGCAAGGAGGGGCAGTTGCCCCCCCTGGCTTTTACGACTTAATCAACAACGCGTAAGATATGCATTACGAACAACAATCTCATAAAAATAATATTCAGGCTAATATATTTGAAGAATATTATGGGTTGAATATATTTATTGCATATGTGGGTTCGGCTTTTCCGAAGACTTTGTTAGTTTTTCCTTAAGCCTGTTACATCCCAAAAACATAAAAAAATACTTTTTTCACCACCGATAAGAAAATAAAAGTGGTGGAAAAATTTGGAATCTACAATTTTAAAGCTGAATACCAAACTGGAATACGAAAGAGCTTTCTGCACACAATGAGCTCTCCATTAATGATATAGCGCCCAAATATTGTGAATATTATCCAGACATACAAAGAGGTTTAAAAAATATTTATGGCTTGCTCTTCCACCAACGAAAGAACGTTTGAAACACTAAAGCATGTTAAAACATGGCTGCAGTCTATTCGATTAGTGCGAAGTCATGGTAGGGGAAGCAAAAGCGATACTAGCGCAAGCTGCGGATAACTCGAGTATTTTAGGGCGATATTTTGTAATTTTTGCGTATCAAATACACGTATACATTTGACTTTTTACTAAAAAAAAATAGGTAAGAACAATAAAATGAGCAACCGGAGTTGCTATGTTACAAATTATACTAGCAAAAAGACTGTAAATTATATGAGTTTTCAGTAGCAAAATCGAAATTAAATAAAATAAATAAATGGACAGCTGTATAATAAGAACAAAAAAAAAACCATTATTTTTGTAATAATTAAGCAATAAATTATTTTTTTATGATATTCTTTAACATCCCTTAAATCTTAAATGTTTAGCAAATGATTAGATTTCTGCCTTTAATTATTGTATATGGTTGACATGCAATCTTGTGACTTATTGATAGGAAACCAGTTTTATTCATTAATTTCTATGGGTTCTTTCAAACTAAAAATGAAGAAAATATAAATTACAATCGCAAATATACCAATTATTTTAATTCTACATTATTATAATATAATGGTAATATTTTGATTTTGACATAATTTAACCTATTCTTCAATGACAACTTATTAGGCTTAGGCAAGATCTCATACATTTTCTCGTAAGTACCTACCTATGTTTTATTATTGATTTTTATTGACTTTTTTTAGCTGAAGTAATAAAAATATATAGTAATAATAATTTTTTCACTTGTTTTAAAATTAAAATTAACATATATATTTCTTAATTATGAACTCTATTAAAAATTGTATTGTCAGTATACGCAAATATCGTCCGTTAGTTCATAAAATAGTTGGCGTTGCTGTCACGCACGGAGTGAATAATGAATGAAAATAGGCTGACTGAAAAATAAATTTTGTTTTCGTTATCGATATTTTTAGTAGAGAAAAAAGAAATTTGAAATTTGCATTTTCCTAGTGTTTTTTGTGTTCATTGACATATTTGAGTTAGTTTTTTTTATGTTTTTGTTTTTTATAAATTTTTATTTTTTATATTATTATGTTCATATTTTTCTTTTATATCACACCTTCTGTTTGTTTTTTTAAAAATGTGCTTTAAGTTTCTTGTTTTTTTTTTTAATTTTAGTTTTTTTTTTTTGTTTGGTTATTTTATTTATTAGAGACTTGTTATGACAACTTAAGCATCAGTTCTGTCAAATGGGTCAGTGACATTGTTAGGGTTACTACTAAAGTTCCACTCCCCTTATCTTCTCTATTCAGTGAGATATCTGAATAATTTTGTTCTGTTTGACAGACTGGAACAAACACTTTCTTATGATGGATTCAATTATTCTGTGACGTCCTGGCTTACTTCCGGTTTTTCCGGAAATAAAGAAAATCGATTTTTTTTTATTGTTAAATGGAAACCCTCTTTTATTGTAAATTTAAACATTTTTGTATAATAATCGTGTATTGAACATTTTCTGTCAGCTGTCAAACTGGCCGCCATATTGAATAATATTTTTTCTAAACATGTCACTATTAATTCGTTTATGAAAAAAAATATAGGAATGTATGATCTTTATAAAATCTTATACCGTATACCAGTGGCGTATCTAAGCATTTTTATTATTAGCAAATCGTTTAATAATTTCATCCGCTTTTATCTTAGTTGTTAATTGAGATATTGTAATGAAAACTTTTTTGTTTAAAAGCTTGGAACAAATACTGTCATATACTGGATTCAATTGGTGTGTGACATCATGGCTTACTTCTCGTTTTTCGGAAATAACAGAAATTCTCAATTTATTTTTAAATAGAAACCCCCTTTTTTATTGAAAATTTGAATTTCGGGAACATTTATGGAAAAGAATAATGTGTTGAAAATTTTCTGTCATATTGGAAAATATGTTACAGAAAATTTTCAATAAACGCCCCAAAAATGTCCCAGAAACTCAAATTTTCAATAAAAAAAGGGTTTTCATTTAAAAATAAAAAATAAATTGCGATTTTCTGTTATTTCTGGAAAAGCTGTAAGTAAGCCATGAAGTCACAGAAAAATTAAATCCATCATAAGAAAATTCTCTTTTATCCCCCCCCTATAGAATTGTGTAACGACGCCCATGGTGCTAACGTATAGTCTATAGTGGTACATTTCGCTGCGCCATCTCCTAATATGTCTAAGAAGTTGCATTATTTCATAATTGTAGTTATCTTTTAAATAATTCTAGTCAGTAGAACGTTGTTTCATGTGCGACAGTACGTGTGAATACACCATTTTTAATCCATTATTTCCATTCCTAGATATAATTTTTTTCCTCGTTGCTTCAAAAATATGAAACCAATTTTATAATTTTAGTTATGCTGTTTCTTTTATAAATTTTTAATATTACTATAAAGATTTTTTTGGAACCTACATTTTACCCTGAGAGCCATATACTTGGAAATAAAACTATAATTACAGATGAAGTCACTGATCTTTTATTTGGTTATTTTTTAGGGAATTAACAGTATATGAGAGATATAGGAAGTGTCTAAATACATTTTGATAAAATCTTTCTTTAATTTATTTAAAAATATTACGATATGTTTTGTTAGATTTGTGGTATGTCCTATAATAGCAAGTTTTAATTAAAACATATAAAATTTTAAATTAAAATTAATCACAACCATTATAACATATTACAATATATAAAAATAATTGTAGGTTCTCTTTTTAGGTAAAAAAAATTATGTTTGTATTTATCAGTTATTGTAAAATAATTTGTATATAATTTATCATTAAAAAATATATAAATAAAAATTTATCCTTTTGGATATATATTTGGATATATCCTATAGATAAAAAAGAAAATAATTCCAAACTCAAATGTGACTGAGACTGAGATGTAAAATACTCAAAGATTTTGCCTACTAAGGAGAAAGTCATTCTTGTACTGTTTTCGTCCTTATTAGGACTCTTCTGCAATAAATAGAAATTCTCGACTCCAGTCTCTAATGAAGTCTGTTTGCAATACCAATTTCGATCTAACTCAATTACGGCGGGTTGAGCATGAGTAGATATTCAACGAGCAAAAGTGGTATCGTCATCTATACTTAGTAAGCAAAATCAAAGGTCGCTGTAGTACCTAGTTCAGAGACTAGGTGGAATAAAGCCAGGCGGGCTATTCTTAAAAAAGGAAATAATTCTAGTCCTAATAAGTCCTAATAAGGACGAAACCGGTACAAGAATGACTTTCTTCTTAGTGGGCAAAATCAAAAATTACATCTAGTGGATATCCACCTTGCGTTCGCCCCTAGACTTTGATATATTTAGTGGATGTCCATGGGATGTTGAATACACCTTAAAAAAATAATTTTAAATATCTGAACGGTACTATTATCCACAATGGCGTAATTTTTTAATAATTTGCTATATAATTACTATTATTTATGGGCATTTGCATGTCTATAAATTATGGATATAAAATAGATATCCACCATGGACTGGACATTCAGTGGATTTTGGGATGTCCAGTAGATATCCAAAGGATTTGGTGTGCTGTCTGGGTCCACTCCTATTTATTTTGGTCATATTTGAGAATTGGAATTTATTTCCTCCTATGCTTCTGCACCGGAATTCCTGTTTGGTCAAAAAAATATTTCTATGCCTAGATACATAAATACAATTTTTTTTTTATTTTATTCTGGCCCAATTCATAATAAATAACACAATTAACCCAATAACGTAAACAAATAAGCATACCATTATCTACCTTAAGTAATAAATTAAACGAAATTACCAGCTGCTGAAAAATTAATCGAACTAAGTCAATTTTATGTACTTACTACCAATAACTCACATTTCCTAATTGCACCGTTCTCGAGCTTGCCAATTTTTTCTAGTGTGTATACCTATCCAGTTCGGTTTGGATTTAGGCCAGAATCTAAATCGCGCTTGAAAATTAAGTTTATTAAATGCTTAACAAAAGGAAGTTTTGCTGTACAAATTGCACGCTATAATTTATAAAATTTTGACAGGATCTTGGGTCGATTTGAGAAATGCGTGAATGGGGATATAGTTTTAAATAAAAATATTGGTTATAAGCTATCTATCATTTTTTTAGTTTATTTATTTAAAAAAGGTTTTGAATTAATATATACTACTATACCGGGGTTGTCGTGGAAATGCGACAGCTGTACAGGCAAAAGTTCGGTTTTCGATCATACCGAAATTAATGATATTTTGTCTTCCAAACTGGCTGAGGCTTTGGCCACTATGAATAATCAGTTCAACGTTCTTAAGGCCGAATTAAAAAAAAATTGAATGAACCTATTATACCCGTCAATCAGCCAAAATATTCAGATGTTATAAAAAACAAGACCCAACCTGCGTTAATAATTCAATCCAAAGTGAACCAGTCAGTTAATCAAACAAAATCCGAAATACTATGTCAGGTTGACCCACCTAAAGAGAATATTCATTAATCTCGAATTAAAAATGTAAAAATGCCCTTGCTTATCCTCTAATGGTGTTGTTAAATATATTTCTTAAAACATTTACCGTTCCGGATATGTGGAAGATATCGAAAGTGTGTCCTATATTCAAAAAGGGAGATAGGAATGTTGTAACCAATTATAGACCAATATCTGTAATTTATAACTTTTCGAAGGTGTTCGAGGTTTTATTGTATCGCGATATTAATTTGCACGTCAGCGATAAAATTTCATCGCATCAACATGGTTTTGTACAACAACATTCAACGCTAACTAATCTTGTTAACGTAACACAAACCATTGCCGAGAATATTGACGGTAAAAAGCAAACGGACGTCGTATACACAGATTTAACTAAGGCGTTTGACATATTGGATCACGGAACCTTGATCACTAAATTAAAATTATTTGGATTTCATGATTACCACCTAAAACTATTTACATCTTATCTTCAAAGCCGTAAACAGTATGTGTATATAAATAGCTTCAAATCACTTGAGTATATCGCAAAATCAGGAGTGCCACAGGTTTCGAACCTGGGTCCTTTATTATTTATATTATTTATTAACGATATCACTGATATATTTGATGTTAATTGTATGTAATCTGCCATCGATCTAAAAGTGTGTTTGACCATTGCTCACAGATCCGACTGCGAACACCTTTAAATTGATAGAGTTGAATACTGGTGTCTGAGAAACAATTTATCGCTTAATGCCGCAAAATGTTTTGTCATGTCTTATGGTCTTAGCGCTAATCCTATAATTTTGATTACATCATTAACAACACAATCCTTCAAAGACCAACTACTATTACAGATTTAGGTGTTACGTTCGATAGATAATTATCTTTTGGTCCGTATATAAATACTATTATATCCGCTGCTTCTCGTCTTTACAGATTTGTTGTACGGACTAGTCGAGACTTAACCAATCCGTCTACACTCACCACCCTCTACTATGCATTCGTGAGGTCAAAACTTGAGTATGCATCTATAGTTTGGAATCCACCAGCTCCTTAAATATACCTATATTTTCCGAATTATCTTTTTCATCGTGACCCCTTAAAGCTAACTCAAGAGCTCCACAAAACCTTATACAATTTATAATTTGATTTAAAACATATCGATTTTAATCCACTTGTTGATTATGTTTAATTAGGGCATCACGATAAGCCAAATTTAACTGGGTTTTTATATTTAATTTACCAAGCATGGAAAAGCTAAAAACATTATTCATGTGCACTTTAGATTTTTCATGGGATTTAATTTTATCCCATGTATGGACAAGATCGTTTGTGCCTTTTTTTGACCAAGTCTCGTCACCTCCAAACAAAACACATACAAAACAAAACAGTTTATTAGTTTCGTCGCAACCACAACCAATTATTTTTATCATGAATAGTTTTATTAAATTTACGACACCGCGAATTTTGCCCACTTCCACTTTGTTTTTCAATTTTTAAATCGGGAATTGGCCGGCCTAATTCTTTTTTTAGTTTTTTAAGACGCCAATTTTATTCATTTTCACAATAAATTAAAACCTAGGAAATAAGATAATTTTTGAATATAAAAAGAAATGCATAAAATAAAATAAAAATATGATAAGATGTTTTAAAAATAAAAAATATATTTTTGCATCAAAAATAAGGTAGTGCCATGGCTTAGTGGCACTACCTCACGAGCCGCCACTGTGTCTAGTATTTAGTGGTTAGGTACATTATTATAATAAAAAATATGGTATTTTAGTTTATAGTTAGGCTTAGAAAAGTGATTTTATTTATAAATAAGGGTTTCAAAGATATACAAACATAGGCAGTAATAATTATTTTTAAATATCAAGCTTTTCTAAAGCAAAATTTTAAACTAGCCAAGTCCAGGGAGTAAGCTCTTTTTAGAATTGTAGCTCAGTGACTTAGCTACTTTTTCCTGGACGCATAATTTTAAATGCACTTCTATGCGCTTTCAAAGCTCTTTATTTGCAAATTTGGTTTATTACATGAAAACATACAAGTATTTTACAAAAGATGATGGTACCAGTTTTATTTCAACAAAAATGTGACAGCCCCTTTTTTTCCTATACCCTTTATATGTTGAAATTACCAAAAATGGTCATATAATAAGGTTTTGCCATCTAACCATAGAAATTCAGTTTGCAGTTTTAATGTGAAAAGTGTTGACTTATTATGAAAAAGAACCTTGGTCTTCAAATTTGCACTTTTCATTTTTCCAAACTTTACTTTTCAGCTTTTTAAATTCTCTTTATTAAAATTTGCCAAGTGAAAAGTTTAGACACCATTAACATGATTTCTATAGCACACTGTATAATTCTACAGAAAAACCATCCTTGAAATAGCCTGGTCCAACCTCAATTCCAATGATAATGTCAATGTAGCAAGGCTATTAGGAGACTTGGATCTTGGATATGTAGTTCGTTATGCCATTCGGTTGTTTGTTATTTATAAATAAATTGGTATGAGAGCACGTGTGTATTATTGGAAAATCTTTGGGCCTATCACATGACAATTCATGTATCGAAAACTTCATACTTAAAAATATTTTTGTATACATATACATCAATACGAATACGTCGTTCACGAGACTAATGACAACAGCAAATTTCATAATATTGAGTTAATCCCACCGTGATATTTCCTTTGTTATTTGTTACAGTGTGATCGATTTTAAACAAACTCTGACTCCCTCGTAAACATTCTCGGCCTTATATTTTTTTATTTTAAAAATAATATAATAGGTACAACTTTTTGGATCTCAATTGTTTTTCGATGATTATTCTAAAGGGGGGTCTAAGGACCGATTCCACCGTTGTGTTAAACGAAGTTTAAAATGACATTTTTACATTAACAATATCATTTTAATCTCCGTTTGACACAACGGTGGAATCGGCCCTAAGGAGGTTAAAAACAATTAATTGATGGTCAAACGTTGGATTCATGCAATTTTAACCCTTAATCAGGCGCGCCTGAGGTACACCTGAAGTACGCCTGAAGAAAGTAATAATGTATTATTTATTTTAGTAAAATAATTACAAATAAAACGTAAACACTTTTTGGTACCAGTTTCAAAAAAAAAAAAAAAAAAAAAAAAAAAATAGGCGAGGGAACTGTTTTACCTAAGCCTGACAAAAATCTCGTATGTGGGGATTATATATTCTATATTTTAAGTGGAAATATAGTTCACAGGGCCTGATTAAGGGTTAAAAAAAATTAACTTATGGAGCGAGGCGGACACACATTTTTACATATTTTTGTTTTTGAGAGTGGTCAAATATAGTGAATCGGTGGTTTGTTTATTTATTTATTTATTTATTAGCAATAAGGAGTACGAACAGGACGAATCCAAAAATAGTACTCACAATTTACAATATAAAAATAACCGTAAATGGCATTAGTTTTACCATAAGTAAATTTAAAAATAAAAAATATTAACATTGTGATTATTTAAAGATAAATATTAAAGATATTATAATATTATTTTAAAGATACTATTTAAAAATATTATATAAAGATATTATTTAAGGAAAAAGAAAATATAACTAGACTTCTATATTCAAGAAATATTTTTTTAACATTTTCGAAAATGTACATAACATATCAAGAAAAATATCAATTTCTGTGAAGTTAGATCAATTATTTTAGCTTTTGATACATCTGTGAAGAGGTGAATTCAAGTAGTAATTAGCAGTACACTGTTCAGAATAAAATAGTTGCTTGTTTCTGATATTGTGAGATGGTATACAGTATCTAATATTATTTATGATCAAAGTAGAAACAACTAGGGTATTTTCTAATTTTGTTGATAAATTTAGAGTCTGCAATATTTCTTCTTTAGCCAAGGAAATTAATTTAACATCAACCATGTTATTGCTGTCGCGATTATAATGACGTTTGTTGTTAGTAAATTTAATAAATTTATTTTGTATTAATTCTAGTTCATTGATGTAAGTATCATATTGAGGATATGATAGAGCCAAACATCAAAATACTATTTACATATGACATATACAAAGTGTGCATGGTTTGGGGATTTTTGAAATCATGTTCTAATTAGGAAACCTAGCATTTTGTTTGCTTTTTTAGAAATATGATGCTTGTCTTGATCAAAAAGAAGTTTCGAGTCGAAAATTATTCCTAGGTCTTTTACCTACGACACTCTATTTAATTGATTATTCCCTAATGTATAATTAATATGACTATATATATTTCTATTTCAAGTGAAAGTTATTTGATGACATATGTCTATGTTTAAGAAAAGACTATTCTCGATATAATAATTATTGTAAAAAGAGTTCATATCATTTTGAAATAAAATGTGATGATTTACGTTATAAATGCCGTGGAAGATTCTAAGGTCATCTGCGTACATTATAAACTTTGAGAATTTGAAACATTTTTTATGTATGTATTAAAAAGTTAAAAAGTAATGGTCCTAGGTGTGAGCTTGTGATCTATTTGTTGCATATGTTTATCTTTGTCTACTTTAAGCAGGTATTCTCCAGCTTTACCTGTATTCAGGTACTATCTCTGAAATACCCTGTACCTTTGGTTAAATTCACAATGTTCCCTATGTCCCTGGGGCGATCTTTCTGGTTCAAGTCCGAAAAAAGTGTGTCGCTTCCTTCCTCTTTCATGAGAGTTTTCAGTTTTCATATGGTTGTATCACTGTGTAATCCACATGAAGGTATTTCAGTAAGTAGTATCCCGTTAAATATTTCACAATGGTGAATATATGGGACCTTGCGAGCAGACTAGCTTTGATTTCATTATATTTAAACCAAAAGTCTTTAAGGCTGCTTGGCTTGTCTAAGGGCATTAAATTGGTTTGTTTTTTGTACTTCCTTATCCTTACACAGAACTCGATTGCATGTATTTCATGTATAGTGATGTTTTCCTAATGAGATGATGCCTGTTCCTTTGCTAGTTTTAGATTTATCCTTATTCTATACGAGACCCATAAGCAGGTATTCTCTACTTCTTGCTTTACTTTGTTTCAGTTGATGTCATATTAAATATCATTTACTAGTTGTTGGATACTAAAATTTTTGAATTCCTGGGGGCCAGTTTCACACATTTATTGACATAACTTAGAACGGTGCAAATTATTTGGTTGTACACATTGTCCCATGTGTTATGAATTAAACGAAGTGAGGTGATGAAAACGGTTATTTTCAGTTAACCATATACCGGGTGTTCAAATTAAAGTGTTACAGCTAAACACCGCCTTTTATAAAAAAAAATGTTTCAGACGAAAGTTTTATATTTTTGTAGGGAAAAAAGTTTGGCTAAAATCATTTTTTAAATTCGGAGGTATGATATTTAGTAGAAAATATCTCATTAAGTTCGTACATGATGTAGTGTGGTGCGGAATTTGGGTATCTGTGATGACCATGAGCATATTAAAATGCAGTTTTCGATTTACTAATACTTTAAATTCATAAAAATCACGCCTCCGCACCACAATACGTCACCGTGACGACGTAGTATCAACCTGCGTGATATCTATTGCACCTTTTTATAGTAGAATGAATATTTTTACCCAAAAATGCTTAATGCCACAACAAAAGAGTTTGAGAAAACCAATTGGTCGTTGTTTAGCTAATTTTTTTTTTTTAGTGTCGTATCACTTAAAAATGTTACACTCTTCCAATAAAAGTATCTTCGTGAAATTCGTTATTTATGAAATAGAATGACTCATCTTAAAAATTTATTATTTTTTAGATTGAAACAACATGTTAGAGATGGCCTTATTATCAACCGTTTTTTTTTTTCACAATTTACTTTACTAAGAAAGTCGAAAATTTTATACATCTTTTGAACCATTAAAAATTAGTGATAATTGGATACCCACATAAATAAGACAGAAAGTTCATGTAAACATGTATTTAAAAATGCCTAATAAGGGAGCAACCCCCTAAAATTTTCTGATATTATTGAAATCAGAATGGACAATTACATGTAATTTTGGATTTCTCGAATGTAACAACTAATTCATAAACGTATCCTTCTAACTAGGGGAAAGTGGTGTAAAAAGTATTAAACATTTTTTCCTCTATATTTTATTATTTTTGAGTTCATACATTACAACATTAATTTTCTACAAAAAGGTACTCTTGGTACACTTCAATTAAAGATTAAAATCTCAATATCAATATATCATCAAATTTTATTGTAAAATAAATACAGGTGTGACTAGTTCTGGCCCTCACATGGCCATCTTCAGGCAATTAAAAATAAATTGTTACAGTAGGTATTGTGAAGTTAAAATTGTGGCACTGGAAAAATAGATGGGTATTGCAAAAAATTAAGTTAACTAGAAAAAAGAGGTATCAGATCTACAAAAGGAGATTTAATAAGATGAACTACTCATCTGTGTTTCCAATGTCACATTTTTAATTTTACAACACAGTAACGCTACAATATGGATCCATGTTATTGATTTATATACAGAGGGTTTATTAATTGAGTGCCGATACTTAAGGGTGTGAATCCTTGAGTGAATTTAAGAAGAAAAGTTAATATCAATATATATCGTAAACCTCTTAATTTTTGTGTTACAGGGTGTTACACTTTTAGGATGAAAATAACTTTTTTTATTGTAATTTTTTTATAACTTCAGATTATTTTATAAAATTTTGTACACACATTTTAATCATTAAGGAGCATTTTTTTCAAATTTTTACCATTGACGTTCGTACGGGATTTAAACCAAATATTTTTGAAGAAAAAATGGTATGTCACTGCTTTTTCTAAAAACCAAAATAATTTTTCAAATCCTCATTTATTTTGGAGCAAATTTGATAAACAAATAAAAACCAAAAAAAATTTTTCTTGAATCTGCTTTTGATATTTTGTTGAAATTTGGTAGGCATCCACCACGCGTGGAAACACCTTTCACAAATGATGTTCACGTAGGCAGGATACTGAATGAATGGAAAAAACGGTAAGCACATTAAATGCCCTCTTAAAGCAAATGAAATAAAAATTAGTAGGCTTGGGTAAAGCGTCATAATTTTTGACGTTTCTTTTCAGCAAGACAATAAAGTTGACATTGATTTTACATTATTAAATAAGTATTATTAGAGTAAGAGGTGAAATCAAACGAAGCAAGGTGGATATACAAAGAACGGTATTCAAATCGCGTACTACCCGATTCGAGAACATTTTCTAGGATTCATAAACGTTTTCACGTGCCCGGAACCTTAAAAGTAAACCACAGGGCTAAAGGAGTCCATCAAACAGTAAGAATACCGGAACTTGAAGAAGGAATTTTACATGAAACTGAGTAGAATGCCAAAACTATGATGAGGAAAATCGCAGCAACATTTAATGTTTCACATGAACTTGTTTGGAAAATTCTCATCAAAATTTTGTTATACCCATATCCAGACCTGGGCAGAATACTGCATTAAAGTACTCAGGAGTACTTCACAATGAGTAACTTCTTAAAGTACTCATAAGTGTCTGAGTATGAGTACTTAAATGAATAATACTCAAAACAAATAAGTACTTTTGAAATTTTAGAAAGTATATTCGTGAAAAAATCGAGTAACGTGTGTATTTTAAACAAATCTAGTTAGTGACAACATAAAATCCTTTTCTCACCTATCATATCAATCCGTAACTCACTTGGGTATTGTGATTAATACAGATATAGGTAGGTAACAAAAACAACAAACAGCTAAATGTCATTCTTCAACAGAAATAAGTCACTCAGGGCATTACGCTTTTGAGCATTTATTATCGTTGCATGCAAGAAGATCCTTATTTTAACCGGTGGATCCAGGGGGTCAACGGGGCAATTACTCTTCCCCCTGAGACTAACAATGTAATAATCCTAGTAATTGATGCCTTTGACCTTTGAATTCTAATGAAAAAGAACCGCCTACGCTATGAAATCCAGGTAATTGTCTCCCCTTGGAAAGGTTCTGGATCTACCCTTAGGACGAAGACAGTATGGCGTGTTTATATACATAAAAACTTTCTTTGTCATTGGACAGCATTGACAAAGTGCTTCTTGGATCATCGAGATATCACAGGAACTCAAGTTCTATTCTGTTTTTTCTTTCACGCTGGACCCACCAATAGTGTTGTTACTGGTTGTACAATTGTACAAAAAGTTGTACAATCAGTTATGTGGTTCTACGCACTTTTGAAAAAAAGTAGAAATGTTGTACAATTTGAAGTTGCTAAATATTTATGTAAAATCTGGTAAATCGTATGCATTAAAATTAATAAAACAATAATGTTTGAATTTGTCGCCATTCGCGACCAATCAGTACACCGTTTTCCATCGAAAACATTTTTTAAACTGGAAAAAAGAAGAATTTTAAGCATCGGGAACTAGTAGACTAATTAGTGGTTGTACAATTGAACGTAAAAGTGTACAATTTTGACATTAAAAGTTGTACAATTTAAAAATCCCTAGGAACAACACTGCCCACCAACAAAGTCTAAAGGCTGAGACTGCTGAGAGTGGCTTGCTCTCACTCATTCTACATTATCAAAATCAAATAAAACTGTCTAGTCCTAGTTAGAAGGATACAATTTTTTAATTAATAGTCACATTCAGAATATCGATTTCGATTTCGAAAATATCATCAGAAAACCATGTTTTAAGGGGCGTTGCTCCCTTATTTCTGCATAAATGTTTATAACTGTTTATACGAAGTTTCTGCCTTATTTTCACCTTTTTAATACGCTGTTAAAATATTTATCTCTAAATTTTGGAATACCCTGTATAGCATTATTCATAGCAAATGACCTTTGCCGCACTTCGTTTAATCCATGGACCTATGGGACACCGTGTATATTTTCTCATTATATCTATTAATAGACTATAAAAAACTTTCATTAAGTTTATTTTGTTTTAAATCCCTTTCTAAACTTTTTTGGCATTTTATTTCGAAAACAATAATTGTCTGCTCTAGTCTTGCAAAACTTTTGAAGCTTTTTAAATGTTACGCACCTGTCCGTACCGAAAAAGTAAAATGTTCGCACGCGTATTCGCGCTTTTAATTTATTTTTTGTAGTGCATTAATTGGCAAGGTGAGAGGGGAGAGTGGGGAGCGAACTGGCCAGTTTAAAACTGTTGTTAATTTTATTTAATTTCTAGTCTTACATCCAAGTTCAACTATCTGAATTGTTCTGGTTATACATAGGTGGGTGTTAGTTTTTTTTTCTAATTGTTAATTTATTGTTATAAGGAATTATATATATAGCGGTAAATTAATGTGTTTGTGGGTTCGTTAATTTGTCATTATGCAGTAAATATTGGTTGTTTGAGTGTTTTGTGTGTAAATTTATTTGGTGCTTTTAATTTACTTTTTGTCGTGACAGCTATTAAAATGGTGCTATTTTTTTATGTTTTTTTGGCTTTTTAAAAAATATATTCGTTTGTTGAAATTTAAGTACTGTCTTTAAATTTTATACTGCTCCAAAATTAAAACACATTTTTAAAGTGTACAGTGCAACTAGAAATAATGTTAGTAAAAAATAAATTATTAAGAAAATTGAAAATTTGAAATAAATATAATTTTTCTTAAAATTAGGTTTCTATTTTTTTTTTAATCGGTAGGCATTGAGGTTTATATTTAAGAATGGTTTTTAAATTGGCTCAAAGTACGAAGTGAAGTTACAAACAACTGATAATTATATTTTGTTCAAAATTGTTAATAAAAACATCAAAAATAATAAATAAATAAATAAAATAAATTTTACAAAATTCATAAATAAATTGGTGTCTAGATATTCGTATTAAAATATCCTTCAGTTATGAAATAAATACAGTTTTTTATATATAACAAGTTCCCAATCAATTAATTTATGTAAAATTTCAAATAGGTATACGATTACCATCTTTTCTTGATTTAGAATTGATCCTGAATACCAAAAAATATTTTAAAAAGATTAACACTTGATTACGCATGTGTACAGTATGGTTACCAGTTTACATAACGAATATATCGGGTCTAATCGCAAAAATTTCGGCTAGCTTTATTCCTGGTGAAAGTTAAGTTGGAAAATTGAATTTCTTGGATTTGGATTTGGATTTCTTTTATAATATTTTGCCACTCGATAGATAATAAAAGACAATCAACTTTTATTAATACCATTTTTAAATGTGAAATAAGAATTTTTCTACTCCCATATTCTATGCCAGGGCTGCCAGAATCAAAATGACAAATCGTACTGAAAAACCTTTTAAAACGTACTGAATTTCAAAAAAAACGTACTTAATAATCAACTTTAAAAAAGCTATATTTTATGAAAATGTACCAACACCTAAATCGAACAACACCTTAAAAATGACTGGCGCTTTAAATTCATTAACTATTAAATAACTTTTATAGAAAAATGTGAAACATTTACAAACATTTTACCCCATAAGAACAAATGGGCTGGACACAAGTGAAATAAAAATGATATTCTTGTAGTTTAACACTTTTATTAAATTATATAATTCTTATGTATAACCAAAAAAACCGTCTTAATTCATTTTACTTTTAGAATTACAACCAACAAACGTGCAATAAATTTCAATTTCAATCAAATTATTTGACTTGTCACATGACATAACTATCAGCTGTCATCCATCATTGATAAAATACCTACGTCACTTTATTCGAAAAATGTCTAAGTAGTACTAAAAATGGTACTGAATTGACTATTTTTTAACAAAAAACGTACTAAAACTAACAACGTAACAATGGTACTGAAAAAGTTGAAAAAGTACTGAATTCAGGACAAACGTACTGAATATGGCAGCCTTGTTCTACGCACAGAATACAAAACGAAAAAGTTAGCCCTTGCGTTCACCTGAACGAATATATTTCATATTCATTTTACCTAGTAAGAACACTACAAAAATAGCAGTTTGTGCAACAAGAGTTAATATGGACAATCCACTCGAGTTGTACAGTATAATTTTCTACTAACGAAAATCTACAAATTATAAAACTAATTTAAAAATAATTTATGACTTTTACTAATTTATAAAATAAAATCAACAAAAAAAAAATTGATGTGTCCAACACATGATTTTCTTGTCTAGTTATTACAGGCTCTTTCCGGTTATTTTGTACAACCTATTGTATCTACCTGTAAATGTTTAGAGCAGTGTTTCTAAAACTTTTTTGGCGATGGAACCCTTTTAAAAAGCGAAATATTTGACGGAGCCCTAAAATAGTTTTTTTAAATTTATTGGTTTAGATAGGTTTTTATTTTACGGGAACAAAAAAAGGTCTTCATGCAAAATCAAATCGTTTCTTAGCGAAATAAAAAAAAGTCCTCAAACCAGATGGTCCTCCCTCCTCATAGTACTCCTTCAATATTTTTTTATTATGACTATTATTTTCGCGGCGGAGCCCCTAGAAGGCTTTGCGGAGCACACTTTGAGAAACACTGGTTTAGAGGATGAACTAAATATATAATCATTTTACACATACATCTTTCTTGAAACATTTTTTTATATACAAAGTTATCATAAAGTAAGGGATATATTTTAATTTATTATAACTTTTTAACAAATTAAGTTAATAACAAAAACTAAACGATATTTAATTGTTTCAATAATGGGATTTTGTATGCCCAAACCCAGTTACTGTAAATGTTCATTATGACCTCCATTTTAATCTTGTATAATCAGCAACCATTCCTCTAAATCAGGCCCGCATAACATTGGCCCACGGGCCGCATGCGGCCCGCCATTGTCGTTTTGGCGCCTCTTTGGCCGTTGACCGTTGACTAGTTTGGCCCGCCTACCTCAAACTATACATTTTTCACTAGAAAAGCTTGGCAGAATTATAACGTGAGGACCAATTTTTTTTTAAGCTTGCCAGAATTATAACGTGAGGAACCTTTTTTTTGCGATACGCTTTCATTTGACAGGGCCCCGCTCTCAAACCCATTCTCGTGGAAAATATTCGTAATCCAGATGTATAATTTCTGCCGCATTCATAAGGTTTGTTCCAACAACGATCCGAAACCAGTCATTGGCACCAGGATACTGCGCAGTAGATTATTTATACCACAAAATTTATATGGCGCACAATCCTGGTGGCAATGATTCAGTGATGCCATTACTACCGATTAATCGGTAGATCTACCGATTTTGATATTAATCTATAAAAATGTACCGATATACCGTTTTTTTAGATAATCTACCAATTTTTCAAATAATCTTTTATAATATTTTACAAACGTTCACTTAACATTGCATTTTGAACCAAAAAAGTATTTTTTGACAAACTTTCTTAAACCCAACTTAACTTTTTTCTTAGGTTAGAAATGATTTTTAATTCGAAATAATACAAGACGTCCCTTTAAATTTCTATCTCTTAATGTCAACAAATGCGTAACACGATGAGTTTAATAAAACGCATGTCTTGAATTAGCACGGTTGCAAATTGGTCCCACCTCATCGACAATATATTTTTAAGTCTTAACACAAGTTTCCTGAAATAATTAGCGCAAAAATAAAAGAGTGTATTTTACGTTTTAGCTTTTAAACAGGATAAAAAATTGTGAAAAGCCCATAACTTTTAAATATTTGTTAAATATTACGCATTAAAAGTAAAACAAACTATAGACTTTCCGCCATTCGTTACCGTACTCTGAACCCATTTTGAAAAACAGTTTCTGAAAATATTATCGTTCAAGGCTGTATTTTTTGTAATAAAAAAGTAGCTGTCATTGACAACGCGTTGAACTTGGACTTCATTATGACAATGAGATGTCCTTTTATGCAACACACTCTACACACGCCCATCGGGAAATCACAAGCAACGAAGTTATAAATAGGGAATTTTAGAAAGTAAAAGAGAATTCCTAATTCGATAGTTTTACAGTTTGCAGTAAGAGTTTTTTAATATTAAAATTTTGTAAAAAAATGTCCCTTTATTATTATTTAGGTTTTTTCTTTTAAAATATTAATTATATAATGTTGTTTTTTATTTTCTACGATTAAAATGTAATTTTTAAGTTTTTTTTTTAAATGTTAGGTAATGTGTGTTTTAGAATTTTTTGTTACTTTTTATTATTAAAAATTTTGTTTTCTACAAATTTCATTTGATTTTTGAAATCTACCGCTTTTTGCTGTGATTTACCGATTTTCTCAATAATTCTACCGATTTTCGGTTGACAGGGCCTAGAAACACTTTAATTACTAGTTTCTGATGGTTGTTGGAACAGACCTATAATAACAAGGGTTGCCAAACGTCACGCTTTAGGCATATTTTCCACGCTTTTTGATTTGCTTGTACGCTCAACGCCACAGTACGAAAATTTTCAGCTTTTGAGAAAATTGCCACTCTTTTTATGCAAATGCCTCGCTTTTAAATATTCAGAGCCGTAAATAAAAAGGATATTCAACGAGCAAAAAATGGTATCTGCCATCTGCACTTAGGAAGCAAAATCAAAGCTCCCTGTGATTCCTAGTTCCAACAATAAGAATTGGAATTTATTCCCTTTAATTCCGATAATTTTCTCAAGTCACTATTTGTATTATAGGAAGCTTATTCAATTTTAAAATGTAGTTGTGTATCATCTGCATAAAAATGTGATTTTAAATTTTTATATATTTAAGGTGTCTATGAAATTGAGAAATAAGTAATGAGAATAAGAAAGGCCACAGAATGGAAACTTGAGGTACGCCGCGAGTGATTAGAATATCGTTTGAACTTTTTTCTCCTGAAACGACCTTTATTTCCGTTAATATCTATATACGGGGTGTTTCTAAAAATCGTAGACATACGGAAGGGGATAATTCTTTGTCTAATTTCATGACTAAAAGTTCATATAAACCTAGGTCCACAAAAACGCTTCGTTACCGATCTCCAGGGTGTTGAAATTTCAAGATTTTTCTTGTTTTTTCTTTAGAGCTCCTGCAGTTTTTTAGATATTTAGCTTAAATTTGGAATGCAATAAGGGTTGTAATGTAGTTTAATAGTTATTATTTAGGTTTTTTGTATTGTAAAATAAATCATTTCTACAGAAAATAATTTTTAATTTTTGTTCTCGATAACGGTCGCAGAAACGAAAAGAGTTTCTAAGCAAGAAAAGTTTCTAAACAAAACAGAAAATTCATTTTGTATTTTATATTCTACCAGCGGCGCACAGCAAAAAAGTTCAGAAGGCGAAAAGGGAACATGTCTCCTGAAAAAAGATCACCCTGTACAAGGCCTGCACAACTCATATTTTCAAAGGGCCAGTTTGAGAAACCGTAAGTGTACGAGGGCCAAGAGAAACCTGAGCTGGTCTGTTCAGATTTAAAAAAAAAGTTTCTCTCGTTATAATTCTGCCGAGCTTTAAAAAAAAGGTCGTCAACCTAAATGCAAGATTGTTACTGAAAGATGTATAATATTTTGACGTAGACAGGCCAAACTGGTAAAACGGCCAACGAGCTGTCAAAATGACATTGGCGGGCCGCATGCGGCCCGGGGGCCGTATGTTGTGTAGGCCTGCTGTACATTCAACAATCATCTGACATACCCAATAATGTATGCTCGACAACGCAATCTAGATTCCAAATTTGAGCTAAATATCTCAAAAACTGCAGGAGCTCTAAAAAAACAAGAAAAATCTTGAAATTTCAACACCATGTAGTACGGTAACGAAGCGTTTGCGGACCTATATTTATTAGAACTTTTATTCATAAACTACACCAAATAATTACCCCCTTTCGTATGTGCACGATGTTTAGGAACACCCAGTATAATTGAAGCAGATCTAAAGAAGAAATACCAAATCCTATTTAATGACAAATAGATCTAAGCAGATTTTGATTGATATTGCCAAATACTTTAGAATAATCTAAAACTACAAAGCTTGTTTGTTAACATCAATTGTATAATAAATGTCACCTAAAACCTTAAGCATTGCAATAGTACAGCTGTGATTTGGCAATATACTAAATCGGAAAATGTTAAATCTTATTTGTTTTGCCATTATTTTTTCTAATACTTTGGACAGTATACAAATAATGTTTATAGGTTTTAGCTGGCTATATTTGGAGGTATCGACTGTTTTTGGGAGTGGTATTACTCTAGATTTTTTTCCATAGCGAAGGAAAGAGAGTTACTTAGACAATAGTTAAAAATGTGGGTTGGATACTGGAGGATAAATGGGTAGAAATGGAGTATCATAGTATCATAGTATCATTTCTTACTTAACGAATCGCTCCTTGATCACGATATTCCAGTTTGGATATTCGTTAATCCATTTTGCTTCAACCTCTTCAAAATTTGTTGAATTTTGGCATCTGTGGGAAAATTAGTTTATTTTTGTTGATTTTCATTGATATGTTTGTCGGTTTTCCCAGTTACTATCTGATTGTATGTCTTTTGACACTAAAGACATCTTAAAGACGTTTGTTCACGACGTTCATCAGTTGTTTTGAATTTAAGGTGGGTTGATATCATGTTACAAAAAATTAAGAAGGTTGATACTTAGCCTACGAAATCTCGTCTAGTTCACGCATGATGTATTGTGGTGTGAAATATAACTATCTTATTGGACATTAGCAGAACGAAATTTATTTTTGCGCATTGTTTTCGATCAGCTGATACCTTAAATTCGTAAAAGTCTCGCTACAATACGTAATACTATAAATCAGCGTAGTAGCATACCTTCTTTTCAGAGTGCCCTAGGTTGGTATGCCCTTTGCGGCTGTTTGGGCAAACTAGTTTTCGTTGTTTGTTTTTTTTTTTGATTTTTTTCATTTCTTTTACTATCATGCATCCTCGATAATTTGCTGGATAATTTTCCTGTGTACACATTTAGGGTTTAATTCTTGGTTTATTGCATTTCGCTCAAATGTGTTTTCTTGTGCATCTGACGCATCTGGCTTCTTTATCACAATATTTCGGTATATCCATCGCTTACATTGTGACATTAATTTACTCTTTCCTTAGTTCTGTGATTATTTGTTCAGGATTACAAGAGTGATGCAGTTTCATGGCCACTACTTTTGTTGGCCGAATCTGTTTGTTCTCGAAAGAGTGGCATGAATATTCTTGGTTTGTCTGTCAGTGTATTTGTGAGAAGTTTATAGGATTCTCCATTTTTAATGATTTTCATTTAATATTCTTTAGCTATGAGTTCTCGTAACTAATTGAAGTTTTCGATTTCATCAGTGGATTTTTTTTTATTTTTTATTTAATTTCGCAAGTAGTTCATGACTGATAAAAACATAGATACGAGTCACGTCCGTGATAACTACAAATGCCTTTAAATTAAATCCAAACTATCATTTAAAAAAGAAGATGAATTGTGCAGTTCGTCATACGTGATTTTAGAAACATTTTCTGAGAAACACTTTGTATGATCTTGTATATTTTTTTCAGTAATAATAGAAGATGGCTGATGACGATTGGTTTGGAGGCGGTGACGACGATGACGCACCACCAGAAGTGAAACCCATAGGAAAAAAGGCTGAAGAAGCAGCAGAAGCTGCTGGAGAGGCACCAGCTGAAGAGCAAGCAGCCGAAGGTGGAGAAGCTCCTGCTGAAGCACCTCCACCGGAAGCAGAAGATGAATACCTAGATCCAGATAAGCTGATTCTTTTCAAACATTGGATCAGGTAAGTTTTTTAATTATTATCGTTATTTCTGTCTTTTTATTACCTAACTACAGGCTAGTTCAGGAAGTTTATTTAATTTAGAAATACCATAAGTCAGAGAGTATTATTTATATATTTCTGATACTCGTTCAGCCATTATACCATATTATATCTATAGTAGCATGCAAGTTCAATAAGAAGAACATCGCTACATCACAATTATTATCTCAAATTTAAAATATATTGAAATGGTTCCATCCCGAAAAGGTTAACTATTCCAATGTTCTTAAGCTTTTAGGGTTGTGACTCCTCTGACTCCCTACAAAAATAAAAAAAAAACTAAATATTAATTATTTATAAATAAATTTAAAATAAATGAAAATCTTCTGGTTCTCTTATATCTCCCTGTAATTTTGGTTCTAACTCCTGCTTTTCTATACCTCTTGTTCTCCTGCATCCTGCTCTAACTCCTGACTTTCCATACCCCTTGCTTCTTTGAATATCTCTGTTCTGCGTCTTTCAGTGACTAATTTACTCTGCCTCCTCCTTTTGATACTATCTTTGATTGAATAACATTTTCTTTATACTCTTTTTGATATTTTTCTTTTTTTCTATTCAATCTTTTTCAATGCCTTTCCGAATGACTTATCGAAGCCAACGAAGACGAAAATATGGCATCCAAAGCCAAATAACGGAATCATAAATAAATAAATAAATAAATAAATAAATAAAGAATAAGTACGTTTTTTGATTTAAAAAATTTATTTTTATATTCCTATACAGTGTTTCCCAGATTCGCTTCTCTATACAGAGATCTCGGCTCCTACAGTAAAGGTTAAGTGGGCAATCTTTACTGTCGAGATTAAAAGTAGCATTTTATTCCCTTGGTACATAATATTATTATGTCCAAAAATGGATATATTTTAAATCAAATCGTTGACAATGTTGGGGTACAAAAAGATATTTAATAAATTTCTCTTGTACACTTTTAAGTTTAGTTATGTAAATGTTGTACTGAGGATTCCAAATAACAAATCCACAAACTTAACACGCTGTTAACGTAAGACATAAAAAGTGTATGGACTGTTTCGATTTTTTTAAACTCATTAGACGTTCGTATAATGAAACCAAGTGCTTTCTGTGCTTTAATAAAGACGTGATTAATATGATGGTCAACCGTCATAAGAAATGCCAAGATCGCTTACAACAGATACTTTATCGAGAGATGTATTATCAATGCTATATTTGTTGAGATTAAGATACAAGCAATTACGGGTGCAATAGGAGAATAAATTATCAAGATCATTTTGAATCTGTAAAGAATCCAAATTCGTAGCAACAGCATGAACCTTTAAATCGTCAGCGTACATAATAAATTGCGAAAACGTAATATCATTAATATAAATACTAAAAAGCAGCGGTCCCAGATGAGATCCCTGCGGTACGCCAGATATAATAATAAAAATGCAGAGCTATACATGCCAATTTTAACAGCTTGAGTCCTGTTAGTTATATAAGACGAAAACCATCTGAGCAAATTACCATGAATACCAACTTCAGCGAGTTTATGGAGCAGTATATTATGATCAATTTTATCAAACGCTTTACTGGTATAAATGGTATCTATTTGCAATCCACGGTCCATTCCATCTAATAAGTATTGTATGTAAATAAAAAGGTTACTTTCGATCGACCGCTTTTTCATAAATCTGTCTTGTTCGATATTAATAATATTTTTAAGATCAAAGTCTAAGTAGTCACATAAAATAGATTCAAACAATTTTGCAATAATGCACAATTTAGAGATAGGACGCTAATTTTCCGCTAGGTATTTCTTACCAGATTTTAGAATAGGAACAATTAATGCTGTTTTCCAAATATTTGGAAAGTGACCGTCTTGTAACGATTTATTAAATAGGATAAATAGAGGCTGCGCTATTTCTTGAGAGCAATTCTTTAACAGACATGTGGGGATTTTATGAAGCTTTGTTAGGAAGTTGTTTAATTTTGTTAATGATCATGGATATTGGTATATAATAATTAGGTATATATTTGTTGTGTGAGTTATTAAAAGGTACATAAGTTTGGTTTAAGTTAGGCGGGTTGAATACACTGTTAAAATAGGTAGAAAAAGTATCACAAATAATTTGACCATCTGTGATCATTTCATTATTATTTACCTTTTCTTGATTTTACAAACTGCCATATTTGCTTAGGATCCGTTGAAATAGAAGTCTCAATACGATTCACATATTTATAGTAATCTAGATCATACATATGTTTCGGAAACCTTTGTTTTCATCTTCGGGTGCAGTCAAAATTTTAAAAACATTAAAAAATACATGGGGACGATTGCAAACAGTTTAAAATTTTTAAAATACCAGAAACCCCATCTTTTTGATTTAGCGTGCGAAGGTGTATTCGAAATAATATTGATTATATAATATTGATAATATTTGTTAATAGAGTCAAAGGACCGAGTTGTACACTGATTACCAAAAATGGTATATTTGTTTTTTTGCATAAACAAACTATTTAAAAATATACAAAAATTAAAAAGGAAAAGTTTATTTGATATAAAATTTGCTGCCATTAAATTTTCTTATATTCAAATTAATGTGTTTAAATACGGACATGTCTTTTATATTAAAGAATGCTAAACCGTTAAAATACTAATCCAGATATGCATCACACTTCTTTCCTAAAAATGAATGGAAGACTCAAAGATCTTTAGCACAATTGACTTTTCCGCTTTTAAAAAATCATGAATGTTGGAAAAGCGTGCCAATTTTATTCAGTTAGAATGAACAGCGAAGTGCGTAAACATTTAAATTATTTTAATGTAAGCAAATTCGCAGCAAAATTATATTTATGTGATTAATGAGTGTTCACTTAGATAGTTGTTATATAGGACGATATAATATACACTGTGCCCCAAATTCGAGTCTCTATATTGGTATCTCGTTTAATATAGGAGATATAAGGTCGGTTAAATAGGGAATGTTTTAGAGAATTTGATACTGATCTAGAAAGAATTTTAAAAATTAATATAAGTTATGCCACAAGCCATTCAATTTTTATTAAAAATACCCTTAAATTAAAAAAATATATATTTTCGTTAATTTGGCAACACCGCGCGTATCTAAAAAAAGTATTTGGTAAACTCAAGTGCATTAGTTGAATATCATATATTTTTATTAAAAATCCAATTTCAAATAGTAAGTAAGAATTTTTTAAACATTTATTTAAATAGTTTCTTACAAAATTTAATAATACATAAAATAAATACAATTGAAATTAACTTAGGAAATTTTAAAATTTTTTATTTGGTTAAAATTAATTAATTTAACAAATAATAAAACAACAACCATTCATTGTTGGGTTCTAATTAACAGTGCTGTTCCTAAAGTGGCGCTGGGAAACAGTAACAAAGCCTACACAGAACACGAGGCGAAATAATCTTAGCAGTTTAAGCCGATGACACAAAAAAAAAAAACACAATGGATTTGTATGTATTTAGATGGTTAAAAGTTCTGTGCAAAGCGTGCTTGGATTTACCGAGTGGAATACGCCCCTGACTCTTTCTTCCAAAATTTCTCGGTTTTCGGGCGCTTCATATTCGAAAATTTAATTTTTAGTCCATCCCCTCAAATAAAAATTCAGTGGCAAAAGGTCTGGTAATCTTGCAGGCCACGCCACTGGTCCATTGTTTAAAATAATGTGGTTTTCAAATAATACTTGTGTTCTAAATATTCTAACTACTACACAAATGTAACAATCAATTTGTCTAAAGACTCATTTGTAACAACTATTTAGCTACTATTATCAATATACTATTATTAAGGGATCAAGGCAGTACTGCCAAAGAGTCGTGGAGTCCATTCATCAGTGGCAAAAAAAGTGAACTAAAATATTTATTTTGCAAGATCAGTCCCATCACAATACATAACATTACCCAGATACAAACTAGAATGAAGATATATAATGCGTGGCATTCTAAATTATACTCTTCACAGTTTAACAAACCCCCTTAACTCCCATTTTCAATAAGATTTTTTCAGATCAATAGACTTCATCCCCTTATTGAGCTTGATTTTTCCAAAAATTTCAAGTTGATATTATTGTTCGTTTTTGAGTTAGATTTTTTTTTAAATATTTCAACCTCCCTAAACCTCCCATTTTTATTCAATTTTTTTTCGCAATCAATAGGCTCATCTCCTTATAGAGCTTGATTTTTACTAAACATTTCATGTGGATTTCGCTTTATGATTTTTTTTAATTTCAACCCACTTAAACTCCTATTTTTAATCAGATCATTTTTCTAAATCAAAGGTCTTCTCCTTCTAGGGCTTGGTGTTTGCTAAAAATTTCATGTTGATATCGCTTTTTGTTTTTCATTTTTAATTTAGATTTTTTTTTTAATATTAACCTATCTTAACCCCTTATTTTTAATCAGATTTTTTTCAAAATCAATAGGCTTTGTCCCCTTATTGAGCTTGTTTTTGCTTAAAATTTTCAAATTGATATAATAATGTAACAAAAAACGTGACATCGGACAAAGTAAACCTACAATACTCTCACAGACTACTGTGTGAATAGTATAATAATAATATAATCAAGACTAAAACAATAACGTAATAGACTAACAAAATAGGTACAATAAAAACAATGTTAAAGTTAAAGTTTTGAAAATTATTTAATGTTCCATATTTACATCAATTATATCTCGATAAGAAATGCAGTTAGCCCCAATTATTGTCACAATATGTATTGTTTAGTAATAATCTAACTATTAAAACTTTTTTTTAATATACATTACTTGTTGGTTTTGCTAACATATTTCTATGTTCTAACATTTTTTCTATAACATAGTGCCATATGCCTCCAACATGTCTCTATAAATACAACATAGTTCAGTTTACTTCCCAGGTACTGATATCAGTAAATATTTAATTAAGTCTTCATGATATAGGTACATACCTAACATAGACATAAATATTTAGTTTCTTAAATTAATTTAGCGAAGTGCAATATTTATTTTTTATATCGTCTTTAAAAAAAACTGTAACGTAAGTTTAGCTTCCATTTTTTTGTAAATGCATGCGACCCCATCATTCGAGTTAAATCCCCACCGCTACATCAGTCTGACACTATTTATCAGTACCTCTAGCATTTATAGATAGGACATATTTCTATATCTTTAAATTCATTAGGGACAACCTACAAAATAAAACAAAGGTAACCAACGGGACCGTATGTCTGTTAGCGGGCTGTATCTCATAATCCGTAATAGGTAGACAGTTAAAATTTTCACACAATGTATATTTCTGTGGTCGCTATAACAACAAATAATAAAAATAAATTGGCTTTTTTGCTCGATCTTAATAAAATATTTAAAAGAGACCTACATAGTAATAAATCTTATAGCGATAGTGCGACTCGCATTTAAAAAGTTCAAGTTTTCGTATTTGCTATTAATTCTAAAAGCTTTAATTTTTTTTTTCTCCAATAAAGTTCTAAATTAGTTTCAATTGTATTTATTTCATGTAATATCAAATTTGGTGAAAAATTGTATTTAGAAAAAGGTGTAAAAACTGCTTTGGAGTTCTTACTTACTAGGTATCTGAAATCAGATATTTATAAAAATTTTATATGGTTTTAAAGACATCCCCAACTAGTCATTGACAAAAGCGTACTTGTTATGAAGGCAAGACCCAAATCATTGCATCTCTAAATCGGATTATTTTGGCTTAACACGGCAACAGCGCGCCATCGCCTCCTGACTGTATTGAAAACAATCTATAGGTATCAGTCGTAAAGGGAAATCTTTTATAATTATTAATTTTCTCAGTAAATATTTAATATATCGATTTTTTATTCTTAATTGTTTTAGCAGATAATCATTGTATTCTAAAAGTATCTATAAATCTACAAATAAATTACTGTACCTGAACACGTTTTGAATTGATTTTTCTGCGACTATGAGGTCTATAATAACATTCATATTCATAACCAAAGCTAAAAATCAACTTACCTGTAAAAGAAGGAATGACATGTAAATAGTTCGTTTTTTACAAACAAAACACTGTTGAACAATGTTGATAATGGGTATGCCCTATACATAAATAATCAAACAAACTCGGAAAAAACAGTTTTCACAAAAAAAATAGCTAAAACTAACCAAACACAAAGTACTTTTATGAATGAAACAAATTTACAACTCTCTCTACAAATATCGTCAAATGTAAATGGGCTTTTGCCAGACATAAAATTTCTTCCGATGATTTAAAGACAAACAGTATTGCAAGCTAATGTATTTGCATTACTACTGTTAAAAACACAGTAAACTTGGCATCAATGTTTAATCAGATTATTGTATTTCTGCCACGGACACCAACGTTGAAGCTTCAAAATTTATGTAAATAATCCTGTCTGTCTTGGTTATATATCTATGGGGTTTTAAACTAATACACTTTATCATGTATCATATATGTATCATGTATCACATGCTCTTTTAGATAGGCGCAGTGTTGCCAAATTGTACGAATTCCATTTTATGGAGATATCTTTAGCGTGTTTCGTTTCCCAAAGAGTTAATAGATTTTGGGTGAATTCCTAGAAATTTGGAAAAATGATTTTTTTAAATCCATATATACTGGATTTTCGTTTACATGGACGTATGTAACATAAAATAATTTTTGTTAACCTTTCTAGGTATATATTATAAGAACTAAGACAACATAAGTCAATTACTTAGGAATTTACTTAGGAAGAGACATAAGTCAATCTTTCCTAATATACTTAATTTTTCGGAAGAGGCATAAGTCAATCATTCCTAATGTACTTAATTTAATTTGTCTAACGGTGTTAAACTTTATTTTACACTAAACGGCAACTACTATTCTATTAGTCTTGATGAATTATGTTGTATGTAACATGAATGAATATGAAACTCTTAACTACTTGCTTTTTGATTGCCCAATATAATACAGTTTTTGTCCTGGACAACAACTGAAAATACCAAAATAATAGCCGGTTATATATGGAATAAATTAAAATTTAGGGCATTTATTTTAAATGAATATTCTCACTGATTTACCTTTTATATTCGTACTTTGTGGAAATATCATTTCCGTTACGAATGATTTTTGTTGTTATTCCTTTTAATTTGATATTCGTATACTAAATTAAATTATTGTTATCCATCTGTATACAGAACGTTCTAGAAAGTTTGTAATAAGAGGATTTTCGCATTGTTACTTGGGAAATGATTTAGTTATTTAGTTATACTTATGTTTTCTTTTCTTTTTTTTAATATATAGGTTATAATCTATAAATTTATATACTTTGTAAAACAAAAACCCTTGTTGTAAACCTAAATATTTCGGAAGAAGAAGTTGCGGATTCGAGTCCCGCTTAGAGCAAAATTTTCTTTGGTTAGTTATTGTCCCCCGATTTTTCTAATAATAAATTGTTTTTAAGTTTCTCTAATGTTTCTATGTTTATATGCGTTTAAAAAACAAGCCATAAATTTCATGTAGGCATCTAGGGAAACAAGTAAGTTTGTTGTTAAATATAGAGATAATTAGAGCATAAATATATTTTTAAAATAAAACAAATATTTATTATTAAAAGCCCAAAAAGAACTTTTTGTATTACACGATTTTATTAATAAAAAACAAAGTAAATTAATTGTCGAGTAGTACATTTCAATGGAATATTTGATATTTTTAGTAGGTAGGTGGTTACTTAAGTTAATTAGAATTACCGCTGCGCTTATCAGACATTAATATTCACTATTTTCGGCGCATTGCCATCATTCGGTACATTTAATTCAAAAATTAACTCATTACACTTAATGTACCTTTTAATGTTGTAAATTACGTCCATTATATTACATAAATAATACTTTATTATGTAGTTCTAAAAATTCATTATTCGGTATGTGAAAGAATGTGGAAGTTCAAAAGGTTGGCAATTTAAAATGTAAAGACTGAGGACGTTTCTTTAATTTTTTAGAAGTTCACCCACAAAAGGGAGGAGCGCTTTTTAGTTTTTTAGAAGTTCGCGCACAAAAGGGAGGGCGCTGGTTTACGTAAAATAGTAAAATAGAAGATGAGGACCTTTTTTTCGAGATGCTTGGTGGCCGTTTTTTTTTTTTTTTTTTTTTTTTTTTTTTTTTTTAGAAATGTGATATTGAAAGAGCTTGTTTTATAAAATTTTGTCGCGTGGTCCAACCTGGAAAATTTTGTCCCGGGACCCATCCTGGCCCTCGGCGGCCTTGGGGATGTTTCTAAATATCAAAATGGGCCTAAAAATTTTTAGATTTTAAAAAAATATATTGATTTTTCGTTAGTCTATTCAGGTTTAAATTATCATAATAGTACTACAAAAAAACCAAGTTTTAGCAAAATTATTGAAAAACCAAATAAAAAAAATAATAGATTGTATCTTATATTTTATAGAAAACATAAATGACCAAAAAAGAGGTTTTTATGACAGTTCAGGATACTTAAACCCCAGTATAAGTATTCTAGCACTCTCTGGGCGGAAAAAAGACGCGCAGCTTTTACTGCGCTGACGTTTTCGGGATATAATCTATCACTTGTCAAAAATCCGGTTAAAAACTAGCTACCATGCGCAGGCAACCCATATTTCGTACACAAATATTATAATTCAATTCTATAGGGAAGGGCAAAATTAAAAAATAAAATAAAAATGTTTGTGTTGGAAAACAAAGAACGTGTGATATAAAAAAAAATAGGAACAATAAGACACAACCATCTACAATAAAAAAAATATTTATAGAAACACGTCGATGAATACAAACAAAAATTTAGTTAAACGCATATTTAAAATTTCTTCTTTCTCTACCAAAAATATCGATAATAGAAGACATATTTCTTTTTTGTTTTCTGTACACTCATTATGTATAGCCCAGTCGTCAGTCGCCTATTTTCATTCATTGCAGATCGCATCCATGTTCAGCTATGTCATTATCGGAGAGCTCACTGTGTGAAGGAAGTTCTTTCGTAGTCCAGTTAGGTTAGGTTAGTCAGGAGGCATTCAAAAAACTGTATGCAGATTTGCAAATAAAATAATTAATTTGTCAATATATCACTTAATTATTTTAAACTTGGTAGGATACAAAAGAGAAAATAGTCGCAATCAATTATATCGGTTCCTAAACATAAAGCCATGTATATTTTCTAGCATAAGGTAGGAAAAAATACCACTTTTAATAAATGTTAAAGAGAAGGACTTACAATATCAAATAGAGTGTTTTTCCGACTATTTAATATAAACCAAATATCTCCGCTCCTAGACATAAAAACATTTTTATTTTTTAGCATAAGTTGTATGTGTGTATGCGTGCGTGCGTGCGCGTGTGCGTGGGTGTGCGAGCATGCGTGCGCGTGTGTGTGTGTGTGTGTGTGTGTGTGTGTGTGTGTGTGTGTGTGTGTGTGTGTGTGTGTGTGTGTGTGTGTGTGTGTGTGTGTGTGTGTGTGTGTGTGTGTGTGTGTGTGTGTGTTGTGTGTATTGTGTGTAAACTGATTAGATTTTAGGCAGAGTTGGAACATCTGGGGGGGGACTTTATAGGTGGTCATTTTTATATTTTATGGAATATATCTGTTATTTATGTTTGGAGAAAAAAAATTCTTTAAATAATCTTATAATATCATTATCTATTTTTGTTCTATACAAAATTTTCCTAAAATGGTCCGTATTCGAGAAATTTGACAAAATGTAATAAAAATATTTTTTTATGAAAATTGTTCAAATAAAAGTTGTATGTAATATAATTCTCTATAATTTTTCTAAAATGCACCGTATTCGAGATATTTGAGAAAATGTGTAAATTTCGAATTTTAAACAAAACTCAAAAACGGATAAAGGAAAAGACATTAAATTTTAAACTTAAGTTTTATTTCGGCTTGAGATGAAATGATTAGATTTTGGATAAAGTCGAAACATCTGGAGGGAGGTACTTTATGGGAGGTCGTTTTTATATTTTATGGAATATATCTGTTATTTATGTTTGAAGAAAAAAATTGTTCACATAAAAGTTACTTCTAATATTATCTATAATTTTTGCCTTATATCAAATTTTCCTGAAATTCGAGAAATTTGACAAAATGTGCAAAATTCTGATTTTTAAGAAAATTGTTAAACTAAAAGTTATTTGCGTTATCAATCTCTATAATTTTTGTTTTTTACATGATTTTTCTAAAATGACCGTAATGGAAAAATTGTAGGAAGAGTGCTAAATTTAAATTTTTCAGTATTTTCGTTTTCAATGAATATCTATAGAAAAATGTTTCGATTTAGATGTATGTGGAAAATGGATATTTAGTTTATCCTCTAAACATTTATAGAGGTGCTGCAATAGGTTGTACAAAACAACCGGAAAAGGCTTATAGTAACTATATAGGAAAGTCATGTGTTGGACACATCAGATTTTTATTTAATTTAAAGACACTACCAGTCTCATTTAAATTTTTAGATAACCCATAAATAGTATTTCTTGTTGGATGATTCTTATCTGGATATAAATTGGCGTATGCCTGATACATCAACATTTCTGTTATGTTTAATAAAAATATCGTACGTCTTTTTTTTCTTCTGAAGAGTAACCGTCAATGACGAGAAATATATTAATTAAATAAATTTTGTAAAGTCAAAACACTTGAAAGAAAACACTGCCAAAAACTTAACTAAACTGACATTTATAAAATTTAATAAGCATTTGTGTTCAAGACCTACTGGATGCAAAAAAATGTAATCATACATTCAAAAAAATAGTAAACATTTTAAACAATTTTTGTAAAATTGCTTATCGTTCCTTTTTGTTTCTATTTTATACTGTGGTTTTTTCGTTATTTATTTAAATATTTATAGATTATAAAATCATTTTACAGTAATTCTTCAAGTTTTACTTTTTTAATTGTCTCAATAAAAATAGATCACTCTAGATTAATAATACCTACATCCTCTATGGAAAGATGAAACTAACTTGACAAATTCTGGATTGTTAAATAGAACAAAATACTCCTTATTAACATCCATCCCTCTTTAACACAACAGGTATGGCACAGGTACGATTCTTATTAAATTTTTGGTAAAGAAAGCAGATGTAACGAAACTGCGAATTATTTAAAAATAATTTTAGGAGTATAGTTTTGGTAGTAATCTAAGTAAAAAAGCATAATAAAAAATACAGGTCTGTATTAAAACAATAAAATTAATAGTGACCTTGTAATAGCGATAATAAAAAGTATCAAAACGTCCTAAACTACTAATGTGTATTACACGGTTGAATTTATAATTAAATGTACTTTTATAAAATAGAATAAAAAACGCAGGTCCATATTCAAAAAAATATACTTGATGGTGGCCCTCCAGAAAGGAAACGTTGTATAAAAAATCTAATTACAATTTTTTTTCTAATTTGTAAAATAATGGTGTAACAACCGGGAAGCCTAAATACCACCATTTGTCACTAAATGTAACAACCAACTAGCCTAAAGACCATTTGCAACTACTGATAGATCTTTAGCTACTGTTGTTAATATACTATTAAGGGATTAGGGCAGCACCCTCACCAACCAAAGGGTCCTGGAGTCCAGAAGGAACATCCATTCACCAGTGGCAAATAAAAATAATAAAAAAAATTAAATTAAAAGAACAAATATTATTCCTTTATAGCATAGTCGAGGGGTTCTTGTCAACTAGTTTTAGACTATTTTAGTCCTAAGGGAATAGAAACGCCGAGGCTTCTCAAATGCTCGGAATATTTTTCTGGTTTGGAAATAATAATAATAATAATAATAATAATTATTATTAAAACATTAACAAATGTATATATAAGTACAAAATTTGACTAAGCACTACTTGTTGATAGATACAAACTTTAAATAAAGATTTAAGATAACCAGATAAACATTTTATTGAATAATAAGTTTGGACTTATTAGCAATTATTAATAGCACTGGAAAACTTTAACTACATAATAATATAAAATATGTATAAAATAAATATGATAATTCGGGACGAAAATGTAAAATTGGCATTTATATGAAAATCAATTAATTATTATCAAACAAAATACTTTAAAAATAAGTTAAAGATATTTACCCATAATTCATAAATCGCAGCACAAAAACTTTACTCTACACATTACTTTATTTTGGGACTTCAGAGTACCAAAAAAACGAGAGCTTTCGCCCTCGGCGAAAGTTCTGGACCTTAGTCCGCACTCGATTGAGAGTCTTTTTTTCTGTCTTCTCTCTATATAAACCATAATTTACTTGATGGTAGTATTTTTAAAAATGTCACGCTCGATGTAGCCATTGACTAGATTAATAACCTGATTGTTTTATTTTCATACGTGTCTTCATTTTTAATTTTTAATTTAAAATATTAAAATACTTATTTAGAATAATGCCAATTATTATAAAGGCAATACAATCGAAAATCGAAAATAGAGTCATTTGGTTTTCCTTAAATATCTTGGAAACCGGTCGTGATGTTCTTGGTTTTAAAACATCACTAAATTAGTCTTGCAAAAGTACAACTTTTTTCCTATTTTAACTCTTACGGTTTTCGAGATAGCAATACTGTTCAATATAAAAAGTAGTATAGTATTGTTTAAACAAATTAAATCAGTTTTAACGAAATATATTGTATATAATTTTCAAAAAATTTACTTTCCGGCTTTAGATTTTTTCGAATTAAACATTAACAGTAAAACGCTAATATTATTTGAGTAATATTAAATATCAAAGAAAATAGTAACAATCAAGGTAACGAACAAGACAGCTACATTATTTAACTAGTTACACATTTGCGTCACGCGTCAAATCAATGTTCAAACCTTTTTGTTAAAATCCATAAATAAATAAATAAGCCGCTTATTCGATAAAAGCATTTTCACAATGGTAACCATCCGACAGTACCGTGCCAAAAGAAACACCGAAAAAAAATATATTACATGTTGCATTATGTGTACGTAATACATTCTTAAAACTTTTGACAGTTATTTTTAGAAAGACAATAGAGCAGCGACAGGACACAGTCTAATTTTAGATCACACTGTATGTTTCTTAAATTACCACATTCAAATACGAAGCGGAAAGCCAATAATGTTGTTTCAAACGTTTTGTGATTCAACGGATTTCAATTGATTGCCCAAAATTAATTTGATTTCAAAATAAATTTGCAGTCATGCGAATTCAGTCATAAATCATAAATACATCTATATAGAATTTATTGATATTAATTTTGAAATGCAATTCCAGATAGAAATAAAATTTAAATTAGGTTTTCATTGTCAAAAATGTTCCGGCCATATTGTTTCCAGTAAATAAGCATTAATATATCTATGCAGTATAAATTTAGACTGATTTAGTTTGATTTTTTATATGAGGTAAACAATAAGTTAGAAAGTTTATTCAGATTGTTTTTTAAATTTGTATAAAGAACAGGAAAGCAAATTATATTAGAAATAAGTTTATATTTTATATTCTTAAGGACGGGGTATCCTTCGGACACTAAACCAATTTACGCCAAATTAGATTCCATATGAATATTAATAGAAGAAAAAAATTGGGATAAATTTTCAATGCTTCTACAACAGTTTAAAATGGATATTGATATACTAGTCTTAACAGAAACATATAACAAAAACTACGATCTAAATGTTTTTTCTATTGCTGGTTTCGATATATTATATAATCACGGTAATAGGAACAAAAATGATGGTATTATACAGGGTGTTTCAAAAAGATTGGTCATAAATTATACCACATATTCTTGGATCAAGAATAGGTCGATTAAACCGTACTTACCTATATACAAATGTGCACCCAAAAATAGTTACAGGGTATATAAGATAAAAATTTAAATGGATTTTTTTAACGTTGCTCTTAAACCGTTTGGCATTTTTTCATGAAATTTTATATGACGTGTAAGAATATCATGACTAATAATACCGAGGAAGAGGCAATATTTTTTCTTGATTTTTATAGGTTTTTGGTGGGGGTCACCGCTCTTTTCTCCACTCAACTTTTTTGTAGTATAAAATTTAATTACAAATGAAACGCCACTGGAATGAAACATCCATTTGGAAATTTTTGTCTCTTGGTATTTGTTTGTAAAAAGTTTAGTTTAGACGATACAGCCATTTGAAATGACAACTTAAAAATATTCAATGGAAATTCTACGTATGGAAAATATCAAATTCAAGTTTATTTTTAAATTAAAAACTAATGTCATCAAAATAAAAAAAGTTTATTTAACAGGTGTTCAAAATTACATTCTTCTCCTGTATACACTTACTACATAGTTTTAACAATGAAAATCGAATTTTGATATTTTTGCATACGTATAATTTACATTGAATATTTTTAAGATGTCATTTTAAGTGGCTGTATCGTCTAACCCAAACATTTTACAAACAAATACTGAGAGACAAAAAAGTTTTCAAATAGATGTTGCATTTCAGTACCGTTCGATTTTTAATAAGATTTTATATTACAAAAAAGTAGAGAAAGGGGCGGTGACACCCTCCAAAATCCTACAAAAATAAAAAAAATATATTGCCTTTACCTCGATTTTATTAGTCATGGTATTCCAACACGTCATATAAACTTTCATGAAAAAATGTCAAACGGTTTAAGAGCAACGTTAAAAAAATTCATTTAAATTTTTATCTTATACACCCTGTAATTATTTTTGGGTGCACTTTTGTGTATAGGTAAGTACGGTTTAATTGACCTATATTTGACCCAAGAATACATGGTATAATTTATGACCAATCTTTTTGAAACACCCTGTATATTAAATCAAACGTCAAATATAATTATGAGATCGTAAGATTATTTGACATATTAACACTAAATGTATCTTTTAAACACAACAATAAAACGATTACTTTAAGTGCCCTATATAGATCTCCCAATACATGTGTAGACAGTTTTAATGAAAATTTAGCAAATTTTTTGAAAAAATATCAAAACGATTATATGCATATTTTTGCTGGTGATATAAACATTAATATATTATCAGATAAAATATATGTCGAAGAATATAAAAATATATTAAGTTCACTTTGATATATTTCGTATATAAACAAACCAACTAGATTTCAATCCAAAACTTGTCTGGGCCATTTTTATATTCGAAGTCAAATTCATTATAATAAAGACTTAATTAAATCATACATCTTTCACGCCGATATTTCAGATCATTCATTAACTTCCAATGGTTTAAAATAATTGTTACGGGGTGCTTCACGAATAAATTACTATAATAATATATTTTTGCAAACCCTGAATAACTATAGTTGCGCCACAGAGAAATTATTTCATTAATTTCTTTTTATATAGGATGAGCCATCCAGCCAAGCACCAAAAATAATTTTGTGTTAAAATTATTAAAAAGACGACCTTGCATTTCTTTAGGTAGGTATGTAAACATAAGATTTTAAAATATACCAATTAATCTATTTCTATTAGAACACCCTGTAGTGGAAATGTATTGTATAATATTTTCTTGCCAAAATACCATATTGTGTAGTATTTTTTTAAAATATATTTCCCTGACGTCACAGTAAAATTAGTGAGATTTTGGAAAAACTACCATCATACATTTGTGAATAAGTAAAAATATTTTTATTTATTGGTACCCTATTTTACTTATTTAAAGTACGCCTCAGCGTGTTTAAAACGAACTTTAAAAAACGCGCGTTTTAAAGTTACCATGGCAACATCAACAACCCGAGAAACGTGATGTCTAAATGCCAACTTTTTAAATATTGATCTGACAGGAGTGCCTTGTAATGTCAAATAAAATATTTCTGAGAAATTTTTCAAAAAATTTATTTATCAGCTAAGCGTAAATCGCACAATTCACTTCTTCTACAAGAACCAAAGATGCCACAAATAGCAACCACCTTCAAAAATAAATACGTAATGTCCGGTGCATCTGTAAAAAACTTCCGCAAATTAAGTTGACCCTATTTACACTTTTGGTTACTAAGTTGAATACAGTGACATACCAAAGTTTCAGAAAATTTGACTTTACATAAGGAAATACGTGCGGGGTTCTTCGGATAATGGATATGTAATTTTTAAACCTACATATAAAATAATGATAAAATTCATGATATCTATAAAAATGTGTAGAGAAAAACAATTGGGACATCAAAATAAGAAAGGATTACATGATTACAAGAAAAAAAATATTTTTGAAACTTTAGTTGAACAAGAATAGCTTGTTATTTTTTCTTTTATGTTCTTTTTTTATATATTTATTCAATAAAATTATCTAATTACCTAACCCTAATTCCATAAACTCCTGGCATCCGATAACGTCACACTAGTAAGGTCAGTTTCGTACGATAAAATTATGAGAAAAAAATGATAATTTCTAGAGCATTGTACAATTTGATTTTGGTCATTTGGCAATACTGGTGATGAAGCAGTCGACTCGCCGTCGAGTAGGAGAGTGTAGGAGCGCTCTCATGAGTTCGAAGATAGGGTACCAGGAGGTGCCGATATCTGTTGGCTAGAGATAAAATTAGTCCCAATAATTACAGAAATCTTTAAGAGCTCACAAATGTAATCGAAATGTGTGAAATTTGAGTATTTGGTTTTAATTCTAGACAGCACAATATATAATATATTTAATTTTTTTTTTTAACCAAAAGATGAAGGATTGAACTATCATCCTGCAAAAGTTTTTAATAAAGATTTACATGGTTTAGTCAGAAAAAAATTTAAAGTTGAATAAAAAAAATCCTTGTGCTCTTGTAATATATTGACCAATGATATAAAAATCAGAATGTAATAGTATCTAAATATAAAAAACTACAATTTATTCTTGTTTACCCGGGTAATTTATTCTATATTACGTGTTGTGTTTTCTGGATTAATAAGGTAAGTATTAACAATATATGTATATGAATAATAATTTGGCTTTAAGAATATAAAAATATGCTTTTTTACGTTTTTGGTTTTGCATAGAGGCCAGAATAGAAGCTTTTAGTATATTGTCCAGAAAAGTGCTTGAGAAGATTCATGTCTAGGGGTAGATAGTAATGTATAGGTATTAAGCACTAAATCTGGAAAACAGACGTTATATGAAACTACAAAAATAGATGTACATTAAAGTTAAAAAAAAAAATTTAAGGCAATACTTGTTAATGGTGTTAAGATTCGGTACTTTTAAATTATTGGTATAAAAAAATAATTATAACTTTGAATATAATTCCATTATATTTCGGCCATGGATACTGTTATAAAATATATGGGGTATCAAAGGTGTTCACGATTTTATCATGCAGACAATATCTCGTTCAAGCTTATTAGAAAAAAATATATATTATTTTTGAACAAACGTGTTTTTTTACGATCCCTATCCAAAGTAGGGTTTTAAGCTTCAAAATCCATCCGCAATGTTGACGTTTTTCGCCAACTAGGCCTTTTCATCATGTTATGAGCGCAAGCGCAGCCTTTATGTTGAAATAGCGCCAATTCAAAAGTTTCGTACTGTTTTGATCAACAATGGCTGGAAAAGCAATATTAACTCTACATACAAATCAATCATTAGAAAAAATCGTTGATGGTGATTTACATTTTTATAACTCTGTAGAAGCACATAGTTGTGAGCAATTGAAAAGGTGCTTGATGTGTCATGGATGTTCGGAACGAGAAAAAAAATGTGCTGATTGAGAGGTTAGGTTTCAATACTTTTAACTGTGTAAGAAATTAATGAAAACAAATAATAATTATAACTCTATTCTAATTAATTATGCCAACTAACTATTAGTAATTACAGAAACACGTTAACATTAAAGTTAATCACGAGTATAATTAATAAGAAAAATTATTTAAAATTTTAAGGATCAATATGACATTTTTAATAATATTACTGTGTATACCGAAGTAGTATTTAATATTAAAAACAAAAAATATTGTGTAATAACAGACAAGGATTTTCTTCTGTTGAAACACTATCTCCATGAAAATGTAGTGAACAAATATAAGTACCTATCTTTAGTAACATCATCAATCGATCGAAAACCTTTGTCACTTCGACCACATTTTTTCACTTATAATACTCATTTTGAACATGTTTTAATATGTATTTTGCCTAATGAATGATTTGATAGTTTTTAAGGATATTGCAGGCAAGACTTTTGAAATTTTATAAAATAATAATGTATTACCTTTGATTTTTATCATGTGTCACTTTTACATACTCCATAAAAATACTGATTCGTTTTTTCTTTCTGTACAGATAACATAACTAATTGATTGCAAAAATTTATTTTTCAATTAAGACACTTTACTTTTTTAAAACGAATATACTTGAAATTAATATTTATCGATTATAATTATTTTCACATGGACATTTTAACATGCTTGTTTACAAAAAAACAGTACGAAAAAGATAACGATACTGACGCATGCGCACAAAAAAAGTGATGAAAAGGCCTACTGACATTAAGTGACAGCTTTGTCGATCCTAATTTTAATTAGGTATAATAACAATATACATTTCTAAATAAACAGAATGGCTATTTTTTGATAAATGATTTTCAAGTTATTTTTACGTAGGTAAATGTTTTTTGTTTTATTATTCAAATTGACATTGACTTATATATGGGCAATACATAATGTGATAGTAGAAAAAAATTTTGTGTGCACTTTCAGCGAAAAATTTGTTGCCGGATTCGACAGACTGCTCTCGCAATTAGGCATTTCAAACAAAATGGCTGCCCGTTTGAAATGACAGACCACTGTCAGGCACATGCTAGGTTGTAATATGGCAACACTGTGGACCTGTTGGTTTAATAGGGTCAATGATATAGATAGTTATATAGATTGATTTTTTTAAATATTCAAAAGTTGGAAATTGGTTTTGTAACACATTTTTGCTAAACTTATTCAAATTATTGAACACTTGCCAGTTAATATGGCCGCTCGCAAACGACCCGCTTTGAGCAATCCATATAACTGTATATCTAAACTGTCAGTTCCCACTGGCGTCTTTTTGACAGGTCGTTGGAATGCCACAAACTACAGAACGAATAAGTAAGCGATAAAAATCTACTAAAGGTTATAATTTCATATATCCTGTCTAGGAATGATGCCATCCACCAAACACAGTTTACATTTAAAAACTGGACGACTATTATTTTTTAAAATTTTAAATTAGTGTCAATTCAGTCAAAATAATTGTATAGTATATTTTTTTCCTCACTTACATGGATATTGCCAATATTGGCTTATCCACGCACAGACTACAAAACGAAAAAGTATGCTACTGCATTCAACTAAAGGAATATATTTCATATCCATTATAGGTGCAAAAAAATGACATCCACCAATCACAGTTTATATTTTGGACTCCCAATTACTATTATTTTAAATAAGTAATAATTCTGTCAAACTAATTGTCAATATATTTTTTAGTTATTGAGATTAAATATACATTAAGATGAGTTATTTTTGTTTAGAATCGATAAATATTAGCATTTTTATTTTTATTTGGTCCACATTTTGAAATAAATTTGAATCAATTTTATGAAACTAATATAATTACGGGTATTAAAACTAAATTCCTAAATGTGGAGGTGGATATGAGGATACGTCATCTGTCTTCCACGTGAGAGGCCCAGATTCGAATCTGGGCGGTAGAGTAATAATTAAATCTTTTGTTTATATTTATTTTATTCTATTGGTTAAAGTCATAAATTATTTTAAAATTGGTTATTTTGTCTTAATAACCTAAAATATTTTTTTAAATTTGTAGATTTTCGTTAGTGGGTCGTAGAAAAAATATACTGTACGACTCGAATGGTTGTCGATATCCACTCTTGTTGCACAAACTACTATTTTAGTTATCGATATAAAATATTCCTATGAAGAGTCAAAAAATAATGACAATCGTCAATGACAATGTAATCGTTTATATTTGCAAGGAATAACTTTTAATATTAAAAATTATAAGATGTTAGCATAACAGTTTGAAAGTTGAGTTCTTGTTCTGAAGGTCCGGGGTTCAAATCATAGCTATTTTATAATTAATAAAATTTATAAATTGAAATACTTATCTTGATTATTTTTAAAATAGTAATTTTATCTTAACAATCCCTTAAATTTTGCGCAGACTTGCTTTGTTGATCGTAGAAAAAATATACTGTATAACTCGACTGGATTATTTGTATCACACTTAGACAATTAAATACTCCTACGATTGAACCTACGGCGTCGTGTTCAAACTTCGTCTTCGTGCGATATGGCCATCATATTCATTCTTGTTACACAAAATAGGTGTATGAGGTATTTTGCGGCAGTATCCCCTAAATAAATATATCTCATTTTGTTATGAAAGAGTAAGAGAAAGAACAAGAAGAGAGAGAGAGAGAACTTGCCGAAATTATAAAACTCGAAAAATACATTTTTTTCTACGTCAACAGGGATATCATCTATTATATGAACATACTACAGAACGAAAAAGTAGGCCATTGCGTTCTACTGAACGAATATAATTTCATATCCATTCTAGTAAGAACTCTGTAGGAATCTGAAATCAACCAATCACCGTTCATATTTGTTGACCAGGCTACTATTATTTTTAAAAATTTTGACCAAGTGACCATTCTGTCAAACTAATTATCAGTATATTTTTTAGTTATTGAAATTAAATATAATTAAAAATTAGATATTATTGTGAAGAATCGATAAATAATGGCATTCCACAAGATATTCGTCTATATTTACAAATAATTCGTAAATTTTAATAAAACTATTTAAAATCAATTTAATTATGAGTATTAGAACTAAAAAAGTAGATGTTTCGATAGAGCTCAAGTAGAGTACTGAGTTGCCATGCAAAAGGTTCGGGGTTCAAATCTAGGTTTTAAGACTAATTAAACCAAATATTTGTTTAGTTTTATTTTATTTTATAAATATGTAAAAGTCATAAATTATTTTTATATTAATTGGTTTATCTTGACCTATAAATTAATTTTTTTAAATTTTTAGTATTTTCGTTAGTGGGTAACAGAAAGTATATACTATATAACCCGAGTGGATTGTTCGTATCGCGCTTAGACGATTGAGTACTCTGTCTACAGGGTCGTGCTCCAACTTCGGCTTCCTGTGCTATCCCCTCTTGTTCCACAAACTACTATTTTCTACACTCACATGGATATTAGCTTATCTACGCACAGACTACTAAACGAAAAAGTATGCCATTGCGTTGAACTGAACGAATATATTTCATATCCATTCTAGGTAGTGAAGACACTGCAAAAAATGAAATCCACCAATCACAGTTTATATATTGGACATCCAACTACAATTAGTTTTTAAAATTTTAAATAAGTAACAATTCTGTCAAACTAATTGTTAGTACATTTTTCAGTTATTAAGAATAATTAATAAACATAAGTGTTATCTCCTTTAAAGTAGTTCCCTTGGGCTCCTATACACCGATGGAGATGTTGTTCCCACTATTCGTAGCAGCACTGGAAGTCTTCAACCGTTATGGTTTAAAACATGTCCGTTACAGTCTTTTGGATGATTTCTAAAGTCCCGAAATGACGGCCTATGAAGACATTCTTCAGTTTAGGAAAAACGAAGAAGTCACAGGGACTGAGGTCAGGGGAATAAGGGGGATGGGGAACCACAGGAATGCCTTTTGAGGTCAAATATTTTGTTATGTGCCATGGGGCAACCGTTTCTCTGCAATGTCTGGTCTCACGCGAATGACCCTTTTTCTGAGCCTTTCAAGGACGGCTTTATAAAAAAAATGGTTAACAGTTTGTCCTGGAGGAACGAATTCTTTGCGGACAGTTCCCCTTCTGTCAAAAACACAAATCAGCATTGATTTGATCTTTGATTTGCTCATTTGAGCTTTCTTTGGTAGAGGAGAGTTTGGAATGTGCAACTCCTCACTTTACCTCTTGGTCTCAGGATCGTATTCAAAAATCTACGTTTCATCACCTGTGACGACACGACTAAGGAAATCTTGCTCATTAGCGATTCTGTCCAGAAGATCAAGACACTTGTTTCTTCGCATGTCCTTCTGCGAGACGCACAACGAAAACACAACTTCATTAATCACAGTCTCGAAAATCACGTAAATAACGGATGGAGTAGAAACTCGAACTGAGCTATGGGAGGGTTCTGAGTTCTGATACACGTGCTCTCTCAAGGACAACAGCGCAGGATTGTCAGATCGCTTGCAATATTCCCAGTCTTATTAATTTTCTTCCAGACCTCGAACAATAAATATTCTCTAATATGTAATTCCAGTTAAAAGGTCCAGTTTAATACACTAATTTTTAAATAAATCATAATAAGTATAACAATTAATTAGAAAAAGTTACGATGTGCCTATTTTTATCGGAAATTTTAAAATTATTAAGATACTGACTATGAAAAATATTGGAAAACATGTATAATATTAGTAGGTAGGTATTATTAAAGTAAAATATCAATATTTTGATTATAATATGCTTCTCGTTTTCTATCTAAACTGTGTCTGATTAAATGCTTTTAAAAGAAACAGCTATTTTTAATACCTATAAAAACGTATTTTTCTTCTATTATATTTAACACTCTTTTATTCTTTCAGGCCGAAATTTCTTCCTTACAAATACCTCTACATGTACAGGAAAAACTACTATGACGACGTCATGGATTACCTAGATAAAAGAGCCAGGGGCGTATGCAGAGAAATTCCGAGGGCACAGACTTGGGCAGAAAGAGTATTAAGGACCTTTTCCGATAAAGTTATGCTATACCGCATGTACACCAAAAGAATTCAAAGCGATTTGGAAATGGTAGAGAAGACTAAAACCAGCGGAAATTTCTATTACTATCATGTTAAACATGCGTTCAATAGGCAATTCTCTCCACTTTTGTATTAACTTAAATTTTTGCAATTTTAAAGGGTAGTGTGATACGTATAGTGAATGCAGTTTGTTTTCTAAAATGTATGGAATTTTTGAAATCATTTTTAAAGAAATCTAGTAGATATTATAAATTTTAAATTGTCACGAATTTTTACTTTAAATTTTAAATCTGCTATTGGATATACAATACTAAATTTTATATTCTTGAGCTTTGCAAATCTATTAAGGTTATTTAGAAGTTGATACATACATAACAAAGGTTTCCTAATGTTCTTGATAGAATCGATAAAAAGTATCTTGTGCCAGGTTGATGGAAGTCTAAAATGACTTGTTAATAGTTACTGTTAATAGTACTATAGTACCTATTTATCCTGGGTTAGTAAATCACTTTACACATATTTGGCTAATATCCACTGGTCCAGACTGAATGTTATTGTCACATTACAAACATTTTTTAGGCCAATCAGAGTTTTATATGAAAGCCTTCTGTTTCCTTTATTGATCTGGTTATTATTTTGACTGTCCTACTCTATAGGGACTTTCAAACAGTCCCGTATAAGATAAGAGAGCTACATAATGTATTTGTAACAATGCAATTTGTATCTTTTCATACAAATTAAATCATATTATAAGAAATATTGGTACCCAAAGTGTAAATTAGATTAGATTTGAAAGGTGGATGTTATTTGTCCTTGTTCACCACGACCTTTTCAGATCTATTGTGAGACTGTGTTATTTAGAGTATGTCGTCTTGGTTTTTTTTATTAGACTTAGCTTTGAAAGTGGCTCCCGTATCAATATCAATCCAGCCAGGACAGGCTAAACCTTTAAACTAGAACAGGACGTGGATTGATGTTTCCTCTTCTTCTTAACCAAACCTGCTTATGCAGAAACAACATTATTGTTGCTTCTTTTGCTGAACTGAAGACAGTAATGTGCCTTTTAGGCGACAGTGTCCTGCAAGAAGCCTTACTGTTATCATAACGATTTGTCGTTTTTAATCCAGTAGGTCTTTCGTGAATTTGGCCAACTGTTCCTTAATTAACTCTTTGGCCTGTTTCAATCCTGAACAGCCATCTGGCAAGGCATCCATTGTTTGATGGATGCCTTGCAGAATACCTTGGTAACTCCACAGAAAGGTTCAGGGTCTGTCATAGCCTTATCTGATCCTTCTCGTGCTAGTTCGTCGGCCTTTTTACTGCTCTGATGTCCCTCGTGGCCTATTTACAGGCTAAGGGCACTTTGTTTCGACTGATTAGCTCTGCCAGAACTTTCAGGCAGTCTTTAACCAGTCGTAGTTTAATTTCTGGTGAGAGAATTGCTTTTAAAGATTCTTGGCCATCAGAGTAAATGGCATTAATTTTGCTTGATACTTACTGATTGATTATTTCTCTTGCACAGTGTTTGGCCTGCAACACTGTTGCATATTTTCCTAGACTTAGTAAAATAGTTGTTTTCAACCTGGGTCCAAAGATTTCACCACCGATACCTTCATTGGTTTTTGGACCGTCTATATACCAGACTAATTCAGCTTGTATTGGAAATTCCTGTTTCCAGGATTCTCGGACAAGTACTTGAATTTGAAAGTTTATCCTTTATCCTTTTTTACTTGATGATATAGCCTTGTAAGGTCAACGCTATGTAGTTAGCTTATTGGGGGTTTGTCGCTACATTAGTTGTTGATATAAGATAGGTACCATCAAAAATACTTAAAAATACTTTAACCTTAAAAATACCTATGTTTTAAACTGGGCATCACTATCACACTTCATAAAAAGGCAGAAAATGAACCACAATGATGTATTTGTGAAAATCTTTCATAGGTTTCCAATTTTTTTAACATTGTTGAACTGCCACTAAACCGTTTAAACAAAAACTTCAAAAATGTGTATACCTATACCTGTTCAATTAATTATTATATTAATAATTTTAGTTTCAAAGTTTGTTATAGATCATATAGTTTGATTTTATTATAATATTTTATCTCTGTTCAAATATTTTTCTAGAATAAAGAATACTGTACTATTTACTGTTCTATTTTAAATCCAATATCCTTTGTTCATATTAAATATGAGGTGTTTCATTAAAAATGGAATATCGGTTAACTAGGGACCCTATAAAAATTATTTAGGAAATGCAGGGTGTTGAAAGTTAAAATTTTCTTTTTTAGCCATTATTATGAAAGTTTTTAGGTCATCGAAATTTGGCAACTTTATTAATAGTGCCCTTTACATACAAATGAATGGTGCCCTTGAAGAACTGCTTTAAACATTCATGTTTAGTAGCAATGAGAAATGCAAAGTCTGTCAACCACTACGTTTTGTTTTTTCTTAAATTTCGACATATATCACATACAGTTTTTGGTATAATAAAAAACATAATAGTCACCATTTAAAAACATGCTCCAAAATAAAAAAATTAAAATTAATTGTAGCATGGCATTTTATATAATAAAAAAAAAATTTTTTTTATAATTGTCTTACATGTGTTTTAATTAATTTATTCAATCAGACATCTCGCGGTTTAACCTAACCTAAAAATATATTTAAAAAAATACTATTGTAGGTATTACATGACTTTTCTGACTTTTTTAACTCGTTTTGTTAAACTTTATGTAGCACTTCCTTTATGGAAATAGTCAAGGTGAGTCAAGGTCATTGTTTAATTTCTTTTGTGTTTTTTTCTGTTACTTTGTATATGTTAATGTCCGTTCATACTTTTATAATTGTTTTTATTACTACTGACTCCTTGACATTCCATTTAGGTGTGCCTGATGATGAAGCAATAGCTTCGAAACCGGTCGCCAATTAAAATTGACGTGTGAGAAATAAAGGACCTTTTCTTAACCCCTTATACTTAATCCCTACTACTCACATATGGCTACCCTCACTCCAAAACGTAAATTTAGTCGTCATCGAATTCGCTATCCAGAGCATAGTTAGAATCAGTGTCATAGGTTGTTTTTTTTATCTGCTTTAGTATTTGAGCAACATTCTGAATCAGCTTATTAGTAGATAGTAGATAGATAGACAAAATGATTCGATTCAAACTTCCCGCCATGAGATGCGTGATCTTGAGAAATTCAAGGTCATTTGTTTGATGACGTCATAAACTACTTAGCAGCAACTTATAAAATAAAAATGCAAAAGTAATATTATATTTATTATACACAAAAAAAAATTAATTGATCGGTAAAATATCGATAACTAATTGTTTACATCATCATTTATTGGCATAAAAGTAACGTCTGTTGCCCTCAAACCAATATCCAATTCTCTCCAAACGGCACCACCACTATATATCCATGCGTTTATATACGGTGTAATGTAAAGATTTTCATTCTTTGCTTGAAAATTAAATCCAATAGATACTCCGACATCCCACCAAAAGGAATTTCGTGAAGAATCAACAATATATACTCGTCTTATTTCATTGGTAAAATGAATAGTTTCAAAGGTCACTTTACCAAATTTTCCGGATCCTACATCTCCAATTATATATGGAGAATTTGCCGCTCCATCAGTTTGAATACCAACAATAGGGTATTCTTTTATAAAATCTTCTAAAGAATTCGTATAATTTCTCCAATTGACTACTTTGTATGTGCTGGATTCGTCATGATATTTAGCCGTACCCGACCAATTGGCTCCAAGATTTCGATAATTACTATAGCGCATTGTATACTTGATTGACGGTTTCGTTACAACGCAAGAACATAAAGCACCAAGTACAATTATTATCAAACGAAACATGATTACGACTGAAGAATATTGTACGTTATCCAAGATATTTATACTGATTTCCACATGACCTCATGATAGTAGCCGAAAAAAATCCATTATTATCAAGGGTAATATACCAAGACCTTGATAATAGTCGGCTATTTTTGTTAAATCTAAATCTCGAGAATATTTTAATATCAGTTTGATGAGATATAATTTTTGGCATTAATAATCTGATTAGAGCCAGAGAGCTTTAGCTCGAGTGCTTTAATAAATTGTTTATTAATGCCAAAATTATGTAGAATCAAATTGTAAAATGTTAGAGAAATAGCGGAATATTAATCAAGGTAATTAATCATAGTCGCTGATATTTGGTCTAGGGAGATAGTCTAAACTAATGCACATCATTTTTATTTTCTGTAATATTGTGCCACAATTAAATTTACCTGTAATCCTGCTTCACTTGTGGAAAAACCTCAATCAAAAATTGTACGAGGAAAATTTTATCTGTATTAGATTATTGCAAATTGTTTAACGAATAAAAAAAATGTTTCGCTATGCCTAAAACTGTAGCAGAATATAAACGATTACAACGGAGCAATGATGCTAATGATCCTAAATGTAAAAATCGAAAATTAGATACAATATACATGTTTGGGATCGAATGGAAATAAAAAAATTATTTTTATTATTCATTTATTACAAACAAAACAAATTAATTGATATTCAGACATATATCAATTGCAATGGGTCGTTGTTTTTGTTTACGTGTATTTCCCATAGATTTCGTGGAATACCATTGCTTTAATAACCTCTGAACTTTAATGATAATGGCGGAATAATCTACGCGATAATGTGCATCATTTTTATTTTTATATGAACTTTCTGGTCCACATCTAGCGTATAAATATACCATAGAATGCTTCTTGCAGTTGTGTATAAAAAAACTACACCTGAGTGTGAGTGGCGAGGAATACGAGTTTAATTGTTGATATTTGTCATTGTCATTGCCAGTTGTATACCTCATAGTATCTGTATATGTAACGTGTGGAGGGTGGGTTAACCCACGAAACTTGAGCCTCACTAGGCCCATTGTGCATCCTCCTAAGTAGATAGGCACCTCCTAGCTCATGAGCCAGCCTAGAGATTTAATGTAACTGACAACGCCGCCAAGAGGAGCTTCTCCTCAAAAAAATTAAATTTTAATCAAACTACATGAAACTAATTTAATTACGAGTATTAAAACAAATATCCTAAAAGTGACGGTGGAGGTGAGGACAGAGCATCTCCCTTCCACGCGAAAAGCCCGGGGACTAATTAAATTAAATCTCCTTTGTGTTTATTTTAATTTACAAATCAGTAAAATTCATAAATTACTTTAAAATAAGCTATGTTGTCTTAGTAAATTAAAATTTTTTAATTTGTAAAATTTCGTTAGTGGCTCGTAGAAAACGTATATTGTACAACTCGAGTGGATTGTCCATATAGCACTCAGACGTTTGACCACTCTGCCTACGGCGCCGACGTTGTGCTCATTTTGTTGCACAAACTACTATTTTATGGTTTATTGTATACCATACCAAAACTTTTTCGGAAATAATGGTTGATAGCTATAGAGAAACCAATGATTGATAAATTGTTTGAAATGTACTTAAATAGTTATGTTTATTTTTGTTTAAAATGCCTAACCTTAGCAAATTGTTATCTGACTGCTTGACAGTAGTTGTCAGTGTTATAGTCGTTTGACTTTCCTTAATTACATATCAGAAAAATGGTTCATTTAGCAGAAATGCACAAAATAACAATTCTACGGATGATTGGTTATGGAGATAATTACACGGACACGAATGGAAATTGCTCGCTTATTTCATGAAAAATTTCCAAATTTGCCGCGTATATCCCAAGGGAGAATTAGTAAAATAAAGAAGCAGTTTAGCGAGCTTGGACATGTAAGGTAGATAAAATGCAATAACTAATGATATCAAATTGGATATTTTGCTTGAGTTTCAGGAAAACCCAAATACTTCTAATCGACAAGCAGCCCCAATATTCGATATTAGCCATTCATGGATTATTCGTACATTAAAAGAAAATAAAATGCATCCCTATAAAACAATAGCAACTCAAAAACCCATGAAAGACGATTTTGATAAGAGAACGCAATTTTGTGAACAAATGATGGCAATATTAGATAATATGGTGATTCAATTAGAACATGTTTTGTTTTCCGATGAGTGTACCTTTACACTTTACGGTCAAGCTAATCGTCAAAATTCGGCTATTGGTCTTAAATCAAAATGTTAACTAAGAAAGTGCTTGGAACAGAGTACACTATATTTTGTAGATCCCACGAACTTCTATTTACAAAATGTATTCATTTCTTACGTTTTTCTTAATCCGGTGGAAATCTGCAATAAATGAATAAAATTGTGTTTATTATGTAGATATATAAATGTTGTATGCTAATTTAGAGAGTAGTTTCCAATAATTACTTATTTCTGTCATTGATAAGAAACCATTTTATTTATTATTCGTTAAAACCTATATCAACTATTTAATTTTAATACCACTCTGCACTGTGTTTATACTTACCTAAGAAATTTTCTTTCTTGTTATCCACACCATTGTTACTTGTGCAATTGCGCTTGGGCATTGTTCTTTTAATGTTTTTAAGACGAATAGTTTATATATTATAATGATATTAACCAAGGTAGACTGAAATTTAAGCTCAAAAATATAGAATCAACAATAGCATCTCCTATCATTAATCGAAACCCATAAATCCAGTTTTTGATAAACAAATCAATATAAGTAGTCAGAAATATCCTAATGATAAATAATCAACAATTATAAACTTAAATGAAAAGAAATTTCTTTGAAAAATTTAACTAAAATCAATTCAAATATTCTAATAAAATTTTAAAAATTGAAATAAAATCACCATAGAAAACATAAAAAAAAACAATATACACCACCGTGTGGCGTACATAAAATACCCAATGATAAAGTACCAATTACCAAATTACGTAACAATATATAATATAAAAGTTGTATGACCATATTTAACAATTATTCTTAAATATATAGGGTGGCCCATAATTGAGGGGCCGCCCAAACCTATACATTTTTAAAGCAAAACACCGTGCAGTTGGTTATACATATTTGATTGTTTTCACATTGTCAAACAATTTTAATTGACTTCATTCATTTGTTATATTGTATATAGTATGTGTCAAAACGCGAGTTTACAATTTTGTCAATTTTTTAAAATGTAATCAAAAATTGGTGGTATAATATACAGGGTATTCCATTTAAAAAATCATAATTTCGCATTTTGATACATCCCATATACAACATAGCAAATTTGATTTAAAAATGTATAGGTTTGTTCAGCCCCTCATTTATGGACCACCCTGTATATTTAAAAATAATCGTTAAATATGGTCATACAACTTTTATATTATTTCTTTTTTTTTTTCATATTTCCAATAATAAAACAGCTATAGATCAATTACGCACTGATGTATATGTGTTATTGGATAATATGTTGGTATCGTTGAAAAGGCAAATTCATAAGGGATTTATTTAAAATAATATAGTGTATTGCATTTGAAAAAATTGAATAAATTGAACTTTAAGTTAGACATGTTTCAAAACAAAATAAATCAGTTCTATCACCACTATTCGTTAGCATAGTATCTTAAGGGTATGTCTATTAAACAATTTTCAAATCAATGTAAACCTTCCTAAATTATGATAATTTCCTAAGTTCATAAAAAAATTAGTTGCTTGGCAACCCTACAATATTATGAAGAAAAATTCATGGGTTGAATGCAGCATTACCAAACCATTCTAAAACTGAAATAAAATACAGGGTGTTTAATTAAAAAAATATATATTTTCATTTTCCAGGCAGAAACACCACACCCTGTATATCCAAAAATATTTTTAAAATACGTATTTTTTAAATTCATGTACCTTTTATTTGAAACTTGTTTAGATGTCTATAACACAAATTGAAATATTGAACAATTACGCACTAATGAGACACCCTTTGCGTAATTATCTGATCATTATAATTTCGATATCTAATTGTTTTACATCATCATTTATGGGCATAAAAGTGACTTCTGTTGCCTCCAAACCAATATCCAATTCTCTCCAAACGGCACCTCCACTATATATCCATGCGTTTATATACGGTGTAATGTAAAGATTTTCATTCTTTGCTTGAAAATTAAATCCAATAAATACTCCGACATCCCACCAAAAGGAATTTTGTGAAGCAATAACAATACATACTTGTTTTATTTCATTGGTAAAATGAATAGTTTCAAAGGTCACTTTACCAAATCTTCCAGATCCTACATCTCCAATTGTAGATGAAGAGTTGGCCGTTCCAGCAGTTTGAATACCAACAATCGGATATTTATTTATAAAATCTTCTAAAGAATTCGCATAATTTCTCCAATTGACTACTTTGTATGTGCTGGATTCGTCTCGATATTTAGTCGTAGTCGACCAATTGGCTCCAAGATGACGATAATTACTATAGTGCATTGTATAGTTGATTGACGGTTTCGTTACAACGCAAGAACATAAAGCACCAAGTAAAATTATTATCAAACGAAACATGATTGCGACTGATGATTATTGTACGTTATCCACGGTATTTATACTGATTTCTATGACGTGCCGTTTTGATATTAAATAACATCGTTTAAAAAGTAAGAATTTTCTTCCAAAATTTTAATTCCGTAATTAAGAATTAAAATTATGTATTTCATAATTTTAATGCCCGTATTTCCATTATAAAAAACATAATTAAAAATTGCCGATTTAAAATTATAAAATAAATAATAGAAATTCATAATTTTAATTCTTGAATTTCAATTATGTAATTCATAATTTTAATTCTTGAATTTCAATTATGTAATTCATAATTTTAATTCTTGAATTTCAATTATGTAATTCATAATTTTAATTCTTGAATTTCAATTATGTAATTCATAATTTTAATTCTTGAATTTCAATTATGTACTTCATAATTTTAATTCTTGAATTTCTATTGTTTTTCATAATAGAAATATGTTTATTATTATGAAAAACATAATGGAAATTCATAAAGCACCAAGTACAATTATTATCAAACAAACATGATTGCAACACTGATGATTATTGTACGTTATCCACGGTATTTATGTATACTGATTTCCACGTGACCTTATGATAGTAGCCGAAAACTATCAATTATTATCTAAACTAATGCACATCATTTTTATTTTTTGTAATATTGCGCCACAATTAAGTTTGCCTGTAATCCTGCAAAGAATGTTTCACTTGTAGAAAAATGGTTACAATTACATTTTCAATCAAAAAATGTTCTAGGAAAATTTTTATCTGTATTAGATTTTAAATTGTTTAATGAATAAAAATAATTTTTTTGTTTCGCTATGCCTAAAACTGCAGCAGAACGTAAACGATTGCAACGGGGCAATGATGCTAGCGATCCTGAACGTAAAAATCAAAAATTAGATACAATATAGATGTTTGGGATCAAAATAAAAAAAATATTTATTTATTACAAGCAAAAGAATTTAATTGATATTCAGACCAATATAAGAACAGTATTTTTTGTTCAATCAATTTCTCAAGTCAGTATTTATAGCAATTATATTATCACGTGTCTAATACCAGTACTCGATAACTCATGAACGGATACAGAGAAAAACACCAAATTCTAAACTTAAGCTTTAATCCATTCTGCGTGAACAGATTAGATTTTGTGCATAGTCGGAACATCTGGGTGGGAGGATACTTTATAAAATGTCGTTTTTCTATTTTATTTACGCTTGGAGAAGAAAATTATTTAAATAAAAGTTGCTTGCAATGTTATTTTCTACAATTTTTGTTGCATACAAATTTTATTAAAATGGCCCGTATTCGAGAAATTTGACAAAATGTAAAAAAAAAACAATTTTTTAAGAAAATTCGTCGCTAACATAACGAAGGGGCGTATCTCAAAAATTCCTGGATTTGACTTAGGTCTATCAATAGGCGTTTTCATCAATAGCATTTTTTAAGAAACTTTTAAAGTCGGAACATCTGGGGGAGGGGGGTACTTTATACAAGGTCGATTTTCTACTTTATGGAATATATTTGGTATTTACGCTTGAGAAAATTTTTAATTAATAATTGCTGCTGAAATTATTGTTTTATACACAATTTTCCTAAAATGGTCCGTATTCGAGAAATTTGACAAAAAGTGCAATACTCGAATTTTTATGAAAATTGTTCAAATAGAAGTTGTTTTTGATGTCATTCTCTATAATTTTTATTTTATAACATAAGTACTCTAAAATGGACCGTAATGGAAAATTTGAGGAACATTGTAAAATTTTAACTTTTCAGTATTTTCGTTGGCAATGAATATATTATATTAAAAAATGTTTCGAGTGAGAAATGTGTGAAAATGTATGTATCCCCTAAACATTTGCAGGGGTGATACAATAGGTTATACAAAATAACCGGGAAAAGCCTGTAATAACTAGACAGGAAAATAATATGTTGGGACAGATTTTAATTTTTATAATATTGAGCCACATCAATTTTCATGTCACTGTAAATTAAAGGGCTTGTCGTCGAGTAAAATGATTAACGTGGGAAAATACTTTTAAATTATTGCAATACTTGTCGTATTGTTTTATAAATTCACATTGTAATGTACCTAGCCAATACCTTGTATATATTTTTTTTACTAAATTACGTAAATCTAATTTGGACCTATTGCCAATTATTTTGTTTTGAAATATAATAAATAACTATTATTTACACTACATAGTTATCTCTTTGATAGTAATGCCATTATAACTATTCCAAAATCTTGATCAATGTAGAATCAACATAGATTAGTTTTAATTATTCCTATTCAAAACAAGATAAAGCTTTCTTTCCCACAAGAATTAATTTCTAAAAGAGAATAAAATTTAATCTCTTCGAGTTCAGACCTACTATTTCTGTAATAAATCATTATATTTATAATATTAAGGGCCCATCTTTTCACCTCTGAATAAAGATTACTCGAAAACGTAAATTAAGTTTTATTAAAATGATGATTAATTCATCAACATTTCGATTTTCGACATTTTAACAAACAAATAAAATTGTTTAACACGTTCGTTGCCCATGACGTTCATTAACGTCATGATACTTCTTTCCCCCATGCCTACGACGCGACGTTTTGTAACGGGAAATTGTATGCTACGATGAATGTAGATAATATGACATGCAGTGAATTGCCTTTATAACTCCGTAGGCATGTAAAAGGGTTATTAAATTAGTGCATTATGAATTTGGTTTTGATACTGTGTTTGTGACTTTAATATAGCAAGGCATTAAACACATTCTAATTAAAAGATTCAGAGCCAATTTTGGGCACCCCAGGTCATTTACGAAAAACGCTGGGACCCGTCAAATTTTGATTTTAGGGGAATATTTTTTTTGCCAGTTTCATCAGTTGAACGGAAACATTTTTTTTTTTTTAAATGCTTACCAGTCACTCGAGTAAATGCTGGAAATGCTGACACTGGGCCTCCATGCAATAATAGAGGTTTTGTTCAAACGCTCTAGAAAAGTGTTATTGTGTTAGATAACGCGTCCTATCATTCCAGATTAATTCGCAAAATTCCAACCAGAAGTTCAACTAAACCCGTGATCCAACAATTTTTAATGGAAAATGAGTTATATTTTAAAAATACTTATACTAAAAAAGCAGCTAATAGAAGTTTTAGAAGTCAGACATTTTACCAATGGGTATGTAGTAGACAACATCATAAAAAGTATTATTGCATTTTTAACCGCATATAATTATTATGGGCTAAATTAAAAAAAGATATTCGTGATAAGAATATTACTCCAAAATCAAATGAGAATGTTATTAATTTAATAAAATATGCATTTAATAAAATTACTAATGTACACTGGGCAAACGTGATTAAACGTGTTATTGTTATATTTAATAGGGACTCCACAAAGATTCATCATTAACGTAGCTGCAAGTAATGACAGTGATTTTAGTTAAAATGACAATTAACAGCGGTAATCCGTAAATCAGAGTATTTGTATAAATTATTTTATTTCATTTTGCAGCTAAAAAATTAAAAGACTTTTGGTACATGTAAAATTGTCTAAAATTACTTGCTCTAAGTGCAAATCCTGAAACACAATTCGAGAAACTCTAAAATGGTGGTTGCCACCTTATCGAGACTGAGGCCCACAAGGGTAAATTCGTAGCGTAACAAAAACGAGAAATGATTTAACTTGGAACGAAATATAGAAAGCTGATAGTAGTATTAGCACGTTGAATTTTTTGGTTTGTTAAACCATGTGATGATTTTCACAAGCCTGGATTTTTAAAACCATTCTATATCGCCTTTTGATTAGGGTTTAAAAACTTGTTTGAGCAATTTATCCAATAATAATTGACCCCTTTACCTCTTAAGCCTGCTCATGTAAAATATTTGGGCTTCTTACTTTGCCTATTTATATTCTATTAATAAAGGACAGAAGGATGAGTATTGCAACTATGTTAAAAGAAATAAATTGGCTTTCAGTTCAGAATTATGTTCAGTACATGACTGATATTTATTTATAAAATAAAAATGACATAGTACCATCGCATCAATCTATTAGAAAAAATTCAATATAATTCGCAATATCACAACTATAATACAAGAAACCAATCTGACTTTCATGTACGGCAAACCATCACTAAAAGTTCCCAAAATACAATTTTTATTAAAGGTTTAAAAAATATAATAGACTGCCTACAGAAATTAAAAAAAAAAAACAATAAATGTATTCAAAAGTAACCTCAAACAATACTTGATAAATAAACAGAACGGATATATTTTCTTGTGATAATACTCTTTAAACCTGCCCTTTTTAAGTATTTCCCTTAATTTATTGTTATTTTACCCCTCGTTTTATCCGCATTTATTATAGATTATTTGTTTTGAGATCATGTACTTTATTTTAAAAAATTACTTGTTTAAAAAATTACTTGATGGTATATTAATACCACTTATTATGTTTAAATTATTTTAAAAAATAAAATAAATTCGCGTGTTTCAATTAGGATTGGTCCAAGTTGGCGAAATCCCTTTATTATGGCTAAATTGTAAGTTACAATTATGTCAATAGAAAAATATTTTGCCCATTCATATTTACATTTATTGAATGAATCATACTGGAGTTGATTTTGGAAATATTGGTGCATACTTAAATAAGTACTATTTCTAAAAATTCGTCTATGCACACATAGTCCAATGGACGTCCACTTTAGATCTATTTGAGGGTCAGGACGTCAATATCCGGGCATCCAGTGTACGTCTGTTTATGCTAATTAAATTGACAGCTGAATAACGATACCCAGAGAACGTCTGTTTTTGGACTTAATTTTAAGTTTAGTAGTATTTTGACGTCCAGTGGACGTCCATCTTAGGTCATTATTTATTAGGCCTACCAGATAATACCCATTTATATATAGTTCTTTTTTTTTAAATAACTGGTCATTAAAAATTGACAAATTGAATCTATTGCATTTCATTCTATCAGCGGAACTTTGAAATCTTATTCAATTATAACTGTATCCAGTAAAAAGTTTTCAAGTGGTTCCTTGGTCGAGCTCGTCTAGCGATTGAAAGTGTAAAACGATAATGGATGTGTCGTGAGTTCGATGCCTGCTCAGGTCAAGCGATTTTTAATAAAAAATAAATAAATGGTGTATAGCGGTTTGCGAAAATAATAAACAAATTATTAATAATATAAAATAATGTGTGGTGAGTTGCGGTTCTGTAAAAAAAGTGGGGATGTGGTCTCAATGGAAATATAATCCTGGACGTTTTTTGAATGTCCAGTATTCGACGTCCAAATATATTCCTGAATTGGACGTCTTCTGAATTGTCAAAAGTGTGCCATTTGTATCCTTCACTGGACGTCCATTGGATGTCGGAAGTCCAGAAAACTCATTTTTGGATCCAAAATTGTATATCGAATGGAGTCCAATGGATATATTTGTATTGTCTGGGTGATAGCCAGCCCAGGTATTTAACTCTAAATACATAAACCTTAAATGACATCTGGTTTAATTTGACGAGAAAACACTTGTTTCTACAGAAATGAGTGATAAACTTAAAAGTCCTTTTAATATAATATAAATCTAGAAATTCTAAAAATATGCAAGTACTTTTTAAACCTAAAAGCTTTGAAAATATATACACATTGCAAATATTTAGTTAAACCTCTCAAACTTAATGTCTTTTTAATTGTTACCTAAATTTTTTTTGGCACCCTTAATTATATTTACCTTGTTTTTACTTAAGGAAAAGGTAATTTAAATATGGGGCTTTTATTACATTTTTAACAATAAATAAACCAAATATTGAACAAATTTTATAGATAAATTATAAAATAATAAACGTCTTTTACTTTTATAACAAATAATTAATTATTACATAATGAATTATATTTTGGTGCCGAAATTTCACCATTGCTATTAACCCTAACTACTTCATGTAATTAAATCACATTGCAACATTTGCGCATGGATTATAACAATAATTTCAGATAATTTGCCAAACTATTTCGCTCAGTGTAGAAAATAAGCATGTTTTCTCAGCGTGCTAAGTTGTGTATCAATCAAAGTCATGCTGTGAAAAAGGTACATCCGATATCAAAGGCACCAACAGCTACTGTCGCTTCTCCTTGATCGGTATTCTCGGATCAAACGTGTCGCCTCAGAGTGACAGTCAGTGTTGCCAGACGTAGCGGAATCCCGCTATTCGTAGCGGAATTTTATCAAGGTAGCGGCGTAGCGGCGGTAGCTCAAAATACCTTAAAACGTAGCAGAATTTGAAATGAAATCTGCCACAGTACAGAAAATATTAAATCTTATAGAAATTGTATAAACATTATTTGTACCGTTTGTTATAAAGACGAGTTCAGTCAAATAACATAAAAAATAGGTAACTTTTATGGTAGCGACATCCTGTGCCTTTTTTAAAATCGTTAAGATGAAATTAGGTTAAAATCACGGAACATATAATATTTCTTCCGTGTTAAGATTTGACTTTTTTTTAATTTTTCGTCGTTCCACCAATTTACTTGTCTCAAAAATGTTAAAATAAACCAATATATGCTGCGTTTGAGAATCCACATCGGATGCATTTTTTACATCTCGAGCGTTTTTTTATCCACATCGGACACATCTGTCCCATTACATTTACGTATACTGAATCACGTGATCAAAGATTTTTTACATCTCAGATGCATCCGATGTGGATTCTCAAACGCAGCAAAACTCAAACCCACTTTGGTTCTGTGAACATAAAACAAGCAAAATGTGACATATGACATGTTATATGACACGAGACAGTAGCGCGTAGCGCAACGTAGTGGAACTTTTAAAATTTTGTAGCAAATTTTTTCATTGACACCCTGGCAACACTGGACTGCCAGTTAGGCATTCCAAACAAATGAATTGCCAGTGGGCAGGTTTGGTAGATATGACGGTTGCGACATACGATGTATTCTATCTACAATACGTAAAATCATGAATAATGGATTACATTTAAATATTTTATATCGAACACTATAAAAATTTTAATTAAAAAAACTGCTTGTACATTTTTTCAAAAACTGGCAGTATTGGCGACTGATATTTCGAATAAAAATAGCGTCCAAGATGCAAGACTATGCCGCTACCCTCTTAGATATACGAGACCTTCCCACTGGCAGGTATTGTTTGACAGGTCGTTGGAATGCCTAGTACCAAAGAATACATACCCAAGAAGCGAAACTGAATGAGTTTTTCTATGTACCAAAGTAGCAGCGACCTTGACGTAAATGGGAACTTAATACACTGGGAAACGTATAATTCCAATGAATTTTTGTTATTTGGTTCATGAGAATTAAACACATACTAAAGTTAAAATGACGGAAAATTCTTACTATGTTCAATAGATAATGTTAATAATAATAATAATAATTTTAGTAATAAGTACTGTAGGTAGCTGTAAATGTATTTTGATTGCATGATCCTGATAGCAGCGACTTGGTTCCTCAGAGTGAGTCTGTCATATATATTACTGTTTTAATCCTTACTATAAAATTGTTTATATGTATATTATTTAATGGATTAAATCGATCACAGTCCGTATGGTTTGAGAAACAAAATAGTATATTACATTACGAGTGTGGAAAGTGACATTTTTCACACAAGTGGGAAATATTGTCGCACGAGGCACAAGCTGAGTGCGAATATCACACGAGTGTGGAAAATCACTTTTCACACAAATGATGTACAATATTTTTTCTACGACCACAAAATAATGACATCAAAAAATGTAAAACCAGGTTATTATTACTATAATAATTAAAATGTATTTAAAAAAATAATCAACAATAATCGTATTTATTCAATTTTCATACTTTCTAAACAAAAAAAATACTAAATATAAAAAAAAACAAAAAAAAATTCTGGCCCCGCCAAGATTTGAACGCGGTCGCTCGCCAAGTCTCAAATGGCAAAGTTAATAAGTTCGACGTTCTAACCATCTGAGCTAATAGCCCTTACGTCAATTGAATGATCTAATCGGTTATGTATTTAACCAGAATAAAAAGCAAACATATCTTTTAGTTATTTTAAAATTATTTTAATAATAATTGTTAAAGATAAATATCTAGGATCTAATTTACAACAATTTCAATAATTTAACAATCATATCGATTTTAGTATTAATATGGACATTACATAGATCAAAATAGAAATTATATGTTTAACATTTTCTGACAGCTACTGCGGAAAGTAGCACATTCGTACACGGGTGGAAAGTAAATTCTTATTCATACGCGTGTGATATAGGGCACTTTCCATAGTGTGATATGTGTCATTTTCCCAAGTGGTCGTAGGAAAATATATATATATAAAAAAGATTGAAATTTAACGTTGCATAATAAGTAGACGTAATAGTATATTATGCAACGATCATGTAATAACCATTACATGAGAGTGGTATACGCCATTTTTTAGACCCGATAAATAATCGAGAACTATAAATATTACTAACAGTAATTACTCGTATTTCTATAAATAAACATCTACAAAAATGTAATTGATGGTATTACCTCGAATATTGGTATTACCATAGATTTTTGGTGCAAAATATTTTGTACTGCATTTTCTGATTTCTCCGATATGTGTGTAGGAGTCGATGGTAAGTCTTTTATATCGCTGATATCAGACATTTTGATAATACAATTATCTACGAAAATTTAATACGTACTGATTTTGACAACTTAAACAATTACATAGGAACTTAGGACATACGTCAAATGCACAGCATGCTTAATTGAAAAATAATCGGTTTCTAGTGAATAAAAATCTCTATCGTTATGAAAAATCTGTATCATAATGGGTATCATTATGAGACAGATTATGGGCATATAAGTGCATTATTATAATATGGGTGTAGAAAAATTATCATTATAATACTGAATTAGAAGTTAAAAAATAAAACATTTACGGCCAGATGAAAGAACGTTTATTAAAATGTATAAGCCTGATAAACTTTTACAGAGAGTGAGAAAGTGATATGATATAAACTTTCAAATACTCACAGTCTAATACATGTTAACAAACGTTCTTGCAACCGGCTGGTAAACTCGTAATTTAATGAATTTTTTTCCGGCCTTTTAATGTAAAAGCTATTATAAATGTTTCAATATACTTAATTTACGTTGGGCCTTACTCTTTTTTTTTAACGTTTTTCTGCATTTTTCTGTTATGCGAATTACAATATTTTAAGGAATAATATATTTTTAACCTAATAAATAATTTTAAAATATATAATTCTGGAAAGAATAAAAGATGTTGAAACTCAATATTTTTCATCTCCTGGGAATTTAAACATTGTTAGCCCTTGTTCTGAAGTTGTAACACAACCACGAACAACGCAATGTATTTTTTTCAATGTAATAAAAACGTTTAAACTATCTAATATATAATTACTACTTTTAAATAAACCTACTGAAATTTTCTCAAAACGCTAAGAATAATATACCAAACGTCATGCACTACATGAACTGACAACTATATTTGACGTTAAACTACCTCTAAAACACTGAGAAAACTTGGCAATTTTTTGTCCACGAATCGCCCATTTAGTGTCGCTTCTTGGGTAGGTATTCTTTGCTAGTACTGAATGATACATATACTGGGTGCTGACTGCCTGGCCCTTTTAATAATTATTTATCTTGTCTCCTTAGACATTTAGGCAAAGAGCAACTAACATTTTGCTAAAGTAGGTTATTAAATAAAGTTTCCTTGAGTCCACCTAATCTAATACCTAATTGTTTTGATTTTTTTTCAAGTTTTAAATTTATTTCAGTATTAAACTGTTTCAATGTCTTTCTTTCAGACCCAAATTCCTCCCATACAAATGCATCTATGACTACAGAAAGAACTACTACGACGACGTCATGGAAGTTCTGGAAAGCAGAAGAAGAGGGGTGAAAAGAAATATTCCTCCCGCACAAACCTGGGCCGAAAGGTTGTGCAGGCAGCGCACCGACCCTTTGTGGAAGCTGGAAAGATTCGACAATCATCTAGACGATATTAGATTAGTCACAAGAAGCCAGATTAGCGGAGATTTTTATAGTTATTATGTTAGGGAGCACTTTAATAAGAGATATTCCAAGTTGTTGTATTGAAACTGCCTTATTTGAGAAAACTACCTCAATAAATATAGGAGAATTTTGAGTTCCATGTACTTTAATGTATAAATAACTAAAATAGGTGATGTATATTGTATAAGAATTCTTATAAAATGGAATAAATTTTTACAGTAGTAATATCCTCACTTTAGAAATGTTCATTAGTTACATTCTGTATAAATTTAATTTTGTTAATAAATTATTATTATTACATACCAAGAACATTATAATGAAAACATAGTTTTTATATAAAATCATGTGTAGACATTATTATTATTTGTAACAAAAAAGATACTTAAAAAGATCAAATCAGACTTCTCTTATTAATTTTTGAAATTAAAGATTGCTCATTTAGGTATACAAAAATATAGAAATGTAAACAAATGTGATTATCTGTCATCTATTACTGTTTGGTTTATAAAAATTGTACAAAGCTATGTACATTTTTAATAAATAAAGAATTGTACACTGCCAAATTAGTTCAAAATCAATATTAAAAAAAAATACCAATTTTTGACTTACCTTACAAAACTAACATTGTTACTGTTATTTCTGAAAAGTCCGGTGTTATTTTCTAGTTTCCCAATATTATGACGATAACTGAACTAGAATTGAGTTACACTAACTGCTTCAATTTGACAAAATACCAAAAATGTATTAAAACTTTCAATTAGGCATTCCAACGACCTGTCCAAATGGCTACCAGTGGGTAATGACAGTTTAGATATGGCAACCCTGTTGTCATGTTGTCATTAACAGGGTCAATGATACATATATAGTTATATAGATTGCTCAAAGCTGGTCGTTTACGAGCGGCCATATTGCCTGGCAAATATTTATTAATTTGAATCGGTTTAGAAAAAATGTGTTTTAAAACTAATTTTTAGCCTTTAGACATTAAAAAAAAATAATTGCTTACATTTTTACTACAAGGCATAAGCTTATGTTAATTTTGAAAAATATGGATGATCAATCTATGTAACTATCTATTTCATTGACCTTGTCAAATCACCAGGCCTACAGGGTTGCCATAATTTTGCTATATCATAACCCGTCAAAACCCACTGGTAGCCATTCAGTTTGGAATGCCTAATAGCCACGAAAACTCGCATAAAATTGTAAACAAAACTAAATGTCCTTTAATCACGTGTAATTTTTTTGTACAGTAGAACGATTATCAAAAAATTTAATGTGTGAATCATTCACAAAACATACTTTTGCTCCAGTGGCGGGTAACAAATAGACACATATAAACGGTAAAATAAAATATATTTTGAAAATACTGGTTTAAAAAAGAAATGTTTTTGATGAAGGTTGTTTCATTTGTTACACAAGTAATGGTTAATTGGGCACTTATTTCTGGGACTCTATACAGGGTGTAACGTTAGTGCGTAATTGCTAGATAGTTCTAAGTTTTAAATAAAAGTTATAAGGATTTAAAAAAAGGCATATTTTAAAAATATTTTTGAATAAACTTTTGCCGGCAAATAATAATTTATATTTTTTAAATTGAACACCCTTTATAATAGCCGGTCACGTAGCCTATATCCCTGCACCGGAAGTAGCATAACCAGTGTTATTGACGTCTAGAAGCACATTGCATTGTCAGCAAAAACGAAAAATTTATCGATAAGTAACTTTTCTATGAATTTGAAAGGTTACACGATATCTCCCACCACAGTACATGTTGTTCACCCCCTTCCCTGTACCCAACTACAAATAGCAAGCAAAAAACACGACGTGTCACTTTTTGCAGTCAAATGAAGGACTACTGTGCTGATTAAATAATGAGAATGTCTATATATATATATATATATATATCTTTATAGATAATTACAAATAGGAACTGTAACCCCATAGGAAGAAAATCAATAATATGAACATTATTTCGAACATTATTATTCTGTAAACGGTGAAACATGTACAATTAAAAGGCAATAAACAAAACACCTGAATCAACATTTAATTGATGCATTAAAAATTTTTATTTTAGTGTTATATATTAATCTTGACGTCTACCTGTTCGTTTATGGGTGAAAAACAACTAAAAGGTAATAAATAAAACAGCTTAATCAACATTTGATTGATGCATCAGCAAATTTTATTTTGGTATTACATGTAATAGACGAGTAAGTTCATTTGGTAATGAAAACCACAATCGCGCGCAAGACTTAGGGAAGATCAAGACATGTTCGGTGTGTGCTTGCACATACTCTTTTTGTGCTAAGGCCTATTGGACGGCCTGCAGTACAAAAACTAATTTTGATAAAAACTAAAAAAAAAAAAACGACTAGAACTATTGCATTTTCCACAAAAAGTTTATTTTTTATTTTTAGGCCACTTCTTCACGTTGTAATGACTTTTTATAGAACAAATATCTTTAAAAAAGACATCCTAAATGTTGATTTTAACATATTTTTTAATATTTAGAATAAAATTAAATACCTTTTTGTTCACTTCATTTAAGTAATACCACACATACAAAAAATGATCACCATCTGGTTTAATCTCAATTAGATACACTAAAATATCGTAACAAATTAACTAGTAATATCAAAGTAATGTCAGAAGGCAGTGACATATTACATAACCGTGACAGATGACATCTCATGAAGCAGAATGACATATGGCTGTCAAAAGTTAGAAGGCACTGGATTACGCAGTAAATAATGCAAAGTAGCATAGTTCGAAGTCTATTTAAAAAATCGCAGTCTAGATTTTTAATAGTTTTAAAAGAAATTAAAACGTTTATAGAATATCGAAATACCAACCAAAATGAAGTAAACAAATAGATACCAATTAAACTGTTTTTACGAATAAAATTTCATGTTTTTTAAAGATATTTTACTTCTACTAAAGACATTAAAGTGTTTCCAAATTAGAAATAAAACCGATGAGTTTTAAACGGCAGTTCTATTACTTTTTATAGCCAGTAGTCTTTAAGATGGGTACTAGTAAAAACAATACAAAAATCTTAATTTCAGAAATTTTGTACAGTTTCCTTGTTGGTACAAAAGTAAGTACTCCATAATGCAAGGGCGTAGTAAATATTTCATCAAAGGGCTTAATTACTTTATTATACATACAATATTTTTGCAATTTCAATAGAAATTTCACTCATCTACGCCCTCATTTTTATTTTTTTTAAGAAAGAATCTTAATAAAATAAGTAATATCTAAAAGAAAGCACCTACTAGAATGTAGGTGTTCAATTCGTTAAAATATCAGTAATTCTTAGGTTTCTGCAGTTGGCCATATGTTATTAAAATTCCATGCCAGTTTCCTTATCTTTAAATACATATCTAGAAAATAAGTTGGGTATATAGTATGGTGCAAAAATATATAATAATTCCGTTACTTCATAAAATGGTCTAGTTTGACCAAAATGTATAGCAATCGATCTCGGCATTTTGCTCAAAATTACCCATTATAAAAACATATTAATGAAAGAAAACTATTCCATTGCCACTTCCGACTCTTTTCATGCTTGTTTGATTAGCATTCGAATTCAAATGGTAATTTTTTCTATGACCACTATTCAAAACACGCGTTTCTTCATCAATCCCTCATTTCTCACAATATTACAAAGCAGTGACAGATGTGTGCGAAAAGTAAGCAATATGCGCACGCTTATGACAAATAAAAATGCGAACGTCTATACAGGGTGTTCCATTAATGCGTAATTGCTCAATATTTCAATTTGTGTTATAGACACGCAAACAAGTTTTAAATAAAAGTTACATGGATTTGAAAAAGACATATTTTAAAAATATTTTTGAATATACAGGGTGTTAAGTTTTTGTCTGGCAAATGAAAATGTAATTTTTTAAATAGAACACCTTGTATTTTATTTCAATTTTAGAATGGTCTGGTAATACTGTATTCAACCATAAAATTTTTTTAGAAAAAATATTACAGGTTGCCAAGCAATGTTATTGTAAATTTAGAGAATGATGCAAACTTCAAATTAAATTATCATAATTTAGGTAGATTAGAAATGAATTCCAAATTGTTTAATATACAGACATAAGATATCAAGCTAATGAATAGTAGTAACAGAACTGGTTTATTTTCTACAGAGTGTCTTGAAACATGTCTTAAATATTGCTAATTTTAATACAACACTCTGTATATTATTTTAGCATAAAATTCCTTATAAATTTACCTATTCAAACATAGCAATAGTCAATTATACATATAAAGGGTGTCCCATCCGTGCGTGATTGATCGATGTTTTATTATTATAAATACAAAAAAAATTAATATAAAAGTTGTATGACCATATTTAACAATTATTCTTAAATATACAGGGTGGTTCATAAACTAGGGGCTGACCAAACTTATACTTTTTTAACGCAAAAATAAAGAAATGTATTTATAAATTAGTAGTATAGTATATGCATTTGAAAACATTGAAAATATCGTAATCTCGCATCCAGGTATACATAATAAAAAATAAATAAAAATAGAAAACATTTAAGGAATTTTAAGTCTATTAAAATTGTTTAACGATATGAAAACAACCAAAGTTTGGTTCGCTTCTCATTAATAAACTACCCTGTATATTTAAGAACAATTGTAAAATATCGTCCTACAACTTCTGCATTAAAAATTTTTTCGTATTTCCAATATTAAACCAGCTATCGATCATATATGCACTGATGGGACACCTTGTATAGGTATAATATATGTTTTTATCGTTGGATAGGTAAATTTATAAGAAATATTATGCTAAAATAATGTACAGGATGTTTCATTTGAAAAAAAAATTAGAAAATTGAACTTAAAATTAGCCATGTCTTAACATATCGATCACAAAGTTATTTGATGTTGTATTTGTCTACTTGGAATTTTACGTTTGTCATAACACAAGTATAGAATTATTTTGTTTACAGTAATTTTTGTGGAAACCCAAAAAATTGGTTTTAGAAAAAATTGTGTGTGCAACATGTACGCAAAGCTCTTTTCCCACTAGTTTATTAGCGGCACACACAAATTTCTACGATCGTGGGAAACGTATACCTATATTGCATAAACTACTATTGTATAGCTTGACATAACCTCTGAATTTCTAGCAGATATATTCGAAATCTTGCTGTAATAAACAATAAGTACTGTGTTAATTAAATGACCAATATCAGCATTTCGATAGGGGGAAGATGATTGTAAATAACCGATTTATTTTGTAATAGCTACCCAGACAGTACACAGTCCAATGAACGTCGAATGTTTCAAATCTTATTAACTGTTATAATCATATACCAGTAACAAAATGTTAAATGCCTCTGTTGTCGAGTGGCTAAAGGCGTCGAACGTTAACTGACGAGTCGTGAGTTCGAATCACAGTCACGTCAAGCATTTTTAATTTAATAAAAAATATAATGGTAGAATCCGTAGAATTACAATAAGAAGAACACAGCTACGTCATAACTATTATTTCGAATTTCAAATATCATCTATTATTGTCAATAAATAAAGAATATGTGTCTTGTTAGGTTTAAAATAAATATTATTCCAACATTCCTATAATATTAACACGCCACTAAACCCCCAATTGATGACGGCTGTGTTCTTCTAATTGTAATCGGACCCTATATGGCGGGTTGCAAAATTAATAAATGAATTATTTATAATCTAAAAGAGTGTGTGGTGAGGTGGGGTTGTGTATTGGAGACGTTAACAGTACTGACATTGGTCAATCGTGTACTATAATCCAGAAAGGGACCAAATTCTGAATGGTTAAAAATATGCCATTCATATACTCCACTGGACGTCCAATGGACCTATTTATGCTGTTGGGTGTTTATCCTTCTAGTCCACGAGATATTCATTTGAAACAAGCAAATAAAAAGTTCGGAAACACAAAGATCTTTACCCATTTTATAGTAATCGTAAAATTGATGCAAACAATAAAATTAAGAATGACACAATTCCGGTTGAAAAGCATCCGTTTTAAACAACTTTTAAAATATTCTTAAACCAAAATTTATAAGCATTTGATTCGAAAATTAATCGAAAAGCTCTTCAAAGACAGTCAGAAGTTTTGGACGTAAAAGGCACGGAATATAATTTCTTCCTTTCGTAAATTAATAAAGGTAACTGACATGTTTTAGTCGAACACATCCTATTGAAGATTAAACAAAGTGCAATGGATAGAGAACTCTATTTATACCAAAGACTCCAACATATCTTAACACGAAACAAATTTTTCGAGGCTGGACAAATTGCTCAGGGCTGGACAAATGTCAATCCGCATTAAAAATTGACATATCTGATACATAAATATATTTTAAACGGGATCTCTTCGATTCTAAAAGTACCTCAAAAATTTCACTTTTTAGAGTTCTCTAGAAATTTACAATAGGTGGAAAAACGGACAGGCGATACCACTTCTAAAATTGGGCTAGCGACTACGTTTATCTAACTTTAACCTTTTGGCTTTTACAAAACTTCACAACTAATGCACTTATTTATTTTGATTATATAATGTAGCAGTAATAGTTTTGGTAAATCATTGCGCAATGGGGAAAGTAACTATATTTGTTTACGACTCGAAAAGAAGCTAATCAATAGGCCTGTTTTATTAAGCACTTTGTATATAGCAACAATCTAAATTCTATTTTCTCATTTGTTCAATTAAAAAATGGAATGTTTACAATAAAAAGAAAATTCATAAAATAATTTGAATTGATCAAAATTGATCTTTAATTTGTTGGCACTTTTCATGTTCAATTTAGATTTTAAACATTCCATTCTTTAAAATATATAAAGTACTGCATCGTCCAAAGACATTATATAAATATTTCATAAATTTAATCTTAAACTTTATTTCAACATTAAATTGACTTAAAGAGAGTAAAAGTTAAATAACGTAGAAGCCTAAATTGTTGTACCACACTATCCTGTTATAAGCACCATTTACCATCAATATTTAACAACTATATATTTAGGAAAACCAGTTTAAAATAGACCATCTACATACGGGTGATTTTGAGGAAAGAGTTCGTGAACTTCACTTGTCAATATTGAGAAGGTATGCGGGATATACTTATTAGATCAAACGAACTTACCTGAAGTGAAGTTCGATCTTAATTATATTATAATGCCTTGTCGAAGTAAAAAAGATTTTGTCGAATCCAAGATCTTATTTATGAGACGAGGCAGAAATATAATTGATATAAGAGACGGCTGCAGTTTTAGTACAGATGAATAAATATAAAAAAACTAAATATTGATTGATGTAAGCATCGTAGGTTCGTCATATCCTAGGCCAAATTTTAGTGATAGGTATAATCAATGGATCGGCAACCATCTTACTTTTAATAGGTTAAGTAAAGCCGGCGGTCCCGACTATCAAACAATAAACTTAAATATCCATAATAATTGATTTTAAATTCGGTAAAAGTCGCTTTTCACGATGCAAGGTAGTTCAAAGTTTTATGCTATGCAATTTTGCTTTTCTATCTTGCAAGAGGATCTGTCACAAAATAGAGCCTTTTAATATAGCGCGTGTCAAAACAGCGCCTATTAAAACATTGTCAGTTAAAACAGCGCCCGAACAAAATAGCACTTGAACGAAATACCACATGAACAAGACAGCGCTTGAAAGAAATAGCGCTTATTAAAACAGCGCGTATTTAAATAACGGCCAAGCGAACTAGGGTCTTATTGAAACAGCGCTACGCTTTTGTATCTTGTAAGAGGGTCTGTCACGAAATAGCGCCTTTTAATATAGCGCGTGTCAAAACAGCGCCTATTAAAACATTGTCAGTTAAAACAGCGCATGAACGGAAATACCACCCGAACAAGACAGCGTTTGAAAGAAATAGCGCTTATTAAAACAGCGCGTATTTAAATAACGGCCAAATGAACTAGGGTCCGATTGAAACAGCGCTAAGCGCAATGGCTTCAAGCCGTATGTGTCTAGGCCGTAAAGTGTAGCTTAAAAATCAGAGAAAAAAAAGTTCACGTCTTGCGAAGCAACCAGCAATGGTTCCAGATCTTATCGTTGGCTCAGGCCGCACAGGTTAGGTTGGGTTAAATTAGAAAAGAATATTAAATTTTTTGTTTATTTTATGTATGACTTTTTTTTGAGTCATTACCGATTATTCAAATATATGTCAGGTAATTCAGTTTAGTTTTGTTTTACTTTATTTTGCTAAATCTAAAAATGACCACTGATATGTTCTAGTTGATCTGGCAGCACTATATTTTTCATTACGGCGCTGTTTCCTTCAGGCATTGTTTCGATGCGCGCTAGTTTGAGTAGGCTCTACTTTGTTTGGCGTCATTAGTATATATACTTTCGAACCTCTACGAATCAAACAAAACTGCAGAAGCCTATTATTTTACAAATACTATTCAAGTGAAGTATCTGAAGGTTATAATTCAAAATCACCCTGTATAACTTCCCTCGAATCACATTTAAAAACTTTGAAAACAGTAACATTTAAGTGATACTTGAATAAGATTATTTTGGTTACAATAATATAGAGAGAAAGAGTAAGGTATAGGATTTTAATAGTTCAGTAAAAGTTAAGTAGATCAGAAAATTCAGTCTAATAAATGCTGGGATTAAACTTTATAAAATCAATTCGAAAGTAAAAATTTTCTTTTTTTTTTTTTGGTCTCGTATTTTGAAGATATGTCATCAACTTCGAAAAGAAGCTGTAGCTTTTTTTAAACTCTTCTAAAATACTATACGAGTACAAAAATTGTACCCATTTTTATTTATCTAGAGCTAACTAGAATATAGCTACTACGTGAACGCTTATCACAATGTCGTATAAAATCAGAGCATTTTACAGCAAGCTTTAATTACAATAACGGACTTAAAAAGTTCATTTCTGAACGAAAATGCTAGGTACTGGTTCCTTTCTTGCAAAATTTTACAGCTGTAATAGTAGTAGTAGTAGTTTTTACGGAAGAATCTTAAAAACTTACAGCAGCAAATGTATCTACATCTAATACGCTCGTAAATTTTGATTTGAAGGTAATGCAGTGTGTTAATGAATAAATGTTTAAAATTTATGGGATGTATGGGGAATTAAAAGTAGATCAAATTTAATGACAAACAAACCTTTTTCGAGCCAAGATTGTACTTACGAGGTTTATAATAGTGAAACACTAAGTAATTTTATCCAATACCACAATGGTGGCTTAAAATTATGGTCACCAACATTGATGACAACATTCTGAAGCATATTTTGCCATAATATTTCTATCAGATCATCTTGAGGCTCGTAAATTATACCTTTCATATGGACACATAAAAATAAATCTAGGAGAGTCATGTACAGAAAGCTTGGCGGACATATCCGAATTGAGTTAATTGTGATAATTAGTGGCAACTGTTGTATTTACCGGTATAATGGTATTTTCTATAAAAATAACATAGAATTAGAGATAAATACTGTTAAAAAAACTGATTTTTGTAAACAGGTTTTCAAATCATCTGTCACCAAATTTTTGGTTATAGACGGCAAGTCCAAGAGCTGTTGACTAACTAACAATTTTGGTAAGACATCTTGCAGAAAGGTCGAGTAAATGTGGCCAGCGATACGATGATTAATTAAATGACCGTTGATTCAGAACTTATGTTGGAATTTAGTGAGGATGTGGGTTCATTTGTCCAGACACGGCTGGCTGCATCACCAGTAAAAAACCATTGAAGAAATGAAAGCTAAACACCCAAAAAATACCCGCAAGCATCGGCATCGAGCTATAAATGTCTGGGACAGGAGAGAGCAGCATAATAGGAGACCATCCCAACCAGAGGATCTCCCGGAATTTCCAGCCTCCAGAACTTCAAGACGATTTTACCGCCCTATATCAAGAATTTGATGAACTCAATAAAATGATTACCATGAGCAAATTTGCAACAGGAGTAAGAGTTAAATACAGAAGTAAAAAAAATTACGTAATAACAAAGACATATTTAAAGCATATCAAAACTTCAATGGTAATCTAAACAACTATAATTTTAAAAACTGGCGGCCTTGACCCTAGCAATGGACAAAAAACAAGTTAAAATGACGGACAGGCTCCTGTAGCCAAACAATGACTACCGCGATGGTGGGGACACCCCGTCAGATCTGAGGCCTGCCATTGGCAGATCTTCAGTCGCGCGACTAGCCAACCACGTTCGGTCCACGAGTAGTGTACATTTCAAAACCAAAGACAATAATAAACATAGCACACGTAAATTAAATCCTATATTTTCGCTAATTTTTTCGGGGTAAATAGACACACAACCACATCAATTACTGCTCATTGCACAAAAAGACAGAACAGCATAATAATACTGATGGAGTGAAGAGACTAAAATCAAGGTGAGAAGGTCAACACATCTAAATTTTGCAGCCCGGCGTGAAGTCTACCCGTGGTCCCTTGGAATATCCGATAGACGACCAATTCATATGAATGTAAACCTTGAAGAATAAATGTTTATAATATATCATAAAAATTCAGGCTGAAACATTGTCAGTTTTGTTGCACTTGCCGTTTAAGTTCACATCATACAAGTTTCTGTAATAACGTTATTTTTCTCACATCTTTAATGTCACATCTCTTTTCTCTATGATAGTATGATAGTTATTTTTCTTCCATCTCTAATATTCCAATTCTTTTCTCCATGTGACGATTCTGTCATTATGATAACCATTTCCGACACTGTCATTTGAAATTTTAAATGTGGAAATTGATCATCGAATTTTGGAATTATCCACTGTTAATTTCATTTTGTTTCTCCAAAGCCGTCTGATTTATTATGGTAAGATTTGATAATAATATTTTTGTGTTTCAGGTCTTTCATACAATGATTACACTGAAATTTTATACCTTTAATTTCTCTAATGTTTTTTTTTTTATTTAATAATTTAAACGTTTGGTAAAATACGCCAACACTCGAACGGCGGATGTAACCATTGAAATTTTACAGAAAGTTCTAGACACTTTGAAACACACTACACATAACAATTTTAAGTCCGCTGGCAATAAAAAAAAATTTTTTACCTTAAAATCCGTAAAATTTGTTTTCGGGTTTCCATCATAAAACAAATGTGAAATAAACCATTTTCACTGATTTCTTGTTGTAGAAACAGTAAAATATCAATATTAGACAATTCATAGAGCAATGAACCATACCAAATTTCTTCATAAACGATTAAATTTTCTTATTTTTCATTTTTAAGTTTGTTAGAAAAACAAATAGACAGTAAATTATTTTCAATGACAATTGACGTTTCTAGTTTCTATCAATGCGGTGTTCCCAAAAAGAGTAAGACAGGAAATCGTTCGGTTAATGAAAGTTGGCTGTTTGGAAATGGCTCCAGGCCATACAGTATAGCCGAAAAATTAGGGTATATTTATACTCCCTTATTATTAGTATTTGTATTAGTATTATGATTAAGCTTAAACTGGACAAAATATTCAAAAAGGATATTTATACTCTTCTTCTTCTTCTTCTTCTTCTATGTGATTATGGGCTTAATCCGAGGACTATCCACTCAGGTTAAGTTATTTTTTCAAATTTTGTTAAGTGGAAAAGTTGCACCCTCGTGCGTCAAACTTCTGTCCTTACTCTTCCACTGCACTTGATTATTAGTTTAAATATTCTTCTGTATTCTTGGCACAGAATATTTTATTTAATTTAGTATTATTTTTAAAGTCGGATGGTCACTTTTACACTAGATATTTAGTGATTATTATTGGACTTCAGGGCTCCTGATTCGGAGACCGCCATTTCAATGTTGCCACGACGATGTCCGAATCGGAAGTCCGTATTTATACTCGTTTTATAATTAATATTAGTGCTTCTTTTTTAAAAATCTTTTTCCTAATAAGATATAATTCGGCAGTCAACAAAATGTTGCTTGCTGAAGAAATGTGTAAGAGGCCAATTGTGTTAAAAGTTGGGATCGAGGTTCACTGGCCAGACTAGTTCAAAAACATTTTTCGAAAAATCATAGTTCGAAAATCGTTTTGTTCGATAAAGAGGTCTTAAAAAAATAGCCCGTTCGACCGTTGGCGAATTTTTCCAAACGTTTAATTTCATCTTTCCTTTTTCACCATTTTCTTATTTTATAGTTCAAAAACTATTTCTAGCTCGGCAGCTTTAAGATGGCTATGTTATAAACATACAGTATTTTATTGGACGTTAAATAATAGATTGTACTTCTGGATTAGATAAACAAACAGACCTGCCTTCCAGACCCTCGAAGAAAGTCATTTGACCTACTGACTCGATATCGTGTGTTCATTTTCAAGATTGTCGAAGTTTTTAACCCTTAAAAAAATGTTTACATGTTTATTGCATGTAACTTCAAGCTAAAATATACCAACTTTAGAAGTAATTTAGTCTATTCAAACTTTAGTAACTTAGATTTTATAACATTTATTCGTTAACACGCTGCAATTGTTTTTTATCAATATTATTAGCGTACATAAAATTATTATAAAAAGAACCAGTATAAAACCGCTCTTAGTAATACACTAGCTCGCCTATTATATATATTTATATTCGTAAATTGTCTTAAACTCTCATCCACTAGCAACTATCCCGAATGAGATCTACTTAAAATTTAACGGTATAGAGTTACTAAAATTCGTTAAAAAACACGCTATTATTTTGCGTTCGTCCTACTTACACGCTACGCCATCTCGTTGGAATAATCAAATATAAGATGGCGGACTAGAAATCTATCGAAGCTTGAGGCGGACATTAAAACGACGAGAAATCCGCGCGCATTTATTCGACTGAAGTTTCCGGAAAAAGAGTTTGCTCAAAAAACTTCTGCTTATCAACACTATATTAATTTAAAGTTTAAATATATGTCACTAAAACTATGCGAGGATGAGCTAACAATCCGCGGCTTTTTTTTTAATAAAATCACTTGATGTGTGATTCTTTACTGAACACCAAAAAGTCACGTTAAAAGTTTTTTTCAAAGGAGTATAATTTAAGTCACACCATTTACATTTATATATTAAAGTGGGACAAATATCACACACAGTTGACAGCTGACATTTTAAATTGAGTTAATGTCAAAGATCAACCCAAAACATTTATAATAATTATACGAATAAGAAACATAACAAAGAAAACAGTACAGATTCTTTTTATATTATTTATGCCCTAATGTAGGATCACTAAATCTATGCTTACATTATATAATTTATATATAGAACAATTTTTAGTTCTTTCAATCTACTTAAGGCATGAGATTCAAACTCAACTCTCTAAGTTAAACGAATCTGTCGTATTTCCATTGAAATGTTTTGGATTTATATTTTACTATTCTCGTTACTCCATTAGAGTTCGTTGTATACTAATAATACTGATTATTCAGGTACCCTTTTGCAATTTTTGACTGCACAATTGGAAAAAGGTTCTAAATTAATAATCAACGAACTCAATTTTTTATCAATTTTGGCCGTACTTAAACTATGTAATGTCAGAACATAAATATAATTTTGATTTATGTATGATATCAACAAAATTAAATGTATCTAAAGGTTGAATAATTTTTAAGGGAAGAAGAAAATAATTTTTACCAAAAGTGCTACTTAAAATTTATATAAAAATATAATTTCAACTTAATTTATATTCTTAATGAACCGTAGAAGAGCCACATAATATTTTTTTTATTTTTCCGGCATATATTTCAAAAAAAAACCATTTTTTATGACACAGAACTCAAAAAATAACAATTTATCCGACTTAGAACTTGAAAAAATAGATAATTCTGAGTTAGAACTCGGAAAAATATATTTTTCTAACTTAAATTCAGAATAAATAGATTATTTCAAATTAGAATTTGGAAAAAAATCAATTTGTCCGATTTGTAATTAAGAAAAATAGATTATTCCAAATTAGAACTCGGAAAAATAGATTATTCAGACTTAGAAATCGGAAAAATATATTTATCGGAGTTAAAACTCGGAAAAATAGATTATTCCAATTTAGAACTCGGAAAAATCCATTTTGCCAACGTAAACTCGGAAAATAATTTATTTCGATGTAGAATTCAGAAAAAAAAAACGATTTTTCCGATTTATGACTCGGAAAAAAGATAATTTCGACTTAGAACTCGGAAAAATAGTAATATTGACTGAGAACTCGAAAAAATCGATTATTTCGAATTAGAATTCGAAAAAAAATCAATTTGTCCGATGTAGAATTCTGAAACATAGATTATTCCAAAGAACCCGGAAAAATAGATTATTCCGACTTAGAACACGGAAAAATGAATTTATCGGAGTTAGAACTCGAAAAAATAGATTATTCCAATTTAAAACTCGGAAAAATCTATTTTTCCAACGTAAACTCGGAATAATAATTTATTTCGAAATAGAACTCAGAAAAAATCGATTATTTCGAATTAGAATTCGAAAAAAATTAATTAGACCGATATAGAATTCTGAAACATAGATTATTCCGAAGAACTCGGAAAAATAGATTATTCCGAAGAACTCGAAAAAATAGATTATTTCGAAGAACCCGGAAAAATAGATTATTCCGACTTAGAACTCGGAAAAATATATCATTCCAACTAAGAACTCGAAAAAATAGATAATTTCGACTGAGAACTAGAAAAAATAGATTATTTCAATTTAGAACTCGAAAAAATCGATTTTTGTAACTTAGAACTCTGAAAAACAAATTATTTCAACTTAGATCTCAGAAAAATAAATTTGTTTAATTTAGAACACGAAAAAATAGATTATTTCGACTTAGAACTCGGAAAAATCGATTTGTCCGGCTTATAACTCGGAAAAATAGATTTTTTTAACTTAGAACTCAGAAAAACAAATTATTTCAACTTAGATCTTAAAAAATTGGATTTGTTTAACTTAGAACACGAAAAAATAGATTATTTCGACTTAGAACTCGGAAAAATCGATTTCTCCGACTTCAGAAAAACTCTTCTAAGTCAGAAAAATGTCTAAAAAATAGATTATTTCAATTTAGAACCCGAAAAAAATCGATTTTTGTAACTTAGAATTCTGAAAAACAAATTATTTCAACTTAGATCTCAGAAAAATAAATTTGTTTAATTTAGAACACGAAAAAATGTCTAATAGCCTTGAAGAATCTAATCTAATCGAATGTTTATACTAAAAATTACAGTTTTGGGTGCTGATATAATACCTATTTATTTTACAATGGGTCAATTATTTTTTTTTTAATGACATACTGTATTTGTTTAATTTTTTGGATCATAGCAACGAAATAAATGCAAGAATCTAGACGAATTTATATACCTAAATGTAAATGTTAAACATGGTATCATTCAAATTCATTTTTTCATATGAATATGGGTCAAATTTTTAAAAAAAAAAAACGGATTTTTATAAATATCCCAAATATGTTTTTTTGTAATATTCAAGTGTGGTTTGGAGTAATAAGGGGCTAATTTAGCATTAATTAGATTAAAATTATAAAGTCCAGTGGCGTCCCGGAGGGGACACACTCTATCGAATATTAGTGAAAAAAAAAATGCGCACTAGTGACTTTTTAAAATTTTTAATTTGTTTTTCGGATTAAACAAACAAAAATACAATATTTTTGTTTTTTAATTGTTTTCGTATTTTGCTATAATTTATTGCCTAAACTGGTTTTTTTTTCTTTTTTTCACGAAAACCAAGCATAATAAAAAACACAATTCAAGAGACAAAAATGTTGTGTTTTAGTTTAATCCGAAAGAGAAAAAAATTCAATGGCTCCCATTTTTGTGTCAATAACATTCGATTAAGAATGACATCAATATAGATAAAAATGTCTGTAGTTTTAAAGTTGATACACACAGCAATTTATTGAAATCATGACATCCAGTACCCGTGTCGCAAGTGCATAAAATAATACTGATATTTAAAACACTAGAATTAAATCGAAAATTCTGAGAACATCAATAGGGATCTTATCTTAAAGAAATGATATAGTTGTGTCAAAAACCGCATGTCAATCGAAACATTTGTTCTAGAGTTATTTTTCCGATACACATACCTAAAAGCGACCTATTTTTGTGAGTTCTAAGTCGGAATAATCTATTATTCTGAGTTCTTAGTCAGGAAAATAGATTTTTCTGAGTGCTAAGTCGGAATAATCTATTTTTCCTACGACCACTTAGGAAAGTGACACATATCACACTATATAGTCCTATGGAAAGTGCCCTATATCACACGCGTATTAATAAGAATTTACTTTCCACCCGAGTGAGAATATGTTACTTTCCGCAGTAGTTGTCACAAAATGTCAAACACCTAATTTCTATTTTGATCTATGTAATGTCCATATTAAATATAAAATCGATATGATTGTTACATTATTGAAATTGTTGTAAATTAGATCCTAGATATTTATCTTTAACAATTATTATTAAAATAATTTTAAAATAATGTTTGCTCTTTATTCTGGTTAAATACATAACCGATTAGATCATTCAATTGACACAAGAGCTATTAGTGCAGGTGGTTAGGACGTCGAACTTATCAACTTTGCCATTTTTCGACCGCGTTCAAATCCTGGCGGGGCAGAATTTTTTTTTTGTTTTTTTTTAATTTTTTTTTTAGTTTGTTTTTGTTTAGAAAATATGAAAACTGAATAAATACGATTATTGTTGATTATTTTTTTATAAATACATTTGAATTATTATAGTAATAACCTTGGTTTTACATTTTTTTGATGACATTATTTTGTGGTCGTAGGAAAAATATTGTACATCACTTGTGTGAAAAGTGATTTTCCACACTCGTAATGTAATATACTATTTCCCAGTTCTGAGTCAGACAAACCGATTTTTCTAAGTTCTAATTCAGAATAATATGTTTTTTCAAGCTTTAAGTCAGAAAAATCGCTTTTTTCGAGTTCAAAATCAGAAAAATTGATTTTTCCGAGTTCTAAGCAGGAATAATCCATTTTTTGAAATTCTAAGATGGACACATCGATATTCCCGAGTAATATGTTGAAATAATCTGTTTTCTCAAGTTCTAAGTCAGAAAAAACAATTTTTATCGAGTTCTGAGTCGAAATAATCTATTTTCCGAGTTATAAGTCAGAAAAATCTGAGCTCTAAGCCGGACTAATCTACTTGTCCGAGTTTTAACTCGGACAAATCGATTTTTCCAAAAATTTTATTTTCCCGACTTCTAAATCAGAAAACTTCACTTTTCTGAGTTCTAAGCAAGAATAATCCATTTGTCCGAATTCTAAGATGGAGATATCGATATTCCAGAGTAATATGTTGAAATAATCTATTTTCTCAAGTTCTAAGTCAGAAAAAACGATTTATATCGAGTTCTAAGCCGGATTAATCTATTTTTCCGATTTTTTAGTCGGACAAATCGGCTTTTCCGAGTTCTAATTCGGAATAATATATTTTTCCAAGTTATAAGACTAAAAAAATGATTTCTTCCGAGTTCTAAGTCAGAAAAAACAATTTTTCCGTATTCTAAATCGGAATAATCTATTTTTTAGAGATCGAAGTCAGAAAAATAGATTTTTCGAAGTTCTGAATCGGAAAAATAAAAAAAGATATTTTTTGGCCCTTCTACGTTTCCGTATATTTTTATTGAATTGTCTAATTTAATTTCATTGAATAAAACTAAAACCCATTAAATAATTTCTTATAAAAACCGTGTTAGAATTATTCCACAACAGCATATAACACAAGTAAGAACTGATCTATAAAAAATGTTTATAAAGTAGGGCTCGGAAAACTTCACGACTCTCGAGCGTATAATTTTACTTCTTTTTACTACTACTTTAGAAACGTTTTTTGTGGATCACTTCTTTATTTTTATACAGCAAAATCAATATTTACAATTTTTTAGTACTCAAGTAGAAATTCCACAGCTGTTTGGAATTTCGAGCTTAAACCACTCAGTTAACTGTAATGTCAGTGCAGAAATCATCACTTTAACCAAGAAGTCTGTTTTAAGCAACGTACGGAATGTAGGAGGTTTGGGAAAAACAAAATTGTAATCGAGCTGGGACCCGATAGGAAAGTGTGTAATAGTTTCAATTATAATGAATTCTTCCAGATTCAGTTAAACAATTCTTCAATGAAAACAAATTAGAATTTACTGGATGTTGCTTAACACTGTCCAACAATATTCTAAAAACAACACAAATTACTGATATCAATTTTTAACTTGATTTTAACATGACATTACATTGTTTTAAATGCGACCACCATCAGTTTCACTTTTGAGTATTAGCGTTTCAGTAAAAATCGTCAGCTACATCATTAAAAATTGTACAAATGACAAAAACCGGGACATTGCCGAGTTAACCCCGCGATCACACAAGAGTGGTTGATGTATACAACTAAAGAACGAAACAAAAAAAAAACGATAAAAGTATGAGAAGTTCGTGTTTTTTTCGGTCTATGTGCTGGAATATCGATGAAATGAGAATTTAACAGAATATATTACATTATTTATGCATGGAGTTAGGAGAATTTTAAATTTTAAAAATAACTACAAAAATGTAAATACCATTAAATTATATTTTTTAATATACAGGGTCTGAAATATCAACAGAATGTTATTAGATTACAAATTTAAATGTTTGTGATTGATAACAGTTTCTTTTTTGTCAAAATCGAGTATATTAAAGAACAATTTTTATTTAAGATTAATTAAATTTATTACAATAAAATGTTATTAACCAAATACTAAAAATCAGTATTACTGTCTTCTAAAAACTGAACAAAAACGTTTGAATGTTTATATACTGTTGAGAGTGACCCTACTAATAAAAAAATATCATAATTAAAATCGAATAGTTCATAAATAATTGTTATTAATGTTCTTTTTAATTTTTAGTAAATTAACATTATTAAGCTAGTTCCTAAAACTTTTTCCCATTTAACAGACTTCCATTTCCACTGATTAACGAAACCCCTGTACATAAATATCAAAACTTGATGGATAATCAATTGATCAATATAATTTTGAAAACAAATATCAATAAAAATAAAAATTTTGCTAGCGCCAACTTATTGACTCATCCTGTAGATTCTCGCTACAGATATACCGGCACATAGACAAAAAACAATGGGTCGTGAGAATTTTTTGAAGCGCTTACTGCGCTTGCGGATCACACTGCAACAGTCGCACGATAGAGGGGTCGCTCTTGGCGCCCTCTATGAATTCCTCGAGGCTCAGCTTGCCGTCTTTGTTACGGTCCATCTGTCGGAAGATTTTGTCGGTGCGCTTTTCGGGCGTGCTTTCGTCCTCTGGCATCTTCATAACGGAGCCTACCATTTTGTAGATTGCCTGTAACGAGAATGATTATTATTAATGGGGAATTCTCTTTTTTTTATTATTATTATTATTATTATTTTAGAAATCTAATAGATATTTACATACAGTGCTTATTTTTTCGTGTTAGGCATACGACTAGTATACAAATTAATAAAATGGCAACAGCCAGTCGTCGACAAGAATTAGAAGATATGGTGGTGGGATATTAGCCGAACTGAGAGCAAAGCGATAGCGGAGATATCGTAGTTGCCACATGTTCGCTGTGAAAGCACGGCTATGCCTAATACAAAATAATAAGTACTGTATAAACCTAGATTTCATTCTCATATTTCATATTCACAGTCGTTGTTTTTTAATACTTAAAAATGGGACATTATCTTGTTCCTTATTTAACATTTGACAAGATTGCCTAATATTTGACGACATTCGTGAAGTTTCCAATACCATTAGCTAAAACCCTAATAACGCCGATCTGTCAGAAACATCCCATTTAGGTTCCATGTATGTTTTTATGTTTCTGACATAAATGGTACGTCCCTACAATGTTTCTAAAGAAACGTTTCTGGAATGATTTCTCAAGAACGTTTTAGAAATATCGTAATTCTATTTTCGTTGTAGAAAATGCTGTTATATATTTGATTAGATAAATGACTTGACATAAGACTTCATAGCTAAGGTTGGTACGCACTCAATTTTTAATTTGGCGACTTTTTCATTTCGGAAAATATAAGAAAAAAAAAATAAAAATACGACTATTGCTGTTTATTTATTTTTAATATATTTTATTTATTGTAATATAACCAGTACAGTTAGGCAATCAGTTTATCTTTACGCTATTGATTTTGTACTAATTCGGTACATTTGGTTATAATGTTTATATCTTGTTGTTATTATTACTTATAACTATTTCGTTTAGTGTTACTTTGGTAAAGGTCCTATTGAAATTAATTTTTGTCAATTATTATTTATAAAAATACAAGAGTTTCACGTTAAATCATCATATTTCAAGACAAGAATATTCTTAAGTTATACTGTGGCCCATTATTAATGAAACACACTGTATAAATAATAGTACAGTACAACAGGTCGCAGAAAATGAACTTACCGTGACTATTTCCAGCATCTCCTGCCTGGATATGTAACCATTGCCGTCGAGATCGTACATGGAGAAGGCCCACTTGAGTTTCTGTTCGAGTTTGCCCCTGGATGTGACCGAGAGAGCGCACAAGAACTCCCGGAAATCGATGGTGCCGTCGCCGTTGGCGTCAAATGTGCGGAAAACGTGCTCGGCGAATTTCGAAGCGTCACCGTACGGGAAGAAGTTGCCGTAGATCTTCTTGAATTCGTCGACGGATAGGTGGCCGCTCGGGCAGTCTTTCAGGAAACCCTTGTACCACTCTTGGATCTCAGCGTCTGCAGAAAATATTTATATTTTTTGAAAACGAAAATTTTATAACATAAGTATTACTTAAAACTCGAAAAAAAAAAAAGATTATTTAGACTTACAACCTAGAAATATCGATTTTTCCGTCTTATAACTAGCGAATATCGATTTTTCCGTCTATAACTTACAAATATCGATTTTTTCGTCTTAACTTATAAATAATATCGATTTGTTCGTCTTAGAACTAGGACAAATAAATTATTCCTACTTAGAACTCGGAAAAATACTTTTTTTTTCTTAGAACTCAAAAAAATAAATTATTTCGACTTAGAACTCGAAAAAATCAATTTTTGCAACTTAGAACTTGAGAAAATAGATTATTCCAAATCATAACTTGGGAATATCGATTTTTCCGTCTTATAACTCGCGAATATCGATTTTTCCGGCTTATAACTTATAAATATCGATTTTTTCTCCTCAAAACTTAAAAATAATATCAATTTGTTCGTCTTAGAACTATGAAAAATAAATTATTCCTACTTAGAACTAGGAAAAAAGATTTTTCTGACTTAGAACTCAGAAAAACAGATTATTTCGACTTTGAATTCCGGAAAATAGATTATTTCGAGATAGAACTCGAAAAAATCGTTAAGTCCGGATTGGAACCCGGAAAAATAGAATTTTCTGATTTAGAACTAGAAAAAATAGATTATTCTTACTTTGAACCCGGAAAAATAAATGTTTTTGACTTATAACTCAGAAAAGCAGATTATTTTGACTTAGAATTCCAGAAAATAGATTAATTATTTTGAGGTAGAACTCGAAAAAATCGTTTAGTTCGGCTTAGACCTCGGAAAAATAGATTATTATTATTATTATTATACTAACCTGAGAATTCCGTATTTTGCTTAAGATCTTCCAGTACTTCCGGTTTGAGTTTGCTATTCTGTTTCCCCATAACTTCGTTCAGTCAACCTGCCCTGGACCCCCAATTCAATTTTCTGTCTGTTCCCTAAAAATGACATGTCAAATAAGAAAAAAAAACTCATTGACTTATTTATTTACCCTATACACTGACCAATAAAATGAAATCTATGGCGTCCAAAATTGTTTTAATTCTATAGGGTTTTAGAAGGGTTTTGAACCCCTTTGATTCCTGTAGTACTTTTTTGACAATGAAATTGAGTTAAAGAGACGGCGTCACTGAAATCATACATATGTTATGAATTTTTTAATCACTTAGTATTTGTTTGTGAACGCCTTAATTACTAAGTTATAGGCATCTGAAAGAAGGTATTAGTGAAAAATATTTTTTTATTGATATTAATCCACTGAATATTTGTTTACAATTATTTTTTTTTAATATTTTGTAACTTCATTTACAATTATACCCTTGTAATATAGAGTACCTATGAAGTTGTAAAATAGTAAAAAAATCGTTAACAAAAATACAGTAGATCAATAGAAAAATTTCATTGTATTTCTCACTATGAGCTTTCTTCAAAGTTCTACAATTAAGGCTTTCAGAAACAAATACTAACAGAAAAACCTAAAAACAGATGTATGATTTTAGTGGTGTCCAGCTTTTAACGGAATTTCATTGTCCAAAAAAGTTGGGGTCAAAGAGGTGCGGACCTTTCTAAAAACCTATATAATTAAAACAATTTTGGACGCCACTGATTCCATCACTATACACTCATGTAGACTTTCATAAAAAAATACATATTAAGCCGTTTTAAAGTAAAAACAAAAAATAATTCCTAAAACTTATACTTTAACACCTTGTAAGTTTATACTATCCATTTTTTATATTTTCGATACCAGAAACTGGTTAAATTTACGACCGAAAACATTTGATCGAATTGGAAAATTTATCGAAAATACATTTTTTCTACGATCACTATCCAAAGTGGGCTATTGCGCTTCGAAATACCACCGCAAAGTTGACGTTTTCCGCGAACTGACATTAAGTGACAGGTTTTGTCACTCGCCGAGAGGAAAACTTGACAGGTTTGTTGCTCGCCTAATTTAAATTAGATTTACTAATATTTATTTTAAATAAATGATTTTCAAGTTATTTGTACGTAGTTTGAAACAATTTACCTAACCTATGTAGTCTGGAGCCATTTATATTTAACCGATCGCTCACGAGTTTTTTATTTTTTGTATATTTTTTTTTAAACCAACCCGCGGTGGCTCTAGACTGCATAGGTTAGGTAAAAAAATAGTTTTAAGTTTTTTTTTTTATGTATATTTGGTTTTTTAGATAAAATTATTGTTCTATCAAATCGATTTTCGATCATTGTTCTTTTCGATCAATAATTGTTAGTCGATAAATTATTTTTAAGATGTATATGTATAATGAGACCAAAATTATTATTTTCGGTGGTCCAGCCTAGGTTTATGACGAAATGCCACTTGTGAACCAGACTATACATGCGATTACGTTCTAATTAAAAATAAATGACAATTTTCATAAAAAAACACGCATGAGAATTAATATACCCAATATAAACTTGATACTGTCTGGTAGTCTTACAGGAACCAATAACCTCTAAAATATTAATTATGATCCATAAGAAATAAAATAAACGAAAAATATGTATATCATTTAATTGTCATAATATTTAGTGATAAAAATCCAAAGATATCTGCCATCAATATGTATTAATATATTTTTAACCCTAAGATCTGCTTCCTGCCATATTTATAATTACCACTAATATAATATACCAAAAATTGTGTAGAACTAGTCAAAAGCCTTTGAAAAAATATTTCTGTACGATAAATAATAATATACGCAAAATATTTTGACATCGTTTTTCTACCTCGTATAATACAGAAACTATAACCATTTCGATGAAGAACTTTAGTTCCTTCCTATCAATATCCGAAGTGGTTTTAGTGTACTTACAATATTTTCTAACAAATAATTTTCCACAAAAACGGTAATTTTTTAGTGAATACATACATTAAATGGAAAATTTTAAAAATTAAATAATTATAAAAAGTAATGCAACATTTTTCGGAAAATTATTTTTTTTGATTGTTAAAGTGTATTTCTATTTCCATTAATACACATTTTCCACAAACACATAGATTGATATTAAACACCTATTTGATGCCATATTTCTACGCTACTGGATTATGACTTATTATGACAATATAATTATTGAAATAGTTCTGTCAATGGCTACAAACAACAATAAGAAACGTATGTACAGTTTTGAAAAATATTAATGTGTATTTTCTTATTATTTCAATCATTAATTCTAATTAAATCGGTTGAAAAACATCTTTTACTTCTGAAAAAAAGTTATATCATTTAAAAAATTTTCAAAGGTTTTCGGCTGCATTTTAAATATTTCTTTTGAGAACCAAGGGCGTTTTCATGCTCACGTCCTATGTTCCTTACAAATAATAACATCCTTAATTATCTATTTTATTTATTTAAACAGCTAGAATAAATATTACATTAAGAGTATCGTACAATATGTGCAAGTAGAAAAATATGAAGAGTAAAGACATGACCATAGTTACGCAGGATGTCCCAACAAGATGGGACGGCGTTGCAATGTACTGAAAGTGATTTTATAGAGTAAAATAAACACTTAATTTTTTGTTGCACATGTCATTTAAGAAAATTGAAAACTAAGTCTGTAAATAGACAGATTATTTAAAAAAGGAGAGAGGACTTTATTTTACTCTAATAAAACGATGTGTAAAGGATTCAATTAGTTAAGACCTTGTACTAAACGATTTGAATAATTCTCCCTGACACATTTTGATGGTATTTAGTTTAAAGAGAGACAGATTTTGGGTAACAATATAGCAGCATTGTCTTACCTAAATCGGTACGCCAATGACAGTTTAATTACATACCTACAAATCATTAACCTCTTTATTGAAGTTTAAAATTTATTTATTTTTATAATTCTATACAAGGGATTTAAATTAAAAAAGAAAAGGACCCAAAATTATTATCTTTTTTTTTTTAATTTAATATTCTACTTCTCACTTAATAAAGAAAAAAATAAAAAAAAAATTTATTAAGCTATCTTCATAATTTTTATGAAAAATAACGTTTAACTGGAATTTCAAAATATACAGGGTGTCCAGAGCTCTCGAATAAATTTATATATTAGTAGAAGAGCAGTCAAGATACTATGAATAGAATAGAATTTATTTGTCAATAAAAGTATTTTTTACATGTACATGTTTTTAAAAAAAAAAAAAATTAAATAAAAATATCCAATAGCTCACCCATAAAACAGTAAAAAAATTCTTATTTGCGAAATTTGATTGGTTAGATTCAAATAAATAAATGTACAGAATAATATCATTTAATAAAAATCCGTTTTGAAGGTATTTCAATTAAATCGATTTTAGAGCGCTATCTTCAAAGAGCTCTAGCTCCCTTAGGAAGCATTTTTGGATTAAGGCAATTTAGGCTAAATCGTCATAAAATCAGCTCTAGATTTCGTGGTTTCATTATTTGAAGAGTGTTTCTGGACACCTTGTATATAAACATTTTTATATAAAATATATTTTAACAATTAATAATATTTAGTAAATTTAAAAATATTCCTATTGAAAACGCTGAAAAGTTAATATATTGAGCCGTGTGAACAAATGTCAAAGTTGAATTAAATACAATTAATTTAAAATTAAATAAATAGAAATAGTAAAGGACTAAAAATAACCATTTAATTAATGTAAAATAAATTTATTATAAGTACCGATTTTGTTTACTTTTACTTAGAAAATTCCAGCAAAAATATACTGTTAATATCATTATTAGTCTTACACTAATAATAATATTAACAGTATATAGTATATTTTACTTACATACAAAACATTTAACGATAAATAGACTTGAACATAGCACATAATTGCACCTTGTAAACGTAAAAAAAACTAACTTAAATACCGATTTCTATTGCCACGATATCGGAAAACTAATGAAAAAAAATACGAACCGCCCTGACGTCACGTCGTAAAACTAATTTCCGCGGTTTTCGGTTAATGGCGATTCGAATAGCACGCGAGAAAATGGAAAAATGTGGAAAATTGTTTCGTTAATGGAAGAAAAACAAGGGCTACCTACTTCGGCGAGGCCAGATTAGCAACTGGACAAAGTGTTCAAGGTAGAAGTGTTCGGCGAAGAGATGCATGCACGTGTAACGGGTGACTAAAAAAAAAAGTTGGGACTATAAAAAACAATCTAGGAATATTTTTAGGACAAAATAAAATCGTTTATTCGAATTGATTAACAGGTTCAGTGCCCACTGGATCAGGGCAGTCTCTACTCAGAACCCAACATTAACTTTTATAATAAAATTATAAAATATGTCACTGTAGCCTTAGTTTGGACATATGTGGAAGATCTTTTAACCACTGTCTAATTAAATATTTTTTCCATATTTATAGGAAACACCAGGGTCTAGTTAAGTAAAAAAAGGAAACAATTAGAGATGAGTAAACCATTTTTAGGGCAAATATTTGCCCAAGGCCCACTTCAAAACCTAAGATATATCTCAATAGACCACTGGTTGTAGAAACACTTATATTTAATATTTAAGGAGTGTCAAGTTAACTGGACTCTTTCGTCCAGTAAAGTGGACGTTGGCACTGAACCTGTTAAAATAGTATTAAATGAGGACGATTTTTAAAACTGTTCATACTTCGGACTATAATAATAAAGAAGATAACATCAAAGAAGTAAATTCATAATATAAATGAAAAATTAAATTCAAAAAAACAAGTAAAGATTATCTACAGAATGATAAAACAATGTAGATAAACTCTTTTTGTCTTGGCAAACCTTGGCCTTTCCAATTAATTTCCTTCATTTATTCCAGTTCAAGACATAACATCTTCTTCATAACATTCTTCCTCAATTTTGTCCAATTATCTTATTTTTGGTTTCACTATCTTCCATATATACCATGGTTGTTACCCATGCTTCACCCCTGACCTACTTCTACGTGGTGGCTTGATTAATGTTTTTGACAGTTAGTTAACTAACTTTTGTAGGTCATATTTACAAAATATCAACTTGTATCTCTAAGCGTTGTTGTGCTGTGGCTAATTCTAGAACTGTGTGTCGTGATTGTTCATAAAAATGGATCCTGTAGAACAAAGAGTCGTAATAAAATACCTCCAGAAAAAAGGCATGACGCCAGCGCAAATTCATGAAGACATTGTAGCAACTATTTGGGAGTCTGCAGTTTCTTATGCCATAGTCAAACGCTGGTTTCAAAATTTTAAATGCGGAAGAACATCTTGTGAAAACCAGCATGCTGATGGTCCTCTCATAATAGTAACAAACAGACAAAAACATTAAAGAGGTACACGATATTGTAATGCAAGACCGACGAGTACGCATCAGGGACATTGTGAAAGATACCGGCATATCATATCATGAGTGCAAGATGAGTGCCCCGAATGTTAACCATTGATCAAAAAAGAAATCGAGTGTTCACTTGTGAGCAACTATAAGAAAGATAGCAAGCAAATAAAGAGAACTTTTTAAGTAGGTATGTTACCCTGGACGAGTCATGGGTGCACCATAATGATTCCAAAACCAAATAGCAAAGTAAAGAGTGAAAAACTCGTGCTTATTCTCCTCCACGCAAATTCAAAGTCGTGCGGTCTGCTGAAAAGGTTTTGCTGTCTGTGTTCTGGGATGCTTAAGGAACCATCCTGACTGACTGTTTGCAACAATTGATTTCTTTTTAAATTGCGAGACGATTTTAAAGAGAAATGCTGAGGAAAGTTAAGGAACGGTGTGCTGTTCCATCAGGATAATGCTCCCAGCCATATATCTGGTATTGCCATGACTGCTATACACCAAGCAGGCTTTTAATTAATGAAGGACCCACCCTATTCACCAGATCTGGTCTCCTAGTGATTACAGGCTGTTCCCCATATTAAAAAAAACTGTGCAAGCTGTAGAAAGGTGGTTTGCAGAGGTCGGACTAAATTTTTTCCAGAATACTGTTGAGATGTTAGAGCACTGATGGACCAAGTGCATTAGCGTGTCAAAAAATAAAATATATAATATATATTGCCTCTGTAGCTATACAGTAAGGGGGTCAGCGTTCAGGATCCACCCTCGTATATTCCTTGGGAGTCTGTTCTTGGAATCAATGAAAACTTAAGAATATTATGATAATTGCAAGTTGTAATGTCATCTCCCTTACAGGAACGGGTTTTAAATAAATTAGCAGTTGTACCTAATAGTACACCCTCAATGAAGGATCTGTTAAAAATTGGACAATGTACAAAGAAAACGTAAAAGTATGAGTTTCAAAATCCTAGAATGAACTGAAAAATAAAACTTGCTACTATGAACTAAAATAGGGTAACAAAAAAAAATCCAATGGCTTCAAGAGAACAGGAGACAAAATCCTACACGCATAGCATGCTTGAGGTTTTGCTAATATTTATTAAGTTGGAAAGGGTGATTGTAAGAGATGGAGATGACATCATATCATATAAATACCACCACGTTCCCCATGTTGGTATGAAATTTTAACATTTGGGTCATCACATTGTGTTTTTGATTATAGTTTAGTAATTTCTATTTAAAGACTATAATAAACTAACAAATTGAATAATTTAAATGACATTTGGGTCATCACATTGTGTTTTTAATTATAGTTTTTTCAAGTATTAGATAAGAAACGCTAAATGTAGACAAAAAAAATATCCATACTTTAGAGAATTGGGATTTTTATTTGTAGAAAAAAGCTGATAACTTATTTAAAGAAATATAAAATTTCTCTTGGATTCTTTTTTCCTTCAAGGTTTAGTGAAAACTATGTTCCAATTGTGTACGATTTTCGCCGCTGTAAACTCCTGACATGCGCAAAAAAGCGCGGCACTTTTGAATCTAGTAATTTTCCATATACTTTATCCTTGCCTTGAACTGTTGAACTATTGGGTTGGCTACGACAATTTCCCCCTGTCATTGTTACTTTAAACAACTATCATCGATTCTATATAATAGAGGAGCCAATGACACTTTTTTGTTACACATTTGCACAAAACTAAGAACTGGAACTCGACAAGGCCGAAGGTCTCTCAGGAAAGGACATTCCACTATCCAAGCTATATCTCAAAAGTACAAAGACTAGCCTGTGTTTGCATTACTGGTGCAATGAGAACCTTCCCTACGGCCGCAATGAAGGTGATCTTAAACCTCACCCCTCTACATTTGATGATAGAGAATGTGGCAAAAAGGACACGATATAGAATGATCAGGAACGGAGTAAGAAAGAATGGAGTCAAAAATCCATCGCGCTTGCAACCGAAAGAAATGCTATTCATTGGTATACGGACGGTTTCAAAACCATAGAAGGAACTGGAATAGGAGTGTATAGACCGAGAACCGAGCACTCCGAAAGCTTGTGAAAATACCCAAGCATCTTCTAGGCGGAAATTCACGGCATCGAGAAGGGCATCCAGTTTAACATCGAGAGAAAGTATCATAGACAAGAGATCATCATCATTTCCGATAGTCAAGCAACCATCAAAGTGCTGAGCTCTTACGTAACCAGCTCAAAAATGGTCTGGAGATGCCTAGAACAATTGAATGAGCTAGGCGAAAAAAATAGAGTTACTTTCACTTGGGTCCCGGGACATAACGGTGTACAGGGTAACGAGATTGCAGATAGTCTTGCAAGTAAAGGGGCTCAAACACCCTTTGTAGGACCTGAGTCGTTCTGCGGTATTAGCAGTAACATAATTTAGGAGAGATGAAAAAGAATTGGGCAGTAGAAGAACCGATAATTGGAACAATCTCTTAGGGCTGAGACGGGCTAAGATACTTCTGAGTGAATATAACCAGAAAAGATCGGATGCCTGCATCTGCCTGAGCAAGAACAGGCTACGTATTGTAACACGGACCCTTACCGGGCATTGCCGACTAAAAGGATACCTTAGTAAACTGAGAGTAGTAGAGGATAGTACAGATTCTGTGAGGAGGACGAAACCTCCTTTCACATTCTAACTGAATGTGTATGTAGTACTCCAGAATCCAAGGGCACTATATCTAGGAGGATACCAAATACAAATAGAAGAGGGAGATTTACCTAACTTAAAGCCACTCCAAATCCTACACTTCCTTGACAAAATAGGATTGGAAGGGTCGTTATACGCTTTGAGATATTTCCTTGGTGCAATAGCGACAGAAGGGGGCACAATAGATCTTTTGGGTCGCAGTGTATTAACACCCCATTCCCAACATACATACGCATCCAAGCTATAGAAGCCGTAAGGAAGGAAGTGGCAGAAGGTGGCTCGTGCTTATTACGCAAAGTCCAAAATGCCTTCAACACAGTGGCATGGAGTCTCATAGTAAAGGAACTGAAAAAAAGGAAAATCCCAAGATATATCTGTAACTTTGTGCAGAGATACTTGACAAATAGAAAAATAAAGAATAACACAGAGGAATAGACAGTCACAGCAGGAGTCCCGCAGGGATCGATTCTGGGACCAACCTTGTCAAATGTTGTGTACGACGCGGTGTTAAAGGAGAAATTGACGGAAGTTGCAAAAACAATCGGTTTTGTGGACGATCTAGCCATTCTCGTTAGAGCTAGAGATAGGAAGAACTGGAGCACAGATAGAACAAGTCTCTAAAGAGAACAAATGGACATACAACAACGCCCGAAAAGACAGAGGTAGTCGTAGTCCGTTAACTCTGGAAGAAGCAACAGAGGGAATCACCTAGGTTTATGCTAAGAGGTACTTGTGCTTTATATTAGACAACATAGGAAGCTTCAGGAATCACATCTCCAGGGTGGTCAAGAAGATAGAGGAAAGCGTGAGTACGCTCTCAAGGCTAATGAGAAATTTGGGAAGTCCAGAGAGCCAAACAAGGATACTGCTGAGTGGAGTGGTCCAGTTTAAGTCTACTATACGGGAAACCACTATGTACAGGAGCTCTCACAGTGAAATTAAACTGGAGAAAAATGAAAAAAGCCCAAAGAAAAATAGCCTTAAGGATGGAGAGCGCATACAAGACGGTTTTAAGTCAAGTGAGAACAATTTGAGTTGATGGACCGAAAACTTTGGTAGATGACAAATATTTGAAGAATCGAGCAATTTTTGTAGACGATTGAATGAAACAATGTGATTTGTCGCATCAATTCCGAACGACTTATTGATTCACAAAATACTCCTAATTGATCAATTGTTTTTAAAGCCACCCGATACATTTTTAACGAAGGGCCTCCGATGTAAAGTACATTTTGCATGAAAACTGTGAACATCGATCAAAAGGGTTCTTCTTACGTGCAGAACGCGAGTGCTTAGCATACAAACACTTTTATCAAGGGCGTTTCAATGACGGACTCGCACTTTAATCGATTTTTCTCATTACGAAGATCTCTAATATTATTTAGTTAAATAAATATAATCAATTTCATTCCAGACATAGAAAAAGTGTGTCGTTGTCTTGGACTAAAATAATGCCTTCGATGAACACGATAGACATGAATATGTGGGCGGTGGATATATTTAAAGAGATAACAATTAATTCAGTTACTGTCAAAACACTAATTTGAGTAATTAAAAAAGTAGGTATATTTCTGCATAAATTGGAACGAAACGTGTCCGCTAAAATGATGCCTTACTTAATTAAAGGCGTAGGTGAAATACATTTTCACAAGATAACTTTACTTATACAGGGTGGAAACCATTAGTGCAAAGTCAAATATTTCTCTTATCATAAAAAATGTGAAAATAACGAGTGAATATTTGCCAGACGAGCAAATAGAATGTCAAGCACTATATCTCTTCATTTTAGTTTTAATATTGCAATTACTAAATGTCATAGCCTACTTGAGAAAGAAAACTATTTTTTAGGTTGTATCACTTAAAATAAAAAATTACATATAATAATATAATTTGAAGATAATTAATTGGTTATTACAAATAGTGAAATAATATACTGAGTGTTTAATTTGAAAAAAAAGTTGGTTTTTAGATGTTTAAAGAATGACAAATTGATGTCCTTCTATAAAATACCCTGTATATAAATATAAACTTGTGTTCCTGTTAGACGTTTTAGCTAACCTTTATCTTAGCATTACCAAATGTTTTACCTTAAATGTCAATGAACATTTTTTCAGAACATTCTCACATTTTTTGCAGTAAGTTGACAACGTCGCAAAATTAAAATAATGTATATTAAATTTTACGCTGAAATCAATGGTGAAAAATACATAGGATGAGTTATTTAAAAAGATCGACATTAAGGCTGTAAATGCCCTGTAAATTTTAAAGTATTTTATTTTAAACTCCTGAGATTAAATGCAAATTGCAAGGTAATAATCATGAAAAAGAGATCAGAGATCTTTAGCTCAGAAAAAAAAAAGAAAATTAGAAGAAAGTGGCAACATTCTGGAAAGCTACCAAATTTAAAAAGATCTACTATGCATGAGCCACCAATGAGAAATAGAAATGGAAGCTGGGTCCGAAATAATTTGCAGAAAGCACACAAGTTTGCAGAACATTTAGATAGTACCTTCCAACCCAATAATAGTGAAGAACTTCAAGACTGAAATAAAGTAGTACTAGACAATAAAGTCGTTAGACCTACCTTTGCTGCATCGTCTTTTTGGATGTGGCTCAGACTTTCGACATAATATGGCATGAAAGCCTGATTCAGAAATTGACATGTTCCTGACATGTCAATAGTCAGAACAGTTGAAATCCTATTTATCACAAAGGTATTTCAAAATAAAACAGGAAAAAACCTATTCCGATCTAAGAGAAATCAAGGCAGGAGTACTTCAAGGTAGATCCAGTACTCCACTTGCTGTACACCAGAGATATTTCTAATCTTGAGCACAATATTATCATAACATTTGGTGATGATACTGCAATACTGACTGTTTGAAAGAACCATGAAGATGCTAATAGAAATATCTACAGACGAGATTAACACATTAACAAATATGTCTATCAATTTCAGTAATAAACAAAATCAATATATTCCCATTAGAATAAATGACACTCAGAAAGTCCACATTAGAAAGAAACGTGAACAGCTTGGTATAAAATGTAAAAGGATGTATTGGTTGCTAGGAAAAAAACTCCAAAACATCCTCATACAACAAACTGCTCCTCCAGCCAGATATTGAAACCCGTATAGGCGTAGCTGTGCCAGTAAAAGTATTAAGGAACAGCGTCGATGCACCCTGGTAGTGCCGCAATACTGATCTTTATAAGGACCTTAAGGTGGAGACTGATAAAGAAAACAACAAAAAAATTGCCAGTAGTTACGAACAACGAATGCACCAACATGGGAATGTTAAAGTTATCCAGCTTCTCAATCCTAGATATGCAATAATTAAAGAATAAATTTAAGTAAACATTTTTTCAAATTTTCCAATTTATATATTTTTACAGCGGTGTTGCCAGATGTTGTTAAGTTCTCCGGATATTACTTACTCATCACAAATTGTTTTTCTCTGTAAATATATCCATAGCCACATAACTTAAGTCATTTCACATTAGTTTACTTCATTAAATGCTTACCCTATTTCCCTTGCAACAAGATATGTGCCCGATCTCAAAAAAACTGTTCCCAAAATCTGATATAAGAGTTTACAAGAATATAGTAGTAAAATTCGGACAGTCGAAATACCTAACAAGAGTACAATTACAGATTCATATGTATATGATATGCTTAAATGTAATTACAGAATACATCCATATTAAAAACATCTAAAATTTTCCAATAAATGCGCGTACCCTCTGCCAAACTGGTCCTTTTTTTAAGAAAGTGCACTTGACAATTTTTGATAGTGCAAGCAAAAATTTTAAGGCATTAAAACCAATATATGCTTAATTATTTCAACAATAAGCCTATAAAAATTTGAATGGGTACATCAAGGTTCCACTTTGAGGCCTACACAACTATTTAATTCGGTACATGATAATAAAGAATATATTTCCTAAAATGCCTTAAAACGAACTAAAATTATATAGCAAATAACAAATTTTAGAATGTTTATAAATATTATCGAGGGGTAAAATTTGGAATATGCATGCAGCTTAAGCAGAAAAAGAAGGGTTTGGTCATTTTAATCAAAAAAACTATATTTTCTTGTTACAATCAGAAGAAATTGTTGTTCCTAAAGTGGCGCTGGTTCGTAGTTTGATTTCTTTGAGAAATTGGTCAAGATGATAACAAGTAAATGCAGAATTTTCAAAAAAAAAACATTGTATACTTCTATCACGGATCAGGGTTGACATAAAATTGTGGCAGACTGTAGAAATGGAATGATTCTTATCAGAAAAAACAATGACAAAAACGATTCAATAATAATTTTACTCCAATTAAAAAATATACACAACACTTCAAGCAGTGTGAAAAGTGACCAACATGTTCGATTTTGTTATTAATCAAAAAGGCAGTAATGACCAGCAAGACTGCCTAATTTACAGCCAATTAATTATATTTTCGTCATCGTTTTTCTGATAACCATGAGATGATCTATTACTACTAATTGCTAAATGAGAGGGGATCACATTGATTATTACATTAATTGACTTTTTTTTATTCATTTTTTTTTAAATAATTTGTTGGTCTCACACTGGGATATTTGATTGCCACGTCATAGCAAAAACTACATAAAATAATTAATATTAACTAAAATCTAGACGATACAATGTGCTCTTGCCTATACTTTGTAAAAGTAAATGTAAACTTATAAAGGGTGTTTCAAAAAGATTTAAATTTTTTGAAACATTCTTTATTAAAAAAATTTACAAATAATATAACAAGATATAAAGTGTATATACAAAAATAATGTCAGTATATTATAAATGCTTGTCGGAAAAATTAATATAAATTAAAATTGGCCGTATACTAAAAATAAAAAATTGTCATGCATTAAAAATAATTTATAAATTACATCTTATAATATGTTAAATAGAGAAATTAGTTACCATTACTATGTTTTTAGTCCAAATATTTGTGCGATATTTCTAAATTTTTACTAACTTAACCGAAATTCAGTCACTCACAAAAATAATATTGGTATCTATCCATATGAAGTCGATAGAACTATCAGTATAACTGTGTGTGGTTATGTAGAGAAACCCAGTTTTTGCAGATGGAACTAGAATTTTTAATCTAGATAAAACTTCTACTACCACGGTGCAAAGACCTCAAAAGGTTTTAGGACCAAAAGGTTGTAAAAATTTGTTGAAAGTAACGAGTGAAGAAAAGGGAACGCTCGTCGTTACTACCTGCTGCATTGTTAGTGCTGTCGGCCAAGCTATGCCACCCGTAATGGTGTTTCCTCGTAAAAATTTTAAATTGAACACTGGGATTAGCCGCACCAACAAGGTGGATGAATAGTGAACTATTTGTTGATGTCATGGACCACTTTATTAAACAATCACACAGTACGCCGGAAAATCCTAGTATTTTAATCATGGACAACCACGAGTAGCGTTGAATTTTGCTCGATTCAACGCAGGAGTGAATGTAGTAACACTTCATCCCCATACATCAAACAAACTCCAGCCTCTAGACGTTGGAGTATTTGCTCCCTTCAAATCATTCTACAATAATAGTGCCATTGATTCGTGGTTGCTGCATCATCCGGGACAACCAATTAGCATTTTTGAAGTAGGAGAAATGGTGGGAAATGCTTTTTTAAAAGACATGACACCAATACATAATATTAACGCTTTCAAAAAAACCTGAATCTTTCCGTTTGACCGAGATATCTTTACTGAACAAGACTATGTAGTTCAGTGACCGACCAACCGTCCTTGAGGTGAATGTGACAAAAGGCATAATTCTCCATCTATTTTAGTCTCTGGTAATGCCGATATTAATAATCTTGACAATGAAGAAAATTTTGACGAGCCAATAGCTTCCACAAGCACTTGCGCTGATCAGCGAATAGATGAACCTGCTTCCAATCCGTCAGTCAGAACATCAGTTGCTTCAGATGATGGTAAACTTGTAACACCATTTGAGTTTAGAGAACCGATAAAATCAGGACCTCGTAAGAATAAAAGAAAGCCAAGGAAGCTTGGTCGTAGTCTTATTGCAACTGACACACCGGAAAAAAATAAAATCGAAGCTAAAAAAACTGGCGGCAGCAGCAAGGGCAAATAAAAGAAAGACTCCAAAGCGGCCATATGTTAGAAAGGTTCTGCAGGATTCAGAGTCAGAAGATGAAACTGAAATGGTACTTCAAGATAGCGACAACGATCAAGACTGGTGGGAAGAGGAAGATGATGAAAATGTGAGGTCTTTAACAAATGATATGTTGATAAAAAATGTCCTAGACAGGCAACCAGAAGTGGACGATTTTGTGATTGTGATATTTCCTGGTAAAAAAACAATATTTTTTTGTAGCAAAAATTCTACAACTAAAAAACAAGGATGACGATTATTACGCCAGCTTCTTAAGGTTCAAAAGTAATTAGGTCGACTCATTTTACTTCCCAACTATTTCCGATCTTCCATACGTTCAAGAACATGATATAAAAATAATTTTATCCAAATTTCGTTTTTGTGGTAGTACCACACGGCAGCAGTATTACTTACGATTTGCTGTCAATTTTTCTGAATTAAATATTTGTTAAAGATATGTTTATCGCACAATTAATGTAAGTTTGTTAATGGTTGTGACTAGAATTTATTTATATTTTTTAATGAATGTTTAATGGTTGTGAATCTTAAATAATATAGTTTTCTATTTTTTCTGCTTTAGTTGTTTTTATTTAAAAGGTGTATTATAAATTTTTACTCATTTAAAACAAGATTCACTGTATACCTAATGGCAAATCACTGTTGCCCCCACCGTGTACACAGTGAATCAATTTGGAATTTTTAAAAAATGTCAAATACTTGGAAGCTGTCAAAAAAAATCGATTAATATATGACAATGCAATCAAAAAAAGGCCGATCTGTACCAATGTGTTTTGACACTTTTTAGAATTATAGCTGCATCTTTTATCAAAATGATAGGTTTAAAAAAAATGATTCACTGTTCCCACAATGACCCTACACATTTTTATTGGAATTTTAGATTCAGCAGTTAACAAAACCGTACGAATGTATAAAAAGATGTTTTGTTGCCACAACTTCTGACACCCTAGCGAAAATATGATGTTACCAAAATAAAATGGACGTCCAGGAGTAGGATATTTGTATAGCCCAATGGATGTTTATCTGTAGAATTCTGGATATTCTTTGACAACCGATATGTCTATCAGTGGACTTTCAATGGACATCCTTTGGATTAAAGTGTGCTATCTGGGTTCATTTATAAATAAGCTAAGATAATGTTGAATATAACATCAGTTGTGTACGTTATTTGCAAGTAAATCTACCCACATAACCTCAAATGTTATTTTTCTACTTCATATGGACTAATCGATTGGCCAAATCCTGTGCCTTGCACATAAAAATAAATAATAAAAAAATAACAATTACCTATTTAACATTCACAGTTTGTGCAAATTTTAAATTAAATAAGTAAAATTTTATTACCCACTAAGGTGGCTGAAAATATCATTTATTTTATCACATTTAGTTACACCCTTTTTTAAATTTTTTATCAAACGCTTTAAAGTATTTGAAATTATTTTATTATTTTATACTCCATTTTTTATGGCAGTCGTTTAATTTCTTTTTTTTTAGATCAAATATTTTAGCTACACTTAACTTGGAATTGATAGGTTAAATATTTTTGTTTTTAAATCTTAATAAACAAATATTTAAATATGAACACGTAACTAGTATATTGATGTTAAATTAATTTAATGACGTATTTTTTGTTGTCAAAATTGAATAATCAAAGTTTGATGGGCAATGGTCTAAAAATTAGAAATTGTTTGGGAAAATCATGGTGTTTTTGAAAAGAAATCTCACAAGGGATTTATAGAAATTTTGAAGGGTTGTCAATTAGATTTTTAAAAATGAAAAATAGAAATATATCTAAACGTTAATAGTTTATTTTCCTCTATTTATGACATAAAAATTGAGAATATATGAATTTCAGTCACCCAGAATAATATTAAAATCCAAATACTGTTGCTCATAATCAAATCAATAATTGTCAAAACGGTCACACCTTGTCAGTTTGATGATTAATAAAAATACTATGCTGTTTTTTGAGTAAATATAATTAAGTGGTTAATTTTTCTTTCTCGATTACCCGAAAATTATTTATACACAAAAATAAATCTTTTGAGCCACTAAATTATAATAAATACTTAAAACAAATCTCTTAGAATGCAAACTTGTCTTAACTTTGATTCTTAAATAAATGCATAAATTATCACATATAAAATAACTAAGAATTACAAAAAAAAAGTAAAAAGTGTAATGCAATAAAAAACATACATACATTTCTTTTGCCAGTTCATTTTTGAGTTCTAACTTGATGAGGGCAGTAATTTTTTGACGTCACTGTTGTTTGTCATCGTGGTGTCAATTTAATTTTGTGTCACCTGTACCACATTTTTGTGTATTGACGTCGCATTATTATTCAACTAGTTTTTCAAAAACTAGTAGTCTAAACATTTTTAATTTCACAGCAATTGGATATTCAATAATTTACATTAAGAATGTCTAATCCGAGGTCTAACTTTTTATCCTGCTTACTGTTTTATTTTTTTATAACTCTGTTTTCCCTTAACGATATACTATTTAGGTAGAAACTGTCAAATTGACTTATTTCATTTTTTTTTTAATTTCAATTTCCCTAATAAAATAAGTATGTACACAAAATGATTAAAAAGTAAATGTCCAAAGTGCTAGACTCGTAAAACTTAGTATATTATTAAAAATTGATATATCCGTCTGTGTAAAAATGCAGTTAAAAAACTTTGTAAAAAGGAGGTTGAAAAAAAAACAATTTTTATCATTCAGTTTAAAAATTGTTTTGTATATAAATAAAATCTCCAAATTCCAAGTTAAGAGCACCAAATGCATTCAGGATAGGCATACCAATCCGTAATAAAAACATACATTTTTTTTGTCATTAAGCAAGGGTAACATAGACAAGCTGATAATACTAGAAAGATAGACATGCTTAAAAGATTAATTAAAAATGTACAGAACACTATCTCTTTTTTGCCTTTTTTTATAGATATTTTTTCTTGTCACTTTCGAAAAACTCTCAAAAATTCACATGAAAATTGCGCCGTGGTGTAAAAGAAATGATTTGTCAATTGTTAATTTTTTTTTAAGTCAGGACACAAAAATATCAAATCAGGTTTTGTGGACCTAATTACGACGGTAGGTTTTTGTTTTAATTTGTATTTGGTTGCGATGCGTCGTTGAAATCGCATTAGGGCGCAAGCATCTTGGAAAGTTCTTCGTCTTGGAGACATCCTTTGAGGAATTCATCTTGAGTCAATTGACCGTCGTTGTTCTCGTCCATTTTGGCGAAGATGTTTTTGGCCCTTTCTTCGGCCGAATCGGCAGGTCTGTTGGAAGAGCATGCGCCCAACATGTCGTATATTGCCTGAAACAAAGAGAAAAATATTGAATACACTTTCAGCAAAATATGTTTCAGGTTATTCTGTTAAGGTTAGCAGGTCTACATTTTTTGTTTCGTTTTTTGACGGAAAGGAAAATAATCTACAAACCTAGGCGAAGTGCTTGAGTTGTCTTTTTGTTTATTTACGTACAAATTAAAAAATTTAACATTAATTCTGATTTATAAGATTGCCTATTTCCCCAATTTTTTTTATTGTCTCCAGTTATTTCTTTTATTATGTTCCACAAATTTTTTGGGAATTCCCTACTTTTTAATATTTGTTTTTTATAAAAATCAGCTTTTGCTTTTCTTATTAATCTGTTTTCTATAATTAATAAATGCATGTTTTTTTGTCATATTTTTTGGGTCATCTTTGTGTTGTTTGTGTCATTTATTTCTCTGTTTTATTGAATTTATTAGGCCTTTTGTTATTCATTCTTTTACTAATCAGTTAATTGTTTGTGTTAATTGTTTGTGTGAGATAAAGGATTTGATCTTCCGTGTTAATGATATTATAATAATGTGTCCAGTCTTTATTAATAAAATCTATTTTAAGTTTTTTGTAATTAACGTTTTTTATAAAAATTTTATGTTCATCAAAAGAAAAATATTATCTTAAAAACCGCTTATACATTTTTTCATAAATTAGCAGGCTTGGTGACTATTTCGAATAAAAATAGCGTCCAAGATACGCCAAAGGTATTCGCTGGCCGATACCATTTGTTAATTTATAATAAACTTCAGATATTTTATAGTAGATACGTTTTCAATTTCAATAATATAATTTGAACGTTTTGATCCGCTCGAAGAAACACTTTATTTTCAAATTAAAATTTTTAATAACCATCTGAACGGTATAAAATATTCGACATTACAAACAACTGTTATCGCTACCGCCGCTATTTGTAAGTGAATAAGGCCTTAATTGATTGCAATGCTAATGTTCAAATAACTGCTAAAATGACTGCATTAACTAGATCGGACAGGCGGAACTTTTCATTCCCAGCTTTTTATGAAAAGATTTTGACTAATGACACGCAGCAACGTAAGCAAAAAAATATGCGATTTACTTCCTCTATTCAAAATGGAATGATTAATGGACGAAACCTGATTTTTATTCGGCCGAAGCACAAATCGATATACAAATTTTAACACAGATAAAAAAAAGCTAAAATAAATAACAAACAGTTGCTGAATAAAAAAGATATGCGAATTTTCCATATTTAAAGCTGCGAAATTGACTAAAAATTGCGGTTCTTTTCACCAACTGCTGTCAATGTCAATTGGATACGTGGGATATTGTTAGGATCATTGATAATAAAGAGGAGATGCTATTGTGGCGGTGCATTTTGGGTTACCATGGATTTAGTTTTAGTTTTTAGGAATGTGACTATTTTAATTTTGTAAAAAGTCAATTAGTTTTTCTAAAAAAAAAAAAGAAATAAAGAAGTTTTTGTTAATCCAATTTTATGGTATAACCGCCGCTCGGCACAGTACATTTGGTGACCTCCGAAGATGGGAGAAAACGAAATTTCGGCTATGGCAGAAAATGGAAACCCTCCTCCTTCAGACGTAGAACTTAACGAAGTCAAAATAGTTAAGCTTCATCTTTTTGGAAAAAGAAATACTTTGGTTTGCTCAAGTAGAAGCACAGTTTGAGATTTATAAAATAAAATCAGATAATATTAAATACTTTACTGTTATCTCTACCTCGGAGAGAACCATTTTACAACAGGTTTGTGATTTAATAACACAACCCCCTGATTCTTTTAAATACAAGACTCTGAAAGAACAGCTTAACAACAATTTCACTGAATCCGAAAGCAAACAGCTCAAAAATCTATTAACCGATATAGAGTTATGACATCTTTTAAAGGAAATAAAAAAGCAACTGACCGAACCAGTAGCGAGGTTTTACGTACTCTATGGCTGCAAAGACTTCTTTCCCGCATGCAATTAGTATTATCAGCAAGTGATGGACTAGAGATTCATACAATGGCACAAATCGCTGACAAAATTTCGAGAAGAAATTAGAAAATTTGGGTACTTCTTTCAATAAACTTCAACATGACTACAACTTCAAAAATAAGCATCGACATTGTAATCAACGATCGCGTTCACATTTTCGACACAAGGACGATTATTCAGCTAATTCTAAAGACGAGAACAAGCAAATGTGTTTTTATCACAAATATTTCTGAGAAAAAGCAAAAAAAATTACAAAAACATGTGCATGCCCGCCAATACTCCAAATTCCCACGTCGGAAAACTAGAGGAAACATTATCATTTAAGACGTTACAGTCCTGTCGCAAAATCGTCTTTTCCGAACTGATCGAAAGTCTGGCATGCTGGTGCTGACGTTTCTGTTGCTCCCAAACCGAAGTCAATCAAGTCCAAACGCACTGATTTTAACTTATATGCCGCAAATGGTTTTCAGATCTCTCAAATGACAAGTCATGATTGCAGATGTTTCTCGTCCAATTACTGGAGCAGATTTCTTGAAATTCCATGGTCTCTTGGTCGATCTACAGCGTCACAAATTAATCGATACAGCAACCCAGTTATTTTCATTTGCTCATTCTGTCAACTTCCCTGAGATCTTACGTACTTCACCTGTTCACCCAAAAGGCAACCATTCAGTTTTTCACCATATAGTGACTAATGGACCTCCTTCATTCAAAAAACCCCGTCGATTATCTCCTGAGAAATTAGAAGTTGCAAAACTCGAAATTAAATACATGATTGAACATCGTCCTTCAAGCAGCTGTTGGGCATGCCCACTCCACGTGGTTGCTAAGTCACAGCCAGGAAGTTGGAGGCCTTGTGAAAACTACCGACGACTAAACGCTCAAACCGCTCCAGATAGATATCCTATTTCACATATTCAAAACTTTTCAAGTATTCTAGTTAACAAGAAGATCTTTAGCAAAGTAGACCTCGTTCGAGCTTACTACCAAATCTTTGTTGCAGAACACGATATTCCCAAGACAGTCGTTGTTACACTATTCAGGTTATTCGAATTTCCTTATATGCCTTTCGGTTTATGTAATGCTGCACAAACTTTTCAGATTCATGAATATGGTCCTTCAAGGCTTAGATTTCGTTTACTGTTACATTGACGACACACTCAATTGCTAGTGTAACCGAGCTAGAGCATCTGAACCACTCTTAAAAATAGTCTTTGAATGAATTCGAGCCTACAGAGTAGCACTTAACCCATCGAAATGTTCTTTCGGATTACCAGAACTTCAATACCTAGGATACCTCATTTCGGAAAAAGGAAGTAAACCGGAAAGAGTAGATGCTATTATTAGCTATCCAAAACCAAAAACCATCAAAGATTTGCGTCGATTTCTTGGGATGATAAACTTTTATAGAAGATTTCTTAAAAATGCTGCAAGTCTTCCCTCAACGAATATTCGAAAATTGCAGAAAAGCTTTAGCAGACGCAACATTATTAGCACATCCTATAGACTACTCCGTTCTAACTACCGACGCATCAAATTTCGCCATTAGGCATCCTTAGAGCAGTTGAATGATGGTATGTGGGAACCGCTCAAAGAAATTAAGTGATACGCAAAGAAAATATAGTACTTACGACAGAGAACTCCTTCGAATTTACGAAGCTGTAAAATACTGAAGGACAACCACAAACCATAAACATTTGCTTTTAGACAAAAATTAGATAAAACTTATCCACGTCAAGCTAGCAGTGCTCCGCAACCGGTGTGCCGCGGCACACTGGTGTGCCGTAAGCCGACTTGAGGTGTGCCGCTCTTGTAGACAATACGAATCAGATTCGTATTGTAGCGAGACCCGCGAAAAATAAAGCAATCTGACAACAGCGCCGATGGTAAACGTCTATCCGTCTATCGGCGCGGCGCGGCGGCTTGATTCTCGAAGGCGACTAAACTAGAAAGATCCGTGCCGTTCGAGGCGCGACTCGATGTTTTCCTGAACATCGCCACTGCCTATATAAGCGCGCCTGTCGTCGCTCAGAGACTCAGAGAGAGTCGAATAGTCAAGTGAATCAGATAAATACGCGGGCAAACAAATAAATCGTAGAGTGAAATAAATAGTGAATTGCTATATAAATAAATTCTTGTGCCTTATAAATAAGTGAACTGGACTAAGTTTTGTTGCAGTATCTACTTTTATAAATAACTATAGTGCTTCAAATATGGATAAATTTTTGCTGAAATCACGAGCAGATGACGAAGAACCTAGCACAAGCTCCAGCATAAGTGCTGCAAAAAGAGCAAAAAAGGTGCTGAAAAGGAAGTACAATCAAGACTACCTTCGATATGGTTTCACTTGGTGTGGCGACGAAGCGGCTCCAAAGCCTGAATGCGTCATTTGCGGTGAACAGTTGTCAAATGAAGCAATGGTACCCAGCAAACTAAACCGTCATTTGATCACAAATCATCCCAGTTGCGTCAAAAAAGACATTCAATTTTTCCAACGGCGCTTGGATCAAAATAAGAAACAAAAGCAGTTTATGAAATCGGCGGTTACGGTTTCTGAAAAGGCATTAGAAGCAAGCTACCTTGTTGCAAAATTAATTGCACAACAAAAAAAAACCGCACACTATCGGTGAAACGCTTATTAAACCAGCATGCATGGAAATTGTTAGACTTATGCTTGGGCCAAACGAAGTTAAGGACGTGAGTAAAGTTTCTTTGTCGGCCGATACTGTTAAAAGACGTATCCAAGATATGTCAAGTGATATTTTGGGAACACTAATTAAAAAAATCATTTCGGCTGGAATTTTTGCGCTTCAAATCGACGAATCAACCGATATTAAAAATAAAGCACAACTGATGGCTATTGTACGTTTCGTTGACGAGGACTCTATTAAAGAACATTATTTATTTTGTAAGGAGGTTCCAGAGAGAACTACCGGTGAACAAATTTTTCAAGTAACTGATAATTTTTTTAAAATACATAATATTCAGTGGACCAATTGCGTTGCTATTTGTACAGATGGTGCTGCTGCAATGATGGGCAGTAAGAAAGGTTTTGTATCTTGTGTAAAACAAAAAAATTCGTCAATACAAATTACACATTGCTGCATACATCGAGAAGCATTGATGGTCAAAAATTTGCCCGAACAGCTTTCGATCACAATGTATTAAGATCATAAACATAATTAAATCGAGAGCCTTAAATTCGCGAATCTTTGGAATACTCTGTGAAGAAATGGGAAGCGAACATGAATCCTTACTGTTTTATACAGAAGTTCGTTGGTTATCCCGGGGAAAAGTTTTAGCTCGACTGTTTGAACTTCGCTACGAAGTGCGTGAGTTTCTTTCAAGTCAAGATATGTACGATCTATGCCAGCACCTTCATGATGAATACTGGATAGCCAAACTTGCATACATGGCGGATATATTCGAACATCTGAATGAACTTAATAAAAAAATGCAAGGACGGAATGAAAATATATTGACGTGCTCCGATAAATTACAAGGGTTCAAAAAGAAACTTGAACTTTGGCAGGAACAGTTGCAAAAAGGATGTCTAGAAATGTATCACAGGACCAACCACAGTACGATCGAAAACAAGCAGTTGATTGTGGATTTGGCCCAACAACATTTAAGTATGCTTCAACAAAAATTTGAATACTATTTCCATTCTATCAACACGGAACAATACAATTGGATTCGAAATCCTTTCGCAACCAATGCAATAAGTTCCACGGAAGCACTGCCATTGCAAACTCGAGAGGAGTTCACAGAATTAAGTAATGATATGACCCTAAAACTTAAATTCGACGAAGTTCCGTTAGATGTTTTCTGGATTTCCATCAAGACAGAATATCCACGCATCACCGACAAGGCCATCTTCACACTACTTCCGTTTTCCACAACATATTTATGTGAGCAAAGTTTTTCAATGCTTGTATTAATTAAAAATGATAAACGGTCATGCTTAAAAGATCTTGACCAAGAAATGAGAGTTGCGCTCTAAAATTGAGCCGAATATAAAACTTTTGTGTTCAACGAAGCAAGCGCAGGTATCACATTAATCAGTCATCATCATGTCAAAATATTTATTACTATTGACGTGTCAACAGAAGTAAATTTAGTATACCTACCTGTCCTACCTAGTATTTAGTATAGTTCTCATGTATGTACCTATTTGTATTTTTCATTCTATCTGAATAATAAAAAAAAAATAAAAAAAAAATATGTATTATGTCCTGAGTGAAAATTTTGATGCCCCAAATCTGAAAGGGGCTTCTTCACATTTTAAAACAATAAAAAAAAACTAAGGTAGTTTGGACATCCATAAATAATTAGTATACATGGAGTGAACTGACCCCCGACCTAGCTACGCCACTGCTATAAATATATTTTAGATTTTGGTGTGCCACGAAATTCTAGGGAGCAGTTTGGTGTGCCTCAGATGAGGAAAGGTTGCGGAGCACTGAGCTAGACAACTCGACTTTATCGGCCAATTTTCCACCCACATTATAAATATTTCTTCTGACCAAATCCACATAGCAGATTCGCTCTCCCGCTTGGAGACTATTTCGACATCGCCAGTGATTGAACCTGAAGAGAACAAAATAACGATCCAAGATTTGTTAAAGACAAATAACGGCTCTTTGAAACTTCAGTTATTTACCCCTTTTAACTCTTCTCAAGGGATCTACCGTGATGTTTCCGAAGATCAAATTCGACCTTTTGCACCCAAGAGTCATCGAAACAAAATTTTTAGTATGAGTCATGGAATGGCCCACCCAGGCGTACGGGGAACGATTAATTTAATTCGACAAAGATTCGTTTGGCCAAATATGAAAAAAGATGGACAAAATTTTGCGTCAACATATCCACTTAGACACTGTGGGACCACTTTCGCAAGCTTATAGATATTGTCTAACGATGATTGACAGGTTTTCTAGATGGCCAGCTGTTGTACCAATTGCAGACACAACAGCTGAAACAGTCGCATCAGCTTTTTACTCCGAATGGGTATGTACCTTTGGATCGCCTTGCACCATTATAACTGACCAAGGTAAACAGTTCAAGTCTAGACTACTGAGAGGGCTTAACAATTTAGTTGGAATCCAAAGGAGTCGAGGAGCTGCTTATCATCCGCAGACAATGGACTGTTGGCATAGAGTTTTAAAAGCTGCAATCCTGTGTCACAAAACGGAAGATTGAGTAGACATTCTTCCTACGGTCTTATTGGGATTTCGAAGCTGTTTTAAGGACGATCTGCAATGTTCCGTTGTCGAAATGATTTTTGGTACGCCGTTGAGGATTTCAGGGGATTTTTTTGTCGACAGTGCGGAAGACTGTAACGAAGTTGCCTTCGCGCAGAAACTCAAGTCACACATGCGAAACCTTCGTCTCGTTTCCACCTCTAATCCTAGCAAGGTGTCATCATGCTTTGTTCATACTGCTCTTCATAAATCCAGCCATGTGTTTTTAAGAGACGATTCAGTCCGTAAGCCCCTCCATCAACCATTTTCTGGGCCTTATAAGTATTCGAAACCGAAGTAAATGGCTCAGGGATCAAGGTCTTCATGGACAGATTGAAACCGGCCTTTTACGCAGATCAGAGTGAACATCCACTTAAATATAAAAACACTAAATGTCTGACAACGAAACACTCAGTAAGATTTCAAAGCTAGCTCTTACCAAGCCTTTAGGCAGGGGATACTGTGGCGGTGCCTATTGTTGTAGTTGCAATGCATTTTGGATTTAGTTAGTTTTTAGGAATCTGACAACTTTAATTTTTTAAAAAGTAAATTAGTTTTTCTAAAAAAAGGAATAAAGAAGTTTTCGTTAATCCAATTTTTATTTTATGGTACAACCGCTGATCGGCACAGTACACTATCACGATACTAAAAGTGCATTACACTTTTACGTCATATGTCCAACTCGAGCTAGTCAGTTTTAATGAGAATAAAGACATTTTTTTTTTTAAATGGCGTCAATCTTCAAATATAAAATTATTAACTTTAAATTAATCAAAATATCACTCTGTCGCCATTTTGATTACACTTTTCCATCACTCCAAGTGCGTCTACTTGTCATATAGCAAAATAGTGTTTATGACTTCTTTACTTCATTATATCTCGTTGGTTAGGACACAATTTTCAAATTCACGTGTAAGAAGTATTTGGTACTTACACTGTTTCGGGAAGAATTCTCGAGGAATGCATTTGTGTTGGGGTAAAATATAATGCGACATGGCAATTGTTCGAAATCAGTCTTGTACTCAATTCTAAAGAGCAAAATAGCGTAAACATAAAGGGATTGTTCTATTCTTAGAAAATAATGTAGTAAATGATTATAAGGAGATTCAATAGTTATTAATGTTGACAGTAAAATATGGCGTTTCAAGAACCGATTAAATCAAAACGTCAATCGCTTTAATTCCGTATCTATTGTCTACTACTCACCAAGATTTACGATGATATAAAATAAACATAAAATTGAATTTCATAAGATTTAAACCGTGTTTCGTGAATTGTAAACTGTCTGACAAGTATTCAATATTAAATATGAGAATCTTTTTTAGTTAATTACATTCATGGTGTATACCGAAGGGTAAACCACTCCCGAAATAGAGGTTACATTTTCACTCGAAATCGCCGAAATCACTACAAATTCTCTCGATATATCCGAAATTATCACCGAAATCAATTTCTTGCTTCTTGTGGATAAAAAAAAGATCGACCAAACAAGAAATTAAGGTGTGAATTTTTAAAACAAAAAAAGGTAATTTGAAGACTATTTATAGGAAAGTTATAGGATATTTTATGCAATGATTTCGCTGAAATCATCGAAATCCTATAAAATTAAGGGATAGTTCCGCGAAATTACCGAAATCATAAGAATTTTAGGTGATTTACAAAATACAGGTAGTGAATTTAGTGGTTTACCTCTCGGTGTATACTAAAGTAGTAGTTTGTGCAACTAGTGTGGATATGATTGTCATATCGCACATAGATAAAAGTATTACATAACGAGGGAGCTACTGAAGCAATTTCATGCTTTTGTTGAGAGAGGAAAGGCACTTCGAATGTTTAATTAAATACTAATGTCAAATTTTTTTATGTCAATATAATTTCAATAAATTTTACCCTGTTTTATTTTCAGACAAGATACACAATACGTGGAACCTCCAAATTATCAGGTATAGGACATATTAGATAAAAAATGTGTAGAATTGATTACAGAATTCAGAAATGTTGAAATATACAGGGTGTCCGATTTGAAATAACAAAAGTCATGATCACTTCCGGTATAACCACAAGATCTTGAATTCGAAAATACACTCACCACATAGCCCACATATTATAGCTCCCATTTAAATGCTTTTCAAATTATGTTAATCGAACCTGACTCCAATTTTGACCTTATTAGTATTCGGTATAAAGTAAGTAATGTCTGACGATCTGCTCCAAAGTCTTTGTTTGCTAGAATTTTTAGAAAATTGAGTCTTTTGTAACAGGAAACGATTAAAATTTTATTATTAAGATTCTATATTCATGAGGAGTAAAAGATTATTCCCAGAAACTTTATGGATGATTTGGATTTTCAATTTCTTTTAGAAAATAAGATTGAACGAGTTAAGGAAGTAGAAAAGGTAAAGCCAGTTTGCTCTAAGTCACCAGTTAATTAATAAATTGTTGGGTATTGTTTATGTTCTTGCCCTTGCAAAATACGACTAAGTCATCTGCGCTTTGAGTGGTGGTTTAAGGCCTTTCAGGATATCATTAATAGCTATCGTAGAATCCTGTGGAAGGTCGATCTTAAGTATCATCTCATTGGAGATAGTGGCGTTGGCTCTCACTTTAAAAGATCTATTTCTGTCAAAAAGTTTTTAACGAAGAAGAGACAGTTGCCTTGTATGTTCCAACTGTATAGTTTCTTAATTGTGTAATCATGCCACTCATTGTCATATGCTCGGTTAATATCAATACAGAGAGCTATACATTTACCCAATGTGTTCATGCGTTTCATTTTCTAAATCTTTCGTTGTTGTCTAAAGCCACTCTGTTCTGCATAATCAAATTGCGTTTTTCTACTGACCATAGCAACCTTTTAATTATCTTTTCCATAGATTAGCACTTGCAGATGTTAAATAGATTCTAGATTAGTTTTTTGACAATGAGTTTTTAGTATATGGATTACTGTAGATACTGAAGAAGGTATCATTCGGTATATTTTATATAAAAGATAGATACTAAATTTGAAAATGGCGTGTAAACAAAAATAAAAAACAAACAACTAACCAAACAATCTAATATTTTCCACCCCTTTAACTCGTCCGAGCCGGAACAAAACAGGAACAAAAAAAGGGAAAAGCTTTTTAATAAAAATATATCTTGGCGTTTGCCAGTCCATTAATTCCCTCATCAGGCTCGATTTGTGTGCTCGTTGACCCCCGTTCCATCCCTCGGGCGTCGAAGGGGCGGATTTACATAAGCGACTGACAACGTAGACGGGCGCACCTGACATTTGCCGTTAATGGTCCACTTGAGGGCTCTATTTAGCCAAAACCGTTTATAATTATTATGATGGAATTACACTCGACTCGACTGGCGCAGATTGTGTGAGATTATCTAAGTATACTACAGCGCCAGGCTCGTCGAAAAACGGTGTATGATTATAGTTGGGATGTTTATGACGTTTGAGTGGGTAATTTTAACCTAATAATTCAACCAGCGATGTGGCGCCTTTGTAGGAAAAGCAAACAAGTGGTTTTGAAAATAAATGACTGCAAAAATTGTGAGAAATAAAAGAGTGGCGCAAAAGGCAACACTAATAGATGTTCAACAAGTCTACATACTCCAGAATGAGGGATAGGCACACAAATGGCAAATAATATATTGTTACAAAGATGGCAGGAATGGTGGCAAGAAGAAGTAGATACAACAGGGGCCTGGACTAAGCGGTTAATAAAGTAATTTCGGGATATATAGCGACACGGCAAGCGTCCCCTCCAATTCTTCTTCAAACCTGATGTGTTGTGTCCAAATCCGACGCATTTTGGGTGGAGCTGTCGCAATATTTCCCGAAACAACTCTAATGTGGTGCGTTTGATTTGATCATCGGAGATCTCCGAGCGCTTCAAGTGTTTGAATTGACATTCCGAGAGATCCCTAAAGTGTTTGTTTCGCTTTGGAGCGAGAACATAGAGCGAGCTCGATGTTCTCAGTGCAGAAAGATCGAGAAGAGGGAGAAATTTGTCTTTGTCTCCACCTATCTCTTTTTAATTAACTTATAAACAAATTTGAATCTCAAAATTAAAGACCAGACAAGAAGTCAACAAATTACTTAGCCGCTTTTGTCTTATAGCTAAAATTATTCATCATAAAAAACACAAAATGTGTGTTTGGAAAATACATTTTTTCTGTCCAGATCTAATCACCAGTAATCACAGTCATGGAGTATGAGAGCGAAGCGGGCATTTGTGGTAAATGCTGCATTTCATGGCCATTACCCCTTATTATTAAAAGTTTTTCCATTTTCTTTACTTTTTGCTCACTATTCTAACATACAAACCAGAAACAAGAATCACAAAAAAGCGAGGTTATGTTTTTTACTCTGTTTTATTTGATTTGATTCAATGCTCTATTGTGACGTCATCACTTCTCGGTCTCCTCGACGCTCGCTCGATCGAGTTTCAAATCAAACGCCCATATGATGTCGGAATATGAATTAATAGGAAGTATGGGGAACTTAGCATGTTGACTGGACATGGGTGCTTCCAAGCATAGAGAAAAAGATTTCATGTAACTGATTTTATAGCGAGACATGTATTTACTGTGGTGAAGAGGAGGACACAGTAGAAATTACAATTTTTATATATTAGTAGATGGCACAGAGAGAGACTAAGGATGGAAAATCTAACAGGACAAGTAAATCCTGAGAACATCTTGCAACTCAAAATGGTAGAGAATCAATCCATTGACAGGGGAAACAAAAAAATATACCACCGAAATACTGAAAAGGAAAGAAAGAGACAAATAGTCGAAGAAAAAATATGGCAAGAAAAAAAATATGGTAAAAAAACTATGATAAGAAAAAAACATCAATCAATGTTCTCTTGATGAAATACACAAAGCGGTCGCAGGAAGACGTCTGTGAAGTTAGGACTACCACTTTGGAATCTTGGATTTTTAAATATTGGAGAAGTAGTCGCTTTTTTGCCGTAAAATTGTCGCAGGAAAAGAACAATTGTAACTCATCCCCTTTCCAAAATAATCCCTGGTAGTGATAACTTCACGCTAAAGTTATCACGAAAATAAGTAAAAATTAAATTTTTTTATATGGATATTTTGTCGTAAATTTATCTTGGAAAAACAAAATTTGTCGCTACTCCCCTTTTTGAAATGAACACCTTTTAAAGCTAGTTTTGATGGAAAGTTAGCAATATAAATCACGAAAATGAGCTTAAAAGGCATTTTTTTTAATATGAATAAATTATCGCTTTTTTGTGGTAAATTTGTCGTGGAAAAAATCATTTGTCGCCCATCCCCCTTTTTTCATAAACCCCAGGTTAATGCTGATTTTGATGGAAAGATGCAAAAATTGTCGCCGATCCCCTTAACTAAGGTTTATTTCAAAAAGGGGATGAGCGACAAAATTTTAGTTACAAATAATTATAAATAGTTATAAATAGTTATAAATAGTTATAAATAGTTATAAATAGTTATAAATAGTTATAAATAGTTATAAATAGTTATAAATAGTTATAAATAGTTATAAATAGTTATAAATAGTTATAAATAGTTATAAATAGTTATAAATAGTTATAAATAGTTATAGTTATAAATAGTTATAAATAGTTATAGTTATAAATAGTTATAAATAGTTATAAATAGTTATAAATAGTTATAAATAGTTATAAATAGTTATAAATAGTTATAAATAGTTATAAATAGTTATAAATAGTTATAAATAGTTATAAATAGTTATAAATAGTTATAAATAGTTATAAATAGTTATAAATAGTTATAAATAGTTATAAATAGTTATAAATAGTTATAAATAGTTATAAATAGTTATAAATAGTTATAAATAGTTATAAATAGTTATAAATAGTTATAAATAGTTATAAATAGTTATAAATAGTTATAAATAGTTATAAATAGTTATAAATAGTTATAAATAGTTATAAATAGTTATAAATAGTTATAAATAGTTATAAATAGTTATAAATAGTTATAAATAGTTATAAATAGTTATAAATAGTTATAAATAGTTATAGTTATAAATAGTTATAAATAGTTATAAATAGTTATAAATAGTTATAAATAGTTATAAATAGTTATAAATAGTTATAAATAGTTATAAATAGTTATAAATAGTTATAAATAGTTATAAATAGTTATAAATAGTTATAAATAGGTATTGTTTGGAACTTATCACTCCCTAGTGATATTAAAAATATTAATATACCTAATTTTGTTAAAACAACTATATGACAAGTGATAAAAATATCTATATGAAAGTGATATCATAATGTTAAAGACATATTGTATCTGGTTAATTTTTTTTGTTTTTTATATTGTATTATAATTTTAATATTTGTGCATTTGTTTTAAGATTTATGGTTTTGACCATTTTAGATTTAGTATTGTTGACCATTCCATAAAATAAGCTATATAACAAAAACGGTTAATCTTATTATTTGAAATATCTTACCTGGACGATTTTGGTCATCTCTTGGATATCTATAACACCATTACCGTCGACGTCATACATGCGGAAGGCCCATTTGAGTTTTTCCTCCGGCGTGCCGCTCGACGTTACATCGATCGCCAGCAGAAATTCCTGGAACAAGGAAAAAAAGATATGGTGAACACACGTTGAAAACCTTTTAAAAGCAGGAAGGACCTTGCACTAATAATTTATCAGATCATGTAGACGTTGCGAAGGCAAGTGCCCGAGGGATGTTTAGATAGTGTCTGAAATGAGATGCCTTCGGAGGCAGAGCCGTCGATTGAAAGTGGGATGCGAGTTCAGTGCTGCTTGCTTGCAGTTTGTGCCTCAATCAATTTGCATATTTATTATACAAATCGTTTCGAAATTGAAACAATCAGCAAGATTGGTGGGTAAATGTAGACTCGTATGTGATTTCAGAAGAACATTTGACTGCATAAATCACCTATCAATAATACTGAAATGAAGTTAAATTTACAATACTAGTTAAAATCATATAATATCCTTGAGTAGCTAAAAATTAATTGAATTTATTTTGGATTTTTACATTCAAGGGAAATAGGATTCGGATTTATTGTATAACAAAACTAATTTATTATTTTCAAAATTTGCGATCTAAACTTGAAGTCAGCGATGTAGAACTCTCTGTGTACAGAAAAAAGGTAAATATTTATAGGAAAGAATACATTCGCTCATTCGCTGGATCTGATCGTTGGTAGTGAAGGAAATTCATAAATTCCATCCGTATAAAATGTAAATTTTGCAACAAAACTTGGCGATTGTGATTTAGGTAGACCTGAGTGGAAGAACAAAATAAATGATGAACTACAATTGATAAAAAATATCTGTTTCACTAATGAATATGTACCTCTCGTTTGTAACGTTCTGTAATTAGTATACAAAAAGTAAAATTTCGGATGTTGGGAAAAATTCATTAGCCAAAATTAGTTTTGAAGTTTTTTCGAGCATTACGTACAAACGACAGAAATATTGATGTGATCTGAATTAAATCCAAACTGACACTTAAAAAGTAGAATTATATACTCTAACATGCGTGAATTTTTACAAGGTCTACTTTAGGTAATTAAATTTAAGTATGTATAACTCTTCGTGACCCACCCTATATAATTGACACGTCTTTTTCTAGAAATTATAATGAGTTTCTCGCATGAGCGAAATCGTTTTAAACTTAGATGCAAGGTGGCGTGGCAGTAGCAATGGTCATATAGCAATCGATTTAAGAATTTCTGAGGCCAAATTCAAATTGCTGGTTCGCATGAAACTAATAAATTTTTCGTTAACGCCGATGAAAAGATCCTTTGTCGAAGTAGTGGATAAACTGCCATTATTAGCATGGGAAATTGAGTGCTGGATGTTGTTTTACTTATTTATAATTTGTCAAAAATGAATAAAAAGTAATCCAATGTGTATTTTTCAACAAATTTCATTTATTTGATATGTAAATCAAATTTTAAAGGTGTATATAAAATTATGTTACAGAGATCTTGGTAGTCACCGAATATTACGGCTAAGTTTCATTAATTTACATAACCTATATTTATCTGAAAGATTCTCGGGTTAATTAATGGGTTTGAGATTCTGATAAAAGTAAATTGTAGGCAAAAACAAAATTTGAGTGAAATCAATTTCGTATTTTGCATGCGGGTACTAACTGAAATTTTTTTGGAGGGATTGTGACGGAGTCACTAAATGTTATTTTTAATTAATTATAAAAATGTTTATTTTAAGTGATTTCCACATGCGAACGTTCTGAAGAGCCCCCTTATTTTTGTTTTCTAGAAATTTCCGTTTTTAAAAAAATTGCGAGAGCCCTCTCAGTTTAAAATATATCATTATTTACCGAAATTCGAATCCTGATTTAAACATTCAATTTCATGTAAATTATCTAGATATATTCAGCAAGTGTCAAAAGAGCATTTTTTTATTTCTTCCGCAAGAAAACATTAAAACTGGAGATGGTATCTCCCATTCCGAACTAATCGTAATCCGAACCAGTCCGGTCGTGAGGTATAAATCAGAAAGACCGATTGAGCTCCCTCTCTAACGTTGGCTCTCTTTCGCTACAACCCCGTTCTGCTGCTCGTCTTAATAAGTTAGCAAAAAATATTATTCCAGTATCCTGTACCGACTCCGCATACACTGTAACTCAAGATAGGAACCAAACATTATCATCGTACTTTTCGGTTCTGTTGGGTATGCGATAAAAGCGTTATTAAATAGGTATTAGTACATTTTCATTTTATTTTATTTGTTGGAAAAACCATTGGGTATTTTTCAGAAGTTTGGTGACTAGTTAAAGTGTTTCACAGTATTCTCTATTCTACTCAATTTCCTAAAAAAAAAAACCCGAATCAAAACTACAGTCTAGTGTCTAATTTAATTGTCCTTCATTTTATTTCATTTTGTTTGTTGGGAAAACCGCTGGAAAGACGACTTCCTCCTTCACAGCAGATGAAGCTTGAAGCCTGTCACAGGGTACTGCAGGAATGGCTCACTAATACCAAGTTACATTTGAGAGCAATATGACAAAAAACAACTAGAAAAACTAAAATTCTGGAAAAGTGGTTCCAGAGGATCATAAGTTTAATCTTTGTCTTCACATATACAGCTATTTTTTCTTGTACTAATAATTGATAAATGTGAATATAAGACAAATGCGAATATTGTAATAAAATTATTAAACTTAGGTACGTAAATAAAAAAACTAACAAAACGTAATTAGGTACTTTTGTCAAAGGACTGTCGGGAAAGTTCACGAATCCACCATAATTTGCAACCGTACCCGCTCATGTGTATAAACAGGCTGTTTTGCTGATGTAGAAGGCAGTTGATAGATATTGTTGTGTAAAGATAAATTATCAATATAAATTAGTATGTGAGCATAAGTGTTTTAAATATTAATAGTGCTAATATCGAAAAAAAAAAAGTATTTGAGATAAATTACTGTTAAGTTGTAAATAAATTAAATAATAAACAATTTTAAATAAATACACGTTACAATATATTTAGTGAGAAAAAAATGTTTATTTTGATGTCCCCCACCTCTAAAAGTTTGTTTGTATATTATTCATATAGCTTAAAATTTATTCAAAGTAATTTCAGAAAAAACAAAAACCGTCTTCTTGACTGCCGCGTTTCGTATTATCTCAAGATTGTTATTATTTACCTTACGATCAAGACGAATATTTTAAATGGGATTTCACGTTCCGTAAGCCTTGAATGGAAAATTCAGCGAACCGAATGCAAAATGAATTAGGGCCTAAGTTAAGGAGATCAGAGAAATAGGCATTATGCGGAGAAACTGTGCTTGTTCCAGTAACGCGGCCGCAGATTTTTAGAAGGAAGGTATATATAAACGTAAATATCTTGTAGAGTTGTTTTCCGAACGTTAGGACTGCTTCACTGAAATCATTTTAAAAACTAGGATGTGCCGGAAAATAGAAGAACTGTAAAATGTTATTATAGTCGTTGTTATGGCGTTATTAGGTCGTTATAATGTTATGTCGTTATTATTATTATATCGTTATGTCGTTGTTAGGTAGTTGTTATGACATGTCGATATTATGTCGTTATTATGTCGTTATTATGTTGTTATTATGTCGTTAATATGTTGTTAATATGTCGTTATTATGTTGCAGACCTGGGACCGTTACTAAAAAATAGAAACGCGTTACTTTATCGTTACTTTTAATGCAAAGTAACGCGTTATATAATCGTTACCGTTACTTTTTACGAATTATTCGTTACTTTCCGAAAGTAACGCGTTATTGTAACTTCGTTACTTTTAAAGTAACGCGTAACTGAAAAAGTAATACGTCGCTGCAAAAGTAACGCGTTACTTTTGGAAATAAATTAATAAAAAGTTGGTGTACATTTTTACTATAGAAGAAAAGGATAATGAAAGTTATATTGTTATTTATAATTCATGCTTTATTTCACTAAATCAACACTTGAAAAATAATCAGTCTTACTCTAGCAGTTATAAGGTTGTAACCTACAAGTGTTGAGACATTTAGTTAAATAAAGCATGTAACAATATAACTTTCATTATCCCTTTCTTGTTCTATAGTAAAAATGTACACCAACTTTTTAATTATTTCCAAAACTAACGCTTTTTAAAGTAACGCGTTACTTTTGCAGTAACACGTTACTGTAACGAAGTAACGATTTTACGTTACTTCTTATGGTCCGAGACTGCCGGGCTTCGAATCCCAGACCAGATCATGTGGATTTTTATTTAAATTGCATGGTTTGGTATAGGATTTGATGTGTGCCGTATTAATAGAAATTCAATTTCTGTTGATATGACATGCAGATTATAAAATCGCCATGCATTACCGTCTCGATGATGGTGGGTGAGGTTTTCCGGGTTTTCCTCACCTGTAAGTCAAATGGCATCATCAATCATCTTTAAGTCGCCCCGGAGCGCCACAGCAAGTAATAATAATAGCCGTCCCTTTCCCCGCACAAGCTCAGCTTTTGGGGTTAAAATTCACTCGTAAGGGGGTGAATTAGGGAGAGTATTATTATTATTAATTATCATATGCAAGGGGTATTATATTTTTGAATTTTAAACTATTATAAAAAGTAGCCGGTTATAAGTTGAATGTTTTGAAGTCGATTTGAAGTAGATTTAAAGTAGAAGGCTTTTGTTTTTTTTTCATTTTATTAAAACATGTCAGAATTAAATGTGCACTGGCCAATCTAAAAATGGGAGGAGTAATCTCAGTTAAAGGCTGAACTTATGTTATTGTTTGAGAGATCTACTTGTGTTCACTTGTGCAGTGTTGCCAAATTTATCTATTTTGAATTTTTCCAGTGCGCATCTAATTCTGACTTGCTATCTCAATCTTGTCGTACTGCAAGTCAGCAATAATTTCCTATGTAGATTTATCTTCAAAGACTAGATAGATAGATAGATAGATAGATAAGATAGATAGATAGATAGATAGATAGATAGATAGATAGATAGATAGATAGATAGATAGATTACATAGACCGGTTCGCCGGTGGTTGTATCGCTTCATCTAATACCATCGCCTCGTTGGCCAATAAAAGCAACAGATCTTTTTGCTTGCAACAATCTACAACTATGTGAAACAACATATAATTTTACAATACATTTGAGGCAGTTATGCCATGCAAGTGATTTGTTTTCTCGGAAAATTGACACTAGTTACCTGTACATTAAATTTTAACACTTTGTTGTTTTTTTATATTCATTGTTATATTTTTGGTTTAATGTTTTAATAAATAGTGTTAAGTACTATGTGAACTTTAATTCAAAACGCTCAGCATCACACCTTGTTTTTGACTATAGTGAATCGAGAAATGCACAGAGTATAATTATAATCAGTGGTAATACAGTCCACAAGGCGCAGCCATTTTATTTTTCATCTCACTCGGGAGTATTTATAATAACAATTTTCTATTTCACATTGTTATTATCTCGTCCACCAGATTGTGAACTAGACAATCACAATGTGAAACAGAAAATGGTTATTATAAATACTCCCGAGTGAGATGAACAATAAAAATGGCTGCGCTCATAGAGTAGCACCAAGTTCTATTGATAGAACATACACATTGGCATTCTACTCCACTCCAGTTCATTGGATACCTCATATCCTCATAAAGGAACAATACAAGGTGACATTAAATATTACGTTTTTGTGGGTATGGACGCTTTCGGCATGTACATTAATAAATTTGTTAATAAATTCTGGCTTTTCAATTCTTTTGAAACGTCAAATTGTTTAAAAAAAAAAGAAATAAAAAGAAAAAACCGTAGAGGAGCCTATCGGCGCCGGTGCTAGGACCGGCGCACCGGGAAATCTCCCGGTTTCCCGGTGGGCCCATCCGCCCCTGTAACTAGAGCTTAGTATTGACTGACTAGAACTACTTAAACTTACGGGAATCAAGTCAAGAAAAACTATCATAAAACGTCTCTTTCAACTGCATACTTTTACGTCTCTAGCGATCATAACTTTGAAAGCATCAAAAAATTTCTTTTAACATGTTGCAACTCAAAACATATAATACATATTGAACATTGCTACCAATGAACCAATATTACGGTTTTAATTTTTATAAATAGATTATTTTGTATACACTAATATAGTTAAATAATTAATATTCCCCTTGAACAACCGCCACTGCCCTAGAGCCATGCTCTTTAGCTTAGAAACGCAGAATTAAACTAGCTTCGACGTTGTATAATTCGAGTTAGAGAATTATAACCGCTATAGAGATTATTATTCATTCTTGTAGGGTTATTATCGACGAAAATGTACCGATGATGGCCGTCGTCAATGGATATATCGCCAGCTATCACGGAAAATTTAGTCAGGAGGATTGTTTGTCATTAAGTTAAATATTTCTAAAAAATATTTAAAAAAAACTTATTGGAAAAAATGTGAAGATTAACAAAAAATTTATTGAAAAGCTTTTGTTAAATGCAAAGAAAAGGGTTTGCTGAAAATTCTGAGAAAATCAGAATTTTATTTTTGTATACAGGCCATTTTATACAGTCGCATCAACGTACCATTCTTTAAACATCTAACAGGCGGTTGCAAAAACATCCATTAAAATTAATGAGCATTACACAATTTGTTAAAATCAAGTAATTCTATCGAATTATTTTATTATAATATAGGCTCTAAAATAATAAAAATAAGCTATGACTTTGACATTTAGTAAATGCAATATTACAATAATAATTGTCACATTTAGGGCAATAAAATAATATAAAGGGATGAATTAGTTCTAATAAATAGTGAAACAATTAACAGGGTATTCAATGTGAAGAACGAATATAATTCAATGTCGTTATGGTATTAGCCAAAGTAAGATGCGAAAAAACTGCAGGTCAAAGATGTTGTTCTTATCTAGCACCTAGAATATTTTTAAAAATATCGGAATACAAAATTTAAAACGATACAAAAACTTTAAATATAAAATAAAAAATAGATAGGGGAAAACGACAGAACAATTTTTCATAACTGTAAATTCAAGCGTGTAAACCAATAAACCTAACATATGAATTATGAACATTTATGAAAACTCATATCCTTTCATCATATTGACATTTTACCAGATTTTAACAGTTACACTTGATTACGACATTACCCAAGATTATTACATTACACCCGATTATGACATTACACCTGATTATGACAATATACCCGATTTTGAGATTTCGAGACTGCAGTTAGCTTTTAATTTAACATTAAAATACGTATTAGAAATTATTGATAAAAATATGTAATATTATATGTAAAACAAAAATTGAATAAACTCTATTATTATTAGTATTTTTCCGGAACAAAACGGTCGCACCTAAATATTTTGTGGCACAAATATGAATATTTTTCCTTTTTCAAGTGATCTGCCAGAGTTCTACTTAGAAGCATAGATTCTTCTGCTATAAAAATAGACTGTAAATAGAAAAGGTAAATAAATGAAGAACTAAAATAGGTATTGTTTTAAAAGCTATACCCTTCATCATTGGAAGCTTCCAGAAGAAAATTGGGACCGAATTCATATTGAGTAAGCAGGATCATTTCAATGTTTCCATTTTGTAATTGTTATCGATGCCAAATCTCGATGGCATCCTTCATGATGATCAAGCAACAAAAAAAGACATTTTGACGTTCCACGAATATTCTCGAATGATGGTTTTAGACAATTTTGTAAATGAGGAGCTCAAGAAATTTTCCAAAACATATGGTATTTTTCTAAAAATGTATCACACTAGGTCATCCTGAAACCAATAACCTAGCTGAACATAATGTCCTTGTAAATGGACTTAAAGCTATGACCCAGGATAGCATTCCCATTAATAGGGAAATTCTTTTAAGTATACATCTAGCTTGTGGGAAGTCACCAGCAAAATGTATTTAAGAAGCCCTACAAGAATCAAACTTGACACCTTTAGGCCAACTCAACGCAGGAAAACAGAAAACCAGATAGCTGTAAGGATGTTGCGATACCACTAAAATATCGAATAGGAAATCGAAACTAAAGTGTCCGATACCGATAATAGAAGTACTCTGGACAGTTATTGACAAAAACTAAAAAAAAGTTCATATATGCAATTCGTTAAAACATAACAAATACCATAAAGTGTTCCTACACACTACTTTTTGTATGTATTGTAATGTCAAAAATAGTAAAATATCGGAAGCAAGGTACCGGTTTCTAATTTACACGGAAAGAAAGAAAGTATCAATACCAGTATCATCAGCAGTATCGCAACATTCCTAGATATCTGGAGTGCCCAATTTAAGCGTGACAGAAATAGTTCACGCCAGATTTGATTGTGGGAACAAAATTCTGTGGATATTTGGAATTTTAATAAAAAAGTTTGGTTTGTTACTTTACTAGGTGGATCTAGATGACGGATATTCATTAAAAAGGCATATAGATCAAATTCGAACAAAGATAGTTCTTACCTAAGAAATTTTCATGCACTAGTTCTGTTATCTTTTAAAATATAAAAGGGACAGAAGTTGAAAAGGCCGTTGTCAGTTCTGCCACCTCGTTACGTGGAAAATTATTTCTTAAATGCTAATAACAATTTCGCGTAAATAGTTCAATAAATTATGAAGAACTGTTGAAATTTTGTAGAATTATGATTTGAGATGTTATTTCTTGTTTAAATAATTATTTGTACCATAAATAGATACGTTTGCCCGATTCCGACGGTAATCATTTAAATTGTTTGGTATTATTTTTATTCTTTGATACGACAATGGCATACAAACATTACCGCGAAATTCTCAAAGTACTCCGACGGGATTTGACGTTTACCACTTCTCAACCTACCAAAAGCCTTTCCAACTTCTGTCCCTGCTATATTATATTCTTCGAGCCGTAATATAGTGTAAGTTAAGCGCATGTGCAACTATAACGCAATGGACTTAAAAGGCGATCTGTTTAATCCTGTCAGGCCGAGAATTTCAGGTGCAATTTTTTTATAACATCGATGTTAAAGTCAAATGATACATCGAATACTATCGATATTGTAAAAAAATCAGAAAAGAAAATATCGATTTTGGTAAACTTCGCTGTTTTTTAAAAACATTCATTGAAGAGCAAAAAAACGGTCTTCGAACCATTAATTGAAACGTAAAGCTTAACAAACATCGAAAAAGAAATCATCGATGTTAATAGAAAACATCAATGTTAACTAATAACATCGAACAAAAAAACATCGATGTTAACTAATATCATCAGATAAAAAAACATCGAAAATCGAAACCCAAAAATCGTTGTTTTTTAAACATCGATAAATCGTGCGCATCTCTAGTACCTCGTACTTCTCTTGTAATGGTTACCAAATGCATACTTATTTTCTTAACCGTCCACCATTTTGGAGTAGTATACCACAATAATATAACTCTATATACAAAGTTAGTACACAGAATAACTTTCCTCTCTATAGAATTTCGTTTAAATTCGTAGCATCCTTAACCCAGTTATGTGATTCAGCAATCAGCACATATCCAAAAAGCCGCCCTTAGAGAACAAACTTTATCCATTTCGTAATCCTAGAATATTAAACCATTCGGAAGGGCTTTTAACTAAGTCCTCTTTTTTTTGATTCCATGTACAACCGACCGTAGTCCTACTAAATTTAATTTCGCAAAATCAATTATGTTCGCAAAGTCTTGCTTTAAAAGCTTTCGCTAAATTATCTTGCCAGGCATATTTTAATTTTTAATGTAGCTGGTATATTTTAATTTGAGTCGCGTGGGATTGAAAAAAGAAGTCGGTTTTACATAAAAGAAAATATTATCAAAGTTGCGGGTTTATCCAGAGTGGGTTCATTTTTATTCAATAACTATTGCGGTCGGAATATGACCTAAAAAGTATCTGCTTTAATTTATTTGTTCTACCATTGCTATTTTAAACTCTACAAACAAAAAACTTACGGCATTATTTGAATTATTTTTTGCAACCTAACAAAACTGAAGATGAAATTAAGATCAATTTTAAAGTTTTCTCTAAAATATAGTAAAAAAACGTGTGGCACTCGGGGGCTGCCGCGGTAAAGCTATTGCATAGCATTTTTTTATCGAGCATTAGCTATGCAATGGCTTAATAATGAACGAAATTTCTCCAAACAAATAAAAGTTAGGAAACAATATTTTTTAATATAGTTTATCTACATTCAAATATTTTTTTTTACATAAACAAGTCCCTAAACCAGCTCTGGGGTTGTGCCAGCAACACTAATACCCTAATAATCCAGAGATTCCAGAACAAACTACTAAGGAACATTGAGGTTGCTCCTTGCTACATTAGAAATAGTGACCTCCATCCAGATTTTTAGGTGGACAATGTAGACCAGACTATCACCAGGATCACTAGGAGTCATGAACATTGGATTTGCTGATGAATTGGCCATCCTGCGCAGGTGCGGAGTATCTGGAAAACCTTGAAAAAATGGCACTAAACATTTCTTGACATAGAAGGAGCTTTTGATAATACCTCCTTTAAATCAATGGTAGCTGCCGCTCGTAAACATGTAATAGAAGACACCATCAGTTGGTGGATAGAAAACAACTTACGCGGACGGCAAGTACAGGCACCAATGTTCAATGAAACCATGCAGGTGAATATCCACAGGGAATGCCCACATGGTGGAGAACTTTCTCCCCTACTGTGGAACTTAGTGGCGGCAGATGAACTGCTAAAAACACTGAACACTCAAAGCTGTACACTCAAGGGCTGTACGCCCAAGGATACGCAGATGACATAGTTATCGTTATCCGAGGGAAACACCAAACCATAGTGTTCGAACTCATGCAAATAGCCACAGAAATGTGGTGCATTAGAGAAAATATTTTGGTAAACCCTGACAATGCACAACTTATAACCTTTATTCGAAAAACAAGGTTGGAGGTCTTAGAAACTCCGACTCTGTATGGAGAAAGGCTAAACAAAACGAACCCAGATATTTGGATCAAATTCTAGATAGCAAACTTACTTGAAACCAACACTTACAAAAAGTGACCAACAAATGTAAAATGTCTTTTATTGTAGGGAGAGAGGTATTTGGAAAAATACGGGGATTAAAACCGAAAATAGTCCACTGGCTATATTTGGCAATAACAAGACCCATAAAAACTTATGGACGGTTGTTTGGTGACCAAAAGTAAACCCTCAAAAGTAAGCCATCAATACCCTCTCGGAAGTTCAGAGGCTGGCATGCCTTTGTATTACAGGAGCACTGAGAAGTACACCGACAACCTCTATGGACTATTCCAAAGATAGTATCTGAATACGGGGAACGCAGGGGAATACAATAGACCCAAGAGATCGCAGTGTTCTGAGCCAAACCTAACCCTACCTGCTTATAAGACAAATATAAAAAAACGGACTAGATGGAAGACCACAAATTAGAATTGGCACCTGAGGAAACAAAGGTCGTAATACTTGAGACCTTGAGAGAAGCCAGAAAACAGAAAAAAACCGAAACACCTCAAAGGGAGTTAAAGTATCTAGGCATAGTATTGAAGGATGTAGATGGCCTAGGCAAGTACCTAGAGATGGCGGTAAATAAGAGTAGGAGCTTTGTGCATTGGCAGCCTTCTGACCAAGAAACGCTAGATTCTGAGTGGAGTAGTACCATATTTTATGCACCCCCACCCCCCCATTCGCTAATGCAGTAAACATCGGAACATGCAGGAAGCGATTAGAGAAGACACAACGGAAGTTTGCGCAGAGGGCGGCGTCTGCGTACAGGATAACCTTACTGAAAGCAATCCAGGTAATTACGGAAACAGTGCCAATATACCTGCAGGTTACAGAAAGAGCAAGACTATATAAGATGGAAGACAGGAAGAATAGATCGAGCGGGATACGAGCCTACGGATATAGCACCAGGAGTGACACAACATCAGGGACGTAAAAGTAACGGACGTGGCAAAGTGGTACAGGTGCAAGTCTGGACTATTATTTAGATGAATAACGCATGTATTGGAAGGTTGTTGATATTCTAGAGCACACATCTTTCACTGCTACCGTTGGGAGACGGAAAGCTAAGAACCTAGGTCATGATGGGACCCATGCCAAGAGAGGATGACCTAACAGAAGTATTGATTGCTAATTCAAACGCTTGGGAAGCATTTGGAAGAATAAGGAAGGTTATCTTAAAGAAGAAATAAGATGATAATAATGATATTATTTATTAATCTGAAAGCTTACATGAACATGTAATAATTATTGATACATATGATTAATAAATATGTGAAACCCACAGCAGGTAAAGCATGTGTATGGGTATAAATAAATTTTATTAAAATGACAATATAAAATATAGAAAAAGAAAATTAATACTATAATACTTATTATAACCATATTTATAAAGTGCATAATATCAAATACAAACTATGGTGAATTTCCAACAAGAGTATAAATTAAAATTAAATAAAATACTTAGGAATAAAGCAATTGCAAGTATGTTTTAAGTTCCTACGTAAGTGTGAATTTAATTTCTTTTTTAAATAAGTTTTTAGAATTTATATTTTTGAGTTCATTTGGGATTAAATTATAGAATTTTGGTCCAAGATAATAATAATTTCGTTATAATATATTTTTATGAGATAAAGGTATATAATTTGATTGATTTTTATATCTCTTGTTATAAATATGATCAATATTTGTTAATTGGTTTTTTTTAATGTTATCTTATTAATTTTTTTAAGAAAAATATTTTTCTAACATCGTACTGATTTACTTGTTCATATAGGAGTTCAGTAGGAAATAATCAAGGTTTTTCAAACAAGATTTTGAGAATATATCTCTGTGTCGTCTGTAGGATGGTTAAATGTGATTTTTGTGCAGCTCTCCAAGCAACAAGTGGCTTTCAACTAGGGCATGATAGAGAATTCGCATGTACTTTTTATCATATAAGATGTTAATATGTTTTAACTTATATGCCACACATCGAAGGATATCCCATTTAAGATGAGCATCAATATAAATACCAAAGTATTTTATATTTAGCGTCTCAGTTACAGAGAATGTAGTCATAGGTATGGTTAATGAAATATAATCAGGTAAGTAGCAGGCATATGAGGTAAAAAGGATACAGAAGGTCTTGCTAATGTTTATAGTCAGTAATCGATTGTCAAACCACTTTAATATTTTAAAAAAATCTTCTTCAACAATTACTTTTAATTCATTCCAGCTATTTGATGAGTAGACAATGGCTGTATCATCCGCCAAGCTAATTATATCCCCTTTACTTCCAATTTCAAAAATATCGTTTAAATATAAATTAAATAAAATTGGTCACAGTACCGTGCCTTGAGGAACCCCGTATTTAACAGTTTTAAAATCACCTAAAGTATTTCCTATTCGGACACATTTTTCAGAAGTAAGTACGGAGTTCTTCTAAATCCAATTTTTTCCAGTATTTCTAGAAGCTGAGAGTGACTAACCGTATCAAAGGCTTTAGCTAGGTTTTCAAAGAGGCGTAGCGTTGGGACTTTGTTATCTACATTTCTATTAATTTTGTTTATAAGTTCCAAAATAGCATCTTGGGTGTTTTATCCATCCGTGAATTCATATTGATTAGGTGCCATTACTTTGTAATTATTTAAATAGTTAATTATTATTCTACATTTTTGAGCTTTTTAAAAATTTTTAGCTAATGTAGATAAGAGTGATATTGATCGGTAATTAGTCAAATTCAGCTTTCAGCACTTTAGTAAACCGCTATTACTACCGCAGTTTTAAGAGTTGTTGGACATTCTTCTCCTGTATTGAATATTTTATTTATGAAAAAAGTTAAGGCAGCAATATTTTCAGCAATAAATTTAATGTGTTCAGCTCTGATACCATGAATACCGGGGGATTTCTTCTCTTTTAGTGTATTTATAATTTTTATAACTTCATTTTCCTGAATGAATGTATGAATCAATTTGTTAAACTTTTTGTTTTGAATTTATAATTTTTATTTTGATTCTAGTTTGTGATCTTTGTCGCCATTTTTTCACCAATGCTAGAGAAAAATTCAATAAAAGTGTCTGCTATTTCCTTCTCCTTATTCGCAATGTTTCCGTTTGGAGTTATTTCTTTTATTTTATTTAAGTATTTGTTTTTAACTGTAAATTCATTGACAGATTTCCAAAGAGCGGCTGAGTTACTTTCATTCGATAATAACTCATTGTTGTAGTTATCTTTTTTTGCTGAAATTACTACTTTGCTGAACATTTTTTATAAATGTATTATAATTTTGTTTTTGTTTTCCTCAATGAATATAATTTTCGCTTTTGTTTGGCCGATGTTTTAATAATGATGAGAGGGAATATCAGGCAAACAGAAGGCCATAATACCAATCATAAGTAATTGTAGCCAAGAGTAATAGAATGGCAAACCATCATCTTGAATAATCTCTTTAGATGAAGCCAGGATGCTGGGGGCGAAAAAGTAGGAGTTTTAGTGGGTATGTTAGCTTTGAACAACTCAGCTGGAGTCCCACACTCCTAGGCGCGATTGAAAAAAGCACTTGGGGTCCATGAAGATTTTTCCTTCCAACAAAAATAAAAAAAAGTCATGAGCAATGGCTTTAACATGTGAATGTTGTGGCGATCCAGTTTCTTGACAACACCAACCTTTTAAGAATCAATTTTACTATCGTAAAACTTTCAAACATTTTTTGGTAACTGAATTTAAAAAACTAGATCTGTATCGGCTTGACAAAGACAGCACTGATTGACCACCTGTTATAATTTAGAACGTTCGTCCGAATACAACACAAGTTTCGACAAATACAAATTAACCTCTATTGTTACTATTGCAAAATTTGTTAAAGTTAATAAATGTTAATTTAATGGAGACAATTTATTATTAAACAATTTTACAATATAGAGCCGAGACTAGAATGAGCTAGTTTATCTTTATAACGATGTATGCCTATCAAATATTTGCTTATGGCTCACGAAGCATTAACTCTTCATTGAATAAAGATACACAAAACTAAATCAAAAGTAAATAGAATTTTAAGTGGCTCTACTGAATATATAATGATTAAAATTGCGTTGTTTTCATGGGACTATGTGACAAATGTCAAAAGTTAGTAGGATAAAATGATTATTAATAATACTCTCTCTCATAATTCACTCCTTTACGAATGAAACGTTAAAGCTTTGAAGTGCTAGTTCGGAGCTCCTTATAAATGATTGATGGTGCCATTTGATTTAAAGGTGAGGAATCTTGATGTATCAATAGAAAAGAAAATAACTGCTAATATGACAACCATCGAATCTTAAAACAAACCAAGGAAATTAATGAAAAATGTACATGGTTTGCTCTGGGATCCGAAAGAGTATGTCGCTTTCCACTAAAGATCAGTAATTGAATATAAAGGCCACTCGACACATTGGGCTACCAAGACGATATTTATTATATATTACTACTTAAATATTTAGTTTTTCATGTGAAAAGAAAACAACCATAACTGCAACAACAGTGGCGGCTTGTGAACAAAGAAAGGCATAAACACTGAAAGTTTTTTACCTAAATATGTACTGAGTGAACCCCCAATATTTTGGTGACGAGTCGCCATTGTGCAACAATAACATGTCGTATTTTTAAATTTACGATATTTGTTGATTTTTAATTTATCTGCCCAAATTTAAACTATTATGTATGCCTTACCTGTTGCCACAATTTTTCTGTGAAATGTTTTTTTTGCGAATTTTTAACTTGTTTCTCTCTCGAACTGGGCACTTAATTGAGGTCATTCTTAAATACATGAATTATTCAACTGCTTTTACTTCACTGCTAATTTGTCAGGTGATTTCCAGGATTTCTCCCTACTTTGTGTAATTTGCAATTTAATTAATTAAAAGAATATCGAACGTTAAAGAGATTAGAAGAAATAAAACAATACTCTAGAACAGGCCTGCACAACTCAGATTTTCAAAGGGCCAGTGTTGAGAAACCGTAAATGCAGGAGGGTCAAGAGTGATCTCAGCCTAGTGATTCTAACTAACGAGCTCTTCTAAACAAAGCCTAAATACAAATTTGTTACTGAAAAATGTATAGTTTGACGTAAGTGGGCCAAACTGGTCAACGGCCGACGGGCCGCCAAAACCACAATGGCGGGCCGTATGTTATGCAGGCCTGCTCTAGAAACTAATCATAAATGCTGAAATAGGGATACATACTTTGGTAGGCACAGGCATGAAGATCAACTCTATTTAGACCGTATTTTGTATCTTTCACTAGATTTAGTCCTTAATAATGACCCATGAACATAGTTACTTTTGGCCTTTACTTTACCTAGACTTAGAAAACTCTCTAGTCAGGCCTTATGAGGATAGATTAGGGAAATTAATTGTAGGTAAAATAAATACAATTTTTATCAATAATTTCTGTCAAATGTAAGGTAAACTTTTTTGTTTAAAAATTTTTGGGATACCCAAGAATAAATTTTTGGTACATATTGTGTATAAATATTGTTAAAAAGTATCTTTTTTTTTTAGTTTCTTTTATATTCGTTTTTGTCTCAAGGGGGACTGCTACCCCCACTGGCCCTCCTTAGCGCCGGCATTGCGTAGCTTCATTAAGGCCAATTCATACTATGCGAAACATCTGCGTCACGTAACGGAACGGTAATGTCACTTCAAAATATTACTAAATAGGTTTTTGATGGTAACATTTACATATATAAGTAACGTCACATATCGTTACGGTTATAGATCGTCAATATTTATCAAAAACGGTCAATGTGAACGTGTCAAACAGAAAGGCAAAGTAAAAAAGTATTCATTTTAGTTATTATTGATAAAAAAAAATTAATTTTGAATTGATTTTATTATGCATGACGAAAAACTGATAAAACAAGTGCATCAACAGAGCTAGACGGTAAATTGTGCTTAAAATTATACTCGAGTAATCAATGTACGCAGTAATTGGTACTCGTAAATACTTTCATCCTAATGGGACTAATATTCAAAACATTTCGAGTACTTTATATTTTAGAGTACTCAGATCTTTTTATTCTTACAGCTGGCGTGTAACCAGTACGAGTACTGACACGTATGTATATATTAAAATGATTTCACCTTGAAAAGGTTAAACCATTCCAATACCCTAGAGCGTTTAGGGTATTGACCCCTTTGGCTTCCGATAAAAATAAAAAAAAATATTCTAATCGATAAATATTGAATTTAAAAAAAAATAATTCTAATCGATAAATGTTGAATTTAAAAAAAAATCTAAATCTTCCACTTCGTTCCTTTATTCTTGCTTCCTGTTCTCCTACTTTATGCTTTAACTCCTGACTTTCTGTAACTCCTGTTTTCCTGCCTGGTCTTCTCTTGCTGTTTTCCTAAACTTTCTCCTCTAACTCCTCCTTCTGAAAATTCTTCCTGCTAAGTTCTCCTTCCTATTTCATTCACTTTTACCTTTAATTAAAATAAAACTTTTTTCATCTTTCTTTTTCATTCTTTTCTATTCTTTTTTTTATTCCATCTCTATGATATAAAATCTTCAACTTTAATATCTATCTAAACTTCAATTTTCCCTCTTAATTTCCCAACTTACAATTCTAACTTTAAGATAAGGTTTTCTGTTCTAAACAAACATGATAATAAAGAAGAAACGACAGTTGCGATTTATTATCTTGTGAATTTTGTGTTCAGTAATAAAATCACAATTCTCTGGTATTTTTATTTCGGTCCAAAAAAAGGCCTTATGTTGGACTAACAGATGTGCAAAAGGGAAGAATTATTGCTCTCAATGTACAATGAATTCCCCAAAGATATAGAGAGGTAGTAGGCGTTACACATGGTGTTTTATCGAAAATATATGTAAGGTACTTGGAACTAGGAACTCTTAGGAACAGGCCCAGACAAAGTCTTCAAAGAGTCACAACTGAACAACAGGATCGCTTTGTGTGCCAAATTGCTAGAAGAAATCCCAGTGTTTCTCATCCAGAGTTACAAAGACAAATTCTGGAAGATGCAGGTGTGAACGTTTCAGTTAAACTCATAAGAAAAAGGCTTTACACTCAAGTAGGAGAGAGTCACCCACAGTCATTTAGGCAAAATAAAATTGATCGGCTAAATTGGTGCCTTCAACACCAAAACTGGACAATTGAGAATTGGCAAAATATTCTTTTTTCGGATGAGACCGAAATTGACATCGAATTCGGATTCTCAGGGCTCCAGGAAAACGAGTGAGACTCCAGTATCTGATATCTGTCCCAAGATATCAGATTCTTATGAGTACTTTGTAAAGCTACTCTTTGTGAAGTACTCATAAGTACTTTAACGCAGTACTCTGCGGAGCTCTACATATCTTACATCAAACAAACCAAGTTTATCTTTCGCACTAATTGCTTCACAAAAAGTTATACCTATTATTCTTTTGAATTTTAGCTTCAATTCTTCTAAAAAGTAAAAAAATAATTTTGAAACAGTCTTAAGATATTTATAAAAACATATTTCATCATCCTTCAATTATCTGAACAGTGTCTATTATTATTTATTATTATTATTATTATTATTCTTTGGGGGAATTTTAACAGAAACAAGTGTTTTTGTTAAATAACTTCACTATCGTTTAAACTAGGAAGAAGTGGTTTGCATCGTTTAGTTGCAGAAGGTTTGATTCCCGCCAGGATACAAAACTATTTAGATCTAACTGTAGATAATTAATGTCTGACATGAATATTTTTCTATCATCGGCATACACGAGAAACTGTGAATACTTAAAACACGAAGAAATGTTAATAAATAATATAAATAACACAGGACCAAGATGGGAACACCCGAGGTAACGAACACTTCGCATGATACTGACTCGCAAATTAGAACACGTCATCGATTCGTAAGCTAGGACTTGATCCAACTGAGATAACTTCCTGATATCCTAATCATAAAGAGAGAATGACAAACTCTGACGAAAGTTTTAGATATATCTACATAATTAACATCTAGCTGTAGATCTGCCTCTATAGAGTCCATGTTAATTGGGAATAATGTAGTGTTTATCACAGTTAAAGATGTCATCTGGCTGTATAGAATCAAAAACTTTTATATAAGTTTGATTTTTTTAGCTATTAATTTACGAAGAGTCTCATCATACCGTTTAGGGAATGTTTTATTTGTAATGTTTTTCTAGGAACGTATAAATCTATCCCTCTAAAAAGGCAAGTATAAAAAAGTTCCAAAATTTCGTTTAATTCAATAGAATCAATTAAAAATGATCAGTCAATTTGCTCATAGAATGTTTTAATTTATTAAAATTGATAAACTTTCACGTCAGTTCCACTTTTTAGAGGACTTGTTTGGATTAATCCAAGAAATATTTCCAAAGCTAAATGATAACGGAAATCAAGAGGCACCAAATGTTGGTTTTTGTTGGTTTGGTAATATTTATCCGCGAAACGCTTGACTTTAAAGATCTAAAAACCATATTTAGAAGTCTTACTATTTAATAATTTTTTATTCATTTAATCTACCGTAGTGTACTGAATTGTTGTTTTTTGGTATCTTTGTTCTCATAGTCTTTTGACGTCAAAATAGCCAGACATAAAAAAATTTTGATCATTGCTCAGCCATAATTTTTCGTTTAATCAACTAACAAAAACCTAATGAATATTTGGTATAATTAGAATGGCATTGTAAATGTGTTTATCCCCGTCTTTCTGCAAGATTATCTTGTTTAATTCAAATTTAATTAATCCCTTTTTTCAATTATTACACTAATTTTTATTTATTTGTAAAGTCCATCCAAACCAAAGATTTAGCTGAATAACAATCTCGAAACGTTAAGGGACTGCAGCGCAGTTTGTATTGTAGTTTGTCTGCTAGCTTCAATCTCATCTAAAAAATCACCTACTAATGATTAAGAGTTCACTGAATTCTAGGAGGCTCTGGGAACGCTGCTGTGCGTAACTCCTTTGGTCCGAAATCCTTTTCACCCTCCTTAATAAATACGTAAATATATTCCAAGGTTTTATACAACCGAACCTTTTACGCTGACGGAGCCGATGTTTCGAATCAATTGCGGTCTCCTTTCTCTAACTCCCAGATCCCAATCTCTATCCTCTTCGCACAAATCTGTCCCGTATCATCCGTTTTAATTTATTGCTGATCCGCACCGAACGGCATGATATCCGTTAGCATCACTGTTAGCGCCGTTAGTCGCTTTAATTTGTTCCTAATTCCTAATTCGCCTGTTGTACAATGTAACGAACCGTAGAATTAAAATTGTATGTCGCGTTTTGCGTGCGTTTTAGTACCTGGAGAATGCCGCAGTCGCAGTATATTTTGGGATTAAAATAAAGCAAGATGTATTTGAAGTTATCCCGAAATGATTGTTCGGGGTTGGATAAAAAGCGACGATTAATTGAAGACTTTGGAGGCATGTTTAATGAACATAGAGGGAGATAATTTTATTAATGCGTTGTCGCCTACAAGGGACCTAACGGAGAAGAAATTAAGGTTTTTTTGTTAAGACGAAAAAGAAAGATTTAGGAGGTTAAGGATAATATTCGATTTATTATAATGGTAAATTTAAGGAATTCAGAAGGATAGAAGGGTAAAAGCTCTAAGTTGGACACCTCATGGCACTTTATTTTACCGTTCTTGGCCTGTTCTGAATGTCCCAGTTCTTCCATCTTCTTCTCCATCTCTTTTAAAAGAAATTGAAGAAACTATAGCAGACGAATCATCCGAAAAGAGAAACGTTTCCGGATCCAAACCTTCATTTTCTAGTGATTTTTTAAGTCGTTCTGCCAGCTCTGATTTCTTCCCTGTCGTCTCCATTTTACGTTCTTCTAATTCTCGACGTAGCTCAGGCACTTTTAAATCACACAGTTTTTTTAGCCATTATTGTACACTATTTATAGTTCCACTTCTAACACCAATGTAACTCTAGTCTAATTTATTTATAGTTTATTTATTTAAAACACACTATTTACAATTTATTTAGGACGTACTAATTAATTTATATAATACTTAGACACTAACTAACAATTCTAATTTATTTATTACAATTTAACTTTTCATTCCAATACTCTATACTAAACTAAACTGTCAACCGATGAATAGGGCTATTTATACCAAGTCCAACTCTGCTACGAGAAGTCTCTAGACGCTCCCGAAAATTCCATCTCTGACTCCACGATCACTATCCAAAGTAGACTTTTGCATATTCAAATCTAACTAGAAAGTTGACATTTTCCGGGAATTGTCATAATTTAACAAAGTAACTTTGGCACCCGCTTGTCTCTTTTCATTTGAATTAAATAAAAGAAAGCTAATCGGTATTTTAAATTGAACAATGCCTATTTGTTTCCAATAAATAAATAAATAAATAAATAAATATTAAATAAATAAATAAATAAATAAATAAATAAATAAATAAATAAATAAATAAATAAATAAATAAATAAATAAATAAATAAATAAATAAATAAATAAATAAATAAATAAATAAATAAATAAATAAATAAATAAATAAATAAATAAATAAATAAATAAATAAATAAATAAATAAATAAATAAAATACATACGATACAGCGATGAATAAATAAAGTCTGACTTATCATCCAAAAGAAAATGTTTATTTACAGTACAAATCATGGAAACATGATTAAATCTAAACGAACATTTTTATTAGGCCGATAATTTTAACTACAAATAAGCATTGAAAGATGAAGTATAAATAAAATGTCTACCTCTTGAACTACGTTCTGCAAATTAAATTACTGTACTCCTTTCTTCTTTAGACTATAATAATGTTACTCAACGTTAATGTCTTTCTTTTGACTTAAAATGTGTCTTTCTTAGATTTCCAATGATTCGTCCAAAAGAACGACGTAGCAATGCGGTTAATCTCGAAACCTTTAGAAAAGTAACTTTAAAAGCCTGCGGCTTTTCTCTTTTTATTTTACAATTTGTCTGGATTACGTCAAATGGACAACAGAAAGAGAAAAGACGGATTATATTAAACCCTTCGTCTTTTCGGAGGCCGAGGCCCCGGAAATTACTTGGCCTAATAACACAAAAGGGGGAACAAAGAAATGCTAAATGTCAAACGTATTCTATTTCCGCAGAAAAATGGTTCTGAATTGTTAGTAAATTGCTACTACCGCTGAGTTCCATCAGCATACTGCGAAATTTTCTTCGTCGGTGCGTAACTCATATAATATTTTATCCGCATTTTTTTATTACTGCCATTTGTAATACAAGGATTAAGACTGTTTCTCGTTATACGTTCAAAAAACAAGCTCGTAAATGGTAAGGTTTTCTGATATAATTCACAGTGAATTAGCCGGCTTAATGCCCACCTTTCCTCGTTTTTGAGTTGAGTATAGACTAATGAGAGAGTGTTCAGAAACAAGAAAGTAGACCTTTTCGTTAGGAAAGGAGCTGAGAAAACTCTAATTTGTTCAGTACCCACATGTGAAACAGATAATAGAGAACATCACAAGATCTTGTTGGACTCAGGCAGTCTAGAATATTCATAGAGGGTCCATCCAAGAGCAGACAAAATCAACTGCTAAATCTTAACCTACTAACTTTTTGCGGTCTTAGAAGACATCTAAATATCTTAGAGGTCTGATGAGTTGAGGAACCTTCTTATGTTCTGCCAGAGCGTGGAGGGACTGTTGGTAGTCCAATAATTTGGATTATAAACAATATTTAGCGATTTGACAGATGAACGCACTTCGAGTGATGGAAAAGTAAGTAAGTAATCAAAATGACGACTAGTGTCGTACTTTTATTTATATGAAGTCTATAATTTTATATTTTGAAGACTGAAGGAATGAAAATGTAATTATATCATTTAAATGAAGCTATTAAAAAAAATGGCGTTCATTATCACCATATATATGACATATGACGTAAGAGTGTAATGCAAAGGTGCGGACCCTTTTAGTATCGTCATAGAATCTCCTCTTTATTCTATCTCAATGATAGTATCAAATGACATTGGAAGAGTTTGAAATTATTTTGTTCTAATTCCTTTCCAATCTTGTTCCATAATTTTTTTTTTATAGATTGCCGGAATATTTTTTATGAGAGAAATAAGACCTTCGTTTTCTCGTACGAAAAAAACGACCTCTGCTGACACTTCATCTCTACTTGTCGCTCCTTTAAACTAACCCGATCTATCATTATTACCTCTTCGTATATCGACTATAGAGACAATTTATTAATCTAATAAAAATAGTTTAATAAAGACCTCTTACCTTAAAATCTATATATCCATTTTTATCCATGTCAAATGTCCTAAATACGTGATCGCAGAATTCTTCTGCGTTACCAGATGGGAAGAACATCTTATACATGTCTACGAATTTTGCGGGTGTGAGTCGGCCATTTGGACAGTCTTGCTGTAACAAAAAAGAAACTGCATTTAATAACGAGGCTCATTTTAAAATGTCATTAATATTATTAGCAAACACTCTTGTTTTTAATTATGCAACAAAATTGTAAACATCTCATGAGACAAAAGGATAATTATAATTAAAAGCTGTATACAGGGTTTTGTGGAAATATATGTACATATTAATAGTAACAAGAACAGCACTAAATTTAGTACTTAATTCTAAAATTTAAAAATTGGTCATTATATTGTTTTTCCACTACCGTGCGTAAAGTTGAACTTTTTTCACTAGTGAAAAAAGTAAAATTTGACAAAAAATGTACATAGCAACAAAAGTACTTTACGCACTAGTGAAAAAAGTAACTTTTATATTACTAATATTAGTGGATAATGTGTACGGTAGCAGAAAAAATATTGTATGCAACGCGTGTGTAAAGTCCCTTTTTTGACTATAATCTATTCAGTAAAAGATAAGTTAGATGTTAAATTTTAAACCTGTTTTGACCATGTAAAATACACTGAAATTACGTTCTTAAACGTTTAATTTAAAAGTGTAATTCTTGGAAGAACTGTACCTGCAACTATGTAAAAAAATCAATTTACATCACGTTAAAAAGAACATAAGTAATTAATAAAGTATTACGTGTATTAAAAATTTAATTAGTTAAAGGCAGGAAGGAAAGAAACTTTCTTTTAAAATTTCCCGGAAATTACTTCTCCAATTAATCCACTAAATTGAATACAATTTTCCATACAAATCCGAATACAATCATAAAAATTAAAATGAGCATAATTCCTTCCCTCATTTCCGCCTTCACGATTAGGTTATACTGTTCGAGAATTATAAACACCGAAGAAGAAAGAAAATGCTTGCAATAATTGTTTCAGTACCAGAATTCTAAAAAGCCATTGAATCGAGAATTTTATTTTCAACGAGAGCACTGATTGAATTACAGAAGGGATTTTGAAGCTTAACAAGGTTTGGTCTTTTTTCAACTCTAATCAATAAGGTCCACGTTTTCCTTTTTTTTTGTGACTGATAAAGATTTAATGTTTTTAACGGCTTTTGATAAAATAAAGTTGCTCCTCGGGGCATTAAATTAAATTGGTTCAATTTTATTAAAAGGCGAAATCGTTTAAACACCTCGCATTTTATTTTTCCAATAAAAGGAACACGTTAAAGAACTTGAAATTGAATTTATTACGATTTTATCCTAAAATGATACGAAAACAATTTTTTGGGATTTGCACTTAGGTAATTCAGAAATGTCTCAGAACTCTTCTGCCAAAACACAGATATTAGACTTGATTTAATGTCGATTTAACCTAAATTACCTTAATTCGAAATTGCTTTACCAGGGAGCTAGAGCTCTTTGAATTTGGCACCTTCAAGTTCTAATATTTCGATGTTTGTTTACTAAAGTTTAAGCTAATAAATCAGATTGGGGTCTATTCTGTAACAATTCCTTTATATTTAACGGCCTTTAAAAACATTTTCTTCTTTACTTCTGTCATTATTTAAACGGATCTTTAAAATACATTAGAGTACTATCTTAAAGAAATCTGTTTAAATAATGACAGAAGTAAATTAACGAATACAAATATACTTTTAAAGGCCGCCAATATTTTTAAAGGCCGTTAAATATAAAGGAATTTTTACAGAATAGACCCCATTATCAGTATAAATCGATTTAAAATATAACGGATCTACCATTAGAACAATAGACCCATCTGGGTCGCAGTGGAAGGCCATGAGATCATCCCACTCATTTTCAACCTAACCTAAACTACCAAATCCATTATTCCAAAATAACGGAAGGATTTTTTTTAAATAGCACACCTTGTATATTTTTTCTGTAGTTTGTAATCTATTAAATTTAAAACAAAAAAACCGTACAGTTGGGTGTTTTTTTTTTAATTTTACCTCACCGATAAAGTGTATCTGGAGATGTTACAAAACTTTAACCTCCATATTTTGTGTAATAATTGGCATTATTATTGGAAAATATAAAGACTTTTCCAAAAATGTTTTAAATTAAAAAATTCAAAAGAAAACACACGTATGAAAATAAAACAAATAATCAGGTTATCACAGCTTACATTAAACTAGGTAGAACGTCGGCATTCTAACTACAACTTTAACTCCAACTATCATGTAAATTTTGGGTTTATATAGAGGGACTAGACAGAAAGAGGTCCAAGACTCTTGCCGAAGGCGAGACTTTCGTTACGTTATGTGAGCCATTTCATTGTTCAGTCATGCTCTAACCTTCCAAGTCCCTCTCTGTCTTATTTGGCCTTTGAGGCTCAACTTGTCTGATTATTATACATAATTAAACCCCTTAAGACCAAACCAAACACTTTCGCGAACATTCCAAATATAACGTGATAACGTTTCTGGTACATTCTGGATATTTTGGTGGAGGAGCATTCAAGACCACCAAATTGTATAAAAATATTGGTGGAGGACCAACAAAAGTTAGTTATTATATTGACAGTGAAGATAAATAGTAATCGGTAGATAGACAGTGGTGAATATAAATAGTGACCAGTTTAAAGACATTCGAAGTATATATAAATTAAAATAGTTGTATTATAAAATAAATAGGTGTTTAAATAAATTATTAATAAATAAACTGTTGTTTTAAAGTAAACAAACATCACAGTTATCAATCCCGAAACAAAGAAATGTGTAAAGTTTTTGTGTAGCGATTTGTGATTTTTGGGTAAATCTTATTTTTAAAGTGTTTTGTTTGAGAAGATTAATTGATTTACATATAAATACCAATTTTACATTATTATATTTATCTTATATATATTTTATATTATTATATAATTAAAGTTTCCAGTGCTATTTTTAGTTGTTAATAAGTCCAAAATATATAATTTAATAAAATGTTTATCTAGTTGTCATAAATTTTTATTTAAAGTTTGGATCTATTATCAAGTAGTGCTCTATTCCCTAAATACAATTTGATTCATTTATTCTTGAGACTGTTAGTCAAATTTTGTACTTATTTTAAATATTTCTTAATGTTTTAATACTTATTATTCTCTTCCCCCCTTTCCAAAACCAGTAAGATATTCTAAGTATTTGAGAAGCCTCGGTATTTCTATTCCCTTAGGAACCGATTGACTATGCTATTAAGGGATAATTTTTCTTCTTTTAATTTAATTTTTTTATTATTTTTATTTGCCACTGGTGAATGGATGTTCCTTCTGGATTTCAGGACTCTTTGGCTGGCGACAGTGCTGCCTTGATCCCTTAATAGTATATTAACAAGAGTAGCTAAAGACCTATCAGTTGTTAGAAATGGTCTTTAGACTAGTTGGTTGTTACATTTTGGCTCCACAGCGGGGAATCGAACCCCGGTCTCCCGCGTGACAGGCGGGGATACTGACCACTATGCTACCGAATACTACCACTATAGCAAGATATCGCAAGAGTCGTTCAGCTAAATATTATAAGTAACTGCAATATCAGCGACGAAATTGTTTTTTTTTTACTTAGTTGGTCACAGTTTTTGGCTACAGAGAGCAAAGCAGTATCATCGGCGTAAGGAAGATATTTTGACGACTGAAGGGTGGTTTGTAGGTGGAATATCGTGAATGCAAGTGAGGTATAAAGAGCGGCTAGGACGAAGCCCAATGGTACCCCAGTAAGTGGGGTAAATTGGTCTGACAGGAAGTTGCCTTTTTTGACTGTAATAGTTCTGTCAGTGACGTATGAGTAAATAAGTTTTGAGATATTGAGGGGGAGACCTATGTTCATGAGCTTTTTGACTGGGTCCAGCATGCCGGACTTGGACAGGCTTTTTGAACATCGAGAAAAACGGCTGAGGAAATTTGGAGTTTACTACAGTGACCGCAGTAATGTGAAATGATGGAATTGAGGAATTATGTTTCGCTCTTCCCAAAAGTCCCAGATTATTTCCTTACACAGAAGTTCAAGGAGTTTACCTAGAACAGATATGAGAGAGATAGGGCGGTATGAGTCTACATATTTGGGGTCCTTGCCTGGTTTGGGTATAAAAATGTCGTTGGGAGGATTTCCTGGCAAGTGGAAAGTAGGAAAAGAAGAAGTAGGCATTTAGATGTATGGAATCGGGTACACAGGACGTGTTTTTGCCTTTTTGACGATACAGAAATGTTTCAATTATATAGTAACGATTTTCTAAGTTTAATCGAAATGTAATATTTGATTGGATAATTAAGTAGGGTCACAGGTGCTTTGCTACTGGGATAAGTACCACTAAATAGGTATTTTTGTAAGTACATACCTACTTTGAAGGTATATCGATACTTATCCTAATAATCTGTTAGTGGCACTGACCTAGTGTAATCTAATATAAATATATTTACCTCAATTTCCAACTAATGGTTGAAATAAATAGGTAAATATTTGTTTTATTTGTTTTCGTTATGTTGCGGTCACTAGATCTGTATACTTGTGATTCTCATTTAAATTTCTACTATACAGAGTTATAAAAATGAAACACATTGTATAAACGAAAAAATAAAGCTCGTTTCAAACAGTTGAAATGAACTACTTCAGACGATCCTGTTGAATCTTACAACTAGACACTTTAACAGTGTCAGAAATGCCCATATACAGGGTAACCAAGTATATTTTAAAAAGTATTTGATTTACTGAGCATCATTAAGCATAAATTCCCCAAAGATGTACAATTTAATGTTCATAAATAAAGGGTGTCTCAGAAATATTTTCATTTATTAATCCGTCCGCTGGTGTAATAGGCACATTCCCGAGAAACGAGGCAGGCAGTGGGCAAATAGTGGTCGACACTCGACAGTGTTAAGTTTTAGTTGCGATGGGGTGATTTAGGGGATAACAACGTGGATTTTTGTATTCATGCGTTTTATAAAATCAAATATGTACCAAGTGCAAACACTTTGTTGATAGTGTAAGTCCCTGTACTATTTGATTTTCTTTAAATTCGTTTCTCGATATGTTTTGGTATTAGGAAAAGGTAATATGAGAAGATGTTTCAGCGCTCAGCTGGTTGTTGATATTATTTTGTCAACGTTTTCGAGCCGCACTTGAAAAGATCACAATAAAAGCGCTAATTTATGATTATTACCCATGGTATGGATTTCGAGTGTTTTAGGTTACTTGAAATTAAATAGAGGCATTCTGTTATTTTAGCGTTTCAGAAAGATGCTGCTCAGTAGTTGTAGGTGCGGTTCGTGAAAAGCTTGATTTATTGTGAACTGTGTGTGATAGGATTTGCAGGTAAGATTTATCACTGAGTGTCCTTTTTCTTTAGTATATGAGGTTTTAGATAAATGCTTTTTAACATTTATTGATATTTAATTGTTGATTAGATTATAAAGATAACTGTTTTGATTACTGATTTAATAATTATTCATGCGCACATAAAAATGATATCCAGAGCGAACAATCGCGCATTTAATCCCTTTTGTTTATTGCACTGCTCTGAATTCGACCTTCGGGATCAAGCTCTAGTAGGTGGAACGAGTATGTCGCGCGTTTAATCCCTTCATACTCATTGCACAGCTCAGTACTAGTAGAAATGAGGGGCGCATCGCGTGTCGAATCCCTTTACGCCAAAAGGGTAGTAACTAGTTATATCCTTTGGTGACCACATTTCATAATCCTAGGTACTATGCCTCTAAAATGAAATAGACAAAACAGTAATAAGTACAATCCCCTTTGTACTTGGTGATTGTTCGAATAATTATTGAGATAATAAATAAGATAAATAATTATTCAGATAATAATAAAGATAACAAATAATTAAAGTAATGTTCACGGACACTCACGAGTATTTTCTTCTTTATAGGAAAAACCTGACTATGTGCATTAAATGTACAGCCCCTCGACCATCAATCAAAACATCCTGACACTTGTTATTTTTTATTGTTTGGTAATTATCGAGGGGTAAATACATTGGGAATTCTTGTGTACATCTGTTTGGGAATTCTTAGGAATTCCCAGGTATTCTCAGGAATTCCCAGGTATTCTTGGGAATTCTCAGGAATTCTTAGGTATTCCCAGGAATTCTTTGGTAATTCTCTATAAAAATCTGATGTGTCCAACACATGACTTTCCTATCTAGTTTTTACAGGCTTTTTCCAGTTATTTTGTATTACAAGTCTAGAGGATGAACTAAATACATACATTTTCCACACACTTTTTCATATTTGGTGTTTTTTTCTTTTCCTTTTTTAAACTGAAATTCGAAATTTGCAGTTTTCCAAAAATATCTGGAATACGGTTCATTTTAAAAAATTCAAATATTGTACTTTTTGTTTTCTACAATACAGACCATTTAAGAAAAATTATGTATGGCACTAAAGCGAGCACAAAAGTTATAGAAAATGCTATTGCAAAAAACTTTGACAAAAATATTTCTTCTTTAATCATAAATAACTGAAATTCGTTAAAGTAAAAAAATCGACCCCCATAAAGTTCCCCCCCCCCCCCCAGATGCTTCGACTGTGCCTAAAATTTAGTCAGCTTACCACAGAATGTGTTTAAGCTTAAATTGAAAATTTGGTGTTTTTCTCTTTATCCCTTTTTGAGTTATGTTCAAAATTCGAAATTTTCACTTATCTTCAAATTTCTCAAATACGGGCCATTTTAGGAAAATTATGTGTAAAACAAAAAATATAGAGAATAATTTTGCAAACAACTTTTCTTTAAGGAAGTTTCTTCTGCAAGCGTATATTTAATAAAGTAGAAAAATGACCCTGCATAAAGTACCCCCTAGATTTTCCGACTATGTCCAAAATCTAAACAACTTACTGCAGGGTAGATTAAAGCTTAAGTTTATAATTTGGTGTTTTTCTCTTCATTCGTTTTTGACTTATGTTTAAAATTCCAAATTTTCACTTTTTCTCAAATTTTTTTCACGGCAAAATGTTAAAAAATGAAATACATTATTTATTAACATGATTATTTTCCTATCTGTATACAGATAAGGAAAGTATAGTAATCATAATTTTTTTCGACCTCCAGTTTTCGACGGATTTTTACGTTTTGGGGTCCTGAATCCGATTTGACTATTTTCGCGATGATGTCTGTGTGTGTGTGTGTGTGCGTGTCTGTGTGTGCGTGTGTCTGTATACTCGATAACTCATGAACCGATTAAGAGAAGAAAACCAAATTATAAACTTAAGCTTAAATCTGAACATAGTCGGAGCATTTGGTGGGGTACTTTATAGAGGGTCGTTTTTCTACTTTATGGAATATATCTGTTATTTACGATTATAGAAGAAACTTCTTCAAATAAAAGTTGTTTAAAATATTATTCTTTATAATTTTTGCCCCATATATAAATATCCTAAAATGGCCTGTATTCGAGAAATTTGAGAAACAGTGAAAATTTTGAACTCAAAAACGGATAAAGAGAAAAACACCAAATTATAAACTTAAGCTTTAATCTACCCTGCGGTGAGCTAAATGTAGTCTGGGCATAGTCGGAACATCTGGGAGGGGGGCACTTTATGGGAAGTCATTTTCCTACTTTATGGAATATATCCATTATTTACGCTTAGAAAAGAAACTTCTTTGGATAAAAATTGTTTGAAATATTATTCTCTATAAGTTTTGTCCCATACATAATTTTCCTAAAATGGCCCGTATTCGAGAAAATTGAGGAATAGTGAAAATTTCGAAATTTTGAACATAACTAAAAAACGGACAAAAGGAAAAACACCAAATTTTTAATTTTAATCTACCCTGCGGTGAGCTGAATATATTTTGGGCATGGTCAGAACATCTGGGGGGTACTTTATAGAAGGCCATTTTCCTACTTTATGGAATATATTTGTTATTTACACTTGGAGAAGAAACTTCTTTGAATAAAAGTTGTTTGCAATATTATTCTCTATAATTTTCGAGATAATTTTGGTTGCATACTTAATCTTATCAAAATGACCCGTATTCGAAAAATTTGAGGAAATGTGAAAATTTCGAATTTTAAATTATATCTCAAAAATGAATAAAGAGAAAAACACCAAATTTTAAACTTAAGCTTAAATACATTCTGTGGTGAGTTGTCTAAATTATGGACATAGTTGAATCATCTGAGGGTGTTTTATAGGGGGTCGTTTTTTTAATTTAACGAATATCTCCGTTATTTACTATTGGAGAAGACATTTTTTTGAATAAAAGTTGTTTGCAATATAATTTTCTATAATTTTTGTCCATACATAATTTTTCTTAAATGTTATTCTTTATATTTTTTGTTATATACATGATTTCACTAAAATGGACCGTAGTCGAGATATTTGAGATAAACTGCAATTTCGAATTTCAGTTTAAAAACGGAGAAAACACCAAATATAAAAAATGTTTCGAGTAAGATGCATGTGGAAAATGTATTTAGTTCATCCTCTAAACATTTACAGGGATGATACAATAGGTTGTACAAAATAACCGGAAAAAGCCTGTACCTAATAACTAGATAGGAAAGTCATGTATTGGACACATCAGATTTTTTTCCAAAGTTAAAATTTTTCCCCCACAGTTAATACCTATCTTATCTTCTTATATTTTATCAAAAGTAAAATATGATCTAAAGTGAGGGAAAAAATGCTAATCATTAGTTAATAAATCCGGAACAATTATTTATTTTCCTAATAATTTAAGGACCTCATTAAGGACCTTATTTACTAACTCTAGATAAATCTTTAGAAATACTTGGTTATTCTCATATATTTTTCGGGCATTATCTGGATATACTTAGTTATTCTCTCAGTATTCCAGGTATTTTCTAGGTATTCCCGGGAAGTCTCTGGGTATTCCCGGGAAGTCTCTGGGTATTCCCGGGAAGTCTCTGGGAATTCCCAGGAATTCTCAGGAAGTCTCTGGGAATTCCCGGGAATTCTCAGGTATTCCCAGGAATTCTCAGGTATTCTTTATGTTAGGAATTCTTGTGTACACATTTTTTGGATGTGTTTACCCCTCGGTAATTATATAAACATTTATTAATTTGTCTTTTGACCTTTGTTTACTAGATTATTTATTTATCTTTATCTAAATATATATCTTTCTCTCTCTCTCTCTTCCTTTTTCGCCCTTTTACAATAGTTATTTCAAATTTAATTTGAACAAGTCATCACTTTTTAATCAAAAAGCAATTCAGTTTTTCAAACAAACCTATCCAATCGATTTTTAGTCATAACAATATCTTCAGACTTTCCATATTCACAGCAATTCAATATTAGCTTTCTATTTTAGCATTTAAACGATATTAAATTGTTCTAAATCTGACAGAAATCCATACTGCTTAGTCACCGTTATATTTACGTCATTAATATTTGGATTGATGGTTTTTAATTAAAATTGAAACCCATCAAACTGATTTTCTGGCCGAACTTTCATTATGTTATAAACGTTAACAACAGATTAATCATAAACTGACAATACCTAAATAAAAGTTGTTTATATATCTCTCGTCACTGCATTCATGATTTTCGAATTTTACACGAAATCATATTTTATATTTTTGTTAAATTATAATATGATATAAATCCGGTGTACCAATAATAATCGCTGTTTGTATAAAATATTAAATAAATTAAAATACGATGGAAATTTTTATTTAGTATTGGAGTTAGTAAAACGATCTGAGAATTTCTACTACTAAGATCCATAATTAAGAGAAAAATATTGTTTGAAAATTCTTCAATTATTAAAAGTTAAAGGATATTGTATATACAGGGTGGAGATCTTAACTGGAATAAATTCGCTAGCGGGAAGGTAAATAATTTTTCTAAAATTTCCCGAGACACGTCCAACGTTTTAATATATTTACATACATTTTGCAAGCATTTCGAAAAATATAGCCCTTGGGGGGGTAGCTGAAACAACCCTCAACATGTTTTTTTCAAATGAAACCCTGTAACTTGTGACCCTTCATTGCAAAGCTGATGGAACGCGGAATCCAGTGTACTCTAGGCGTTTTGGGGTTGCATAAAATCAAAACGTAATTTAAAAGTTTATAAATTTATTTTGAAAGTAACAATCTGAAAATGTTGTTTAGTTTTGGAATTTGGAATGTAAACCTTACTTTTTAGAATTATTTAACTGAAATAGTAAAGATCGAAATTTTGATGATGATTGGATATAGTGATAGGATGCGAACTCAAAGAGAAGCTGTTGTCGATGACGACACGAAGTTGAATTTGTTGCTTGCTCTAGAAGAAAATCCAGTCACTTCAGCCCGTCAACTGGCCCGTGATAGTAATCTTAATCACAAAACGGTTATAAAAATACTTATATATGAGAAAAAACGCCCAAGAGCTACTAGAAGATGATCCAGATCGACGACTGGAATTTTGCGATTGTTGATGACTCAAAGCCATTTATCTTTAGACTGGATACTTTTCTCTGACAAGGCTACTTTTACATTAAATGGGCACGTAAATCGCCAAAACTGTCGTTATTGGGCTGCAGAGAACCCCCATTAGATAAGGGAACTTCATACTCAGCGCCCACAGAAAACTAATGTGTGGGCTGGATTATTACGCGATAGAATTGTAGGACCATTTTTCTTTAATGACACTATTAATGTAGCAAGATACTTGCATTTTCTAAAGCACGAATTAATGCCAGTTATATGTCATTTATTTCCAATTCCCATGAACCCTAACTTGACCGACGAGAGGCTATTGTTTCAACAAGATGGGGCCACACCACACTACGCTGCTATTGTTCGTCAATATCTGGACAGAATTTTCCCGGTAGGTGGATTGGTAGACGATGTACTATTGAGTGGACAGCAAGGTCTCCAGACTTTATACAGCTAGATTTCTTTTTATGGGGACATCTCAAAAGTAAAGTCTACATTAAAAAAAATCAACAACTACAGGAAATGATAAGAGAGGAAATCAATAAAATAACACCGGAAATGTTGCGTAACGTAAGAGACGAAACATACCACCGACTGGGATGCTGCCAACAAGTCAATGGTGCTCATTTTGAGCACTTGTTAGATTGAAAATAATTTAAACTTTTAAATTACGTTTTGATTTTATGCAACACCCAAACACACTAGAAACTAAAATTTGATTACGCTGGATTCCTCGTTCCATCAGCTTTGCAATGAAGGGTCACAAGTCACAGGGTTTTATTTTTAGTTTTAGGTTTTCATGTTTTTACAGAAATTACATCAAATAAATTAATGAAGTACGTTACATTTTTAATAACCTTCGTATTTGCTATTATTGTTTATTACTACGCTTTTTTACTAAAATTAATTATCTAAGAATATCAAAGTGATTTTTAAATCAATTTTAAACATTTCTGTAGTTTTATGAAAATTTTGATTACGATTTCTATAATATATGAATTATTTGTTTCTTTTTTGCCCAAAAGTCTGCATGACTAGAAGGTTAACGTATATCCGTTTTCAATTAAATCACCCTGTGTAAGACTCAGAAACCATTTTTTAAATTCTCTTGTTATTCCAAATTGCATACAGTTTCTATCAATTTTCCTACTGAATTGTCTACTTCAAAATCGATATGCCATGTTCAATTCACTGTTTTAATTACATTTTCGAAATAGGTGTATGGTGTGAATGCCAAATCATGGCACCCAGTTAAAATTAGTTGATACATTTAAAGGGATTTATCGTATGTACCCTTTAACAAGTGGATTGAGTTTTCTTAGCTTCTCGATTCTCAATACACCCTCATGCTCCGGCACCCAATCAAGAGTGACTTTGAGAGCATTGAGAAAGTGTTGGAAGTCTAATATTAATTTGTATTGTACCTCTACCATTTGTAGTGCTTTTTAGTAGTTGTTCGGATATATGTCAATATATCGTATATAGCTTAATTCCAATAGTAACATCCTTATTAACAATAGCTATTTGTGTATTACGAATAGAAATTAGCACTTTGGCAGATGAGACAGAAAGTTGACGCGCGACGTGTTAGCGGAGCGAGGCAATCTGTCGAAACTGCCAAAGGTTTTTCTGCTCGAATTATGTAATAAAATATCTCCAGAATTAAGACAACTTTTATTAACTAAAATATGTCAAAGTGACTATCAACAATCTACATCGAATGTTTATTAAATAGTGCAATATACGACATGTCCTACACAGTCTCCCCTTCTAAGTTATCACTCCTGTGATAAAATTGGTGAATATTGCTGTAATGTGTACCTTCTTGTTTATCTGTGTTCTTAAATTGCACATATACCAGAATTCCTTGCATGCATACTTGGAAAGGACCTCTGGTTATGTATTCTTTACCAATTTCGAACTAAAATCCAATCTGCTTCTTAAAGTTTAGGTGGCTTTTTTCTTCTATATTTATTAGCTTGTTCTCGAATTTTTTGTTTGTATTTTATTTGGGTTGGGGGAAAATATATAGAATTACAAAATATCGAAACGACACATTTTCGAAAACGAAATATAGACATCACAAAATATCGAAAACACAAAAAATCGGCAACAAGTAATATCGCCAGTACATAATATCGAAAACAAGAAATGTCGAGATAATATAACATCGAAACTACAATTTATCGAAACTACTTAATATCGATGTACAAAATAACGACACAGCATAATGCCGAATAAATAAAATATCGACATTACATAATTTAGATTATGTAAATATATCGAAAAATCTGTTTCAAAGCCAAAAACATCAATTTTCCTGTAACGCCTAGTAATAAATAACTCTCTTTAATGAATTAAATATAATGTACTTAATGCAAAATAACAAATTACCGAAATTACAAAATATCGAAAGTGCAAACTAGTACCTACATCAAAGAATACCATTCTGTGCCTACATAACAAAATTTCGTTTGTTGTCAACAACAATCATTAAACAAAATTTCTGTTTGTTTGATTTGTCTGACTGACATTTGGAAATAATCAAAAAGTGGGTGTGTTGTGCACAAAGAGGTTAAAAATGGAAAAAGACTGCGATTTTGAATACTTAGAGAGCAATAAAGGCGGAAAAATATTATATTCCAATGGATATTACTATACCAAAAAAAAATCTGTGAGTACAAAAATATATTGGAAATGCCAGAATTGGACTAGCTTTTGCAGAGGCAGAGGTACACTAGTTTCAAACACCTTTTCACGGACCGCTGATCACAATCACGAAGGAAATCCTGTTAAAGTTGAGGTCAAGAAAAAAATGAGTCAAATAAAGGAAAAAGCACTAGCCAGCAATGATGCTCCTCAAGTTATTGTCTCAAGTGTAATGTCAGATGTAAGTGGCGAGGCTAGTACTTCGTGTCCGTCGATAAGTAGTATCAGGAGAACTATCAGTCACATTCGAAAAAAAAAGTATTCCCACTACTCAATCCCAAAGGATCTGGAAGATTTAGTTATCCCCCAAAAATACCGAAAAACTGGGAAAAACGAGGAATTTATATTATATGACAGTAATGACAAACAGAGAGTAATTATTATGGGAACAAAACAAAATCTAAATTTTTTAGAACGAAGTACTAAATGGTATATTGACGGAACTTTTAAAACTGTGCCTGAATTATTCCACCAATTGCTGACGATACATGGCGATATAGAAGGTATTGTTTATCCTTTAATATACTGTTTATTACCCAATAAAATGGAGAGAACATATATTAAAATATTTGAAAAAGTTCGAGAATTTATTAAAAATCCAAAAGTATCCCTTATTCTAATGGATGTTGAAATAGCCTTAATAAATGCTACGAATTTGCTTTTCCCAATAGCTGATAAACAGGGATGCTATTTTCATTTTCGGCAGGCACTTTACCGACGTATTTGTTCTTCGGGTTTAAAAAGAAAATACGATACAGATAAAGATTTCAACAAACAAATTAAATTTCTAATCTCGCTTGCCTTTGTTCCTGAAGATTTAGTACTAACTGCATTTAATGTAATAGAAAAATCCGGAATCCTGACGGATCATACTCAACAATTCTGTAGCTACTTTAAAAAGAACTGGATGGGAATTCAAGATGATAATAAAAAGAAACATGCATCGTTTTCGTTTCACTTATGGAACTATTTTAATCGTACCCTAAACGAAGAGCCAAGAACTAATAATTTTAGCGAGTCCTGGCACAGTGCTTTAAAAAAACAAGTTCAATCTAAACATCCGTCTATTTGGAAATTTTTCGAGTTTATGTTAGATCAACAAAGTATGCAAGAACTTCAAATTAACCAACAGTTAACTGGCTGCGAAAAATCACTCAAGAAGAAAAAATATAACGACAAAAATAAAAGACTTGCTACTGTGGTTCAATCATTTGCTCGAGATAAATGTACAGATACATACTTGTTAGATTATTTGAAAGCTATTACCCTTACTCTGTAACGACATTAATTGAATAATTTGTTATTTGATATTTAAGCACTTTTTTTCATCTCGATGTTATCTAGTGTAGTGTACTCCATCTTTTTGGTATTTATGTACTGATATTTTGTGTTTCCGATGTTTATGTTGTATCGTGGTTGTTGTTGACAATAAACGAAATTTTGTAATTTCGACGTTTTGTACTTTCGACATTTTGTTGTTTCGATAATTAGTTATGCTGCATTTCGTATTTTCGATATTATAGAGTGTCGATATTATGTGTTATCCTTTAAATGTAGTTTCGATATTATGTATTTTCGAGATTTGGTGATTTCGATATTTTGTAATATCGATGTTTTGTAGTTTTTTCAACATTATGTACTTTCGATATTTTGTTCATCGATATTTTGTAATTCGATATATTTTCCCCCAACCTTTTATTTGCTCCTTTAGGCTTTTAGATTTTTCCTTCAATGTCGATTTGTCTAATCAACAAGTTCAAAAGCGTGTTTTTGGGACATACTATTACGAAAATTATGTTCAATAGCTCATTCGATTCGGAATAATGTCTAGATCAATGTGTAAAGAAAAATTTTGAAGTGCATAAAAAATTGCAAAAGTTATAAACAATTAAACACCTCAAAAACATGGTGTTTGGTTTTTCGCTTATAGTTTGTAAACTATAAATATTTTTGGATTTTTTAAAAAGATCCTTAAAGAGGAGGAAATTTGCTATAAATAAGTTCCGACTCCCGGAACTGTACCTCCATTATTTATAATTTTAATTTAACTTTTTTCTTCGTATTTACTGATAGATTCCTATGAGAAAATAAAAATAGATTTGAATTCACCAATATTTGAGAACACGTGCCTTCAAAGACCTGCATCCTTATTTTTGAGCCCATGTTTGTCTCATTTTCTATTTTGGAATCGAATTCCCGTATATCACAAAAAAAATATAACACCTTATATTTTTGTAAACATATTTACATTGTTAACCCATATTCTTCTCAACATTCTAAGTCGATAGAGATTCAAATAATACAGAAGAGATAAAACAAAAGAAAAACGTACCAGTGTCGCCCACCAACGTATATAGCCATTATTGCTGTTTGTTTTGTTTTATTTACTTCTGTTGTTTGTTTGATTCCATATTTCGTGCTGAATTCTGGATGTCTGATGTTGTTTCAAAGGACAAGGCACGGATTGCGTGGACTTATGGATCGCCATAAATAAGGGGTGTCTCAGGAATATTTTCGTTTATTAATCCGTTCTCCGTTCGTTGGCGCAAAAGGCACATTCCCAAGAAAGAAGGCAGTTGGCAAACGGTGGTCGACAGTGTTAAGTTTTAGTTGCAATGGAGCAATTTACGGGGCTGCAACGTGCTTTTTGAATTCGTAGCCCAATCGGATTAGGTGAAGAACAGGCTTGAGATTCTGAAAAATACGAAGCAGCAATTTTCCTTCGGAATTCGTTGGAGGGGGTCTGTGGTAGTCTAAATTCAAAAAGTTGGGATTCCAAAGTTGTCATTACCTCCGCCAGCTTGATTTAAAGGGTTATTTTTTGTATCTTGAATAACTCATTTATTTTCAATTTTACACGAAAAATAGTTTTTACAAAAGTTATTTAAAATTAAATTTCCTACAATTCTGCTTTTTTTTGTACGATCGATTTTTTTCGATTTATACCCGAAAAGAGGGGGTGAATTTTTGGTTATAGAATAACTCGTTTATTTTCAATTTTACGAGAAAAATTGTTATAAACAAAGTTGTTTAAAATTAATTTCCTACAATTCTGTTTTTTTTTTGTACACTCGATTTTTTTGTATTTATCCCTGAGAAGAGTGGGGGTAAACTCTTATCATTGTATTATCACGTTTCTTTTTAATTCCAGGTATACAGTAAACCCCAAAAGAACAAACAGAAAAAATAATGGTACAACATCAATAATAAACGTGACAATACAATACTTATAGGTTCACCCCCACTCTTCTCAGGGATAAATACAAAAAAATCGATCGTACAAAAAAAAAACAGAATTGTAGGAAATTTAATTTTAAACAACTTTGTTTATAACAATTTTTCTCGTAAAATTGAAAATAAACGAGTTATTCTATAACCAAAAATTCACCCCCTCTTTTCGGGTATAAATCGAAAAAAATCGATCGTACAAAAAAAAGCAGAATTGTAGGAAATTTAATTTTAAATAACTTTTGTAAAAACTATTTTCCGTGTAAAATTGAAAATAAATGAGTTATTCAAGATACAAAAAATAACCCTTTAAATCAAGATGGCGGAGGTAACGACAACTTTGGAATCCCAACTTTTTGAATTTAGACTACCAGAGACCCCCTCCAACGAATTCCGAAGGAAAATTGCTGCTTCGAATTTTTCAGAATCTAAAATACTAATCCGATTGGGCTATCGTGTGTTTTATAAAAACAATGATTCTTTTGTTCTTGTGCGTCGTTGGTACATAAATCATTATAACATAGCAAGAATGAATGATGTCCCAACTGCAAATTTAATTAAATATTGGTTAAGAAAGTTTGAGAGTACTGCCAGCGAACGGACTAATAACCGAAAATATTTCTGAGACACACATTATTTATCATATTTTGAAGTAATTACCTATCAGTTGAGTAAAAGTTTTTCGCTCTTAAAACACAAATAGCTATTAATGATTATGTTCACGCGTTTGATAGGTAATTTAATACTCTAAAACACCTAATGTATTTATTATTAACATACAGGGTGTTATACTTTTTAATTTGTGAGAAGTAAAAAAAAATTTAGTTGAAATATTTGTTTGTAGGTATGCGGTATTATTTGATTAATTATAGACGTGCACTTTATTGTACAAGGGCCAAAGAATGCTTTTTGACCTACAAGAGGCGAAGCGAGTAATTAAAAAATCGTTAGAAATAAAATATATTAATACTATGTCTTTTATGTTTACTATTTTTATAGATATTACTTATTCTACAATTTTACATATCATCGTTGATAGATTAGTTACCTAAGTCAAGGTAAACTGAGATTAGTAGAAAATAGTGAGTGAAGATTCTGTGAGAAGGAGGATGAAACCTCCATTCACATCCTAACTGAATGTGTAGCACTCCAGAATCCAAGGGCACTATATCAAATAGAAGAGGGAGATTTACCTAACTTGAAGCCACTTCAAATCCTACACTTCCTTGAGGAAATAGGATTGAAAGGGTCGTTATAGGCATTGAGACATTTCCTTAGTGCATTGGCGATAGAAGGGGGCCCAATAGATCTCTTAAGTCGCAGTGTATTAACACCTCATTTTCAATATAACCTAACATATCTAAGTCGAGAGAAAATTATTCCAGTCAATATCTCTCAACTAATTTCTGTTAATTCATACGGCTTTATATTAAAGGGAATTCTACATTTTAATATTATAATAATATGCCAAATACAGAGCCAAAGAAGTCGGTGAATAGTATATAAGATTTAAGCTGTTTTTGTTATTTTTTAATACACATTGTATACACACTTAGCTAAAATAAAGCAATCGAATTCTAGATTTTTTTATTAACAACATTGGTTCCTGAGAGATAAAAAGTTCGTGCATAAAAAAATATAAAGTGCATCCACCAAAAAATGTATTGAGAAGTGTGCATTCACCAAAATATAAAAATATTCAGATCAAAGCAGTTGTGCCAAAAATACAGAAAAGTTGTGATCGGAAAAAATTAACATTGAAAAAAAAACATTACATTCGCCAAAAATTTATTGGCAGAAATAGTAATTATTAATATTGTAAATAACTACAAAAATGAGTGCGTCCGCCAAATTTTTAACTGTAAAAAATAGATCTTTGGAGAGAAAAATAGGTGTCTATTCTGTAAAGTTATAGTTAATTTTAACCATCAGGTAAGTATTTCATCAGTTTAACTTGTTAGTTATTTTATGACTAGGTCCAGTTAAAATAGAAATAGCAGAAACATGGTAACAATGTAATAATACATGTACCCGAAAGTGTATTGAAATTAAGCCCAAACAGAAGAAATTTGACATTTAATCATTATGAAACCAAAAAGAGTGAGAATGCCAATAATGCAGAAATTTGCAATGATATTGCAGATGCAATGAATAATATTGAAAAGCGATACAAAAATAGTTATTTCTACAAATCCATTAGAAGTACTTGGTTTTTCCATCTCACAAAAGTGCAAGTGCATAAGAAATTACCAAACATTAAACGATTACATGTGTAAAGGCCTTTGTGTGAATTTAGTGTTAGTAAATGTCGATCTTCTAGGCGTATTTATATGTAAACGCGCTTGAATTAAATCAATTTTAGTGAATTTTTGCTCACCAGCCATTGAATTGAAAAGTTCAACTGCTGATAAAGGAAGATTATCAACGACACTATATGAACTATATCAACGGCACATGATGTTTTAATAGAAAAAATTAGTCAGTTCGGATTAACAAATAAAGTAATTTACATAAAACTTTACGTAAAAATTACGTAAATTAAATTTACGTAAAAGTTACATAAAATATTTTTTTGAGAGGCATAATGGTAATGCTTCGACAAAATTCCATGCTGTTTCAGGTGTTCCACAGGGATCTAACTTGGGACCATTATTTTTTTTTAAAGTTGTCAATGATCTTCCAAAAGTAATTAAATATTCTAAATGTTTACTTTTTGCCGCGATGACCTTAAAGTATATAAAGAGATCTATACAGTTCGCGTCGCGCTACAAAAAGATATAAATGCAATTTACGAATGGAGCCAGAAATACAAATTAAATTTTAATGAAAAAAAATTTTATTAGTCGATAAAAACAACCAATATTATTTGACTATCAAGTAACTTATAATAGCAAGTTATCGTTTTCTCCACATATCGAAAAGACTGAAAATGTTTTTTTTTAATTCCTTTTAAAAATTTTCAAAATAAATTCTTTTCGAAGGTTTACAAAAAAATTCAAGGTTGCTCCACCCTGAAGTTGGGTTACCGTCATAATCCCCGGTGCAGAATCCCCGGTGCAGAATCCCCGGCGACAAAACCCCCGCCGACAAAATTCCCGCGACAAAATCGCCGGTGACAAAATCCCCGAAAACAAAAATCACAGTAAAATAAACTTTTAAATAACAATATATCTAGGTAAAGAAACCCCTTCGATACAAAAAAAAATAATTGCTTGAAATACCATAAACTCGCACAACTCAGAAATTTTATTCTAACAATAAACTCATTCCAATATCGATCATAAATTAAAATTTATGAATAATTATCTTAATATTGTACAGCTCTTTGTTTCAGTTCGTTTTTTACATTTCTCGCTGATATGTCGGCTCCCTCCAGCACGTGGCAGTGTTCCAGGTCCGATTTGAAAATCACTTTTCCTGCAAGAATAGATCACGAAGAGAAATTTGTAAATTATTGTGAACTTTATGGATAAAAATTGATTATAGAGCTTTACGATTTACATACCGTCTACATTTTCTCCTGTTGTGTGCACTCTGACACTTCATCTCGTGCATCTCCATATTACTTTTTGTTTGGTTCTCTCCTGCACACCACTATACAGATTACCATCTAAATGTAGTAGTTTTTTGCCTTTTTGACTAATAATAAAATTTAATAGCATTTTTCCTTTGAAACTTTCCTAGGTTTCGGTATAACACACTTGCCGTTGAGACTTCTCGCGAGACTGATATTCAGAAATTGTCAGTAGAACTGTCACTGTGATTGATTATTCATTTGTAAACACGCATTTCTGGCTACACATTTATTGCCCCCTGCGAGCATTATTTATGCTATGTATATTTTGTATTTTCGTTGATATACGACATATATCAGTTGAAAAATACATGAGAATAGTATTACATCAAGAATAATATCTGGCGCGGCTAATCGTGAAAATTGTTTTGTGAAAGGCTGAGTATGCTAAGCATGCTTTTTCATGTTTTGAAACTTAATAGAATAATATTTTTCGATTTTTTTTGCATTGTTTTTTCACACGAGTAATTTGTGACGTCGGGAATTTTATCCCCGGGGATTTTGCCACCGGGGATTCTTGTTTCCGGGGGTTTGGTCGTTGGGGATTTTGTCCCCTGGGAATTTGTCCCGGGGATTTCGTTCGCGGGGATTTTGTCCCGGGGATTTGGTCGCCGGGGATTTGGTCGCCGGGGTTTTTGACTGGCACCCCCTAAAGTTTTGTTATTATTGGTATTTCCTCTAAATTTTACAAAAATCAGACTAAAAAGAAAAGCTCAGAATAAATTATAAATTTTCTAGGTGTTTGGTTTGCTCTTAACTAGTTTTAGATCTAAAATTTGAATTGGTTGCACTTCTTCTATTTCGGTTTGTTGCCAGACATAATTGTAAATGTAGAAAATGGAAATTCTTTTAATTCCTGATCGCTGAACTGTTATGTATGTACTGTATTTATTGTATTGCACTGTTTGCACTGGAAAGCCTACAAAAAGGATGACCGAATTTTAAAATTCTAGGTAGTTTCTTTTCCTGATTGTTTTGTGATTATCTCGTATGCTGTTAGACTTAGTTTAAATGCCTTAAAATGTATTTTAGAAATTTTATATGTGTTTACTATTTACGCATTTGGTTGTTTCGTAAATTGTTGTTGTTTTATATGACTGTGCCATTTGAAATTGTTAATTTTGTAACGTACTTGAAACAATAAATAAAATACCTGGCATTCCATTACATCAGATCAAGGTGCTCGTTATTGTAAACATCCCTTCAATAATTTTAGAACACATTCATTCTATTAATGGTTTAATCAATACCTATTACAAAACCTTTCATCACCGGTGTACGTAAAAACCACAGAAACCAATCGATAACTAGGGAATTATTTATTCACAATCGGTCTTATTTAGCTACTGGCGTGCCAAGATTTATTCCTGGAGAGGGATATGCCAGGAGATGGATAAAGTTTGAAGACATTAAAAACAAAAAATAATTATTTATAGATATTTATTGAGTACTCATCTAAATTAAATGCAAACTATCATTAAAAACAAATAATTGTTCGCTACGACCTGCGTGATTTTTTCTAAGGCTTGCTTTAGATACATCTTTGTGAATAAATCCATATTATTATCAATATCTGTAGCAGATCTAGTTAACCATGAGTATACAGCATTTCTCAACTCTATTTAAACAGTATTTTTCTCTAAGACGATTAAAAATAGACGTAATTACGTGTACTCTTCAAAAGAAGGTTTCCGTATTTTCCGTACCTTTGAGTAGAATCATTGTTCTCCAAAAAAAGACACATCGGATCATTCTATGGTGATTTTTTTTGTAACATCTCCCCCTGTCTGCAGAAATCAAATAACACTGAAGAAAACACACTACTCAGTGGTCCAATTCAGATTAAACTGTTGTAAATATTACTTTACGATATAAAATGTAATATTTATTATTGCCAACCACATTTTTAAACTTGCATGGGATACGCTAAATATTTCATATCATCTGGAACTAAACTAAGATTAACAAAAATCCTGTAGTATTTTATACATGTAGTTGACGTTTCTAGAGGTCATATTTGGATTCTTGCAGAGCTCCAATAAACTTTGTTAAATGTTATGCCCTGGAATGGTCGTTATTTTAGGTTTTAACTTTGGGAATAGATCGGGACTTGGGACTGCTCAGTTGGTGCCATCTGCCGGATAAAGATGCAAGGTAGAGAGATAATTTCTCTGAAAGTTTTGAGATGAGCGTTTCGGTAAATCCAATCGGTTATTTTAGTTAAGACGTTTTGTATGGTTTCCGAGTGACGTAACTGATATAGATCGAGACTCGGGAGTTCCCAGTCGGTATGTCGCTGACGAAACAACGGTACCGTGTGAATGTAAAGTTGCGCAAACTTGCAATATTTTATTTTGAAGTGAACACATCTGCAAATACAATCGATAGAACGATCTCTGCTTCTAATACAATATGAAGACGAATAAATAAATAAAAACGAGGGAGGTTTAATTTTATTATTTATTAAAGAAGACTTAAACACTCAAAATAAGAGGAATGTTTAATATAAAGAATATAATATTTAGTTATGAACATTGGTGATAGTAGATTTAGTCGTAGACTATAATTAGTTTGGGAATCCTTGGTTTAGTAATTTGTAAAGCGTACGAATAAGGAGAGAAAATAATTAAAATTGATGGTCAGAAATCAAATATTTTGGATAAAAAAGGATATATAAAATTTGATATACAATAGATTTATTAAATAGAATAGAACAATTGGAATACAAAATTGGAGGATTTTGATATAGATATTTCTGGAGAGCAAAATTAAACACATTACATTGTACAATATTGAAAAAAAAAAAAAAGGGAAAGTAACTGAATAAAAACAAAACAAACATATTTTCTTTTGAGAATAAAAATCTCAGAAAAAATGTATTCTATTGTCCTTCTATAATTGAACCGAAAAATAACTTTGCATTAGTTTTTCTATCCCATGAAACAAATCTTGGCATGCCGCTGGCATTTAGTGGATTCCCGTACATGCCCGGCACCCTTTACGTGCGACCCAGAAATTCCAGAACAATTAGAATTAGACGATATTAATTAGTAAATTCTCAGTCTATTCCAATTGATTCCACTTCCAACGCTAGCCGTACTCATGAAACGGAAAAGAGTAATACGATGGAGTTTAGACAATTAAGTTAAAATCTGTTAAAGTTAAAGTAAATTGGGAAAGTCTCGAATAATAAAACGATAATTATTATACAGGGTGTCCCAAATTAGTATGTTTGGCAAAAACAGGAGGAGAAAAAGTAGTCAAGACTACTAAAACGACCCAATCAAATCTTCAATAGATTATTCCGCATTCGTCGTACAGGAAGAGTTTTGAATATGATCGAAAAATTCTATAACTTCTTTACTAAGAAAAATATTTAAAAAACCTTCAAGATACTTTTGATTTATACAGAGTTATCCATTAGTGTGAAAATGTCCAATATCTCCGGCACTATTAGATATATAAAAAATACATTTATAGAACGCTATGCAACTTTAAATTACATATTATCAAATGATTTTCGAATATACAAGATGTTTAATAACTTCAGTCTCAAACAAACTTTTTTTTTTTTAATGGATCACCCATTTTATATTTGAATTTACCATCATTTTTTCTATAATAATACTTATAACCAGTTTTATATGAAAATTAAAAACCAATTTTATGGCAAATCACTTACTTTTATCAATTCGTAACAAATATGTGCATGGTGCAAATTTATAATTTTGAAGATAACACAAAATCGGATAAAAAGAATAAAAAACCAAATTTTAAACTTAAGCTTTAATCCATACTGTAGTGAGCTGATTAAATTTTGGGCATAATCGAAGCATCTGAGGGTACTTTATAGAGTGCCGTTTTTTTGGTTAACGAATATCTCTGTTATTTACGATTGATGAAAAAAAGCTTCAAATAAAAGTTGTTTCCGATATCGTTCTCTATAATTTTGGTTCTATACAAGATCTGTATATGTAACGTGTGGAGGGTGGGTTATCCTACGGTACTTAGGCCTCACTATGCCCATTGTGCATCCTCCTAAGATAATATGCACCTCATGAGGATTTCTTTAAAATGGACCGTAATGGAAACGTTTGAGGAAAAATGTAAAATTTAAATTTTTCAGTATTTTCGTAGGCAATGAATATATATAAAAATGTATGTTTTTAGTACAGCCTCTAAACATAAGCTGAGGACAAAGCATATGCCTTCCACGCGAATAGCCCAGGTTCGAATCTGGGCTGGGGACTAATTGTTATTTTTTATGTTTATTTTATAAGCTAGTTAAATTATTAAATTATTTTAAAATTCGTGTTATACAGTATATTTTTCTAAGACTGATTAACGTAAATCTACAAATTTTAATAACTATATTAGGTCATTAAGATAAAATAACTAATTTAAAAATATTTTAGACTTTACTAATTTATAAAATAAAATGAATTGCCCTAGTCTTAGCTCCGTCGCCACACTTAATATTTTAGTTTTAATACCAGTAATAAACTTTTTTCAAATAGTTTTGTTAAAATTTATGATTTATTTGTAAATATAGATGAAATAAAAATAGAAATGCTATTATTTATCGATTCTACACAAGAATAACTCATTTCAGTGTATATTTAATCTCAATAACTACTCACAAATATACTGGCAGTTAGTTTGACACAATTATTTGAAAACAAAACAAAATATAGTAGCTGGTTAAACAAAATATAAACTGTAATTGGTGAATTTTATGTTCTTTTCTTTTCTTACTAGGTAGAATGGATATTAAATATATTCGTTCAGTTGAACGCAATGGCATACTTTTTCGTTTTGTAATATGTGCGTAGAATAGCTAATATTAATGAGTGCGTAGAGAAAATATATTTAATTTTCCTTTGACCTTTTTTTTTACCTTTGAATGGTAAATACGGCATTGTATTGTCTTTATTACTAGGAACAACAGAGCACCCTGAAACAGTCGAAACCATGAAATATGAGGCGATAGTACTATCGATACCGACAAAGAACTAAAGAAATTTTAAATATTGGTTCACTTATCCAGTAGTTCGAACTATATTACATTTTTATGCAAAAATGAGAACAAATCTGATACATCAGTCTTAACGACTAAACAATATTTTCAAAAAATCGTGAAATATTTCATGGTTTTCTAATGTATGTCGCACAAAATTACAGTTTTTATAAAAAACCGAGCTATTCTAAAAGTCATGGAACAGAAAGAAACAACTGATCGTGAAAAAACCTTTACAAAAGATTTGGGTTTGGATAAATAGTATATTATACAGCGAGGTGGGAAGAGTTTCATTCCTGTCGTGAGATTAGTTAGATCACCGAGACGCGAAACGTCGAGGTTAGCTATGATCTCGAGACAGGAATGAAACTTCCTACCGAGGTTTGTATACTATTCTATTTACAACCATCATATTTCGATCAAAGTTAATAAATATCTGTTTCGTTCTGAACATACATAAAATATTACATTTAACGACAAATTACCAAGCGCGCGGTTTTCTCAGAATAATCAAGTAAATATATTGTTACTGTGATTACAAGGTAAACAACTGTCACCAAAATAAATAAATGTCAGATAAAGCCGGATATTAAATTCGCGAATAATAAATATCAATAAGTAGTTTGTTGTATTTTAGTTCATTGTTGTTTTTTATTGTTTGCCATTAAATAGGTATTATAAAATTTGACAAAAAAATGTGTTATTTTTTTAAATATAAAAATATTCATCTAGAGTAGATGAAATGAGGGCGGGAAGTGAGGGTGGGAAGTAGAGGTGTGTAATGTGACACTTCCCAACTTTCAATGACGTTAGTAATGACAACATTACATATATGGTTGTAAATAAAAGAAATTACCTACTTGCTTGTAAACAAAATATAGGGTATGGTACAAAAAATTATCAGTCAGGAGTTCTACGTAGGACTAAGAGGGTCTAACTCCCTGCGCCAAAAAGAAATATTAAAATATGGCATTCCTGTGTAGGCAACACAATTTTCAGAGAATTGCACTTTCTAAAGACACATTAAGCAAAAAATAATTTTTAACCCAAGATCGAGATTGATTTCGAACTGTTCCGATTATGGTTTGATTCATGGTCGATTTTTAAGGTCGACTTTTTAATCTCTGTAGGCTTTCTTGTCAGATTAGACAACTATAACCTATAGCTTAATCAGCAACTAAGTAGTTACTCTCAACTTTATTCAAAGGTAAAAAAACAATTTCCTAACTTTTAAAATATATTAGTCCCTCAAAGTAAACTTAATCATTACTATTTGCCGCTATAACGCCTCTGAAACGTAAACATATGCAAACTAAGTGACCCAAATGTATAACGCTTGACAAAGGATAATTAGTTGGCTTGGAATTGTTTACAGGAAATTGGTAGTGTGAATATATGTCAGACAGTCAACAGCAGAAATCAGGAAGGCAGGAATGTTTCCTGATTCGCACAATAAAAATTACCGGTGCTAAACCTTTAGCCAAACACAGTCCGATTATTAAAAGTTATTATTTAGATTAGAAAGCGCTTTGTCAAAAATTCTTATAAATTTGGTCAAAAATGGCCAGATAAAGAGCGACAAAAAAAAATCGTGAATTTGTAAGCGAAAGATATTGTTAAAGAAAAAAATTTGTGAAATTGCGGCTGAATTAGATTTGGCTGGGTCGACAATAATTGGCGATTCACTTAAGCACTATCGTAAAAGTGAAAGGGTTCAACCTAAAGACAAACATTTGGGTAAACCTGAAATTATATCTGATAGGGATGGATGATTCCTAGTAAAAATTTGCAAACTGAGTCGTCGTAACCGATGATGGTCTTACACTTTTAAGAGCCCCATCACAGCCCAATGGAAGAGTGCTGTAAAAGTGGATACACAAATCAGTACTAAGTTTTTATAGTTTCGGTTTCGGATTAACAAAATTATGAAAATTATTCAAATTTAGTACCTACCCTAATGTTATTTTAATTTAAATCTGACCATTAGGGCAAGTTTACCTAATTTCTTGGGAAGAGGCTTATTGGAACTGGTTGTCAATGACTAATTTGCATAATTTTGTTAATCCGAAACCCGCGTAAGTATAGCGAACAGACTGTATAAGACTAGTTAGGAAGTTTTTATTAAATTCATGATTTTTTATTATTTGTAATGTTTTAGGCGAAAGAAACAACTCTGCTAACAGAAAAGCAGAAAATAAATCGTTCAACTGGATCAAAGATGTCTGTCATAGATCGGTGAAGACTGGTTCAAAGTCAAATTTAGTGATCAGTCTAAGTTTGACGTGTGAGTGGTAGACTTTTGTAAACGGGTTATTAGAACTACAAATTAAGCATTTCATAAAGATTGTCTCAGAAGGACAATAAAATTTCCTAAAGGCATGAAAAAAAGTCTTGTATTAAGCGCCCAAGATATTTAGCCGGACATGAATTTTATATTTTAACAGGACGGTGTTGCATGCCATAAAAATAAAACTACTAAATGGTTTGGGGACAATAACATGCACGTTTTTAATAAAACGTGCATGTTTTAAGGATTTAGATAATGTCACTAATATGTCACATTTAGGATGATTAATGATATTGATTGATTTTAATAAATTCTAGGTAAACTACTTTTTATTGATGCCTACAAAACTATACAATTTCTTATAAATAAGGTTTGCAGTACTAAAAATGCTTAATAGCTCAGAAGTTCTTTCAATTCCTTTTAATTAGAAAACTTGGAAGATAATAATCCTCAAAGATTCAGATATGCAAAGGCAGAAATCATTTTTCGAATTGAATATATTTTTTATAACTTACTGTGTAAGAATTTAATAATTATTTCATGAATGTTTTATTTAAAGATATTAATTTACTTGCGGTTTCTCCTAAGTGGTAGTTGAAAGTTCTTCTGTATCACACGTTATATCCAGAAATTTTCAACCAGTTTGTAAAATGGCACAAAATTTTAAAGAACTGAATGAGATAAGAAAAGTTATTATTCAAATTAATTGTCTATCATAAAAACTAGGTTTTTTTTTATGACCTACGATTTTCATGGAATTAAAGGTTCCATTGACTGCACCCGTATAGCTATTTTTCTGCCAAAAATTAACGATTCAGTTTATCCTGAACATTTATATATGTGATTAGAAAAAATAAACATTCGATAAATTTACAATTGGTTAGTTGTAATTAAATTACAAGTTGCCTAATTTTTATGGACTGAACATTAATTGAATTCAACGAGGTGACTTTGACATGACGAAGGTAAACAAGTCATAGAAAATTGTAATAAAGATTTTAGGAAAAAACTACCCTACATTAACTTTAAATATAATCTGGTTCACTAACTACGTTCTTCTACAGGGTGTCCCATTAGCGTGTAATTGCTCGATATTTTTATTTTTTGCTATAGACATGCAAACTAGTTTTCAATAAAAGTTTTATAGATTTGAAAAAGGCACACTTCAAAAATGTTTTTGGATATACAGGGTGTTACGTTTTTGCCTGGAAAATAAAAATTTATCTCAGTACAAATATAGGTAAAAAATGTCCAATGTTTTAGAAAGGTATAATATGCATGTATACTGAGATCTATATTCTGTCATTGTGAACCCTTATTATTTTGGTCACAAGTCGACACTGAATATAGGGTATTCCATTTAAAAAGTTGAAAAAAATCGTAATTTCATATTTTGAAACACCCTATATACAAAATAGTAGTGTGAAAACAATCAAATCTGTTACCTCTGTAAAGCTGGCCTCCGAAATTTGAAAATTTTAGTTTTGGAAGCGGCATGCGTTTGACCACCTATACCTATTGACCATGTTTGACCACCCACTAACTTTTTTTGACCACCCTCATAAACCTAAATATTTAAAAAAAAATAAGGTCAAGTGCCCGCTCCCGCTAGCCCCCCGAAGTTAATATTTTTTCAAACTAACTTCACCGTAAGATTAACCAATTTTTGACCATGTTTAACCACACATTAGATTTTTTTTAAAAACCCTTAAAATAATTTAAAGGGGTCAATTATAGAAAGAAAAAAGTTCTGGAACGAATTTCAACTTTAAAAAAATGATCAACGGTAAGGATCCAAAAATGGTTAAAATTATTTATCGCCATTTGATCACCCCCTAAAATATCTCAAAAATTCATAAAAAACATTTCCCAATCTAATTTCTAGTTCAACAAAATTGTCAATCGACATAAGGCCACAATAAAGATCCATAAAGGTTTAAAATTATGTTTTGACATTTGATCATCTACTAAAATAACTGAAATATCAAGTAGTGTGAAAATTCGAAAACAACAATTATTTCAAAATCACATTTTAAATTGTAAAAAATTGGTCAGTCAACATAAGTTCATAATAAAGATTAATAATAGTTTAGAATTGTTTAAATTTTATTTTTTAAATTTTCATACTACTAGGAAGCATTAAAATTATTTTTCGGGGTGGTTAAACATCAAAACATAATTGTATACTATTATAGATCTTTACTGTGCACTCATGTCAATTGACCATTTTTTTCAAGTCAAATTTTTTTATCCCAATTGTATTTTTTGAATTTTCACACTACTTAAAAACATTAAAAATATTTTAGGGGTTGGTCAAACGTCAAAACTTAATTCTAAACTAGTATGGATCTTTAGTGTTCACTTAATTATATCGTTTGACCATTTTTTTCAAGTCAAAGTGCCCTTTTTCACACTAATTAGAAACACTTAAATTATTTTAGGGGGTGGTCAAACGTCAAAACATAATTTTAAACCTTTTAGGATCTTTATTGTGTCCTTATGTCAACTGACCATTTTGTTGAACTAGAAATTGGAATGGGCAATGTTTTCTTTGAATGTTTAACCCCTGTGGGGTCTTTTGGGATATTTTAGGGGGTGATCAAACAGCGATGCATGATTTTGTGCCTTTCTGACCATTGATCATTCTTTTAAAGTTGAAAGTCATCCCAGAACTATTGTTTCTCTATAATTTACCTCTTTAAATTATTTTAAGGGGTGTTAAAAAATATAAGAAGTGGTTAAACATGGTCATAAGTTGGTTAATCCTATAGTGCAGTCAGTTTTAAAAAATATCAACTTGGGGAATAGCGGGCACTCGGTCATTAATATTTTTTGAAATATTTAGGTTTCTGAGGGTGGTTAAAAAAGTTAGTGGGTGGTCAAATATGGTCTATAGGTGGTCAAACGTATGCCGCTTCTAAAACTAAAATTTTAGAATTTCGGGAGCCAGCTTCACGGAGCTAAATCTGTTATGCGTAACTATGTACAGGGTGTTCGGTTTAAAAAACATACGCCCTTCATTTATGGACTACCCTGTTTATTAAAATATAGTCATACAACTTTTATATTAAAAATTTCTTTTGTATTTCTAATAATAAAATAGCTTTCGATCAATTACGCACTGATGGGACACCTAACATGTCGGTATCTTTGAGTAGGTAAATTTATAAAGAAATTTATGCTAAAATAGTATCAAAGGTATTGTATTTGAAAAAATTGAGTAAATTGAACTGAAAATTAACCATATTTAAAACAAAACAGTCTGTATAAAGTCAACCAGTTCTATCACCTCTATTCGTTAGCTGTATCTGATAAGTCTGTATTTTAAACAATTTTTAAATAATTGTTAACATACCTAAATTGTGATCATTTAATTTGGGGTCTACATCATTCTCTAATTTCACAAATAAATTAATTACTAACATTTTTTAAACACATTCTAGGATTGAATACAGTATTACCAGACTATTCTAAAACTGAAATAAAATATAGGGTTTTATTTAAAAAATATATATTTTTATTTGTCAGGAAAAAATATTTTTAAAATATCTTTTTTAAATCCATACAACCTTTATTTGAATCTTGTTTGCGTGTCTATAACACAAATTGAAATATTGAGCACTAATGGGACGCTGATGCACAAGAACATATTTATTTATTTATTTATTTGTCTTAAGTACACTACAGAAATATGAATTCCAAATGGCACAGTCTTAAAGCTAAAACAACAATTAAAGTATAATTATATATACATAAAAAAAAACCGAATATATAAATATCAAAACTCTTCAGAAATTTTAAAATACATTGAACGTCTAAAAAACAAAGTCTAACACCATACAAGACAAGAAAACAACCTAAAATTTTAAAATTCGAGCATCCTCTTAACAGATAATAACGTACAATTAAAAATATCACAGTGAGAATAGTGCTTATTATAGTTGCACAAAAGCCTATTCATGAAAGCTCTTTGTCCATAGTTTGTACGATGGGTTTTCTCAAAGAATAGTTGTGACTGTCGAGTATGCCTTAACGGAACAACAAAATTTACTTGGCATAACAATTTTTCACAAATAATGTCTCCATTAATTATTTTGTAGAGCAAAAGTAACATTGCATCCCTGCGTCTCCGTTCAAGAGTTTGCATACCACAGAGTAGCAGTCTCGTTTCATACGATAAATCCCGATATGGAAAGCGAAATTTAAATAGCAAATATTTACAAAATTTGTTTTGAACTCGTTCAATTCGGTTGACATACATAGCTTGTGACGGAGACCAAACAGTACTGCAATACTCTAAAATACTTCGGATCAAACCACTGTACAAACATGTTATTGCTTTAGTGTCTTGTATATGCTTTGTGCTTCTTTTTATAAATCCTAATAGCCTAAACGCCCTCAGAATGATAGTATCAACATGTAAAGAAAAGGATAAGAAAAGGATATTAATAACATTGTGATATAAATTTTCTTAAAGAATAAATATGTATTTCTAGAACACACTACGTAATTCTTAGACCGGTTTCGGGGGTTATTAGGACTCATCAGCTAGTAATAGATATTCTCGCATCCAATCTCTAATGGAAGCTGTAAAAGGAGAAAAAATCACTAGTATACCCTGATGTTGGTTGAGTAAAAATAAAATATCATAAGGTGGTTCCATCTACACTTAGTAAGAAAAATCATAGCTTGAGTAGTCCCCAGTTCAAGAACTAGGTGGAATAAAAGCCAAGCTAACAATTATTAAAATAAAGGATAATAATTCCTTATTATGAATATATGGCACATTAATAAGAATCCTCTACGAGTAGATAAAACTGATCCTTCATTCGATCACTCACTGTTGGGATTTTAATCAACAAAATTATTTCTAAAATAGCGATAGAAGACAGAAAATATTCTGAGAATTCTTGGTGGCATGTATATTCAGAGAATATAAAAAAATATTTTATTACTGATAAATTTTGTTTATATAAAAAATGTATCCCGTTAGTGCCGTTCCCTAACATTTCTAATTCTAACTTAAAAAAAAAATGTTTTCTTAATATTTATAAACTACTTTTTAAAAATATTTGATATTCTGCAAATTTCATTTACGTATGAGTAAGAGAGACGGAAACAAAGGGAAATCAAAGTATTAATACCGAGTTTTATCAGTATTAAGGTTAGATACGTGCAGACATTATATTTTTTTCTGACATGTGGGTCAATGAAGTTTGCATTCCTATTAGTATTATAAAATCGTATAAGTACTTGTATACAGAGTAGGTACCGAAAGTGAAAGTACTCAATAAGAATAATTTATGACTTTGTTATTATGGACTCTATTAAATGTACATGCATGTAAATACATAAACGAGAACAAGTAAAAGATGCAATTAATTTCGCAGTATATCTATTTCATCAATGGTAATGTTTTACTGCATATTATGTATACTAAAATTGGACAAAACCAGTCATTTCAAATCTTGTAAATATTTTTTAAAGCTTATTAAAATTATATATAAAGGAAAATAATTCCATAATTCCAACCAAAACATGAAATCAAGAAAAATAAATTCTTGAAGTCATGTGTCACAAAACAATACGAGCACCCGTTTCCATCCTTTGGCTAATACCGTAAGAATGCTGACAGAGGTGCCATATATGAAATTGTAATATATGCGCAGCACTAAAAAACCTTTTGTCCGGTAACCTCTAAAACTTTCTCCAAACTTTGGCGCAATGACATATGACAGCATTCTTCACATATTAATTGATTGTCTATTGTTTCGGTATTTAACTATAACAAAGAAAACCAGGAGAGATAAAATAGTAGTTTGTGCAACAAGAGTGGATATGATGGACATATCGCACGAAGACGAAATTTGAGCACGACGCCGTAGGCGGAGTGCTCAATCGTCTGAGTGAGATGTGGACAATCCACTCTAGATGTACAATATATTTTTTCTGCGACCCACTAACGACAATTTACAAATAAATAAATATTTTAGGTTATTAAGACCAAAATAACTAATTTTAAAATAATTTATGATATCTAATAATTTTTTAAATAAAATAAACAAAAAAGTTGATTTCATTTTTCCCCATCCGAGAATCGAACTCGAGTCTTCCGTGTGGAAGCCAAGAACGCTGACCACAGGACCACCTATTCTTTTATTTTTGTTGCTTTAATACTCGTAATTAAATTGACTTCATATACTTTTATTTAAATTAACAAATTATTAATAATTATAGACGAAATAAAAATAGAAATTCTATTATTTATTGATTCTACACAAGAATAATATATTCGTTCAGTTGAAGGCAAATAGCATACTTTTTCATTTTGTAATCTGTGCATAGATAAGCTAATATCCATGTGAGTGTAGAAAAAATTATTTTCACCACCCCATGTAAATATTATAAATAACACAATAATAAATTAAAGTTTTATAATAACACAAACTTCAGTCAAGGTTGTGTTTTTAGTTATATATCATACTTATCATTACTCATTTTACATTATAAAATTTAAAACATAAATACAAATTAGAACTACAAAATAACTTACCAATAGTGAGAAAATAGTTAGGCGCTTACCTGAAAACAAAAAAAAAAACATTTACATTTGAATCAAGTTATATAAAAGTCATTAAAATAAACATATTTTTCAAATAACACTGTTAAAAAATCTCGAATAAAAAAAGTTACAGGATTTCAAATAAAATCTGGACTTGGAATTGTGTATCAAATTTTTTTGATCTCTTTTGCCTTTTTTTAGGGTTTTCTTATGTATGAATAATGCGCCATCTGTTACTGTATTTCAATTGTCTGTGTGATTTTAATAGCTTCCCCTCGCGAGCCTATCATAGTTCCAGAAATTTTATTAATCTGACAGGCTATATAGTAATACGGGTAGTTTGCAGAAGCATCGTGGAGGACATGTAATATGCTACGAGAAGACAAGGAATGCGTTTTTGTTGAAATATGTTTGTCTTGAGGTGAATTGACCGAATTGGATACGTTTTGGAATAAATTAATGTAAGTTTCTTATTTTTGATTTTTTTAACAAAATAAAAAAAAATCTTTATTTTCACGAGTTGTTAAAAATTAGACACATTCGGGCAAATTATGTTTGCAATAGCAATATGACTATGGGACTAAATTCAAAAGATATTGCTAGATTTGCAGAATACCATATTCGTATCGTTAATTTTCAACAATATGATCTGTCATCTATTAATATATCATACTGTAAAAGCTTGCTATCTCAGTAAGTGACTTTATGTACTTAGCGGAATAACAAGTTGGTTAACATTTAAAATGGCTGACTCGATGGCTGATCTATTATTTCGTCACATTTTTCAAATAAATACGAAATATAGTGTACCTACATATTTTTAGATTTGTAGATATACAGGGTGTTAAAAAAAAGTGTCACAAAATAAAATGGTGAATAGTATGACCCAAAATAAGCAGAAAAGTCTTAATAAATATATGACCGCAAATTAACGGTTTCGGAGATACGGACCATTTTGTGTTTATAACAATTTTTTATTATTATAAAAAAAGAATGATATTTATAAACAATCAATAACAACATAGAGTTAAATGAGCTGTTCAAATACTGACGTAGCGCTTCCCTCGCATTGCCATTTGCACGACCGCACATAAAATGCATGTCAGCTAATTCAATATTAGTGTAAACAGGCATAACGAAAATTTATAAAATTATTCACCCACAACAAAATAATAACTGCAAATAGTATCTATGAAAAAACATCGGTAGACTCCGATAAGAAAAGCAAGTTTTTGAGAATGAAAAAAGATAATCAAAAAATGATACAAAACACAAAACACTCCGTATCTCTGAAACCATTCATTTGCGGACATATGTTTATTAAGACTTTTCTGCATATTTTGGCCCATGCTACCCCCCGTTTTATTTTGAGACACTTTTTTTAACACCCTGTATAGTTACAAATCTAAATTTCAGGGAAATCAAGGTACTAGAATTCCGAAATAACAGATATTAAATTAGATTTTATAGCACTATAAGTGGGCCCTGAAGCTTACCCCACCCTATTAGTTGGTGTCTAGTGTCTAGTTTGGTATTTTCTATTAACATTCTTCTGTGAACTCTGTTACACTTCTCCAAGTGTAAGAAATCTCAGTCATGATAGAGTTCTGAAGCAGTAGAACAATAAGTACTACAGAACAGGCAGATTTTCAGGGGTACTATCAATTGTTAAATAAGACGTCAACAGAGAGATAATATTTGAGTCATGGTGTAAAAAACGCATGAGTTCTGTTTGATTTGATTCTGCAATCAAAAACTGGTGTAAGTTTTACCAGAGTGTTGCAGTTCTTACAACAACACTAAGACCGTCTATGCAAGATCAAGACTAAGGGCCTAATGTTAGACCAAGACCAAGAATGCAATAACAAAACCAAAACCATATCGGTATCTGTTAACTAGTGAATGAATGAACACTAATCACAGGAAATACTTTAATAATTAACAATGATTGACAATTCAGGAAAACTAGAGAAAATGGCTGACCTGACGTTCTTCATATATCAAATAATAACTTAATGTCTACAGGACAAGCATGTAGTCAATGTAGTATTAATGAAATATGCTAATAGTATCATTGGTCTTTGTACATCACTAGTTGTTATAAAGGGTGCATGGAATCGAATTACGTATATACAGAGTGGAAAGTCTAACTGAAACAAATTCTGTAACTTAATAAATAAAGGATAGACTTTCCACTCTGCAATATTTGTCAGAATCAATAGTGATAAGGAATATATATTTTATTGTTGATCGTCCTGTATAAGATAACCAATTTTCAAAAATAATAAAAATTGTGTTAGCAGAAATGTCTATATTAATATTAAAACTTACTGCTAAAAATCTCTTTTTCACGGAGGATGTGTCAAATAAATAGCATTTTTTCTAACAAGAAATCATCGTACGACCCCTCGTACATTTCAAGAAGAAAATATAACATTTTTCTCGGACGCAGTGAAGTGAGTTAAATTAGATGAAATAAAAATATATATTTTTGTAATATTCTTCCAAACACTCTACGCTATAGAATATACCACAAGATTAATCATCGTTTTTCTTTACAGTTTGCCTTTGTTTCTAATTGCGCCAACCCAAGCTGAAGCAATTACACAGGATTACACAAAAGTATTTTAGAACGCAGAAACACTGAAATAATGAAATTGGTTTGTACAGTGTGTTCCAAAAGAAACGCATAAAATTTATAAAACCTCTGTGATAAAATTTTGGCGAAAACACAAAAACACACTAATAATCAGCAAAAGTTGCGCCTATACTACAATCAAACTCAATAGGTAATAGAACAATAACCTTAGAGAAACATACCTACATCATATTACATGTTAAGAACCTTTTTTTCTGCATTTGTTTTCTGCGAAGTAATCATCAAATAATCAAGCGTTCGTTTTCAATGTTAAAAAGAGCCAGGCTACTGTTGATTGCGACAGTACTCCTCAAAGAATTTTTTATTTCTAAAAAATAATCTCTCCGCAGAAGCAGTAGTCATAGAAATTGTTAAAACTAACAAAAAAGCAATATAAAATTTTTAAAACTAACGGTAACTGTGGCAAATTAAAAGTTTAGTGACATCTTTTACAGTGGTGCGTTCAAGAATTTTAACTCTATATTTCGACTGAAAGATCAGATTACGCCTAAACAATGCTGGCGCCGGGTAGCAGTTGCTGTCCCAGATGCACCGTTAGCTACAGCATTGATAATCAGTTAAAAAATAGTTTCTGTTATTTTCTAAAAACAATTTTTATCATGGCTTTCGTATAAGAAAAATAAACATTTTTGAAATAGTTCAACACATTCAAGATATTAGTCGTTTTATTTATATAGAAAGTATTTCTATTCGTGTTACAACTTTAGGTACGAAGCTTTCTTTTGATATTACACTACATAAATTCAATTCTCATTGAAAACCTAAGCTCGAATAAATAATTTTATTGCACACCGTCATGGCACGCAAAGTGTCCTACAAATGAGAATATTACGCTCTTATATGACTTGCACACGTCGCTCGGATATAAAATTCAGAAAATAAAATTATGCAAATGTCATTAGCATATTCGTGATCAGAATGCGATAGAAACAACGATTCGACCCATAAATATTTTTTTATAAGAGTTATTAGATTTGTGGGGCAATATGCCTGTCAGAAATTGCAGGCATTTAACAAACATTTCTTCCAACCTTTTATATTTCTATTTGAAATGATTTGACTAGTATTGTTACGTGGATTAATCTTGACTATAAATAGGAATGGAATAAAGCATGTTCAATCATAACCAGAGATTTAAAAAAAATTATAGGTAAAACGAGCAAATATGCATCACTATTGGGAAAGCATCAGTTGATGAATGATAAAATGAGACATTGATTTTGCTCTAATCCTAATCCAAGAACCTCTTGTATACAGCGATTTTAGAGTGATTCACATATCAGGGGAGTCAACGTCTGGACAGAGAACCTTCATTATTGCAAAAAAAGTCTGAAAGTGTTTCCACTATGGTAATTTTGTACAAAATACCTAATTACAATATTCCTCAAGCCAGATAGGTGAAACATTTTGATTGATGGGTTCGTCTATCTGCCATATTTATGACAAAAGAAAAATCTAAATCTCTAACGAATTATGAGACTGATGAAAGAAGAACTGGTAAGAGAAAACGGAGATTAAATTAACAAAGGAGTAGAATAGATAACACCGGAAATATTTAGGGGTTGCACACATTAATTATTTTTATCACAAACTGGTGAAATTTCTAATATTGACTTCTTTTGTACTAGTGATTTTTGATCTTTTATGTTTTTCTTTCATCTTTTGCAGGTAATTGAGCCTTAAAATGAAAAGCAAAAGAGGAATTTGGTTGCTAGAAAAGGTGTCTAGTGGTGAGTTTTTAGTAGCTCGGTTCTCTTCAAAGGAACAAGTACTATTAGTTTTTATTTACCATCATATGGATATAAAATAAACACTTTCGGAAGCTGATAAACTTACCAGTACTACACTACAGGAAGTGTAGCAGGTATCCCTGTTGAGACAGAGAAGAATATATGCGCAGGTATACAGAAGCTGTACAAAGAATTCCAAAATCTAGGTAAAGAGAAATCTAGAAACACCGATAAAGCTAACATGAAACGGCAGATTTGGAAAGGTGATCTTGACGATTTATTTGACATTTCCCGGCAAAATGTGATGGAAATGGGAATCGGAAATCGGAAGAAGATAAAGCATTTCTTAGACCACAAAGAGAAGACCGAATAAGTTCATCAATGACTGGAGTAGACAAGGTTTTCGTCTCCAAAATAAGAACTAAATGTATAAAAGAAGACAAAAATGATTCATATAAGAATAAACATTACAGAGCTACAGCTCAAATGAATAATACTGGAAGACTCATCTTCATCATCATCCGCACCTAGTGACGAAGAGGACGAATTTTTGCCTACAGCAAAGAAAAAAATTACGTTCAAGTCCTAGATTAAAACCTTTGAATCAAACACTCATGTCTACTTGGGAAAGAGAACAGCCCTCTATTAGGCGCAAGTACCTCTTTTATAGCAAGTGAAAAGAGCCTTGGTCATGATGTTTCAAAAAAATGTTCGTACCTCCATCCATTGTTTACCGAGCTCGGGTGGTCAAAAGAAGAAAAATGGCAAGGAAAATCGAGGAGACGCTTTTTGAAAATCCTCCTCCTTTGGTCTTGCATCGGGACAGTAAATTGTTGCTCTCAGTTGCCCATGGGAATGTCAAAACTTTGGAAGATAGAGTTGTAGTTCTAGTGACTGGCAAAGATTTTGAGCATTTGGAGTACCTGTTGCCCAGAAAGGCACCGGTGAGCAGATGGCTGAAGTAGTTATTCGGGATGTGCACTGATTTGGGCTAAGTGATAATATCATCGGTATGTCTTTTGATACTACATCGTCTAATACCGGACTGATCCAAGGGGCATGTACCAGAATTAAAAGCGAATTAGGTCGAACATTGTTGTGGTTGGCTTGCCGTCATCACACTCATGAACTAATATTAAGAGGAGTGTTTATGGAGTGTTGTTACATACCATCAAGTGGTTCTGACATCCAGATCTTTCGAAAGTTCCAAAATATGTGGTCTTCACTTGACAAGAAGTCATATACGACAATGCTGGATGAGGAACGTCCCGGAGCATCATAGAAAAGTCGTCACCAAGCAAACTAAACAAGGTTTGCATCGTTCAAAGTTGAATAATATAAGACATGTTTTCCTATCTATTGACTAATAATCTTAATAATATTACCTAATAATCTTAATAATATTACCTAATAATCTTAATGTGTAATTTTAAGTTTGAGATTTATAGTTTTAACAATAAAAGTAATTAACATTGAAAATTCGTATTTTTTTAAATACTTTTACAAAACTAATCAAAGTGTGCAACCTCTAAATATTGTCCAAACTTCTTTAAATTTTGCATACATATCTTTTTCATCACTGACACTCGGTGCAAAGCCTTCAAAAATTTTACATTTAATTTTTTTACTTACAAAATGAAACCCTAATATTTGTGTATTTCTATAGCCTCCGAGGGCAATCTGGTCGAGTAATGTCTTGATGTTGCTAGTAGATCGATGTTTTCGAAAAGGATCTTGTGTTCTCCGTCGGATAATGTGTGTTCGGCGACTACAGACTTTTCGGTTTGTCCTAAACGACAATTTCGTTTGTGTTCTGTTAGTCGTGTATTAATGCTTCTCTTTGTTTGTTTATACTTTTCCACAAGTACATGGAATTCGGTAGACTCCCGCTGATGTGAGAGGATCTCCGCGGTCTGTTTTAAGATATTCCTCTATTTTCTTTGTTGACTTGTAGGCAGTTTTTTTTTCTTTAGGAGTTTGCCAATTCGGTCAGTGACACCTTCTATGTTCGGTAGATTGACAATTCCTTGGTTTTGTTTTCACTAGACTTGGCCTTATTCTCCCTTGGGCGCGTAGCACGAATTAGGTCTTTGTTTTATTGTAACACTGTTGTCGTTGATGTGCCTTGGTTCAAATATGCTTAACGCTCTGTTTACTAAGGTGTTTATAACCTTGCGATTCTGTTTTGGATGATGGTTGGACCTATACAATATGCAGTTGCAGCTGAAACGTTTGGTAGTAATAACCAAGAAAGACCACCGCATAACAGCCCGGAAAAAAACAATTACATAAGCATCGTTTGCTCTTCTTACTCTTCACGTAAGAATGACATTTTTTAATGTTGATTTTCTTAAGTGTAATTTATTCACGCATATGAAATTTCCCGTGACTCTATGAAATTTAACCGGACTCGAACAAACGGTCGTCGATCGACCGGACCCAGAACCTTCGAGCCAGTCGAGACGGCGATCATTTTTATTCGGTCGTACCTTTCAAGCTCTCGAGCTTTCAAACTCTCGAGCGTATCTCATTTCACGGCGCCATTGTCGCCTTTTCTGAAGCGCGACGCACCGTAATTGTGTTATTTATTGTGCGAGAAAATATAATGGTGGAGATATACTCTGGAAAAGAGGTCTTTTGTGCGCGGAAACAAAAGCGTTCACGGAGACGGAGACACGCGGACTGCTACCGCGTCGGTGACAGGTTGAAAAGGGAACTTCAATTAGAAATCGCAGCTTTGTAGCTTAAATGGGACAAGAGAGTGCGGAAAGTGCATGAAATTTCATTGTGTTCTTGTTATATCGAGACATTATTGGATTAGGAATCGAATTCGTTTGAAAGAACGAATAGGACGTAACGGTAATGTCGAAGAATTATTTTTCTCCAAAGGAAATTTCTTTCAGCGTCGGATTCTAACAAAATTCCAGTGAACGTAACAAAATTTGTCAAAAGAACGCACCTACAATCTTAATTCCATAAAAGTTTAGTAAGTAGGCCTTGATGTTAGTTGACAGTCTCTAGGTATTGTGATGTTTGTTTATTTTAAACAACAGTTTATTTATTATAAATTTATTTAAACACTTATTTATTTTATAACACTACTGTTCTAATTCTGTGGTCGGCGCTTAAAAGGAAATAAGTCGATATTACACATTTTTGAAGAATGGCCCTGGAAAATTTTGGGACACATGAATAAGGATTTTTAGAATCCAAATCGACGATCTTTTTAGGACATTTGGTCCTGTAAAAATTTAAAAATATGTAGAAATATTTTGTTTTAACTGTTTTATGTTACAAAATTTGACTGTTTATGTTTAATTATGATGTTTTGTCTTTCGCGGTTACCCTTGTATTATTATATATGTTTTTTGTACCTTATGTTTATTACTTTACAACGTATATAGACTTAGATCCTTTTAACTGCCTAAAATATACAGTCTTCTAAACGTATCTTGACTAAAAACTCCATTTACGTAAAAAATGACTTATGACCTTTTAAGCGCCGGCCACAAAATTTATATGTATTTCGAATGTCTTTAAACTATTTACTATTTATCTTCACTGTCTATATATCTCTGATTCCCGCTTGATCCTCCACCAATATTTATATACAAATTTAAAAGTTTGGCGAAGGTACTAGAATGTTCATCAATTCTCATCAATACTAGTGACATCTCGTTATATTTGGAATACACTAGAAACATTATCCCGTTCTTTCTAGAATAGTCTTCGAAAGCTCCTCCGCCACAGTCGTCACGTATGTTTGGTCTTAAGGGGATTAATTATGTATGATAATCGGACAAGTTGGGTCACAAAGGCCAAATAAGATAGAGATGAATTAGAGCATGACTGAATAATGAAATGGCTCACATTACAGTATTTTTATGAATTGTCATTTGTAATTTTGCAAAATTATTATATAGATTGTGATTTGTTTTATTGTCAATAAGCTTTATAGTACGTCCATAGTGTGCTTTTTGACCTATACTCTTTCACAACTTTCATATTCCACGTATATTTAAAACTTTCATACGACTTCTTTTGTTTCGGTTATTCCAATTATGACCTATTCACTGACGTTGCTGAACGGCTACAAACAAGGGCTTAAAGTTGTGGAGCCCACAATTAATTTGTTCGAACGGCCAGATCAGGCTACGTTGGTCGTGTACGGAGGTTTAAGATAGGAGTCTTCGAATAAAAAATTAGATTAGGAAGGTATTCCTACTGTTTGGAATAATATTATTGACTTGATACAAATTGAAAAAATTTAAAGCATCGCAGAGTAAAATAGCTGGAGAATTAAGAGGAAAATTGACATTTAGGATATCAACATTAGGTAAATTATAATCACCACAAATTACATAGCTAAATTCCATATACTTATCAAACAAATATTCTAGACAGTCACAATGTTCAATATAACAGTTTAGATCTGATGCTGGAGGTATATAAACCCTTCCAAATACAAAATTTTGGATGCCATATTTTAAAGAAATGAAAATTTGTTCCAAATTGTTAGGAGGTAACATTAACTATTTGACATTTAGTTCCTTTTTAGTGGCTATCAACACGCCCCCACCTCTCTCCTTTTCACTATCAGTCCTAAATATATTATACCCTGTTAGACCTAATTCGGCATCTGTAAAATTTTTATTCAACCTAGTCTCGACTAATATAATTATACTGTAATTGGTACATGAAACAATCAAATGTAATTGCACTATCTTGGTACGCAAACCTCCCACGTTTTGGTAGTATATGTTTAATTTCGATTTTTTTATCACATCTTTTTCTTTGTGGTTGCTATGAATTATAAACAGTTCGGGATTTCGTTCTTTCAATGGCTCGCTTATATGCTTCACAAATTTTGTCAAAAACAGTATGATTGTAAGATACATTAGGAACCTTAAGAATATTGGCTACATACTTACAATTAGAACACTCCGGTTTTTGGACTGGACACTGGATATCTTTCTGATGTACTTCGCTACATATAGGACAAATCCTGTCATTATTTGATTGGATTAGGCTTAAGGAGGCGTATTGTGTCTATAATAGCTGCAGTAGATGCAGTTTTTATAATGGGAGATACAACGAGATTCCATTCAACAAGTGCAAGATTGAAATCACCATAAATGATAAACTTATGATAGATAGCAAACCGACTACGAGCAGGGAGAAACATATACGCGCTCTAGTACAAAATTGGATTGATTGGTTTTCTACTACAGTATTTTCATTTGCAGCTAATGCTTTCTAAAATAAAATAATCCAAAAATCACCTCATTAGAAATGCACCCCTACACAATCCGTCGAACATATAATCCGAAGAAAATGTGTTGATTCATTCTGAAGAATTATCGGCGCAATGTGGCCACTGGAGCGTGACGACGTATATATTTTCATTTCATCTGATCCGACTCATTTCTCTCGCCGTAAAATCCGTCGGGTAGATGGAGCACTTTTCCGAAATTAGGCACGCTCGACAGCCGATCGAATGAGTAAATTGGCGCGATCTCAAATTCAGGTCAAATTAAATTTGGGCCCTTTGGCTTTTCCGAGAAAGGAATTGTTTGATGAGAGTGACGACTGGCTAGTCGGTGTGCGTCACGAATGATCGTTACGTACGAGTGGGGTAACGTACGACATTATTTACGATAATCAAATCATTAAATATGATTATGAACTTTATAAAAAAAAAAATATATAAAAAATATAATAACTCAGGTATGAATAGTGATTACTAATTCTAATATAAACTAATAAAAGGGATCTCCTACCATTTGACTTTCACCAAATGTAACTATGCTACAGGAAGTATCCACTTACTCGTTATTGTCATAAACATTTGCCATTTTATCTTAAATAGCGAACAAAGAATTTAATAAACAAAATGCAAGAAACACACTTTAATAAACAAAGTGTTTAAATTTAATATATACATTCCAAATTTAAACATCGCATTCCCAGGCCAGGCCTGTGCTAAAAAAAACACCTGCATTCAAAGTGTACGAGTACTTCAAACTTCACCTAGCAATAAGACATATTCAAAATTACATAGCGAATGTCATCTCGCTTCAACACAAAAGTAAAACATTTCCTTAGATAAATAAAGAGGGCTGTTTAACATAGGCTTTGTTTGAATTCAGTATATACGAACGTTTGACAGATCTCCATGGGCGTATCAAATAGTTTTCATCCAATGGACTGTTTTTTATATATTTTGTCAAGGACAATTTTAAAGAAAAATGCAATTCAAACAGAAATTTTAAAAATTGTAAATTTAATATATCGTAGATCGCAAATCGAAATCCGAAAGATCAGAATTATCTAAAATAATTTGAAAATTCAGAAACAAATCTCAAAAATCCCCGTACGAATTATTAAAACCATCCCCGAACCACAAAGGTGAAAACAAATAAGTACTTGAGTGATTAAAAAAAAGCCTGTCGCCGGCCGATGAAATTCGACAGCTTTATTCTGTACATAACTGCCCTATCTCTAGACCATGACGGCATTGACTGTCGGAATTCCTAGACGGTACCCAGTGGATTTTCTTAAAAAAAAAAAATGCAACTTCACCAATTTGCGTAAAAAACATGGATTATTTCAAAGTAAACACAATAGTTGATAAGCTGGCCATGGAAACAAAAAATTGGTGCTTGTTGTTTTGACACAGTGAAACGTCAAACAAACAGTTTTTTAGTTGTATTTAACTGGACATGTTAATTCAGTTAAAATTCATTATTTTTTTGGTGAAGGTGTGTAAGAACTAACAGTTTTTGGTTATGGATATTATTAATGAAGGTATGAGAATGCACTGTGATGTTTCCTTTTTATTTTATTACGTTTTGAAATACAGGGAATTTTTTTTTGAAAACTTTTTCTTTTTACCGTCAGCCTGCCATGAATTTTCATAATTATCCACTCCTTATTGCTTTCTACAGTGTTGGCCAAAAGTATGGAAACCACCTAAAATTGTATAACACTTTGGTCCTGCGCCAATTATTAGAGATCTAATGGTACCTTTAAAAACTTCAGTTCTTGTCTCAGTTGACGTGTTTTGGCGATTTTTTAAAATTTTATAATGCACGATATCTGCAGAAATGGTTATTTTTGCCATATTCAAAATTTTATATCTGGAATACCCTCAAATATAATGTAATTTTCAGGAGATATAAAATTTTTACGGCTCGTTCGAATACCTAAAACCACACAGAAAAATGTTTTTTCCTTAGTCTTTTTCAAAAGTGACAAAAAGGCACTCATTTATGAAAGAAAGAAAAAAACGTCCAAACACGTCAACTGAAAGAAGAATTGAAGTTTTTGAATGACTATTAGATATTTATTAATTGGTGCAGCATCAAATTTTTATAAAATTTTAGGTAGTTTCTGTACTTTTGGCCACCACTGTAGTTCAGTTTAAAAGAGGGTGAAGTTTGAAAATCAATAAATTTAGAAATGTGTTTGTTTTTAGATTTGACCTACGGCGAATTGTTTCAAACATTTCAAATTTTCCCCGAAAAAAGTTTGGACATAAAACTGAAAAGCATCATAGAGCAAACAGGTCGTGATACCTTTCCTGATGATGAAAAGAAAAACTTGTCTCGGTATATTTCTTGTCTAAAATCCAGATGGCTTGAAGTAAGTCGAAACAAAGTGTTATTGCTTAAAAAATATTTAAATTGACTCAAAGCATAAAATTTAAAAAAAAAACGGACATTAAAACGATCTACTGGGCGACCAAAATCAGATTTTATTAGCTGTAGTGAAAGATCAAAAAAGGCTAAAAACTTCGGATGTAGTAGTAGCGTGCAAGAACTGGCATACGCTACTCAAATGAAGTTTAAAGAGAAGGAAAATATAGATGCTTACAAAATAATTAGAGATATCATGAATATTGATATAAAGGCAAAGTAATATCGCAAAGCACTAGACGAAACCAAAAATGCAGCATCCAAATTAAGTAGCGTTGAAGCTGTATCGCTTATTATTGAAGCTTAATTAAACAAAAATCAACATAATTTAATTAGACAACGAGCTAGAGGAAAAAGCTGTGATATATATCCCTCGTATAAAAAAGTTCTTCAAGCAAAAAAAGAACTACCCAGCAGAAGATGTAAATTCTGACATTGAAGTGGAGGTCTCATTGCAGTCACTGTTGGATTACACCAGTAAAAGGTTACTGATTCTTCAACAAGAAGTTCTACGTAGGTTAGATATTAAAAGTATGGAAATAGAATTATTTTTAGTATGTAAGTGGGGATGTGATGGTTCGTCAGGACAATCGGAAAACAAACAAAAATTTGAATCTGCAAACTGTTCAGATGCTAGTGTTTTCTTAGTATCTTTAGTTCCCATAAGGCTTTACATAAAAAATAATGAAAGCGAAATCATAATTTGGCAAAATTTAAGAACATTCTTTCCTAGATTTTGTCGTCTAATAAAACTGTTATTCAAAAAAGAAACCACTGAGCTAACCACGCAAGAAAAAAGTGTATCAACTCACAGATTTTAAAATTTTCACCTTTCCTGCATTATTTAAACAATAAAGTATACAGAGTAAATTTTGAAATGCACTTACCATGCTCGATTTAAAGGTAGCAAACGCTTTAACTGCCAATAAGTCCTCCCAAACATGTTATCTTTGCGGGACATCATCCAAAGATTTTAATGACATAAGCCAAGTTGTTACTAGACCTATTGTTGCTAATCATTTAGCATGTGGACTATCCACGGCCTGGATTAAAAACCTATTGCACGTGGCCTATAAAATGGACATTCAAAAATGGCAGGCTAGAAGCCCTGAAGACAAGCAATCTGTGGTCGAGACAAAAAAAAACGAATTCAGGCATTGTTGCTTTCAATTAGGTCTAATTGTCGATAAACCTAAGTCAGGATTTGGAAGTTCCAATTATGGGAATACTGCGAGAAATACTGCAGAAATTGTTTCAAAAATTACAAAAGATGATCAGTATTTAATTAAAAAATATCATACAATTTTACAGACTTTATCGTCCGGTTATGACATAAATGCTGAAAAATTTAAAATATTTAGCTTAGACACAGCTCAATTGTTTGTTCAATTATACCCATAGTATCCAATGCCCACCACGTTACACAAGGTATTCAACATTTCTTGATACCCACAGGTCAGCTATCTGAAGAAGCAGTAGGTAAAAATTTTTTCCTTTCGGAATATAATTAAATGATTGAACAATCAAATATAGTAAAGTTACAGCCAATACTCAGTTTTCATAATCACATCACAATATGCCACAAAAGTTTCAAGTTTAATGTATGGTTTGTTTATAAGTTGCAATCATCAACTATTTCGAAATAATAAGTATATTAATTTTTTTATTAATCGTTGAAAGGTGCACACCTTCTAAAATCTAGACTAAATATTCTTAATAAAAGTTTATGCTTCGTTCAATCATTATCCCATAAATGTCTTAATCGTAGACATAAATCAAAACGATACATTTATTCAATAGTCAAATATGGACGTATAGGAATGTCTACTTACAATACAAAATTTTGGTTAAATGGGTTTTGCTTGGCGAGAATATAATCTAACTTTCCAGAGTAAAATAAAGTATTTTCAGTTGAAATAAAAAGTGATAAACGAGATAAAAATACAGACGAACCCAAACTCAAGAATTCCAAAAACGATTTAAGACGTTTCATATGGTTTTTATCATGGATTGAGGATATTCTATAGAGGTTTTTTCTGAACATCAACTGCAAATATTTTAAAGTGAAAAAGCTTTCTACTGAGCTGAATGAACAGAACAAAAAAGCAAACGTATTTGAACCGAGAACTACAGATGTCCAATGAATTTATAGCAACGATTTGTGATCATTAAACGCGGTTTGATATACAGGGTGTCCCAAAATTCCTTGTACATAGAGTTACTGTATGTTGGTGAGATCAAAATAAGTCGATTGAACCAAAATTACCTATATCACAAAAATGCTTCGTGAAAATTGCAAAATTTGATTTGATGTAAGTATAAAAGGATGATTTATTTAAATAAAAAATAAAAATATATAACGGTTGGCGTTACAATAATAATTAAAATTATAAAGTACTTGATAACACTAAAGTGTTATTTTTTATAATTAGGTTCTTCTTAAATTTTTTTAAATTTCCAAATTTAATTAATGTCAATTTTCTAATGTAGATTTAATCAGAGTAGCAAAATTTGTAATATTATTTGAAAATATAGTTTTTCTATTATTTTGTGTAAATATTATTCTGTTTGTTCAATGTAAGTAGAACATTTTACCCTACTCTAATTTAATGATCATTTGTGATTCATACCAGCTAGTCGCATAGTGAGAAGAAGAGTCACTCTAAAACAGAAACAGAGCCCATTTGAGAGGTTTTTCTTGTTAAAATGAGAACGGTGTAGTCGGGCACTCATGAAGAGCTCTACGTTTTCATATTCCATTTCATATATTCTGACTTTATGGAAGCTGTTTTAAAGTGTTATTGCTTTCTTTATATAGTTTTATGACTGTTTTGGGTCACAACTGTTTTACTGTTTAATCTTGTGCGTTACTTTTAAAACTAAATTTCAGTACCTAGGATGTTATATTCTTAAAATCGGCTCATCGAGATTTTTCCAGGGGTAGGTATAATATACCCTGCATTAGTGCTGCCACAAAAAAATATAACACTATGTTCAATAAACTTAAGAGATAAACACTATGTGCACGTATTAGAAGAAAAAAGTCAAAATGGTAAACTCACATATATTAAAGAAAATGGAAGAGATTAAGTCTAAAAAAATAAGTATTAAGTTAAGAATGGAAACCCTTTGTGAACAAGAAAAATCAATACATAAATACAGTGCAAGATCAAGCAATGCGTCTATTAAATCTAAAGATATTTATTTACCTTCTGAAAATTATCAACTAGAAAAATATTTAGATGGTTTCAACTGGGTTCAGGAATCACAACAAAAACAGGCAGATTATATGATTGACAAGAAGTATCCATCGACAAATCTGTCTGCATCTATTTTTGAAGACAAAGAATCATATGAGATGTATCAAAAATCAATAAAAAACTACCCCAAGTTAGATAAGGATGTTAGCAAAAATGAGCCTAGCCGCAGCTTTGGTGAAGTTATGGTTAATTACGTAAAGAATTTAAATGCAAATTTGGAGAAAATTATCGTAAAACAGAAACCGTCATACTTACATGAGTTTTACGGTAATATTATAGATTTTCCAATTTGGATCAATAAATATGAAAGAACTACGAACGAAAATAATATTTCTAATTCCGAAAATTTGTCCCGATTACAAAGATGTTTGAGAGGGAAAGCGAGAGATGTAGTTAAGGATCTTTTCCGTAGCTCTGAAAATGTTCCCACTATGATAGAAACACTTAAAATGCACTTTGGGCGTGAAGATTGGATCATCCCAGGGAAGATTCTATAGTTTTTCGCAGTTTTCAATCTAGACGCTACAATGGAAAATATAAATTGTCCTCAGTACTTGGAAAATTGGAAAATCCAGAGCTTTTGAATAAGTTAGAGAAAAAACTACCTAGAAGAACTAAAAGAATTTGGGGTGAAATAAAAATGGTAAAACAACTATAACAAAATACAAGATTATTTAAATAAAGGCTATGCAGAAAAAATTAAAACCGAAGTTGAGAATAATAGCGGAAAGTTATGGTATCTACCACATTTTGGTGTAAGAAATCCAAATAAACCTGGTAAACTTAGATTTGTTTTTGATGGAGCTGCCAAAGTTTGTGGCAAGAGTCTGAATGATTACTTACTTACTGGTCCTGATTTTTATCCGTCTCTAGTGGCCATTCTATATAGATTTCGACAATACAAATATGCCTTTTGTGGCGACTTTAGAGAAATGTTTCACCAGATTTCTCTTTAGAGGTATAGATAGAGAAAGAGAGCCCGATGTGTATGAAATGAAATCAATGATTTTTGGTGCAGTATGTTCGCCATCTATTGCCCAGATTGTTAAAAATTACAATGCTTCAAGATTTCAAAGTGAATATCCCAGTATTATGAATACAACACTACGTCGATAATTATCTTGACTGCAAAAATTCACTGGAAGAAGCAATAGCCACTGTAAATTCTGTAATAAAGGTACATAAATTTGGCGGATTTGATATGGTCAATTGGTTCAATAACTCTTCCAAACTCATAGAGAGTATACTCAGAGGATATGGAGCAGAAAATGAAATGAAGAAATATATAAAAAATTTGGATCACAACAAACTAACCGCAGATGCAAGTAAAAAAAACAACATGAAGTGGATTTTCAACACTCCTAGAGCTGCACATACTTAAGGAGTTTTAAAAAGAATGGTAAGGTCGGTGGAAGAAGTATTTTATAAACTTTTGAGAAAACAAAACCCAACTGAAGAAATTTCATCAACGTTTTTAATTGAAGCAGAAAAAATTGTAAATTGTAGACCAATTAGCTATGTCTCCTGCAATGAAAATGATGTAGAAGCGTTAACTCCGATGCACTTTTTGATAGGAATGACAAATACCGAAAATCATCCAACTATTTATAATAATGAAGATCTATTTGGAAGAAAACAATGGAGCATTGCTCAAGTTATGGCAGAACAATTTTGGAAAAAATGGACGAAGAAATATCTCCCTTTATTGCAAAAACGTCAAAAATGGTTCCGCAAAGCCATATCTCTGAAAATTGACGATGTGGTAGCTATTCTGGATATAAACATTCGGAACAAATGGAAAATGGGCAGAATTACTAAAACATTTAAGTACAGAGATGAGCAAATAAGAAGTATAAAAATAAGAACCTCTGATTCTACCTTCGTTCGATCAGTGAATCATATACTTTGGTTGGAGGTTGGAGAGTGTAACGATAAATAATATTTAACACCATACAATTGTATGTAGTTTGTAGTATATAAGGTAGTGAACAAGTTAATGTCAAGCCTGTCAAGGAATAAAATATATTGTCAACAAGGTTTAATTATTTATTAAAAATATATAATAATCTTGTACCTCCACAAGGTTTACAAGAAATATGTTACAAAAACCAACAAAGCATGCATGTTTTAAAAAAAAATTAGATTATTAGTAAACAATACAATAATTGGGCCTAACTGCATTTCTTGTAGAAATAAAATTAATTTATTTAAATTGGAATACAAAAGTGTCCAATTCAGTCTGCTCTAATGTCTTTTTTAAAGTTGTTGTAGGTTGTGCCAAGCTTCATTAGGACTATTCTGCATCATATAGGGATTCCTTGAAGGAATTTTTCAATATTTATAAGAAAATTTTACACGTCATCCAAAAAGGTGTATCCTATCAACCATGAAATTATCCAAATTTTTTGAAAGAAAATACTTTTTGAATTAAATTTCTGCCATAAAGCTAATTAGTTCGCCTACTTACTAAACTTTTGGGGACATAATTATTAAAGTTAGTCTTTGTTATCGTCAAGTTGAGTTAATTTTGGATCAATCGATATTGTGAATTTGGACACCGCAATTCCGATTTTATCCGAGGTTTTAACTAAGTATGAAATGCTTTTAATCTTCTAGACGAATTTTACAAAAGTAATCAGAATTATTTGAAATTTTGAAGCACTTTTTATAGAGATACTAAAGTAGGTGTTGTACGAGGAAGTATACATAGTGTAATTATTGCATTTATTACTGAAGGATCTAAAAATTCAACAAAAATTATATTAGTTACAATTTAAAAAATTGTTTTTATAAATAATTTATTAAAAATAACATTTAAATATAAAATAAACCTCATGATATTAACTTCTTAAATAATTAGGAACAGTCACGTAATTTTTGGATTTAAAAAGATAATTCAAAAGTGAATAAATTCACTTATCTGGAGGGTTTTGACTTGAAACTCTGATCGGAATGTTTAATTTATCACAAAATGAGTTTAAAAAAAATTACTTAGAATTAGATGATATTGCAATATGTTTTAAGTGACATCAGTTTATAAAGTTTCAGTATTTCAGTACGAAAAGTTTAAATATTTTTCTGGTTCTGACAGTTTTTGTCTTATCAAACAATCAATTAGATAACTTCAACATACATTTGTCAAATATAATTTTGAATACTTAAAAATAATTATTAACATCATATAATAAATAAACCATCAAATACTGGCAACGAGACTAAATATATTCAAATTACCGTAAAATAATTTCAAACATAGGGTACAATTAAATACGCGAACAATTAGGCCCTTATGAAAGTCCCACTGCGACAGATCAAAACCTAGCATCACCATCCCAGAGGCATCTTGGCCGACTGAAACTTTCTCTTAAATAAACCACAAGCTTAATAAGTCATTCTACGCTTTTAGTTCAATTAGGGTGCGTCCCCAAACCACCGGACGAAATTTTCATATCTTTGGGGAATAAGGTCCTTAAAGTTCTCAGCAAACGTACTTTGAACCGCTCATTCTGTAATGTAACATGTATTTATTTAAAACAGTTTATTTATTTTATTAATTGTACACTTATATTCACTAATTTATTTACAACTTATCAATGACAATATCTTCAGAACAATCACTTTTACTAGCGCACTCTATGATGTCTTCATTAGGTCTATTTACAATTAGAAAGTATTATCTTCCCACGGACAGAACATGTTGAAAAATGTTTACAAATATCTCAAAAAATGTCAATATCTTGATTGGAACTAATTTAACGTATCGAGATACGCACACTTCAATAATTATCATTTAATAGAATATATTTAGTTCGTCTCTGCATTAAGAAATTGACGAATTTTATTAATAGAGATGGTCAATTCAAATATATTCATAAATATAAATATACAATAAAAAAATTTGAACAAACAAGAATTTAAAATCACAGAAGCTGTAAGTGGGACGACTTGTACGTGATATACGAATATGCTCATACATTAGGCATACATAAGAGTAAGTCACTGTTTATGAGCAAATAATGTCACAATAGAGATTTCGTTTATATAGATCCAGTGCATAATATAAAACAGTTGTTTTTAGGGTTCCGTGTAATCAATGTGACCCTATAACCAAGCTACGCTGTCTGTCTGTCTGTCTGTCTGTCCGTCCGTCTGTCTGTCGGCGGGCTAAATCTCATGATTTGTAATAGGTGAACAGTTGAAATTTTTACAAAATGTGTATTTCTGTTGCTGCTAAAACAACAAATAATAAAAATATTTTAAATAAAAGGGGATTTAAATTTAAGGGGATTTAAATTTTCTAAGTGGCAGTCATTGAGTCCTCCCCACCCAATGGTTCTATAATTAAGATGTGATATTGTATTAATGAATAATATAATAATTTAAATATAGAAATTCTCTCAAATTATTAAATTTTAATAGAAACCCCCTTATTTGTTTTTATTTTTTTGAAAGTATAAAAATATTTTTAGAAAATAAATTTTTGTTACATCCATAAAATTACTAATTTTATAAAGCTCATTACTAGAAAACAGTATATTTTTTTATAAATTATAATATAATAATTTAAATCTAGAAATTCTCTCAAATATTTAAATTTAATAGAAACCCTCTTAACTTTTGGGAAACATATTTAGTTTGTAGGTTCTATTTTAAATAACTATCAATAATTAGGTCTACTAGATATTTAATTTTTATCTGAAATTTTTAAATTATTGTTTATGAATAGATGGCCAAAATTGGGAAGTCCAGGAGAGTATGATACAAATTGCATATATTTAGTTTTCTCTATATTTAGTGTTAATTTGTTATAATTAAACAACGTTATAATTTTTTTTAAGTCTTTTTCTGCCCCATGTTTAACAGCATTGGATCTATAGAAAATGGCGGTGGAACCGTTGCCGTTGGAACGTATAATTATATTTTATATAATTAAGTAGACTGAGAGTGATGTACAGTACAATTTTTATTAAATATTAGGCTGAGCACTTTCGGCTTAACAAAGCCATCATCAAAGCCGTCCTAAAATGCGATACAAATAAAAAATTGTATTATTAAAATATGACAAAAAACTTACGTCTATAATACCTTCCACATGGAGTCAATTAAATTATACATAGAGCTGTTAACAATAAATACAATTGAAACACATTTAGGGGCGGTAAAGGTACCGAACCCCAATTAATCCTGTTAGAAGTATAACATTAATAGTAAATTATACTAAATTGTAAAAATTATACGTTTTTAGCGTACCTAAATTTGGCATTTGACAGCAAACATATGACATAGACAGACTGACTCAAAACAATATAGCGTTCAAATTGTTCTGAAGCCAACCCAGGATAGACCAGACTTATCATATGAATGAACAGATATGAACCAACAGAAGTCCTAAGAAACCTAAGTATATTTTGGGAAACTATTGAACATCAGAATGAAGGGGAATGACTATAAATCCATACTAGGTTAGAGAACTTGAAGTAAATAGACGTGACTAGACCATGACCCATACATGGCAACTAGTCGAAGAAAAAAGTGTTACGGTTTATATTTGCCATAATTATTTAGCAAGTTTATAAAGGTTCTCGAAGAAGACAACAACATTTTTATAAGATAATAAATTATAAAAGATAATAATAAATATTTCATTGCATTAAATAATTAGTAGGTACTTATATAGATTCTTTTTTAAATAAGACCAGCAAACAAAATCTTAACCAACTATTTGTTTATTATTAAAAATAAATGTAATTAATATATTATTGACTAGAAAATATCAAAACTTTATGGCTTATACGTTTTCTTTTATTTAATATCTGCACATTATGTGCTTTTGTAATATTATTTACTTTATTTAAATGACTTTCATGTGTCCCAGTATGGTTTGTTTACCTTTTCAAACAGTTCTTCTGCTAAACTTTAGTCCCTATTTTACCTCCACCTACCCAGTGAATCATTCAACCATTAAGTAATCAGCAGGGTTTTACATGACCTATAGTAAGAGACCAACTTCTGATGTACAAAGTTTTGGAATTTGAACTTCGTCCATTTTGTTCCTAGGGCTTTTGGAGAACATTTGGGAAGTGCTCTTACGAATATTATTCGGATTTTGCCTAGAGAATAAACTGTGCATTAGAAAACATTCACATTTTACCTAAGAAAAGCGCTTATAGCGGATACATTTTTCTAACACATTACCTACTGTTTGGCAACGCTACATCAACGGTAAGTGTAACTAACTCTGCATGATGATCATTGCCACTCATAACATTTTCGTATTTCAGGCCTTTTAGTTTCAATTTCACTTTCACCGTTCAACTGCTTTACAACGCTAATCGTCTCTTGCATTCATTTAACCTTCAACTTTCTACATTAACTGGGACTTCAGCTTTACATACACATCATCTGCATAATCGCCTTCTTGCATGGCTTTCCAACGCTGTAAATTCTGTGCATGTAAAATTATGCACCTACTATATAAACCCACCAAACCTGAACTTCCATGCTTGCTTCAGTAGGCCCTAAAATACCTCAGCCCTACTGATGAGAAGCCCCACTTTAGTCTACCACCAGATATCAGGGATAGATCTATAAAATAAGAAGTAAGATTAGATGCCTTCCCATGCAGAATTGTATATATATTCATCAAGCTTTTTGTGCATAAATAACAGCATTTATTGTTATATTATTATGTGCCACCTGGTGAAAGCTAGGTTAGATTTTACTTTTACCTGTCAGAGTTGTTAGCAGTGATACGGCACTTTACTTGCCGATTACAGGAAGCGTTCGACTAAAAGTGTTCCGTAGTGTAATCGGGGTAATACGATTAAATTAATTTAACTTGTGTCACAGAAAAAGTACATGTACCATTAATTTCCATACTATTTTTCTTATATATAAACCAAAAGTATTCTCTTGACCCCCTTTTCATCAATTTTTGTAAATTACAATATATGTAGCTACGTGTTATGTTACCTTCATATTTCCGGCAATCAAAAGAACGTAGATTAAAACCAACTGAGCTCATTAAATTGTTTTATTTTATTTTTCTTTATTCAGCCCCTCTCGACTGAAAACCGGGTATCATCAAGAATTATAGAAACATTCGTGTATTACCTTAGCCCTCCATCCTGAGTCGGGGTGCAGGTTTTAGAAGGGTAAATTAAAAAGGAAGGAGGAAAGAAAGAGTTAAAGAAAAGTGATAAAGTTATAAGTAAAGACAAATTATTACCTAGATCCATACAAGACAGCAACAAAGGAAAGACACTTATTTCGCCTTTTACGACACAGCCGTGTGTTAAGTTGCCTATTCTACGACCGGACAGTCACAGTGAATATGATAAGTAAGGTCAACGAAAGGTAGGCTTTAGGGCTGTTACAATGGAACTGGACCTGTTACTTTGGAATAGGTATCTCCTGCCTATTCCGCGTACCTGTTACCAAATTTCACACAAACCTATTACTTGTGTCACTGGATGCTATCGCGCGTTGTAACTGAAACGGAATGATATGGGATTAGTCAGGCAACTTGTAATACGTTCGTGTACCTATTCAGTATTTTGGTAATAGGTTTCGTTTGATGTTTCAACTCTCTTGATTGTAGGTATTTTTTTTTTAGGAATTATAATATGTTTATAAGACAGGAGAATATTTACGAACTAGTAAAATTTTAAAAATTATTCAGAGTAATTGAAATTGTACTGTAAGGTGCTTTCCTAGGTGTTTTTTTTATAAGAAATTACTGTTTTGCACACATTTTGCAATTAGTTTTTTGTCATCTACCACCGAAAAAAAAATTCCACACTACACTCGAACGTCTATTCATAATGAACAATAATTTAATTAATATTATGTAAATAAACAACAGCACCCTTTAAGTTCAATACAATATCGATCGATATTATATATTATGCTTATGAGATTCATTAGATTCAGGGATCACCTACTTCCTACTGAATATGCGCCAAGCGCCAACAATATTCAGTCATAAAATTTTGGAATAGCTTGTAACGGGAATAGGTATTTGGAATAGGTATCTACTTGGAACAGGCACAGGTCGTACTAGATACGTCAAAAAGCTATTCCGTAACAGCCCTAGTAGGCTTCACAACCATCGAAGAAGCTGAAGTAACAAATAAGTAGAATGAAATAACAGATTAAAATATTTTGAAACATTACATTCCAGAGAGGAATAAAATGATTGAAGATCGGTTTGAAAAAAGTATAAAATTGAACTTAAGTAATAACAGGTAAAGTTACACAATGTTAGGAGACAACTATAAGTAGAAATATCTAATTGAGTACAGGTTATGATTGATGTACAGATGATGATATGAACTGAAAATAAAAATTAAGATTAAATGATTTAAAAGGAATTACGAGTTAATGTTACGATTCTCAGAGTTTTAAATAACGGGTTATAATTACGATTTAAGTAAATTTGAGTATTAAGACAATAACCAGAATTCAGGTTCATCTCCCGAAGGATCTCCAGATCCTCCAATAGGTCCATTTTCTTAGAGGTCTAATGGTTCTACCGAAGTAGGTAGCTTCACAAGTGTAACACTGTAATTTGTAAATACCACTCCTAGACATCTTGTTACCTTGTCTTTTGTTTTTGAAAATAATGATTTAATAGTGTTCTCAGTTTTAAAAGAAATTTTAAATTTATCGACGTTATTCTGTAATATTTTAGCTATATCAGTAGAGATACAGTCAAAATAAGGTAAAGATCTATATATTACTGCATCGTTATTAGATGTATTAGGAAATGCTAGGTTCCTCCTATTCCTAGTTAAAACCCTATTGATCATATTATCTACTATGCCTTGTGAAAACACGTTGTTAGAAGCTAGTTGTTTAAGTAAGTTAGTTTCTTCTTTTATAATTTAACCCTGGAAGAGGAATGTTGATTAGTCTGTGTACATAACAAAAAAGAGCTGACATTTTTAAGGAGTGATTTTGTCTAGAATGGTATTAAGTGATCAGTTTGTGTAGGTTTCCTGTATATTGAAAAATTAATGCAATTGTTATTTTTGGTAAGTGTAAAATCAAGAAAGTTTTACAATTGTTAGACTCTATCTCTAATGTGAATTTGATCATCAGCATTACTTGTTATGAAAGCCAGTACGTCATCAACTTAGCGAAACCAGTGTAAAATGTTAAATTTAAATTTTCAACGACATCTCAGGCATCGGAGCTGGAATTTCATTATCAGCAGTTATGCAACAACATCTTCACTAATTGCGAACCTCCCCGAAAATTTGTAATTTTCATTGAGTACGTCTAAATCCAAAGCAAACTACATTTAATGACGGTTTAGTTGGTAAATGCACATGTTTATATTAAATTAGATAGGACGACAGGAAATTAGCATAATTAATATTAAAAAAAGAAAATAACAAACTGGTTACAATTAATAGTCGATACCGATTAAAGATAAAACAATAATACACTAGCCCATATGCTATCTAAAAACTAAATAAATAAGTGCAACAGATAAAAAGTGTTACATTTTTAATTCGATTCACAGTGCAATTACGATATTGCGACTCGTTTCCTAAAGAATTAAAATCCTAGATGTACCAGTGGTTATAGAATAATAAAACCTGATGAACTACTGTTTGAACAAAGCTTTGATTAAAGAGAAAACTAATGACATGCCTAAATAAACAATGGAAATAGGAAAGGCGAAGCTGGCCCTAATAAACCCCTTCCGGTCAGATAAATTTCCATAAACTATAAATATAAACAACGTCAGGCGATTGCAGTTGTAAATTGTAAAGCTGACATAATTGGCTTAAAAGCGCCCGCCTGGCCTTGCTTGCGATGTATATATAAAGTTCAAATATTGTACACCGGTTTGTGATTCGACCGTTTACCGAAACCATCGCCAAGGGCGTTAAAACTGTGATGATTATTAAATCTGCGGGCGTTGATTTTGTATAAAATAGTTTTTAATTACCAGGAACCGATGGTGTAAGTTGTATCTCGCAGCGTGATTTACAGCTTCCTATAACGGGGTTTTGGCATACACGTTCTATACATAATAATTAAAAATGTAATGTTCCGTTCCTGACTAGCAGTAGTCCGTCAGATTTCAATTTTGAACCATTAGACACATTGAAGATGTGGAAAAAAATTTGGAAGATATATAATATAGGTTATTCACAAAAATAATAATGTAGAGACAAGAAAGGAAGCTGCAATAGAGACACATCATAAACTTAGTAATAGCAGAAGATCAGACAAAAATATTAAAACCAGAGACAATAAACTATAATAGAAACGCAATAAATAATCTGATAAACGTAGACAACAAAGCAATGAACAAAAAATTAGAACGGCTTAAAAATGAACACATTCACTCAATGGACACTTGAAAACGATTGAAAACTTTAAAATAAATACAAAAAATAAAAAATGCAAACGATGTAACATTTAAAAAGAACAAATAAAATTAATAATAAAAGAAAAGAAAACTGCATCTTTAGACAAAACCACAAGAATTTAAGGAAGAGTATGATAATAAAAGAAATATACATAGTAAAAGAAACAGTCATAAAAGCGAAAAACAACTCTTGAAGATATTTTGGAAGAGACACGCAGAAATATATTTATCAGATAAGAAGATAAAAAAGGTAAAAAGAAATAAGAGTAAACAAAAATAAAAACAACAAACAGGAAACAGATTTTCACGGGGAACCGTATTAGAAAACTTAACACTGGTAAACGAATGAAGGATCGAAGAAATTTGTTCTAGTATAGTCATATAGATTATCAACTTTCTAAACTATGTCACATGGGTGGATTTAAGAAAAATTAAGAGAGCTGGGATTGGAATTAAAATTTGTGTTTACGCCGATGGGAGTTGGAATCTGATTGGCAGCTTAATTGGTTAGAGTAGCGAGGACCATTATCCGAAGATTCCAGGTTCGAATCCTGGTCGATACACTCATTTTTTCTTTTCTTTAATTCATAGTTTTCAATTTTTCCTTGGTTTATTTTCATTTTGGGGATATGAGGATGTAATTTTCATAATTTCGTAAGATAAATTAGGGATTTTTCATTTTATTTTAAAAATTGAAATACAACTGTCATTATCATATCAAATGGCGCCCAACGTGGGGCTATCAAATTAATATTTTTTTATTAAAAACTGTTAAAATGTCAACTTTCAAATTGACACAGTAATACAAAAATTTTTGGATTGAATAAAAAATTTAAATAATATAATAATTGACTTACAGTGCAACCTCGATAATCCGAACCCACGCTAATCCGAATTACCCTAATCCGAACGCAAATCGTGATGCAAAATAGTCCGAACGTCGCCTCTGTAATCCAAACGCTGACAGGAAAAGATCTGCAGCGCGGCCCGCGTCGCCCATATGTAATTTGATAATGCATTTAAATGTACAAAAATCAATATACATACATAGATCTAAAGGTTTAAAAATGTGTAAGAGGTGTTTAATTGTATATTCGTTAATCCGAACAATTCGATAATCCGAACAAGGTCTGACAATTAGGTGTTCGGATTAAAGAGGTTGCACTGTAGTAAATACAGTCACGATGGAATTAAGAGGGGGAAAAGAATAGGGCAGGAGGAATGACAGAAGAGTTTGAAGAAACAGATGAAATAAGACAGAAAGCTATGCCTCTAATGAAAAACCAAAATAAAGAGAATAACATCTTTGATGAGGAAAACGAGGAATTAAAGAGGAATGGAGGAATGGATAAAAAGAGATTGTCTGTTGGATCTTCATGAAAAAAAGATTTTGGATTGAGATACAAATATAATTAGATGACAGTATAAGTACTTTAGTGTGTAAAAATACCTAACCCAACATATGCCTACAGACCTATAACTTTGACGTCATTTCAATTGATCATCATCTACGGCAAACCACTCTAATAGAGAGGCCATTTTATACAAACCAAAATGTCTATCAATCAGGAAAATCTGATGAGTCTGCTCTGCATCATCTTGTACCCAATATAGAGGGGGACTCAGTAGTCAAGAAATAGTCTTAGGAGCATTTCTTGACAGAGAAGGAGCTTTTAATAATATCTCCTTTAAACCAATTGTAAATGCCGCTCGCAAACATGGAATTGAAGACAGCATCTGCTGGTGGATAGAAGACATGTTACCCGGATGGCAAGTACAGACACAAATGTTCAGTGAAACAATGAATGTGAATATCCACAGGGGATGCCGACAGAGTGGAGTCCCTTCTCCTCAACTGTGGAACCTAGTGGCTGATGAACTGCTGAAAATACTGAACAATAAAGAGCTGTTCGCCCAATGATACGCCGATGACAGTCATCCTTATCCGAGGGAAACACCAAACCAGAGCCTTCGAAGGCATGCAAAGAGCTCTAAGGCTGACAGAAATGTGGTGCGTTAGAAAAAAACTCTTAAACCTTGACAAGGCACAACTCATAACCTTTACTTGGAAAATAAGGTTTGGGGAAGGTTAAATAAAACGAATCAAGTAAAATATAAGGTCTAACTCTAGATAGCAAAGTTACTTGGAACCAACACTTACAAAAAGCGACCAAAAAACGTAAGAAGACAGGCACTTGGAAAAACATGGAGATTAAAACCAAAAATGGTCCACTGGATATATTCGGAAATAACAAGATCCATGATAACTTACGGAGCGGTTGTTTGGTGGCCAAGAGTAAACCAGAAAACAGCCCTCAATACCTTCTCAAAATTACAGAGGGTGACATGTCTTTGTTTTACAGGTGTACTGAGAAGTACACCGACAGCCTCTATGGAAATCATTCTGAACTTCCCACTCCTTGAGTTAGTCATAAAGGGGATGCCAAAATGAGTGCATACAGGCTGAACACCTCCAACAACTGGAACCTAATGAGATATATAAAACATACCAGAATAACACATGAAGTAAATTATCCTATATTAAACATGAGATCAGAACATATGACACCCAGCCTAACCTTCAACAGACTCTTCCAGGTCAACTGCAACTGGAACGAGGTAAATAAGGAAGTAGAGAAATACTTGCTAAGGTGGTCTCGTATGGTATACGGATGGATTAAAAACTATTTGTTATTTATTTAAGAAGCTGCTGCAGTTGAAGATTGGCTGGCAGAGTTCTAGTACACAATAAAATAAAAAATAGTACATTGCTTATTAAAATTAATGATAAAATAATGCCTTTTAATTTGATAATATAAAATGAATTTACACAAGTAACAAAATTTGAAAATAACACACCAACCAGGAACAGAAGAGAATGAAAGAATTGGACCCAGGAAGAGAACAGTTCTTTATGCCAAAAAATAGAAAATTCTTTTATTCTGTTAAACTTCAGAAACATTGTATTTGTCTAAACTCCTAATTTTTAAATAAAAATATTACAGAATAAGTAAATAAAAATTATTGTGGAATATAATCAAAGTGTACGTTAAATCATCCCTTACAAAATTACTGACGTCAAGACTAAGAGAAGAAAATGAGAACATATATTTTAAACAATTTAATGAAAAAATATAATATATCGTTGCAGATAAATTTCGTGAGACATTTTCCGTTGAAACCACATACCTGTTGAAAGAGTCTGGATATTGATAAATCTTGATGAAGCTAATGCTGCGACACTCAGACGTATTATTTTTCGGGCGCGATACAAATCATTTATCAAAAAGAGAGAAGAGCAATTTTTCTTCTTTATAATAACAAAAAGAATATTGTTATAAACCGCGAAAACTTATGCTTTATTTCGGAGTTGAGATAAGAAAAGAGAGATACATTTTTTTATGTCACTTTTGTCTTCCAATATTTCATTTCTCTTAATATCTTGTCTCGGGAAAAGAATAAATATTTACCTATAAATTTGGAAAGAAAAACTTGAGTATAAAGATGTGAAAGAAACCGAAACCTAATTTAAAAATATGGATAGAGCCAGTTTGATAAAATATAAATACGTCAGTTGGCCGCAAAAAGTGTTTTTTGCTTGCTATTATAATAATTGGATACAGGAGAGGTGGTGACGACATGTACCATTAATTTCACAAGTCACATGACTGCCTCCACCTCCAGGACATAGTACATGTTGTTCACCTCCCTCCCCTGTACTCAACTACAGATATCAAGCAAAAAAGGAAACGAGACACTTTTTGCAATTAGATGAAGAACTACATACTGTTTATAACCGACAAAGATAAAGATAGATAAAGATTAAAAAAAGATAAGATAAAATAAAGATGATAGAGATGATAAAGATGATTAAAGATGAAAGATGATAAAGATGATAAAGATGATAAAGATGATAAAGATGATAAAGATGATAAAGATGATAAAGATGATAAAGATGATAAAGATGATAAAGATGATAAAGATTAAAGATAAAATTAAAGGTAAAGATCCATAAAGACACTATCTGGCTTTATTACGTAGTTTTATATAATTTAAATCTCCTAGTAATATCTTGCAGGTCTACCCCTTAGTATAAAAACAACCTATATATTACAAACATTTATGACCTTTCAATGGTATTAGTAGTAATTTAAAATTCAAAAATTTTTCACTACAGAATAAATTCTGAAAGAACATTAACATATACAGCAAAATATTTCTTACCTTAAACCCTTTGTACCATTCTTTTATTGTACTTTCATCGTAACGTGTATGCGATTTTAAAAAATCCATATCCTCTTTGGACAGTTTATCTTTGCTGCCGAAACAACCCATGGTGGTCGAGACCTCCAAGGTCTAGCACCTGAAAATAAAAAATAAAATATAATAATAATATTTACCTAATATAAACCGGATTTAAGGCTATAAGGTTAATGCTAGATCAAACGGATTCTTAATAAGACCGAGACCTTTTAAATAGAGGTGATGAACCCATATTATTGTCATGAATTCGTTAGATATTGTGTAAGACGTGTGAGGAAAAAAATAAGTATGGAAATTGGCAGTATACGAGGGGATAATAGTATCTAGTTAGTTCGGAAATCACAAATGAATATGGTTACAACTATGTTGTTACATAAATAAATTCATAAGTTGAAAACAGTATGCTTGAGAAAAAGCTAGCTTTTAAAATAACAAAAACCAATATGTATCACACTATTCCAAATACAATTCATAATACGAATGATTCACTACATCAGTACAAATAATCAAAAAATATATAAATCAATAAATAGCGGGCCCTCTAGAGTTTTTAGTGTTTCTTAAAGGAGATTATTACTATGTTGAATAAATATAATTTTGTTTAGATATATTGTGGCGTTTTATATGTATTTATCAAAACCACCTCATCCACTTTTTAGCAGCATATACATTAGTGCAAATATACGTTCTTTTCCACGTTCTCGAATTTAATATTTCATGATATTTTATAAATAATCCTCGTTTAAAGACAATCTACTTTTTCTTAGTCTTTCAATCTGAAATATACTGTTAAATACATTTGAGCAATCAACACTGATTAACGACAGCAATAAATTCAGATAAAACGAGAAACTACTCGAGAATCCATAAAAGACAGTCCATTTACCAAATTTGGACTGCAATTTTGTAGAAACAGTTCACCCAAGCTTATTTAGTATGTGTAAGAATTTTTATTTTCTGCCGCAGCGCAATGGCGCATTTTCAGGAAAGCGAGATGCGACAAAATATAAAAATTAGATACTTAAAACTATAGACGTATACAGGGTTGTTAAGTATTATAAATATATATTGGAGCTATAATTTCATTTTAGATCCATGTGAAATGCAGCCAATCAAGATACAAGTACAGGATTCTGCAAACATTGGTGCGATCTTTTATATAGGACGTTCCATTGCAGAGATTTAAATAAAAAATATCTGATATGTTCAGCGTTCGAATCGGACCAATAATAACTAACTCATCGTCGGCTTACTGCCAAAACAAGATAAGTACATTTTTACCATTTTTTGCGATAAGTGCATTATAGTACCCAAGTTGGTTATAAAAATATACTGCGAAAACCAGATAAGTATTGGACAATGGAAAACTACTGAAAAATGTAGGCTTGTTTTGGCAATAATTCATTTTGCTCAAAACTGTACAGCTAAAACAAGTTAAGTGCACATTTAACGAAAAGTAAGAATTTCATAAGCAAAAAGGGAATTAATTCTTTTGGAAAAACATGTTAAGTGCCATTTAACTTATTTTAGCTGTTGAAGTTTAGAAGATTGTTAGAATGTCTATGCGTATAAAACAGATAAGTGTCAGTTATCTCATTTTTGCAGTTTATTTTATCGTTATATTAGCATGCTTAGAGTGCAAAACCAAATAGGTTTAACTTATCTTTCTAATTCCTAATTTCACCCAAAATAGGTTAAGTACAGAAAAAAAAGGGGGGGTGCTATCACCTCCACTGTGAAACACGGTCCTTGGCACCCTCATCAGCCGCCTCAATAAAGACAGTCACTACACAATAGCATATGCAGATGACCTGGTCATTCTGCAAACAACGAATTTTGAGAACATACTCTGCGAAAGAATGCAAGTAGCTCTCAAAATTACAGAACAGTGGCGTAAGGACCATTCACTGTCTATCAATCCTAAGAAGACTGAAATGGTCCTTTTCACAAGGAAAAGGATGAAAATGGAATTAAAACCTCCATAACTCCTAAACACTAAACTAAAATTTGCAACAGATGTGAAATATTTAGGTCTCATTTTTAGCAGCAAGTTAACATGGAACTCGCATTTAGAAAACAGAGATAAAAGAGCATACATTGCTTATGAACAATACCGCCGAACCATGGGGCGCACCTGGGGTTTCTCCCCCAGAGTCGTCGTATGGACTTACACTGCTATCATAAGACATATGCTAACATACGGTGCAGTTGTCTGGGTATCGAAAACCCAAAAATTGACAGCTATCCGTAAACTAGAACAAATTCAAAGAACAGCATGCCTCAACATAACAGGAGCCATGAAAACAACAGCGACCAGAACCTTGGAAGTCATATTGCCGCGTTTAGGGTTTTTATGGTTCCCTAAACGAGCTGAGTGGTTAATTGAAGCTAGATGGTAGAACTTTAATAAAACATAATATTAATTGAAATTATTTATTTACTAAGTAAATTACTGATTAAAAAAAAAGACAATCTACATTGATTAATAATAAAAAAAAACATTAATTAGGTATTCACCAAGAGTACACCATTCTAAGATGGATTGTGCTAGTGACGCTCTTCAAAACCAATAATTTTTAATATTTTATAAAGAAAGTTCGGATTCATGCACTTTTGCTTGATCAGGTAATTCGCTGAACCGAGTTTACTGCTGTCTTTGCAAGTTCAACGAATTTCCATAAAAGTATCAATTAATTAAGAAACCTGAATTTATACTTCCTCTTTGGAAATGATTTCTTTAAATAAACTAAACATGAATAAGAATAATTAAAATAATAATTTAAAATTATGATATAAATATTTTTTAATAAATAAATAATTCTTTAACTATTTTACCTATAGTACATGAACCCTACAGTCTCACTCCCCTTGATATTTACATCAAGGGGGTTGCTTTAACGACAATGACACGCTTCTGCACGGTTGTAATAGAACCTGATGTAAGATCTGGTGAGGCGAGACGTGACTTTTGGCAGGAGACGCTCGATACGCTTCCACTGCTTCAAGCGGACATGGACTCCATCTCACCGAAATACTAGACAAATACTAGACTATGACTAGACAAAATCTGCGCCTAGTCACAGGCATTCTGACTGGTCCTTGCCAAGTACGGAAGCATCTGCATATCATGGGACTATCAGAATCCGCACTCTGCAGAGGGTGCGAACAAGAAGATGAGACAATCGAGCATATCCTCCACGATTGCTCGACGCTCTCATTTATTAGGAGATTTGTGTTCGGCGAGTATCGGCTTACACCGGCCGATATAAGAGAAGCACCTCTTGGCGACGTTGTCAACTACATTAAATCTGTAGGCAGGCTCACGAGCTAGGAGGTGCCATATCATGTTAGGAGGATGCACAATGAGACCTAAGTGCCGTGGGGGGTAAGCCACCCTCCACACGTTACAGATACAGATGTTTATAGTACCACAATCTATGTTATTTTACTAGTTAATAAATGTTTTCTTTCATGCAGTTGTTTTAGTGTAGGTTAAAACTTTTAAACTTAATTTACACAAAACTAACAAAATGTAACTTATCTTGTTTTGGCAGTAAGCCGACGATATGTTGTAAATTCTCGTATACCCATAGTATAAATAAATATTTTTTTGTTCATAAGAGATCTCAGATTAGTAAATAAAAACATTTTGTCATGGAACTGAAAGATAAAACTTTTTCTCATAAATATAAAACTATAAAAAGACGGCGGAAAGCAACAGTAAATTTAATAAAATTTGTATTTCAGTCCATATTACCCGAAAACGATAACGAATGGCATTGTATGATACACCTCTGGATGCAAAATCTTGTAACACTTTTTGTTCCCTTTTTGAGACGGTATGCATAGGGAAACGAGTGGTTACAAGAGCACGGCAGCTCTATAGTCTGGAAGCAGGGTTCGTGGGTTCTGAAAACTTTTAATAGTGGACGCCATTTAATTTTGATGTTATAGAAACTAAAAAACAAAGACTAAATCAAAACAACTAGTTTTTTCTACAAATTCTTTAATTCCCTCCAGGCGAACAAATAAAAAAGGTCCAATACTCGATATTGAAAATGATTTTTGTACTGGTTTACAAATTTCAATCTTTAAAATGATTTTATAAAATAATCTCAGATGCCTACTCCTAACTAAAGATAGTATCTGCTGATTTACAATTTTTCAACCTTCAAAGGGTTTTATAAAAAGAATATTTTTATGTTAAATTTTTAAATACATCTACAAGTCCACTGATACATGAGTGGCTTGAATGGTTATCAGAAAATATGTACATATATAATTTAACTTGTTATACCCCCTCCTACAGCTGTATTCGGTTCACACTATGTCATAACGAAGAATATTCAATCAATTTTAAAGAACATTTATATGTGAATTAAAAAACTAAATAAATTAATATAGTTACATAAAAAATAGGCCTTGCCTGGCACGTCAAACTTAAAAGTCCATTTTAAACTGGGTGGAACTCACCAAAAAAAAAACTCCCCTCTAGGAGGGGGAAAAGTTATTTTGAATTGTGTCATAAAATAACCAGGCTCATATTTAAAACAAAATAAGTTGAGGGTGTTCCGTAGAATATGAAACATTGGATGCAAAATCTAAAAACGTCAAATCAAAGCAAATTTCCTATCGAATAAGAAACCTTTAAAATATTTTTTGGTAGTTCTGAAAATAAATGAAGGATGCCCAAAAAACCGAAATGATCGAATTTCCATTTATCGTCATATCTCAAGAACCGGTCCTGATATTTTCGATTAATTTACACCGCTAGATGATGCTTCGAGATACGCAACTTCTTCTTCATTTACCGACCTTCTAACTAGTATGGTTTGGAAGTTACCAATACAATCCCATTAAAATAGTGGCCTCTTATACTCTCAAAAGTGTTTTTACGAAAAACAAAAGCTTTGAATTTCAAGTTTTAAGCAATGACGGTTTAAAATAACAGAAATTCATTATAAACAAATAAGAGACCAATACTAGTCTAAAAAAGGTTTTTTTTTTTTTCGAAAAATCTGTGTTCATGTTACGGAAAACAAACGTGTAAATTTGAAGTTTTAAGAAATGACAAATAGATTTAAAATAACAGAAATTCATTATGAAACAGAATTAATAATATTTTTTGTTAGCACACTTTTTTACTTATTTTCTTTTAATAGAACCCCTCCTCCTCCTATCCACCCAAGAAAATTCCTGTTCGAAAAGGTTTAAATGTATGTATGTGGCAAATCTGAACATAGGAATAATATAATCTCGCCGACACCTCTATCCCGTCCTAGGCGTTAAAATATTGATCAGCATGCCACAGAGCGCATTCAAAAGATGTCTGTGTACCTCAACTGGCTTTCATTCGAAGCCGACAATATAAATATATCGAACTGATTTTAAATTCAAGCAAAGAGATCTCTTGTTTGTAAAAATTGAGTTGTCTATTGAATGCAAAATGCAAACCGAATTTCCGGAAATTCAAACACAATGTGCGATGTTACGTGTACATGGAATAATAAGATCTCGCAAACATGTGAATTATACATGAGTCTAGATTGATTATTAGGTACTGCTAGGAGCGCTACAAAAAAGAACATTCAGGAATGACATAAAATAAGAAAAAAATGGCTATCTAATGAAATCAATTCCCGATCCTAAAACTGTATTGTCCCTTATGCGGTAGTGTATAAAATAGGCTCCATAACAAATACATTGCATTTTAAACACTGATATTTAAAGTTAAACTAAAAATTTTGAAAATAAATAGAGTTCATGTCTGGAGGAATTGATTACATGAATCGCTGATTGCAGAAAGGGTACAAGTCATGTTTTCGTATTTTTTTAGATTTTTGCGTGAATCGACAGTTCAACCCAAACCTCATCGTTGTGCGCATAAAGGATTCATGTTCTGATAAACACCATGTAAAATAATAATTCATTTCAATAACGTTGAGTGCAGAAAAGGTCTAAGTCAATTGACTTGTAACCTTTATGCAGTCAATTGGATCGCAAGGTGGCGCTGCTAGTGAAATATCGGTAGTTGTTATTTAAATTTTCTGTCAGTTAGATTATCTTGTCCAGCCATGGAGGACGTAAATAATTTAAAACGTAAAAAAGGGGTAGTTAAGTGCGATGGATATAAAAGGAATATTATTAAAAAGTGCCGGTAAGTTTTAGTCGTTATAATAAAACATAATCTATTGAATTTTTTTGTTAAAGGTCAAGAGTACGTAAATTATAAAGGTAATGTTGTTCCTGCTAAATCTGTTGGAGACCCATGTAACTGCAGGTTCAAATGCTTGGAAAATATTAAATTTAGCTACAAAGGACGAACAGGACTTGTATTTACAGGGACTTGTTCATATTTCTAGTATCAAAACTCGCCGCCCACGAGTACAACAACTTAGGGAGAACAACAAACGTAACAGTAGTTTTAAATATTACGTACTGATTGCAACTGAAAGAAAAATGATTTGTAAAAAGGCATTCTTATCTGTTCTCTCCATCAGTAATAAAAGATTACAACGTATTCAGCAGTTGTTACAAGCAGGAGTTACGTCTACAGATAAAAGAGGAAAACAAGTCAGTGCTAATGTTATCCCCGCCGAAGAGAAGATTCGTATTCATGAGCACATAAATTCGTTTCCTGTAAAAACGTCCCATTATTCTTCAAGAGAATATCATTATCTTAGCTCAGAATTGACAGTAAGGACCATGTATTCGATGTTCAAAGAAAAAGATTATGTACGAATACTACAACAGAATTTTTAAGGACGATTTTGATCTGAAGTTTGGTAGGCAGCAGGTCGACACATGCTGCACTTGTGAGAATCTTTCAATCAAAATTAAGAGTAAGGATCTAAATGAGAATGCTAAAAGAGTCGCTATTGCTGAAATGCTCGTGCATAAAAGATTAAGTAAAAAGTTTTACACGGCACTGCAGGAGTCAACAAAGAAGAGCAGAGTCTAATCATGTAGTTGCCCTTGCGTTTGACTATATGCAAAACTTCCAGCTTCCAAAAATACCAGTACAGGATTTATTATATTTAAGACAATTAACAGTAAGCGTTTTTTGCATCCACAACATGAAGACTGACCAAGTTGTTTACTTCATTTATCATGAAGGTTGTGGCAAGAAAGGCCCTAATGAAGTATGTTCCTTCCTTTACCAGTATATAAAGGAATATATACCTGATAGTGTGAGGGAACTGCATCTCTTTAGCGACAATTGTCCTGGTCAAAACAAAAATAACACCCTGATTCGAATGTGCCTGTTCCTGAAAGATTCCGGCAGATTTGATGATATTCAGCAATGCTTTCCCATTCGAGGCCACTCGTTTCTGCCTTGCGATAGAGACTTTGGTAACATTAAAAGAAAGTAAAAAAAGTCGATCGTGTTTATATCATACGTCAGTATATAGAAATTATAGCATCTTCCAGCAACAAACATAAATTTCTAATCCATCTTGTGGATGGAAAGGATATAGTGAATTTTCAAGACTGGTGGCCTGGACTTTATAAAAAAACAACTATTTATATTGAAACTTCTCAAAGAGGTACGCCAAGAGATAGAAAAGTTGCGTTCAACATCAGCAACTTTCATCAGTTTTCCTTCTGCAAGAATGATGGGAAAGGTGTAGTACTTGCCAAAGACTACATTAATGGATTCGAGAAATATACATTTTGTCTAGGACTTTCCAATATTGTATTTTGTTACCTAACAGGAAAACTTCCAATAAAATCAGATAAAATGGATCACATAAAGAAATCGGCTAAATATGTGAACGACGTTGAATGAACAAAAGAATTTTGGGATAATATTTTTAGTTGACCCATTATAAATTAAAAATCTGTGTTTTGTTGATCCAAGTTTTTCTTACAGTCTGTCTTAATAAAGTGTTTTTCGTCAATTACTCCCTCTTTCTTTTTGATTCTTCCAACTGATAACAGAAAGGGTATATGTTAGTCAACTTAAAAGGTCTATAACGTTTTGCTGCTTAAAGCAAATATTTTCAATTACCCCTAAAAGGGATAGTGATTTGATATAGTTTTTACATGCACATTCAGTTTTTTTTATAAATTATGCTCCAGTTCGAAAAACAGTTATTTTGCATTTATATCAGAAGTTAAGTTCAGTGACATATATCCTTTCTGCAATCAGCGATTCATATAGAGTGAAAACGGCAGACGAAATTTTTCGTTCGATAGTTATCGTGTCAGTGCACGCACAGACAACCAGATAAGATAAATGGTAGAACATGTTATTAAATATATAATTACACTTGTTATAAAATTTATTTATTATGACAAATAAAAAAGAAAAGCTTACAAAGCTCAGTTAGGAGGGGTCGAGTTATAATGAAAATAAAATGCAAAGCTATATGGAGTAGTTAAAAATAATTTCAATTATACAGGGGGTTCTTCAGGAAAGTAATAGGTTTTTTAAATGGGAATTTTATTTTGTATTTGAATTGTCGTTGCTTTTCCAATTATAACAATATCAAATAACATATACAGGGTATATCACACTATAACTAGTTTTATATGAAAATCCTATGATTTCAATGACTTGTATATTGCAAAAGAAACTATTGAAAACCAATTTTTTTGCACTAAAGTTTTTGGTTATAAGTCACCATTTTATGCCGATGCAATTTCGAAATAAATATGTACAGGGTGAGTCAAAACACAAATGCATAATTTTCTCATTTTTTTTTTATAAATTAAGTACCCTATATTTTATATTATCATGCAGAAGTACATTAATTAAAGTTTCATTTAAGTCTAGCTTTTCCTATACCTAATGTTAATAATTTCGGGAGATTTTAAAATTTAAATTAAAAAAGGATAATCCATAAAATATTTTAATTTTAACTAATAACTGGTTAACAGGAAATAGCTGTTTGTTCATTAATAATTAAAATTTAACTAGATGTAATTTATTATCGACTGAATAAGTTATTGACAATTTCCAATAGGACTTTAACATTCAGTAAAAAAGGAAAACCAATAGCAATCAATCATAGACTCACTCCATTATAATACCTACTTTATTCTAAATTTATTGATTTTTAAGTTGGCTTTGCAACTCCTATACTGACAGTTCGTTATTACTACTATTGTCATTAGTGTTGCAATATTAGTTTTAAAAAAAATCAAACCAGATTTTTATTGTGACCTTTAGTCGTGATAAAGAGAAATGATTTAAGTGAAACAGTTTAAAATTTTTTAAACATTTTTTTTAACTGTTTGTATTAGACCCTATAATATTGGAAAAAAATTGTACTTTCCGAAACATATGTAGTGTGCTAAACAATAAAAATAAAAACATTTGACCGATAAAACCAAGAAAAATTTTTATTTATATATTTTGTTTTGTATTTTTTATAGAAATAATAAAGACGTTATTATTATTATTATTTACGTTTTCAAATTCAGAAAAAAAAAACGTACAGAAGCGCTTATTCTAAATCAAAAATTACCCAAAATTACTTAGGAAACGGAAATTTTTGAAAATTTATTAAAAAAAAACGAAAGTCATGCACCCAAATTTCAAAATTTAATTTGTATATTCTGTGATTTAATCTTCCTACATGATTTATTCCCTAGCTTTCAGTAAGATTACGAGAGATCGTTCAACTTCATCGGAATAATTTTATTTCGATATTTTGAATTGCAAATAAATACATGAGGAAGGTCAGAAACATCATTAACATAGTCAAGATATCCAAAATATTTATTTATGTGTATATTGCATAATTTTCTTATTATAAACAATATTATAATAATATTTAGGAATCATAAAAATTATTTTTAAAAGTAAATCGATAATTGAACCTAAAACAAATTCCCAAATAATTTTGTTAAAATAGAATAAAAACTATTTTTGAACAGTTGATAAACGAACACTTGATCACTCAAATATTTTTTCCATTTAAAGGTATAATTGATCAGCAAAATTTATTTGGAAAAAGTAAGATAAATGTATTTCAAGACGAATTAATTGCACTGTTTTCGCTTCTAGAGAGTAATCACTTCTCTTTCAACCATGGTTGCAAATAGTCTTGAAATTTATTTCATTCCATTTAATCACATTTAAACACTCGACTTGCATGCAAAGTACTGAGAGTAAAGTGATTAATCAATCCACCGGTACAGCACCTAACCAGGAATTGATTTGCGTCGTATTTTTTAAAGCTAACAAGGTAAATTAATTAGGACAAGACTCATCGAAGATTCCTGAAACGTGGAAGGTTTGGATCTGACTGGAAACGGCATGTGTAAATGGCAACTGTAGATAATAGAAAATCTGGAGTAAATTAGGATCACAATAATTGGAAATATGAATTTTAATCTAACAATAATCTCAACATGGCATCAATATATTTAATATTTTTTTCGTAAAATGAGAACAAAGCAGTGATAGTAAACATGGGACATTTAAGGTCATGTTGGTTACTATTGAGAATCTGAAAGTAAGTTAAAAATTATTTAAAAAATATATTAATTTGTTGAGGAATGCATACTAAACTATTTTAGAAAAGTTTTGATATCGTAACTGGTTTGTTTCTGTAACGTGAGGAGGGTGGCTTAACACACGGCACTTGGGCCCTACTAGGCCCATTGTGCATTCTGTTAAGCAGATAGAATACCTCCTAGTTCGTGAATCAGCCTACAGATTTAATGTGGTTGACAACGTCGCCAAGAGGTGCTTCTTATATATCGACTGGTATTAGCTCATCGTCTTGTTCGCACCCCCTGCAGAGTGCGGATTCTGACAGCCCCATAGTATGGTGATGTTTTCGTAGTTGGCAATGTCCAGTCAAAATGCCTGTGATGAGGCGCATATTCTGTCTAGTCATGGTCAAGTATTTGTTTGCTGTAGTGTTGTCTGGATAACTTAAAAGCTCCCTAGCAGGTCTGCAGCTTCTCGTTTCATTCCATCTTTCTTTGAATTTCACAAGGGAATGTTCTTTAATTAAAGGGTTCGATGTAAAAACCGGTCAACACCATTTTTTATAACTTACGGGAAATCAATAAAAACTTTCCAATATTGTCATTTGTCAGAATTTTCTGTCAAAAAAAATTATCAATTAAGTATAAGTGTTGGATAATGATTTAATACCAAACTTATTGCAAAATATGCTTTCGACATTTTAGAAAAAAATTTGAAAGTTTTGGAGTTTTTTGCACCCAACGTCCAAAAATTATACAAATAATGCAACATTATTTCAATCAACATTTATTTGTTATAAAATGAAAACATAACTTTTATTTTTTAAATCAAAGCAACTCTAAAAAACAGGAAAAACAATAGAAACTACAGAAAAAAATAACAAATACTCTGGTGAAAATGTAAAAAAAGAGAACAACTTGTCAGCAAAGAAATCTGATCAACATAAATAAAACTAGAAATAATATTCAGTCTCAGCTTCGTCATTGTCACCATCACTTTTTGTTGTTCATAATTTATTAGCAACTCGTATTTGCTCTAGTACTACATATGTATTGGTGGTACATACTGATCTGCCAAAGACATCACATTTTCTATTTTTTTTTTTTTTTTTTGTTTATTTTAAGTGGAAATGTGTTGAACAGTTTATTATTTGACCACATTAAAACTGTGTTAGGTTTCTTAATGGCAAATGATGAATATAGTGTAAGAGTGCTGTAGCACTACATTGTATTATATTTTTCCTTTCGTATTTAAAAAGACGATACTTGGATATAGTAAATCTTTCTTTTTGTTGGTTACTTATGACTTTTTTTAAAAATAGGTTTAAAAGTATTCGAAAAATAGATGATCATATCCTGGGTAACGTTTATTACACGAAACTGTTTTGATGTTTTCTTGACTAAATTTCTCCATTCAGAAGATAAGTATACTATTTTTTTTTTTTTTTTTTTTTTTTTTTTTTTTTGTTCGTTTTTATTTCTCTATTAGACCAAAGCAACGGGCACGGCAGAAAACTGTGACCGGGTTCTGGAAAGGTAAATGTAAATCTCCCTCTTCTATTTGATATCCTCCTAGATATAGTACCCTTGGATTCATTCCGTGGCCTATGTATCTACGTTAATATTTGTTGGAGATGACTGATTCTTGCATCAAAATATGCGCAAATATTTGTTCTATAAGATGCATAAAATAACTAAATTTGGGTAAAAAATGAAGTTGTTTGGTTTTTGCACCGAACCCTTCAATTAGGCTTGTCACTACCGATGTTGTCAGTTCAATAGAAGGGCCAAAAAGTATTTGGTTGGCTACCTTCTTGACAAGTGAGTCAGCAAAACGGTTACCTTTCGATGTGGCGTGACCTTTGATCAATCTTGAGTTGACCAGATTGTTGATGGATACTTTAGCCAAAGCTTCGTGACATTCTAGTACTAACCCTGAATACAGTAGTGCTTGTCTGCTACCTGTATAGATAAGGATGTTTCTTCCGGTGATATTATTTCTGGTGATTTCTTTTGCTGCTATGAAACTCGGTTTGAACTACACTGGCACACTACTGCTCACAGCCCATTTCATGCTTAGGTTTAAGGATCTGGAGTAGATTCCACATCCTGAGCCTTGTTTTGTTTTAGAACCGTCGGTGTAGATATGAATCATACCTGCCACTTCCGGTTCTTCTATTTATTCTGTTATAACTTTATATGACTTATGGAAGATATATGTCTGGGAGATCGAGTCCATGTTCGCTTGAAGCAGTGGGAGCGTATCGAGCGCCTCCTGCCAAAAGAGACACCTCGCCTTTCATGGCTCCCGTCGATGTGGTTTTTATTGCTCCTGTTATGTTGAGATATGCCGTTCTTTGAATTTGTTCTAGCTTGCAGATAGCTGTTAATTTTTGAGTTTTCGGTACCCAGACAACTGAACCATATGTTAGCATAGTTCTTATGATGACCATAAGTGTCCATGCGACGACTCTGGAGGAGAAACCCCAGGAGCGCCCAACGGTTTGGCGGCATTGTTCATAAGCAATGTATGTGAGTTCCATGTTAACTTGCTGTCAAAGGTGAGACCTAGGTACTTCACATCTGTTGCAAAGTTTAGCTTTGTGTTTACGAGTTCTGGAGGTTTTGATTCCATTTTTATCATTTTCCTTGTGAAAAGGACCATTTCTGTTTTCTTAGGATCGATCCAGTAAATGGTCCTTGCACAACTGTTCTATAATTTTAAAAGCTACTTGCATTCTTTCGCAGAGTATATTCTCAAAATTCCTTGTTTGCAGAATGACCAGGTCATGTGCACACGCTATTGTGTAGTGACTGTCATTATTGAGGCGGCTGATGAGAGTGTCGAGAAACTAAAATCCGAATGTTAACGCTACCTGACTACAACAGTACTCTGTGCAGGGCCGGTGCCAGAATAATTTAAAAACTTAAATCCTTTATAGTTTGTACTATTTTAACTGGCTTATTAACACAATCTTCAGGAGCGTCTATAACACCACCGTTAATTATATTTTTTCTTTTTTGATTAGAAAATCTTGATTTACTGGAAAGAATATTGAACGATGAAAATATGTCATCATGTAGCCCTTGAAGTTATTGAAAAATGAAATTGAGATAAAAATGCGCAAAAAAAAACAGGAAAAAGTGAAGATGATGCTGAGAATAAGTAAGATTACTGAATCAAATTGTTAATTGTCCCTTTTAAGAGTCATTTAAATGGAAAACTTACAGTTTGTAGTTTATGAGGACAACGTTCGTAAGAAAAACAAATTGGTAAAGTTAAATTATCATTTTCGCTCACTTGTTTTTCCATCACAAACTCATCCGGCAAGTTCCAACTTCGCGAGATTACCAATACGCTACTTTGTTTTTTAAGAAAATTGATAAAGGAAAAACGTCTCGTACCTTGCAGGTCAGCATTGTGTTGTTTGCATTAAGAGTTTAAACTCGATTTACTTTGCAACTAGATAAGTAAAACGTACGTGCCGCTTTTAAGGACGACCTCTGTTCAAAGTAAAAAGTTTAATTGGGACGAGATTGAGTTTGTTGTTAGATAATTGAATTCTTATACTTATGTACGCCCAAAAGGAATGGTGTAATGGGATAATTATTCCACTACAGAGAAGTTATTTATAGTGGGGGTAGCCAGGTGTAAGTTATAGGTGAAAGAAAGAGAAGTCTTCTAATCTGACAAAGATATTTTTTATTTTTTCAAATATAAACCAGTTTCGACTATAGAAAATAATACTTTTTAATTTATTAGCCACTGAGACATACCTAGTTCCATTTTTCTTACTAAACCCAGTATTGTGATAGATGAAAGAGATCGAAACTTAATCACAGTTTTATTTGATAACACATTATATATGCCATTTGAAAAAAGAACATAGTGACAATATAAGCATATGAGGGTGTAGAAAAAATATTTATTGTACTACCGTCAATGTGTATTGTTTTTATATTGTCGTGCGAGCCATTTCAACCAGTCTGGTACTAGTCTAATACCTTAATTGGCCTCCATTTTTGGATAACCAAGAATATTCGACAGAATAATCAACTTCCGAAACCCACCCAATGATATACCTATGGAATCCCATAGACGAAATGAATTACCATTCTGGAATGCACTAGACCTCGATGATTGATATCGACATAGTAATTTGTTGCGAAATTATCATATAATAGTCGAGAAAATGGTGGAATCTTCGAGAACCCCCAAATTTCTATATTAATAACTTTGGTCAGTGTCTTGTCCGCTGCGCTTGAATATAAAGTGGCTACGCAGGATTCTGGTGTATACAGTAAAATAAGGACTATAAAAGAGGAGAAAGAGGAAGATAAACTCGCACCAACTGGTTAACATGATGACTGACTGGAAGATGAAAACGAAGATTATCAGGTGCTGGAATTGCGGGAACTGAAACATGTACGTAGTTCGTGTAAACGCCCTAGGGTCACTACAAATCAAGAAAATATGCAGACAGAAAACTAGAGCCAGAGGCAGCTTCGACCTGAAATCGTTTCAAAGACTCTCTCATACTGATGATAGTATATATGTATACAGCGAAGTAAATGGTAGAAAGTGTACACTGTTGATGGCTACTAAAGCAACTAGGGCCATTATAATACGACCAACAACCATAAATAACCTCAAGAGACTGCCACAATTCAGGTTCGATTAGAAATTAGTACAGAAAAGTTCACTAATACTATTATTGTCGTTGATATCGAAGATGTTATATCAGGGTTGGATTTAATCATAGATATATAACCAAGACAGATAGGATTATTTACAAAATTTTTGAAGAATGAACGGTGGTGTCCGCGGTAGAAACTCAATAATCGGATTGAACATTGATGCCAAGTTTACGTGCTTTTAACTATAGATATATATAACCAATACAGATTACACAATTTCTGAAGTCAACGCGGATGATCCTCGACAGAAATGCAATATTTGGATAAAATTAAAATATAGATGCCAAGTTTGCGATGTTTTTAACTGTAGTAATGTAATTACGTTTGCTTGTAATACTGTTAAGTCTTTAAATTGTCCAAAAAAAAAATAACGTCTGACAACAGCGGAACTATTGTAGACCATAATTGTATTAGGGTCGTATTTTGTTTCATTCATAAAATTCCTTCGATACAGTACTAGTCCAGGAGCTAGTGAATTTTTTAAGTACTTGTTTTCCCGGTCCGTGTATATTTAAATAACCTTTTCCCAGTGAACTGTGTATTTAAAATGGAACGCCAATCTATTAACAAAAGTAAGCCAGATTGAATTCGCGCATTACGTCACATCGATACAAGTGAGATTGTGTACAAAGTGCCTTTGCAGGTCTATTTTGCCCATTTCATGTATTTGTTTTTAAATCATGTTAAATTACTATTTTTGAAACTCAACAAGAAGAAAATCAAATTAACTCTTCCGTTGTGTATATATATATAAGATAAATTAACTGTAGTTTTATTAGTAAAGTATTAACACTAAAATTTTCCATAAAAACGACCCCATCTCAAGCAACTTATTTTCACTGATTTAAGTTATCGAGTCAGGTTTTATTTTTGTTTTAATAAATTAAAAGTATTCTTTATCGTTAATAACAATTTAATAGATGAGAAATACGTTTTTTACATTTTTAATGTAATTTACAGAAAATAGCTAGGTATGTATTTGTTTTTAAATAATTTGACAATTTATGAAAAAAGGGAGTAAAAGTGGAATTACCAGTGGCCAGTAGGTCAGTCGGTACAATGTATCATATATTTCTATTATAACATAACTAAAATACTTACATCTTTTAATCATAAGGGCACAAGTTAAAAACCATTTTAATATATGCATTAGAATGAAGTAATAATAACTTAAAGAGACGAGGTCTTAAAGTAATAGCTGGTACAGCATGTTCTTTAAACCTTTCCTAGTTCCTGCTAGAATGAAATCACTTTATATGAAATGTGCTCTAAAAACGGCATATATAGCAGTCAATGTTTCAGTCTGAGGTTCTCTTCCTTAAGCCCTCATTCAAGCTGCATACCTATTGAAAAATAATTTAAAAAAACATATTATGTAACTATATAGTTTTCGGTTCTAGGTGCCCCAAAAGAGGACACTTAGCCGATAATTTGGCTCAGATAGCTAAAAATCAACAGTCATACTTCGAACCAGGACGTATTGCTATCCTTTTAAGTAAAAAATAACTAAAAATAACTTACCTGAAAAATGAAAGCGTCTAACTTTACACCAAAAAAAACCATACACTTTTTCCCATTGTTGCAAGCACCCGATGACGATTAGGTAAATATCAACTAGAAGCGTGTACTTAATGGTTATAAAGCTTATTTTAACACAAAAAGAATAAAGCACTAGTCGAAAAGCAGCAATCAAATATAAATAGACCACATTAAAATTCAAATTAAAAACTATAACTATAAAAGACAAATACTCTAAAAGCGCAAAAGATCAGAACCAAATAAAATGAATAACCATAATAACCTAAAAATCACACTAAAATTGCAAAAAATATTACTGTAAAATTATGAGATTACATCAATAATGCATATGCGTCGGAGTATCACAAATGTCAAAAGTACAGTGTTTCCATGAAAATTTAGCTGTTTTTAGCAGTATTATAGGACCATTTCTACCACGCGTATCCAACGATATTGGCGTTCCACAGTTCACTGTATTTTCCTCACACCTGTAGTATAAATGATTTGACATAACGAAACTAACAATAATTATACCTAATGTAATAAGTGTTTCGTGAATTCTAAATAAAACAATTATTATATAAAAGTGTAAAAGGAAATGTAATTTACTTTCCTATTTTCTTCTGTAATATCTTCAATTATTATGTTTAATTTCTATAAATAAACCAACTGGTTAGGTGAAACATTGTGATATATAATTTTATTTATGTGTCCTATGCGTACACTTTAATATACAAAACACCTTTAAACATTCTTTAAATAATTGTGGTCGTAGAAATAATTGTGTACATAACTCGTTTGAAAGTGTATTTTATGCACTTGCCAAATATATTATCCATACTCACAGATTAATCAGACTATTTTTTTACTTAACTTTAGTACATCTCTTACTACTAAAACTATTTTTATCAATGGAAAAAAAGGGCCGTGTTCTCGTATGTTTTGATGCATTTTCGGCCTCAGCCCATTGGATCCTCCCTCTAAATATATATGAATTTTGCTTAGAATTGCTAATCCTACAATTCTCTATCCGTGCTTGCTGACTGGGAAAATAAATACCGAAAATCGTCGCTGTCTCCTGGACTATAGAGTAGATGATGATGAGGACTTCACAACAAATACACTTTTATGAATGGCTAGTTGGGGATGTGGATTTAATGAACTTACATGGGTTCCAGTTGAATTTTAAGATCATGGTGAAAGTAATATTTCAAGATACTGAAGTCTGCAGCCTTTATCCGGAGTCCAGAGAAGACCGTCTCTTGTTGCGTCTATGCAACTGGAAATTGTACGAGAGGATCTAGTTCCAGATATAACTATTCAGTTCCAGTTCCATAGAGGAATAATATCTTAAAGTGGGAGCAATGTCGTGCGAGCCATTTTTGACCAGTATATAAATAATACTGTTTTGCCATAAGAGACCGATCAGTTAACATAAATGTAAAAGTAAATAAGTACTTATATAAGTATTTAAGTCTAAATAAATTGAGTTTTAAAATAAATTACATTAAATTTGGTAAAAATAAATTAAATAACAAACTGTTTAAAATAAATGAACGTTACAATATCAATTTATTTTTCTCATGACACTGGTCTAATATTTAGTTACAATTGTGAATTGTACGTTTTCTATAAGTAATCTTTATAAAAATTAGTACTGTCAGGTGTGATAAACCAAATTCCACACAATAATATTTCCAACCACCGTCCATTTTATACACGCGATCGATTATATGATATCAAACTGATGTCATCTATCATCGACCTACATGCCACCTCACAATTACGCCCTGGTAAATTAAATCACGTACTGTCCTTTGGACATAGAGTAGATTAATCTAAACCAATATACAAAGTTAAATTGGAGATGATAATTACATGTTTTATCGAAAAAGCAGGGGTAAATATTAGGGTAAGGAGCAGCAGCTGTTTATTATATTGTTCAGATGATAACTTTTAAGACATTATTTTAAGTTAGATACACTTTGAAATACTGTAATGTTTATTTAAAAGTTAGGTATTATTAAAACCCACAATTCTAATTTATTTATTACAATTTATCTTTTCTATGCGACACTTATATTGATAACTTTTTGTCTATCGATAAACTCGCGCTATTTATATAAAGCCAGCTCTGCACTAGAACATTCTCGACGATCTAGAATGTCTGGGAACCCCGTCTCTACGACTCAGCCGCCGCATAGCGATCTCTCCAGTAGCTTCTCGAAGAAGTGCGTTTGTCTCTGTAAGCGACAGCTGTAACGGCGAAGGTGATCAGAGTCGGCTTAGGGTGGTTCAAGACAATACAATAATTTTATTTTATTTTTTGAGGTTTCCATATCACTATATTGGTGCAAACTGGAAATCTCAAATAAATTAGATTATATTAAAAAGATATTTGTTAGTATGTACAACCATTTCCAACTATCTACCTAAATAACTCTTGCTGAGGAGGAAGAGTCAATTTATTTCTCAGTGAAAATGAAGTTTATTTTAATTATTATAAACCCTAATAAAGTATCCTATCGTTATAAATCATTTTCAACCTATTATTGTTTATTTTTGTTTTGCAATCAACGGCGTCGTTTGGCACAAGTTAGGCCGAATATAGGGTTGGGTACGAGGTTTTCTTTGAATTCCGAAAACTTATTTGATGGAAATTAGGATTTCCATTCATCGTTATAACAAAGGAGGAACAAGAAGTTCGGCCGCTTTTATCAGGTTCATCGAAATTGAATATCGGCGCGAAGGTAATTTCCCAAGTACGGACTAATATTAAATTAAATAAGTTTGTTGGAAAGATTGAATTTGCGATAATGGCAACGGTATGACGAATTGTAATTTACAGGAGGTTATAAAGAAAATCTCTATTCAAATATCAGATGGATGGTTGCCTAAAGATATTACTTTTAATAAAATAAATAGTGTTCTAAAAAGATAATTAAAAATTAAATTTCTTCCATTTTTGTTTTTTGTCTTCTAGAAAATTCGAATTACCTGCTACTTTTAACGTATGTCTATTTGATTGAAAATTTAAGAGGAATATAGTACCTTATTCTAGAAAAAACAGAAAAGCTTGAAATAGGATAAATTGAACGTTCTAATTTACAGTGATTGGGCACTAGTCAAATAGAAATTAAGAGCTGATATTCAGCAGAGGTATTCACCTGTTTGAGCACTTCGCATACGGCGTCGTGCTCAAATTTCGTCTTCGTGCGATATGGCCATCATATCCACTTATAGCACAAACTACTATATTTTTAATACGATTTTTAACGATTTGTTTATTTTTATTTTAATTATAGCAAAATAAGATCATGGAAATCGTATTAAAAATAAAGTGTTTTCAAAACCCTTACACCCATCTCTCACTAATAAAAGTTCTGCTAAATTTCAGCTATTAATTTCTATTCGTCTATTTGTAGGAAATTTTTTAAATAATATTTACTTTTACGTCCACAACATAAGCTTGAATACATTTTTGGCTAATGTTGAAATTTGGTGTCTCTTTTTGACTGAACGTGTACGTCCAATTACTGTTAATTAAAACGTACAATTTATTCTAAGCTTTTGTGGTTTTTTCGAGAATAAGGTACTATGTTCCTCTTTTTTTTGTGTCATCGGCTTCAACTACTAAGGTTATTTCGCATAGTGTTCTGTGTAGGCTTTCTTACTGTTTCGAACCTGGGACCCTTGGATCTGAAGGCAGAGACTACCACTCCCTCTATGTTCATCTTACAGAAATACAATTTATTTTAAAATCCTAAAATTTAACATCCTTTAATAATAAACACATCGAGTTTTAAAGTTAGGTACCACTTTTTATTGGAAATCACAAAGAAATTCCGTTTATAGACTCGACCTACTAGTTTTATATGCATTTTGCATATATTAAAACTTTCAGGAAAATCATTTTTCGATCGCCATAGATCGGTAGGAAAAAAACTTCCCCGCTATAAGATAATTTGACAATATCGTGATTTGAAATGGCAATTTTATTGGCGGCGGTTATAGAAATCCATCGCGTAGGTACCTAGATATCATGACTGAAATTGGTGTAATTCTATGAATTATTTATAGAGGTGATCGATTTCACGTTACGTATTCCAAACACGAATCACTTTTAAAGGTTCAAACCATCGAGGAATATCGCTGGTATCTGCCGACAACTACATAAGTAGATGTACTCGTCTCAGGTAAGTATAAATGGAATAAAATGAAAGTGAAATAAAAGTCCCAATAAAATACTATAAAATAAGTGAATGTCAATTTATAAAATATTTTTATTGAAATTTTATGTATGTAGAGGTTAAATAACTCGACATTTATTTATAGCCTTAAGTAGAAATTAATCACAATATAACAGCCCTAAAAATAGAAATAAAAAATTTCATAGAAGCAAGTGTATTAATGAAAATTGTAGGATTAAATAATAAAGTGAGTGATCTTGAAGAAAACCAAGAATTAAAGAAACACGTTAAATTGCTGGAACTAAACCAGAAGAAAAACAATTTATTGATATTTGGAATCGACAAACCAATAAAGGAAAGATCCATAGCATATGTTTGTGCAGAAATTGGTCAACGTTTGGGTAATAATCTTATAAAATCGGACATCAATGATCTTTATTCTCTAGGAAAATTATCAAATATCCCATTAAAAGTTGAAATAGTAGCTTATCATAAAAAACTGCTAATATTAAAAAACTGTACTAAATTAAAAAATACATCTTGGAGGCAAGAAAGTAAGTAAAGTAAGAGAACGTCGAAACTATTACAAACAAAAATCGAATAAAAATTGCTATATTAAAGGAAACAAACTATATCGGTGATCAATCATATAGCATAAACGAATTAAAAGTGCTAGAAAATTCAAGAAGAACAGCTTCCAATAGTGTTCTTCAATCGCCAACTGTGGAAAACAAATATCAAGTAGAAGTCAATATACCTGCAGAACATATAAAAGTAATAAATACAGCTCCTTCTGTTCCGGTGGAAAATAATAAAAAAATAAAGATCCTGCCAGAACAGGTCAACACCAATTCAAGGGATTCCTAAAAATAAAACTATTGTCTCCATAGGATTTAAGAAAGAAATAAGACTGCATTCAACAACACTCATCCTACATTCCGTTTAGGTGTGTTTACTCCCAGACTATATGTAAGTATGTGTTGCTTTTTGACATACTTATTAATTTTTAACTCACATTTTAATATAGCATATTTTTTAAATGTAATCTTGCAAAAATTTATGTGAAAGTGTCCTTTACTTTTTATAAATCATTGGTTTTAGATTCCCAGACTCAAAATACCAAACTCTTCTCTCAAATAATGCATAAATTCAAGTGAAGCAAAGAAATTGTCAAAGTATTGTGACGCAGAGCCAACCTTGTGTAATCGCGACCTTGGAAGTCTGCCACTCGATTCATGATCGAAGCAACGCTGACGTGTGAAGACAGTCGGACCGCGTCTCAAATATACAAGAAACGACGGAATCTTCTAGGTATGCCACTGACGCTTTGAGAAATTGCCGTTGAGTCAGAGATGGAATTTTCGGGAGTGTCTAGAAACTACGAGCACAGAATTGGCTTGATATAAATAGCCGACTCATCGGCGCATAGTTTAATATAGAACATTGTAATGAAAAGTTAAAGTGTAATGAATAAATTAGAATTGTTAGTTAGTGTCTATAATACGTCATAAATAAATTGTAAATAGTGTGTTTTAAATAAATAAACTATAAATAAATTAGACTATCGTTACAGTATACTTTATTAAGTGGAGGATCTGGCAAGGTTTTGCATAATGCAATTACGACTTTTGCTCCAAAACCTAATGCCTCCTCATATTCAGTAAAAGTGTATTGCCAAAATGTATTTTCAACAGCATATATGACAAAGTCATAAACAATTCCAGAAGCTCCAGATCTAACAAAATTCTTGTACCCCCATTTTTTGATTTGTTTTTTGCATACTGTTTTCTTGAACCTGCTTTGGTTTCCTTATACGGTATCATCATTTCATCTAATGACTGTATTCGTTCATTTTTAATTTTATTAAATGTTCTTCTTCACTACCGGTATGGACATTGTTATCATTAAAATGTATACACCTTCTAATAAGTTTGTACCTTTTTATGGGCATTACATCAACGATTATGTTTATACGTAAGTCACTACACCAATAATCGGTGTAAGCAAGTAATTTTATAATACCCATTAGAAGCTCAATAGCTAAAAAGTCTTTTATTTCGTCAGAATTCGTAGCCAAAGAGTTTCCTCTGTGTGTGTGGTGGAATATAAATTTGTACTTTCTACCATTAAAGCAATCTTATAATCATCGAAAAACCTTTCGAAATATTCTAGAGGAGATTTTACAGAAGTGGGCAAGGAAAAACCGTTAACAGAATCAATGTTTACTTCATGAAAAAACTCTCATTCCATTCAAATGTTATTTCGTTTTGCTTCTTTGGTTTAATTCTTTTGCAGTCTATTTTTTGGGTTGGTTTTGTATTTTTTGTGATATTCCCTTTTTTATTTTTGAACAAACCAAAACGGGTGGTGCTTTCTGGTCAAAAGTTTTTTTTTTACAAATTGATGGTTTTTCTAAATATTTTCGTTTTGATTTTCTGCTTGCTTGTGCAGACGTAGATACTATTCATGGAGGCTTTTGTACTTTCGTTGGAGGTAGTTGCAATAAAGGTTGTTGTATTGCTTGAGATGTGTTTTGTGCTTCAGATGAGGAATGTGGTTCCTGCTGAAACCAACTCTGAAACTTCCTTTTGTTGCGTACCTCCTACTTCTATATTAGTATTCACATCAGACTTGCTATGAATTGTAATTGGTGGTAATTCTGTGTACGAAGAACATGGTAGATCTCCTTTTTCTATAATAGTATGCACATCAGACTTGCACTGAATTTTCAATGGTGTTAATTCTGTGTACGAAGAACTTGGTAGATTAATTGAATCGATGTCCTCTAAAATAACTTTTACGGGAGTTACAGGAACTGGATCTGTTTCAGATATATTTACCGTTGACATATTAAAATATTGATTGGAGGTATTTCGCAATAGAGTTGCAGGAAAGAAAGCTCAAAAAACTGTATTATGTAGGGTACAGACTACAGGCAGTGTATCTCACAGGATACTAACTTTAAATTCACTTTTATGGTAACTCTGTAATGGATTTTATTCATAAATAATGATTGTATAACGTTAATTGACAGTTTAAGTCAATATTATTTAGTTTAAAACATAATTAGTGTATTATTGTAACATAAAATTAAAGTTAACTTACCCGCTTTCTACATGTAGAGTCCATTTTTGTGTACTCACTAGTTTAAAATTACAGCTCTTAGACACAACTGCCGCTCAGATCATGTTTCTACAGATACATTGCACATGCGCAGAGTGCAATATTATTTGATACATTTGTATTGGCTAGCATCTAGAGTTTCAAAATTAATGTATCTCAAGAGATACATTACCCATTAGAGGGATAAATAATGTACAGTTACTTCAATTCGACGTAGGCGTACAGTAATATTTGCCTGATTATTGTGTTGTGTATTTTAATTTTTGTGTTTTTTGTGAGTAATTTGCTTTTAAGTAATCTTTTATTTGCTTAAGGCTTTATTTGTGGGTTTAGGACATTTGGACGTGGCCGTTTCGACGTGGCCATTTCGGCGTGGCCATTTGGACGTTAGGCCATTTCGGCGTGGCCATTTGGACGTCAGGCCATTTCGCCGTTTCGGCGTCGGCCGTTTCGACGTCGGAAATACTATTTTTTAGTATGTATGTTGAAACCGCTGTAAGTTTTATTATGAAATAAGTAAAGTATTGCAATAAGTGAGGTATTGCATAGGAATGGGATAAATGTTTTAATCTGTTTTTAGTACCTATCAGAATTATAATAGTAGTGTAATTAATATTTTATATGAACATTAGTATAATAATAGTGAAGTAAAGAAATTGTTCCAAATTTGCAACCCAGAGTAATATATTGCGATTTCGAACAGGCGTTAATATAAATGGTTGTTTTTTTCACTTGGCCCAAAATATGAGGAAACAAGTGGCTTCTATGGGACATACGAGAGAATACAATGCTGATCTACAATGCTGATCTACAATTCTCTCTAAATGGCAGAACGGTGATATCTTTGGCATTTGTTCCTACGATCATTTAGATTATGCCTTTGATGTTCTAGCGGAAGACCTAACTGCCGAACAGCAATAGTATAAGACATTTTATTTTAGTCTTCCTTTCGACACGAAAACAGTTTTATTATTTAATTATAATAAACCTAATTATAATAAATACAACAATTATTTAAAATTTATAAAAATTTTAATGTTAAGTTTTCCAAAACTTCCAACGCCGAAATGGCCAACGTCGAAATGGCCAGCGTCGAAATGGCCGACGTCCAAACGGCCACGCCGAAACGTCCCATTCCCTTTATTTGTAGTGACTATTTATTTCCAGTTTACTGCCTCCAGTTTTAACTATTGTGATTCCCAATTATTTATTTGAATACTTTTTAGTACTGCTTTATTACATAATCTCATGATGTTTGATTTTTTTTAGCTCTAGTCCCCTAATTTTTTCTTCTTTTACAATTTCGTTCAAGATGTTTTTATAAGTGTTCTTGTTTTTGAAATTATCATCGTCGTCACAAATGTGTCTATTTTCACATTTTCTGTTTGTGGTACGTCGGAAGTAAACAAGAGGTCCCAGGACATTTCCATGAGGTACTCATGCTTTAATTTATTCTTCTTGTTTTACTTGGAAGATTCTATCCGTCGGATTTTAAGATGTCACATTATTGGCTTGGATAAAAATTTATTTATTTTATATTTAAAGCCTTCACACTGTTAGTGATACAATCAAAATTGAATTTATGCGTTACTTTATAGCAAGTTGTAAAGTGTATGCTGACTTAATTCAGCATAATTTAATATTCGTTCAGCATTTAAAAAGGCCCAATTTTATGGATAGACGTATTTTTCGGACCATTTAACATTTTAATTAAAATTTTCTTGTTTCCCTCTGATGCCTGTGTAGTATGCCGACGAATTTTTCTCCGTTTCCACTTTTCTCTCCGGTTTATTATGTACCTCATGTTGCCCGAGTAGATATTGCGAGGTTCCTTTACGCATTGTTTTGAATTTTAAAAAGGCATTCGTGCTCGGTTTACGTAAGTAACGTGGAATTTTACAAACTTAATCCGAAGGAAAATGAATGAATGAATGGCAAAGCAAACAAAAGACTTTTGCGTTTCACTTAACAATGGCTACAGGTTTTCAGGAAAAAATAAATTATGTAAATTTATTATCCTAAGTATATAGGTATAGTAAGAGGTCCGTCCCTTTATTAAATGTTTTGAATTTTTGATATGCTTAAGGAATTGTCATACTTAAAGGTCAAACTCAAACTTTATCATTATGAGTTTTCAATATTATTATGTAATTTAAATGTAAGTATATTTAGTTCACTTCTTGTTAGGAATTTTTATATATAAGGAAATTTATAATCATAAGAACACGAAACAAACTGGGATAGAAGTAGAAAAAATGTATGATGCTGGATGACGACTTTTTGAAAAGACGACTCTGCCTTGCCAAGACAAAAGGTCGTATCTACGAAAATTATGATTTCAAAATTCTTACAAATTTAATAAGCTTACATTTTATTTTATTATAACACAAAATAATAAAGGCCTATTTGCATTATAAAATATTTACTATAATTATAAGAAAAGGTAAAATATGCAAAAAGGGCGTACTTATCTATCTACCCACATCTGCTAAAAATATTCATTTTGTAGATACGACCTCTTATCTTAGTAGGACAAACTTTTATGTTCCATTTAGGTTTTGAAGTTATTAAATTATTTTTTTTTTAATTATAGGTGGGACACCTCAGAGGACAGAGGAATTTGGTATGTTAACCAAAAACAGATTTGAAAACTGTTTTTCGATGGATAGGTACCAGTGAGAACCCTTTTAAAAAGCAAGAACAGCCTGATCTTATTTCAAGATTATTTTCTTCAATGAAACTATCCTATAATTCAACCAAAATCAATAAATTTATGTCAAAAATCATATTATTGTTGTAACAAACTTAGGTGTATTGGATTTAAGAACAAGGTATTATTGAATATAAATAAAGTATATTTAAAACTAGTGTAAGTCTATTTCATTTAAGATGTACATAATACTTCAATTAAGCAATAGATACTCTTCATTTAATTAGAGGTATTTTGGTTAGGGCAAGTTGATTCTAATCTTGAAGCAAGGCTTATTAGCTATTGTTGAACAAGTATTACTAGAATTTCAAATCGAGACGAGTTTTACTTGCGGATATACAAACACAACAAAGCATTGAAATAAGACCATTCATCTTGAATATATTACACCTTTTTTTCTGTGTAAAGATAACAGAATATTAAAATAAAGTTAGTGCCAAATTATTAAAAACTATAAAATACAACTTAAAAAAAAATTAATAAAATCACTTAGAAAGGGGACGAAGGATCAAATTTAATAAAATTCCATTAAAAATCTATTTAAAAATTAATTTTCCTAAGAAATAAAGTTAGTGCCAAATTGTTAAAAACTATAAAATTTACACGTTAATTTTAGTTAATGAAATGGCATTTTTCAATGCAAAATTATAATCTCTAAACTCAACACTCTTCTAATGAAAATTGTAATCCCCAAATATTTACTTCATTTGAAAGGTCTTTTCGTTCTTTATTAAAAAAATTATTGCAAAAATTAACAGTAAAAATATCTTTCGTCCGCTTGTCGAAATTAGCTAGAATATACAAAAAATGTGTATGATTGTTAATACGCAATGGAAATAAATGAGCATAAAAACGAAAAATACTATTTGAAATCCGCGGTTTGATAATATTTATATTGTTTAACAATTTTCCATGAAGTTACTACAAAATAAATTATTAGAAACGCAATTTAAATATCGAAATCGTTCTTTTCTTGTTTTATTAAGTTTATATTTCAGCGTAGTTATTTTGGAAACCGAGTAAAATGCGTAAAGACTAAATAACAATTGATATTTTAGTGCCCACTCTTTTATTAGCACAACATTAATCTTGTAACAATAACAAACACAGCAATCCAGTGTTGTGTTGTGTGTAACTCTGGTTTGAAATGGTTTATTCTTATAAAATGTGTTCTGAATTTGGCTTTGGAAATATTATACGCTGCATTGTATTAGCTAATAAAAAACAGAAAATAGAATGTACGAATTAGATCGTCGTCTTTTCCAAGAGGAGGTTAGGTATGGTTGAAAATAAGTAGAATGACTTTATCGACATCCACGGCGACCCAGATGAATCTATTATGGCTCATGTTTAACTTAACTGTGCAATCGACACCTTTTGATGTAGGCCATGGTTGAATTGGGGAGACTTGTTTAACGATTTAGTACCTAGTTCTTTTTAAAGCGGAGCAAGTACATAGAATGTGATCTGCGCATTTGTCCGAGATTTGGTGCAGACCTATGCTTCTCATGTAGAGACTAGACGACAATGTCCTGTCATCACAGCAGTGAGAATGCGAAGATCTTTCCTATCCATTCCCAGAATAGAGACGTTCATGGAAGGGTTGGGATAAACCACAGATGAATAAATAAACTATCTTGATAAGTAACTATAATCTTTTAGCACAGGGTTTGTTTTGTCGGAACACTAACAAACCGAAGGATAGGCGAGGTGAGAGGGAGCTTGTTTACATCACACAGGCGTATCATAAATTTATTTTAATGTGATAGGAATATTATTGAGATTAATATTAAAATATTTTTTAATTTGGGTATTTTCATTATAATAAAATGTATAGCCTTCTATTTATTGGTTTAAAATAAACAAAAATAACCTTTTTAAGTCTTTACCTAAATATAATACAAATTTGTCTACAATATACACGATAGATACTATAAATGGATCGAAGATATAATACTACTATTTTATGTACTACTATAAAACGAAGATATTTAATAGATCAATACAACGGGACGTGAGGTTATTATGGTGCCAATAATTTTTTAATTAATGGCCAACAATTGTGAAATTGTCTTTGAATGTTTGTAAGTATCGCAAATCTCTGCAAATTTATGAATTTTACCACAAAAATCTCGCGGATAATTTAAAGTTTTTTAGTAGAAACAAAGGCAATAACTCCGCCTTAGTCTAACCTAAAGTTTGTTACCTGATCTAAAAATAATGCTCTTTTTATGTTTGTAATTACACATGATCCCATAATCCAACTTGAAAGAATTCAACTATTGGTTCCTGTCCGACGGACTCAGAGCAGGTCACTTTTGAAAGTAAAAAAACACAGACCTAATTACGGACAAAGTCTAAGTTTTACTCGTGGTGTTGTAGTGTTTTTCCTTTTTATATTTTATATTTTTTTGACGCACTACAGTTGTTTGTGTTAGGTTAGATACTTTACTATTTTTTCTGAAGATGGGCCAGGTTGAAGATCTAATAAATTATCATGATCATTCTCCTTTTTGTTACTAGAAGTAAGTTATACTCACTTTTTAAAAAATACTCTACATCGCGATAAAAAATAAATTCAGTTTTTTTAAAATGTGTAGAGTAAATTCTATTAACCCCAATCTCTGGTGATATTCCTAGGGTCTGTACCCAAAGGTTTTTTAATTCAGGATTTCCAGGAAATCTAAACATAATAATAAATTAAGATTTAAAAAGGACACATACACAGTATAAACCATATTAATATATGGCATAAACGGCAAAAAGAACCAGTTTTATAAAAAATCTAATGATATTTAAGCAATATGTACCTACCTGTGAAAAGTTACAAAACTGCATTTAAAGTACTTTCTACCACAAACAACATATTTAACAACCATTTTTCTGAATATTTTACAACAAATTATAGAAAAAACTACAAAATTTCCACAATGACGCACAACAAAATCCAAACAAAGCGTGCGCACCTTAACTATATACCTAAAGAGACGACACTATCTGGCCACGTCTTGTCTATGGTTTTCTATCTATCTCTAATGGATCTGGAAAACAATTGATCAGAAAGAATTATTCCGGCCCTTAAATTGAAAATCGCCAATGGGATGACGGGATCCAATTGTCATTTCGGGCACTTAATTTAAAATTCTTCAATAGGATGACCGGAACCAATTTGAAGGGGAAAATGTTACAACCAAACATATCTTGACAGTTACTTATCTAACATTTCACCTGAGGGATAAACGCTTTTGAATGAGGTAGTCCTGGGATACCTCTCCAGTTCATGAGTGTCCATTTTGAGATAATTCCTTTAGTAGTGCCCTTCACAATGCCTAGAAACGGTTCTGGTCTTATGAACTCAGATTCGATTCCTCTTTAGCGAGCTGGTCAACTCCCCTTTGTCCTCCTCCCTCTCCCTTGGAAAAGACATCCTTATGATGAAATGGTACTCGGTTAAAAATTTTAAATTAATGGGCTCATTTTCATTCTTACTTCAATCTGATTCGCATTTTAATCTCATTCCCAATCTAATTTTCACTGTTATTCTCATTTTCATGATCTCATGTCCACTACACTCAAATTAAAATAAAATATTCTTCTTACACCATGAGATATTTTCATCCATTCAAAGAGCTATAGTTATTGTTATAGTCCGAACAAAAGCAATGTTAATCTCAAAAGCTACAATACGGTTTCTGTGTGAAATGGTAGAATTTTTAGTAATGCGGATAACAAAAGTTAGAAGAATAAATGCGGGAATAAAAAAACGCAATTGTAGGAGAGTTGAAATATTGGAAAAGCAGGTGAAAGCAAACTCAGACTAACGTTTTTCACTGTTTAATACAGTGCACGGCATACCTAAGTAACCATTAAATTCATAAAAAAAGTTAAACTCATTTACTTTAGATTTTAAAACAAAGTACTCTATACAGATGAATATAGAATTAAAATTTCTCCCAAATGAAGTATGTATTACAAGTCCCACCCTTTTATTTAAAAAATCTAAGAGTATTTTATTTTAAAAAGAAGAATTCACATCTTTTAAGTACCTAGTTTGTTTTTCTTATAAATGAATAAACATCGGAAACTAATTTATGCGCCACACTTGCCGCGCACTGTATGATAAAAGGTGACTGGATTTTGGTTGTTTTTATCTTTTTTCTACTATTAGTGTATTTTAATAACAAAAAGTGTGTGTATTTGTTCAAGTACAAAACGGTATTTTTTTAATTAATATTAAGTTTCATATTTTTATACCGGTTTTTCATGAAAATTGCCATATTTGTTTCACGCAAACAACTTTGTTTCCCAGCGAGCGAAGTAAACAAATCAAAACCATCATAGCTTCGGATCACGATATAATAATAAAAAAAACTTTTAATTGTATTATAATTAAATTATAACGTCAAAATTATACTTTGGCATCATATTTACGATATTTGTTGCTTTAATATCGACGGATGTGGGTAATTTACACGTTTATGAAAATAAATGGAACTATTATTATGGTACTAATAAAAAATCTTTATCTTTATAGGTCTGACCATGTGAAATACGTCAAAACAGGTCTGTTTTTATTATATTTTTTCTTACTACAAACTTCGACCTAACTACGCCCTAACTAAACCTTCTGTGCGATGGGCTGTGATTATATTTAGTATCTATTATTTTCTTTTTGAACTGAGTGGTATTTCCATATTGACAAAAATTCGCTGAACATACATAACAAAAAAATATTCCTCTTTTGATAAAGTAGGGTAATAAATGTAGTACAAATCTCCGGTGTAAGATATGAATCATTTTAATCTGGAGCAACGTTGGGAAATATTTAAAAATTATTTCTAAAGTGAGTCCTGTGCCGCAGAAACTGTGAGAAAGTTGAGAAACTTGCATGGTCGAACTGAAGCCCCGTCAGTGCCTTGTGTGAAAAAATTATAAACAAAGCTCATTAAACCTGGATGCTCGTGGATAGCAAAAGGATTTCGCACGCTCGTCTTAAGTGCACGTCAGAAAGAATTGATGCTGTCGCCCAAAGTGTGCGTGAAAAACTAAAAACCTCAACTCGTCACAGAGCACAACATCTAAACTTCTCTGGGGAGAATATTGCATAAAGACCTCGGATTATTTGCTTATAAGGTGCAACTCACTTAAGAGTTGAAGGCAAATGACCACCGCTTCGTTATCGTTTCTCTATGGTGGGTGCAGATCAGATTGTCTATTTCAATTGCAAAATTATTTTTTTAGACAAAGCTTTTGGGGTTCCGAAAATTCTCACATAATCTTAGAGAAGCTAATGGATTCTGAACAGTGGCGGCTCGTGGGGGGGGGTGGTTCACAGTGACAGAATATAGGTATCAGTACAGATGTATGAAAAAACTTTCAGTGTTTTAGAAAGTTTATAATATACCTTTCTAAAACACTGACAGTTTTTTACCTATATCTGTACCGGGATCTATATTCTGCTACTGTGAACCCCAAAATTTTGGCCACGAGACGCCCCTGATTCTGAATGAGTATTTGGTGTCGGTTTCTTTCAAAATGAAGATGGAAACCGCGTTACAGAGACATGCTGACTGTTTTTTTGTGACTGCAATTAGACAATTTCGACTTGAACCGTTATTATTCCACCGATCCACAAACAATTGACGGACTGGAGAAAAACATTAATCGAATTATTCGTCAAATAGAGTTACAAACAATCGAATATGTACTGCACAATTGGGTGAAAAGGATGGACTACCGTCATGCTGGCCTTTTAACTAAAATTGTTTTCCACAAATAATCAGAAGGTTTACTTTTTTGAATAAAGCAACAATCATTTAAAAATATTAAACGTTATAGTTTTAATAGCAATTTTAAACAGAAATCGTCAGATAGCCCACCTTAGATGCAGATCAAAAAAATGGGTTAACCCCTACATGTTGGGCGCCGCAATAACTTAACCTTTCTAAAACACTAAGTTATTTTCCTACATCTGTATTGAGATCTATATTCTGCCATTGTGAACCCCCAATATTTTATTCACGAGCCGTCATTGTTTCCAAGATATCTTCTATAATCAAACTAAAAAATATCTCGTAATAAATATCAACTAATTTATTGCGTACACTTGTCTGAAAAAATGGCTGCTCGCACTTTTAAATATTTTATTTGGTGTATTTCATGTTAAAATGTTGATGGGATCCTTAATATCTTGAAGACCTCACAGTTGCCTATGGCATAGCTAAGGCTCGCGTGTGGATATTTAAAATATTACATTAAAGACTTACCCAAAAAACGGTAATACTTAGATGACTTACCTGTAAAATAAGAAATATATCAGATTTAAAAACAACAAATCGAAATAGTTAAAAAAATTTGGGAAAGGGCATAGTACTCTGAAATATTAACTCTTGTAAGTAGTAGGAATACATGGACATCAGACCACTTCTAACAACCTCATAAAAACAAAAAGTAATTGAGAGCTCGTGTTCTTCGGTTGAGAAGACGTTGAACAAAGAAGATGGTCTCCATAGACCTATTTAACATACCCCCAACCGAAGAAAACGACATCTCTATGGCATCTTTTTTTTGAGATTATGTTCTTATTTATATACCTGTACTTTTACTACTCTAGCTCTAATTTTAGCAACGCATTTTACTACTTGTTTACATAAACAGTTATGACCTACGCATCGTCAATAAATCGCTATCCATTTAATGTATAATTAATTAAAGAAAATGTTATAGGTACATCTATAATACTCTGTGAATAATTATAAATTATTTGTTTCGCACACTACTCAAACAATAATGTTGATGAGATTATATGGAATATCGGCGAAGCATGAAACTAATCGGCTATTATGTTTCTACATGGTCGTACCTATTATTAGAATGTACGACGTTCGATATGCGTCATTCAATCAAAGGGTAAAAGCATAAAAAAAGGCTATTACACATTTTAAAATATAGAAATGCGAAAATGTTATTAGATGGGATGTAACGGAAAAGTGTAGAAGGGTCACAAAATATTTTTTTTTATTTTTCAAAGTTAGAACTCGGAAAAATCGATTTTTCTCATTCGTAACTCAGAATAATAGGTTATCCTGATTTAGAACTCAGAAAAATTGAATTTAAATGTATATATTATAATAATGTTTATTCACTTATTATTACCTCGTGAAGCCTCGGCGTTGCTACCCCTAAGGGTATCAGAGTCTTTAATCAGTTGCCAAAACCACTCGATTATGTTATTAAGGGATTATTTTTTTTATTTTAACTTTTTTGGCACACAAAAAATCTAAAAAAAGACATTGCAACTCTGACTTTGCAGAAATTCTCATTTTTGACTTTTATGCCACATGCCATAACATGAAGACGGACATAATCCAAAAGGATTACCTTTATTATCCTTACATTAGCTTCGTTAGCGGTAACAATCCTGAACTGATTCAGAATTACTAATTCATACTTTGAGTGCATGCCCGATTCATTTTCAATTCTGAATTTTTTCCGCGCACGCAATCCCTATTATATCTCGGTCTTTCAGGTATAGACAAGCGGTTCAAAAGCAATAATAATTTTACCGCAAACGTCGGATAGAACCAATAGTTTAGTTCTTTTTGTTCCGCGAACGCTTTTTAACTACTGCGCCTGCGAAATCGTTACTATTAGTAATAATTCGGTACAGGATCCTTACCGCGAACGATGCTATTGTAAACAGAAATACCAAGTCATGCTCCTTTTTGTAAGTTTACAAATCTACTAAGATCTGCACAAGTTGGGAGACGATATAAAGGCGCAACATGAATTTAAGGTTATGACTGGAACCAACCATCCAATCCTAAAACCATATGACACTTGTGTGTGCCAGACACGTCCAGAAACTGACGCCAAAACACATCTGTCGCCGCTAAACCGACCGGGAGTTATTTGCATTTAATCATTGTAGGGTCATTATCACACATTTGTGACATCAGTTCCTGGAAAAAACTGCTCGTCACATATATATATATGACGCGTGGTCGTCAACGTGTTAAAACACATATTCACGTGTTTTTATTATACACTTGCCTTGAAAATCGTCTCGTATATGAACCTTTTGAACTTTTGTCTGTCTAAGTTTTAAATCGGGAGTAGGCCTTCCCAAAGATTTTCTGAAAGGTTATTATTGTTTAGTGTTTTATAGCCACGAATAATCATTTCTATATTTATAAAAAAAAATTGTTTTTTCTATCAAAAATTAATATTTCGAAGATTTAGAGAGCACAAATAGCCAAGCATTTTATGATCTTGTTCTGATTAATAAATTGGAAAATTATGTAGAGTCACCCCTAAAGGCACAGAGGGCACTGCAATCCACTTCAGCATAGAACAAATTAACTAATTGTGGTTTCTTGAGCATTAATTTGATATTTCTAAGCTATATCAGGGGTGTGAGTTTGGAGGTGAGGGAAGTACAGCGTTAAATTTGTGTCTATCTTAAAAACTAAAAATTTTCTTGAAAATCCATAATATTTGAAAAAGATTTAGTATTTCAACTTGCCTCGTATTTCTAATACAAGCGCTTTGGTCGGAATACGAACGGTTTAGATGGTCTGTTTGTCTCGGATAGGCGATTATCGCGGTTTAATGATCACAAAAGGGTCCATCACAGCACACCATTATCGGTAATTCTGCTAAATCCGGTTAATGATTATGGAAAAGCAGTTAAAAAATGTAGGTTTAGGATTAATCAGGAAAATTACGTAATTTGTCGCTAAACCAATAACTTTTTTAGAGATGAATAGAATCAATAAAAAGAATCTGCCATAAAAGCGTATAATACCAAAGTACAGATTATAAAATTATAGACTGAGTGCTAGCCGCCACAAGGGGTACGATCGTACCTCCGGCTGAAATTTTGTGAAGTGAGTGGCGGAACCATCAGAATGCAAGGATTTAATTTAGAACGTGACGTCAGACAATTCAAAGTTGTCAAAAATACTTTAAAAAAAAAATCGTATATCTGGCTGAACACACAGAAAAAAGGTGTACTATATTCAAGATATGCAATGATTTGTTGTGTATGTATATCCGCAAGTAAAACTAGTCTCGATTTGAAATTCTAGTAATACTTGTTCAACAATAGCTAATAAGCCCTGCTTTAAGATTAGAATCAACTTGCCCTAACTAAAATAAACCTCTAATTAAATGAAGAATATCTATTGCTCAATTGCAGTATTATGTACATCTTACATGAAATGGTCTTACATTTTTTTTTAAATATACTTTATTTATATTCAATAATACCTTGTTCTTAAATCCAATACAACTAAATTTGTTATAATAATAATATCAGTTCCAAGAAATGTTAATATTGGCTTTGACATAAATATATAGATTTTGGTTAAATTATAGGCTAGTTTCATTGAAGAAATTAATAAAATTGAAATAAGAACAGGCTGTTCTTGCTTTTTAATAGGGTTCTCACTGGTACCTATCCACCGAAAAACATTTTTCAAAATTGTTTTTAGTTACTGTATCAAATTGCTCTGTTCTCTGAGGTGTCCCACCTATAATTAAAAAAAAAATAATTTTATAACTACAGAACCTACATGGAACATAAAAGTTTGTCCTGCTAAGATAAGAGGTCGTATCTACAAAATGAATATTTTTAGTAAATGTGGGTAGGCAAGTAGATAATTGCGTCCTTTTAGACTTCGCAAATAAGTTTTGAATATTTTACTAACCGTTTCTTATAATTATAGTAAATATTTTCTAATGCAAATAGACCTTTATTATTTTGTGTCATAATAAAACAAAATGTAAGCTTATTAAATTTGTAAGAATCATGAAATCGGAATTTTCGTAGATACGACCTCTTGTCTTAGCAAGGCGCAGAAGTCGTCTTTCCAAAAAGTCGTCATCCAGCATCATACATTTTTTTTTACTTCTATTCCAGTTTGTTTCGTGTTATTATGATTATAAATTTACTTTAATATAATACCTAACAAGAACAAATAATTTCTAGCAAAAAGTAGAATGCAACCCTAACGATAAACTTGTTAGAAAATGGACAATAGAATGAACACGTGCTAATGCCAATTTGCCAGATTCTCTATAAATGCGTTGTGTCTCTGACTTCCGAAATAAGTATCACATCTCAACATGTACCAGTCATATATCTACCGTACCAATGCAGTGGTTGTATTTTAAAATAAGTTTCAGCTGGCAACACCGTGCAGTGAATTTGTACTCGCTAATCTTTTGTGGAGTACATAGGTTTTTGATTAGAATTGTTTAATTCTTGTTCTGAAATTTAAATGCTTTGAATCGAATCCTTTTATAACACTGAATCAAGTAAGCGATAGTCGGTTTTAAGAGCATATCATACTTACAATATACGTAAGAGCTTTCTTGGATTAATTAACAATTCTAGACTCGAATGAAATAATTTATTCTCAGATTAATTACTATAAATCTTTAAATATAAGATTATGCCTACACTTCACTCAACATTTATTTTCTTATTGTATCGAGAAATATTATTTGAAGCAAACTCTGCTTTATTTCAAACAAATGTAATCTTCCAAGTGTAAAGTTTCTCTTGAATGTAGATGACAATTTTTTTCTGTGTAATGTTACTGATAGTCACTGAGTTCGTAAATAGTTCCAAAAGAATACGATATATAGGATGAAAATTTAAAACAAATGCGAAACGATAAAATACGATGTTCAAAATCAATTTGTTTAATCGTTATCGAAAGGAAACTTCAGACTCTCTCCAAGTGAAAAGCACCACTTCGTCTATGATTAAAAGGGATGCTACGAAGTTGATTTAGAATGAAAATGGATACTTCTAATTTCAACAAACAATCCATCTTCTGAAAGTTTCAATTTCGATTTCATTTGATTAGTTTAGAATTTCATTGGGTTGCAATAATAGATATTTTTATCGTCAGGAAAAATATGAAGATTTGAAAGTTAACAAAATAAACAAACTGGTGCGTTAAATTCTACAAAATTAAAGCAGGTGATCCGCATGGCAGCGTGCTATGGTCGTTTCTTTACTTATTATACATCCGCGATATACGTTAATAGCTGTTTTAAAATATTGGCGGATAAATAAATGAAAGTAAGACTTATTTAAGAACGTTTTTATTTTTTATATGGGGTAAATACATGAAAACTGCTTTGATAGGTCTCTGGCGATTAATGAGAACATGGAGTACAGTTTGTTAAAAAAAGTTGATGGTTAGAAAGGAAGACAGTTTTTGATTTTAAATATTTGTGCGCAAAGTGTTACATCATATTCAAAATGTCATTTTGAAAAGTCAGTTTCACATTAGATTCTTAAAAAAATGTAATGTTATAATATAATGTTTAAAAAAAATGCAACTACAGAAATATAATTAAAACGGGTTGGCACTTTCACATGTGGCAGTTCGCAGTCACAATTTTGTTGGTAAAAGTTTCTTGCAGTTATTTATGGTTGTTGGTCAAATAATGGTCCTACTTGCTCCAGTATTCACCAACAGTCTACACATTTTACCATTTACTTTGCCGTCTACGTATATTAATTAAAAAAAAGCATATAATATTGTTACACTGGTTTTTGGTATCTTAATTTATTTCAACACAACTTTTACAATAACTCAATTCAACTGATACAATAACTTCAACTGATACAATAACTCCAACTGATAACATTAACGTATAACGTCTATCATAAAACTGAAAACTGACGTCAGGATCATCCTTATATAGCTTGCTTGACCCTTCTCGAACCTTCTCGAACTGTCGTCTAGAATATTCTTGACGGGTAATGACATTTCCAGATATTTCTGGACTATTCTAACTTCTTTTACTTGTACTTTTACTTATGACGACCGCAGCACACTGTAGGGCGATGAGTAGTATTCCACTTCTTTTTTCTATTCGTACGCTTCCTATAAATTGTTTAACAATCTTTGATAAATTCATAAATAAACTAACATAGCTAAATACGGTAAAAAATTAAATAATGTATATGCCATATATGTAATATGCATGAACCCAAAAAAAAATAAATTCATCAGCATATGGCAGGGTTAGTCGTTTGCTTGGTACCAGGCGAAGAACGTTTTCGCAAGATGGTATGCAAATATAGTGAAATCTTAATTTCTACCTTTTCCATAAATTATGAAATCAGAAACAAAATACAAATAATCATGTGCATATCCACACCTATATCTTAACATCAACGTTTAATGTTGGAACACAATAAACTTTTAACACTCTCCAAGATACCTGCTTAACTTATAGTTAAATATAAATCAGAAAACAAAATAAAAAGAAAATGTAAAAAGCACATATAAATATTATTGACACAACAGACTTGGGAGGCAGTGGTATTAAGTAAAGTTCCCAGATTGGAATACGTCAATTTTATTAATCTTTGTCCCCGTATGGGTCTTATCGAGATTGCTTAACTTTCAGTTAAGTCTTGTTTTTTTTTATAAAGAAGAAATCTAAAAATTGAAATGTTGAGCGTGGACCTGAAGTATTTATGGTCAATACCAAGGCCGAGACACTAAGGGCTTAAATATTAAAATTTTGAAATAGTGCTTAATTAATTAAATGATGAAGTATTTGGTAACACATACATTATTAAAGTAAAACCCATAAGAACATTCTGTGTACAATAATGTTGAGAATACCTTAAGAACATTCGCTTAGCAAGTGTTTAATTAAATGAATTAGCAGGCATAATGCACACATGAAATCTTCATTATAATAAAAACACCTGATAGTAAGGTGTAAGGTTGACAGCATCACCGTCTTCCTATCCAGATAAAGAACCATCCATGTAAAATCAGCTATAAGCCAGGTGGCCAGTGAACCAAACACGAATATACGAACCAATGTTCTAGTAAAAAGAATGTACTGTGTCCCCACGATTGAGTCTACGTTGAAACCATTGATCTCCGAAGTGTTAAACCCTCCGGGTGGACCCTTTTTCGTAAAGGAATAAACTGGTAGCCTTCCAAGGATAAAGAAAAATGAGAAAGCTCACAGCAACCACTATTAAAGAATCCACTTTAATATTACACACTCAACGCCGATTGACCTCCAATTTGTATGTCTATAAATTCCTTTATCAGGTGTGGAATAGGCCAATAAACCAAGAGAATTTATCACAACACTAAAATATAGATTTCACTCCTGATACACAACTTGGATTGTTCTCCTTTTTTCACCTGTCAAAACCACCTAACCAACCTGTTTATAACAATTTATCTTTTCTATACAACACATAAATTGAAACTTAACATCTTACGACAAACTCGTGCTATTTATATAAAGCCAGCTCTGCACTAGTAGTTTCTCAGCGATCTAGAACGTCCGGAAACTCCTTCTCTATGACTCAGCCGCCGCGCAGCGATCTCTCTGGTACTTATCGAAGAAGTGCGTTTGTCTCTATATGGCCAGCGAGGGTAAGGTAGTAAACAAATAACAGAGTGCTTTGCACGACAATATACCTTAAGACAGGAAACGTAATAAATATATAAGTGTTTTTACCTATTCATTGCATTGCTTTGGATTTTAGCGCCCTCTAGCGGGATAAAAACATTCATTTGAAAGCTTTTTTTATTAGTATTTAATGCGTAGTAAATAAGGTTAATATTTTTTCTTAATGTTAGAGCTCTACAAGGTTTTTCACCTATTTAAGTTCATGTTTTGTAGAATAAATTTTTAAAATTAGCTTTGAAATCAAGTATCATAATTTATAATACCTACCAGTTTTTTGTCACGCTATAAGGAACAGAAGTAACGCAATACGGTACCTCCGTATGCATAAGAAAAATGCCTGTTCCTTTGTGCATTTTTCAATCGATTACACAAATAACTACTTTTATCTAGGATTTCTATTGCACAATCAAAATGTAGGGTGCGTTTTTCTCAATAATAATCAAAGCTGCTCTTTCTCAATGAGAAAAACAAAATTGATGATTTATTTTTGGTAGGGTACAGAGGCGTAGCCACAGCGGTGCAAGGAGGGGCATTTGTCCTCCCCGCCCCTAGAGATTGGCGACCCCATGGCGCCAATTCACCTCCTTTTTGATTGAAAATTTTAGAAAAAAAAAATTACGACTGCTGAAATATTAGTAATATTATCAAGATAATAATAACAAATAAGGAAGTTTCATAGCAATAATAAATATCGAATATGACTATGTTAAAAATTTGGATCTCTATGTCATAGTTGATCAGTTTATGACCGTAAAACAACACCGTTTATAATAAACTCTATATAACCAATAATGTTACCAACATTTTTAACGTTTTTGTATCGATTTTTGTAATATATGTTAATTTTTTTAGGATTTAGTACTGCTTTATTGAAAGTAGATACAGTTTGATTTTTTGTTATTTATTTTTAAATTTGTATTCCTAATAAAAATGCCAAAGATAACGTTGGTTGTTTAAAAAACACTACACAGAAAGAAATTAATGCTCATATTTAGCAAAAAATAAGCTTATTCGGGCTTGTTTTTGAGCCAAGCATACCACAATCTTTATTTAAGAAATTTTTAAGTACATATGTTAAAAATTAACAACGTTGTTGTTTATTTAGAGCTTTTGATGAACACGGAAATGTTAATTTAAGAATGCCAGGATTCAAATAAAGAATATAGAGAATTCTTGGTTACAAATTTCTCTCTGTGTATCTACACGGATTTTTGCGCCTTTTTAATATCTTGCTCCCGCCACCCCTAAAGCCTGGCTACGCCACTGGTAGGTTTTTTGACCCTCGAAACGAGACGGTTTATCTTCTGTAACGACCTAACGACACGAAACATATTGGCGCAATATACTCTAATGGTGACGTTGAACAACCTTTGAAACGAAAACAATATCAGTTAAAGGAGAAAAACAGGAAGAAGAGTCTCCAGAATACATCTAGAAAGTATGCATATTTTAAAACTGGATCTAAAATCAATATTTCCTAGAAACACTGATGTATATCCTTTTATTCAACTGATGTAGAAATGTTGGAATCTGTGTATCCTCTTTTTTTCATCAATCTATTAATGATTAGCTATCAGTGGCGGCTCGTCGTAATTTAAAATGGGTGTTCACTTTTTCCAATAATTTTATCATTTGTAAGTTCGGTCCAAAACTTTGTACAAGAGCCAATATCGCTGTTGTTTTTTTATTATTTAAGTTTGTATTAAGTGTAGTTATTATTATCAACATCATACTGTTTTGAAGCACTACAACTATTAATAAATGAATATTTTAGTTAGTGTAATATTTGTTTTGTTTCTAATACGTTGAAAACCATTTATAAACATTATTAGTCAGTAAACTGACTTTTCTTTATAATTTGAGATTATTTTTAAATATATATCGGGTTATGTAGAAAGCTAGACATTGATTTTTGTGTAAAAAATATTATATAAAACTTTACCTACCATTTTTCAGTTTTTATTGTAAGTTTAACCATTTTCATAATTTGCCACAGATGTCAATAAAATAAGAACTAGAAGAAGAGCTTTATTTTTACTAAAAATTTCATGTTGATCGCTTTTAATTTTTCTTTTTTTTTTTTTTTAATTTCAACCTCCCTTAAATCCCCATATTTAATCAGATTTTATAATTAAAGGACTTCTTCTTCTTTTAGAGCTTGATGTTTGCTAAACATTTCAAGTTGATATCATTTTTCGTTTTTCAGTTAGGATTTTTTTTAATATTTTAACCCCCCTTAACTCCCTATCTTCTTATAAAGCTTCATTTTTACAAAAAATTTCATGTTTTTAATTTAGGATTTTTTTTTTAATTTCAACCCATCTTAACCCCCTATTGTTAATCAGATTTGTTAAAAATCAATAGACTTTGTTCCCTTATAAAGCTTGATTTCTGCTTTTAAAATTTTCAAGTTGATATCATTCTTCGTTTTTGACTTACCGTGCAGACAAAAAACGTGACATCGGTCAGACGGACAAAGTAAACCTATAATACCCTTCACAAAATACTGCATGCAAAAAAAAAAAAAAAATGTGCATATGAATTTTAAAATCTACATCCATTAACACGTTGCTTGCTGCAATTATGAAAATGTTATTATTTCTATATTTATTTTAACCGTTTTTGTTAAATATTTTAATATTTTCCAATGTTTTCTAAATTGTCACGACTCAGAAATGCCATATTTAACCGGAAATAGAGCAGAGTTACTAGGAAATATTGATTTTCCATCTAAAGTACGCATATTTTCTAGGATTCGTAGGTAATTTATTCTGGTAGAGACTTTTTCTTATTTTTTCCCTTAACCGATATTGTTTTCGCTCTAAAGGATATTTCAACGTCACCGCTAGAATATATTGTGTCAATATGTTTCCTGCCGTTTATATTCCGACAGGGCGGTACAAAAGATAAAGCGCATCAACCTTTTGCAGTCAGTTATTTCGCTTATCTAAACTGCAACTATCTTAGGCACTGCACAACACCACAGATCGTAAGCGGTAAACAGAGAATGAGTTAGATTATCGTAAAATTTATGAAAAATGTGAAAAATATCGATTATAGTTTTCTTTTTATCGTGTATGAGTAAAACAGTGTTTTGATTGTTTTGTAGGGGCATAGAAAGACAGGAGACAGTTTAAAGAAAAAGGAGAAGTTATCACATACATAAGATGTAAATATTTACATTAGGATTAACAACAAACAACTACAACCGGTGTTAAATTATGTTACATTAGTACAATAATTGTTAGAAAATAACTTTTTTTTTTCACTTCCACTAAACAAATACATTTCATATGGATACTAAGGGTGGGCAAAATAATCGATTTATCGATTTTTTTGGATCAATCGATTTTTTCGATTATTTCAATTAATAAATTAATTCAATTTATCGATTATTTTTGAATAATCAATTATTTCGATTAATCGATTATTTATTTAAAGAACTGCACAGATATGAAATCCACCAATCACAGTTCATATTTGGTCACTAGGCTACTATTATTTTTAAAATTTTAAATAATTGTCAATTCTGTCAAACTATCTGTATCTGTAACGTGTAGAGGGTGGGATACCCCCCACGGCACTTAGGCCTCACTAGGGCAATTGTGCATCCTCCTAAGATGATAGGCATCTCCTAGCTCGTGAGCCAACATACACATTTAATGTAGTTGACAACGTCGCCAAGAGGTGCTTCTCTTGTATCGGCCGCTGTTAACCGATACTCGCCGAACACACATCTTCTCATAAATGAGAGCGTCGAGCAATCGTAAAGGATATGCTAGATGATTTTATCTTCCTGTTCGCACCCTCTGCAGAGTGTGGATTCTGACAGCCCGATGATAGATATGCTTGCGTACTTGACAATTACCAGTCAGAATGCCTATAGCCGCAGATTTTGTCTAGTCATAGTCCATAATTTGTTTGCTACAGTGTTGTCAGGATAACTTAAGAACTCCCTGGCAACTCTGCAGTTTCTTGTTTCGTCCCATCTTTCCTTGAATTTCACAAGGGAATGTTCTTTAATTAGGTATGTCACTACCGATTGTGTCAGGCCAATAGAAGGGCCAGGTCCAAAAAGTATTTGGTTGGCTGCTTTCTTAGCTAGTGAATCAACAAGACGGTTACCTTTCGATGTGGCGTGACCTTTGATCCATCTTAAGGTGACCACATTGTTGATGGATACTTTGGACAAAGCTTCGTGACATTCTAGTACTAACCCTGAGTAAATTCGTGGTCTGTTCACGGTGAGTAGTGCTTGTCTGCTATCTGTATAGATGAGCATGTTCCTTCCAGTGATATTGTTTCTAGTGATTTCTTTTGCTGCTATGAGAATCCCCGTTAGTTCTGTTTGAACTACACTGGCACTATTGCTCACAGCCCATTTTAAATTTAGGTTTAAAAATTTAGAGTATATTCCACATCTTGAGCCTTGTTTTGTTTTAGAACCATCGGTGTAGATATGAATAACACTTGCCACTTCCGGCTCTTCTATTTGTTCTGTTACTTTATATGGCTTATGGAAGTTATATCTCGGTGAGATGGAGTTCATGTTCGCCTGAAGGAGTGGGAGCGTATTGAGCGCCTCCTGCCAAAAGCGACGTCTCGTCTCACCAGATCCTACATCAAGTTCTATTCCAACCGTGCGGAGGCATGTCATTGTCGTCAGAGCAACCTCCTTGATGTAAATATCAAGGAGAGTGAGACTAAGAATGACTTCCATGGCGCTGGTCGGTGTTGTTTTCATGGCTCCTGTTATGTTGAGACATGTTGTTCTTTGAATTTGTTCTAGTTTACGGATAGCTGTTAATTTTTTGATTTTCGGTACCCAGACAACTGCACCCTATGTTAGCATAGGTCTTATGATATCCGTGTAAGTCCATGCGACGACTCATCCCAAGTGCGCCCCTGTCATATTAATTGCCAATATATTTTTTAGTTATTGAGATTAAAAATAATTAAAAATTAGTGAAAAATAATAGCACAAGATATTCGTCTATATTTACAAAAAAAAACATAGATTAATAGAACTATAAAAAAAATACAATTTCAACTCATATGTAACCAAGATGCAGTGGCGGCAAGGGCAGCTCCAGGGAGGGGCTATGGGGGCTATGCCCTCCCCCCGAGATAAAAACCCCTCTTCACTATTCAATTTTGAGGGGTTGAAGCGCCCCCTCATAGGGGGTTGCTCGTACAAGCCTCAAATATACGTCAAAAGATGTCCCCCAAAGAATATCATCCGACGTCTTTCGGGAAATTTTTCCAATTACTATGGGATAAGAAATATACGGGGTGGCTCGTCTGAGATGTAAAATATTACGTTTCATATTGGATGATAATTTTCAATTTAAACTTACATATACTAAATAAGTGAAGACTTAACAACTACTCTCTACTTACTATTTATTAAATAAAATAAATAAAACCCAAAGCCATGTGTCACAAAATAGGAGCCACCGTTCCCCTTGGGAAAACAACTACTCATCTGGCTAATACCTCAACAGGTATCAAATTATATTTAAAGGAAAGACAGCAGAGATATAAATTAAATTTCAACACACTACCTTTGATTTTGCTCACTAAGGAGAACGTCATTCTTGGACCGGTTTCGTCCTTATTAGGACCCTTCTACAAGAAATAGATGGTCCTCAATCTCTAATGGAATTAACGAAGACAACACATTCACTAGTATACAATAATGTTTGTTACGAAAAGAATATGAATTCAAGTAGTGAAAATGGTGTCGCCAACTGTTCCTAGTAAACAAAATCAAAGGTCGCTTGTATAGTTATAAAACTAGGTGGAACCAAGAAGCCACTTTTTTTATTGTAATTTTAAAAATGGCCTATACTTAGTTACCGAGAAGGGTGTTAAAAGTTTTAAAACAAATTTAAAATTTGCCATAAAACAAAAACGTCTATAAATGGGTTGTCGGTCGAATAAACCAACACCCTTTATATATATTTCATATCGGAGAAGAATTCGGTACGCCGGTGGTTGAAAGCAAATCGGACTATAAGGTTTCTGTTAAAATATTTAATTCATATTAGGTAACATATACCATAATAAACTGTTATGCCCTAAATAACTGTTTAGGTATTACCAACTTCAGCGTTATTAATATAACACCCTAATTCAACAGGTGTAGCCGCTCTAGATATTTCTATTTATGTAAATTTTATCGGAAATTACACCTCCTAAATTTTAGTTAACATTATGTTTATTATGTGAAATAGTACACTGCAGCATTGAGCGTTATCTCTTTATCATGACAACATTAGTAAAACTGTCGGAAGTGACCATTAGTGGTGGGAATTGGTCAGTCGAGTTCTCCATTAGCTTGTCATTAGCAATCTGTTATTGAAAGTAGGAGATATCGGGATAATGGTAAAATACAATTTTAGACAATTATGTTGATTATCATCGAATGTAAAAACGTGTTTTTCTAAAAGCACAGTTCGAAACACGTTTTTCTGTATAGTGTTTCGTTCGCAAACGTGATCATTTCTCACAATAATTTAAATATGACAGAAGCTTCCCGGAAAATAACATTTACGTGGCACAAAATGTATTCCTGTACAGTTCATGTAATATTCCGAAATTATATATTACAAAGAAGTTGAGTAGAGAAAAGGGTGGTGACACCCTCCAAAATCATACAAAAATAAAAAAAAAATGTATTGCCTCTACCTCGACTTTGTTAGTCATGGTATTCCAACACGTCATATAAAATTTCATGAAAAAATGTCAAACGGTTTAAGAGCAACGTTAAAAAAATTCATTTAAATTTTTATCTTATACACCCTGTAACTATTTTTGGGTGCACTTTTGTATATAGGTAAGTACGGTTTAATCGACCTATTTTTGACCCAAGAATATGTGGCATAATTTATTACCAATCTTTTTGAAAATTGGAATATTGGAAAAAATAAAAAACTCAACTAATATACCTAACCTATGCGGCCTAGAGTCATCGCTGGTTGCTTCGCAAAAACAAATGTACAAAAATAAAAAAACTTAACTAACATACCTAACTTCTCATTTTTTTTTTCTATTTTTCTACGAAGCAAACCACGACGGCTCCAGACCGCACAGGATAGGTCAGTTAGTTAAGTGTTTTATAAAAAAACTTAACTAAATTATTTACCTAACTTGTGCGAGAGCAATCAGTTAAAATAAAATTGCTCCAGGCCATACAGGTTAGGTAACTTAGTTAATTTTTCTTTTTTTCTTTTTTGTATATTTTTTTTGTGACTCAAGATTTTTTTTTAATTTTTCTCATTTTTCTATATTTTTTTTTTGCGAGGCAAATCGCGACGGCACAGGTTAGGTAAATTAATTAAATATTTTATAAAATAATTTAAATAAAATGTCCCATCGGTAGATAACTTGACCTTATTGAAATACATATTTTGTGCAAATTAATTACATTGCATTAATCTCAATGAAGATAAATGACCGTTTAGCTCTAAAAATTTTAATTTAACAGTATTGTAAGGATAACATTTGTAAAACGAGGTAGCTATCGTTTGAGATTATAGAAAAATTTTCCATTAGTAACTAATTTGATAGCAGCTGAGTTTAGTTTCCCCGACGGTGCACCACCTCATTTTGCTTGTGCCATAAGTTAATATCATAATGAAGAATTTGCTAGTAGATGGACTGGTAGGGACAAGAAGCACCCATTCAATGGCCTCCACGGTCTTCAGATTTACATCCTTGCGACGTCTTCATCTGGGGAGCGCAAAAAACACAAGTGTACGAGGTTCAAAATAACGATGTTTTAAGAAAGGTGCATTTCAATTTTTTCATCGAATTGACCTCTGCATTTGCTGCGTTTGAGAATCCACATCGGATGTATTTTTTACATCTCGAGCGTTTTTTTATCCACATCGGACACATCTGTCCCATTACATTTACGTATACTGAATCACGTGATCAAAGATTTTTTACATCTCAGATGCATCCGATGTGGATTCTCAAACGCGGCAAATAATGAATGTGTAGTTCACATTAAAGACTATATAAATTGGGCCCAATCAACTTATTTTGACCTTCTCAAAACGTGGAAACTCTATGTCCCAGCAATTTTGGGACACCCTGTATCTAATAAAAGGGAAAACTCCGTTCAATCCCAACCAATCAATTTAATCTTATAAAGGGAAATATGAAATCCAATATTGAATAAACTTAGTGGAAATTGAAACTCGAACAAAATTGATTGTTTACTTTGAGTTATGGATGGTCGAACGTATGTATCTTGATATTAATTCTCTTCTCCGTTCAATGGGATGTAAGTTACAAGCAAAGATCAACAACAATTTATAAGGTCACGTTTGCTTTTCAAATAAATCCTTTTGAAGTTTAAATGGTTTGTAAGTAAATACTCGAAATCTATAATTTGAAAGATTGGGAATTTTAACAGAATTTGTATTACCAGTATAAATTAAACATTAAAACAGTAGCCCAGCTGAATAGTCAATTGCCGTATCCGATTTTGTTAATCATCGAAATCGTATAGATACTAGTCTAAGGTATATCCGACAATTAGATGGTGACATAGTTTTAATTTCTTTTAATTACTTCACTTGCTATTTAAGATAAAATTATCTTCTAACAATTAATTAAAACGTTTTTATCTAGTAATAAGCACAAATACATTTTATTAGTTTTTGCTCAGTTCTAATATCGGCGTATAGCATTTTTTTGACGTATCAAACTTAGATGAAAAAATATTTACATAATATTGTGCTACTTACGACCAAAAATGTATTGTACCCAGCTTGATTTTTCAACATGGTTATAAGAAGATTTTTACTTTTTAAACATACGAAGGATGTTCTTTCCGTGGAGCCTAGTAACAGTCAACCTCCACAATCAGTGCATTTTTGCATCCGTGAAAACCATTCTTGAAAACATTTTTTTCCAATCTGCTGGCAGTAGTTTATTTTATTTTTAAAGAGATTCAACCGCTTTACCCAAGAACATAAGTCATTCGATACTCATTTGTTCGAGTAGCAGTATGAGCGCGAGCGTTATCTTGATTCAAGATAATCCTTCCTCTTGGACGTTTTTCGCGAACCTTTTGGAGAACCTGAGGCCAACAAACTAGTATACCAATCTGAATTAACAGTACGTTTCATCATCTGTAATAATTTTGTACATCAAAGCGATCTAGTGTAGATGTCACATGGTCCTCTCTTTGAGCTAAAGTAAAGTTGCGTGAAGTCCATCGAGAACAAAGCTTAAACAATTTCAAATGTTTGTGTAAAATAGTCTTAATTGCTTTCACACCAATCTTTAAAGTTGTTTTAATGTTTGTGACAGTAATGTGCCGGTGACTACAAACGATTTTTTTGTTTGTTTTTTTTTGTTTTTTTTTTGTTTTTCGTGTTTTTTGTTTTTCGTGTTTTTTGTTTTATTTTTGTTTTTAACGGTTGGCAAAGGAACAGCTAGTCATACTGATGACAATTTATTGTTTAACGCAAACGTTACATGCGGTTATAAACTCAAATTAAATACATGAGGTAAAATCCTAGTCTTGTCCACAGAACTGAAATAATAAGAATTGATTTGAAAGTTTAGGAAACGTTTCTAGAAGGGCAATAAAACTGAGGTTATCTGAGTTTGCGCAGTAGGTGCAACAGGTCCGTAACTGGAAAAATTATATAAAGAAATATTATTTTTCAGAAAAAAAATATTTAAATATAAAGAGTGTCCCAGAACTTGCTTGCCAAATAAAAACCTTAGATATTAGAACTGATTTTACATCGTTTTAACCTAAATTATAATAATTCAAAAATGTTTCATAAAGGGCTCTTCGAAGCTGGTGCCATACTTGACAGCAATGGTAATGCCAAAGTACAGCTCACGAGCTACACTCTTTCCGTTGAAGAAACAGGTTCTGCAATTATTTTATTAATAAAGTTCACATGAATAGATTTCAGTTTATTGAGCCTAATTCTCTATTGATTGGTTCACCTAACTAGCAACTGCAAGAAGGTCAGTATCAGCAAATGTATAGCTACAGTCATACCGTCCAGAGTTGGCAAGTCACTAATGTAGAATAAGTATGAGTACAAGAACACTTCCTTGAGGCACCCCAGCTTTTATTTCTTTTAAATTAAAATATTTGTCTTCCTGCTTGATTCTAAAAAGCCTGTCTGACATATATTGCTTCGGAAGCATTTTTTTTTTTTTTTAGTTTGTGAACCAAACCTTCTTCTTCTTGTCACACCTTGACAAAGGCTTGGGAAACGTCTAAAAATACTGCAGAGCAATTTGTTTTCCTTCAAAGGCATGTTTTATGACATCCATGATTCTATGCACTGGGTGAATATTAGAATGTTTCTGTCAAAACTCAAATTGGAAATCAGGTATCAATTTTTTGATCCTAAATATATTAAGCAGTAATTTTTCAAATAATTTTGACACAATTGATAAGAGAGAAATAAGCCTACATAACTTAACATCGTTCGGTGGTTTTCCTGGCAACAATATTGCATCAGCAACTTTCCAGCACGCAGGAACATGTTTTAGTCTGTAATCTGCGTTAAACAAGTAAGTCAGCATGACAATGAGCCTAATGAATAAAAGTGTAGCAATTGCTTTTTCTTATAAAATCGAAGTAATTGCTTGAAAGCCAATGAAATGCTTTTGAGTCCAGCAATTGCTTAAAAGTAAAAGGCGAAGGGCTGCGCTATCACCTATAAATAAGATGAGAATGTCTCTGCAACAATTGTCGGATCGGGGATTTCAAAATTATGTAGCTGAAGAGACCGGTGTTCATCAAACTACTGTCTGTAAGACATCTATTTCCGTAATGGATGCAGTTTTGGAAAAGGCTAATATTTTTATTAAATTTCCTAGAAGTGCTGAAGCTGTTGGGGTCAGAGATATACCGTTTTCCAAATACCATCGATACCATAGCCTATACGCACGTCAGGAATCCATAGTTTCAAGAATTCAGTGATGAATGTATAAACCAGAAAGGATATCCCAGCATTAACGTGTAGGCAACTTGTAATGCACAAGAAAAAATTATTAGACTGTAAACTGCCAATGGCCAGGCTCTGTACACGATAGCGAATTTTCAAAATTTCTGATATCAAATATTCTGATAATTACAACATTCTTAAAAACAGTACATAAGAATGTGTATTATTAGGAAATGATGGCTTACTCTATATCATCTTGGATTATGACTCCCTGGAGAAATCCTGCAACCCAATAGAAGGAAAATTATAATGTTTTCTGCCGAGAACCTGTAATAATTGAACGATGTTTTGGGCGATAATTGCAATTGCCTGCGTTGTGCTTCATAATATCGCTAAACATTTAAATGATGATGAATTTGATTATTCCAATGAAAAAGATAATTTTGAAATTAACGAATAAAATAATTGTCACCAAATATGCTTCGTCAATTAGGACAGCAAATAAGAGAATTGACAACTCAAATGCTCTTCAATAATCGTGTAAATATCTAATTAATAATCTATAAGTAGATAATTATTATATTCTCGTTTTAAAAACCAAATTTTAATCAGGAAAATAAATTGCATACATTAAATAATTGTTCTTACAAAAAAAATACATATTTAAAATATTACCGCAATGCATGTGCACGCGAATGTATGCAAAGTACCTTTTCGTGGTCTATTTAACAGCAAAAATAATGCTGTGAAAAAGCATAAGTTTAATAATTGTTCTTTAATGTCTCTTCTTTTTTACATGTTCAATTAACAATTTCGGGACGTACTACACGAAGGAGTCGTATGCAGATTATGTCAAATAATCGTTTGGAGTTATCCATTTTCAATACAAAATCAAATTTGCTTCGTGACGCCTCCGAATGCGAGCACTCTTAGATAATTGGCTAGAGAACATGTTAAAAACTTTAAATAATCATAACTTAAAAGATGCATAGATTAAAAAAACACTGCACCAAATATGTCATTACCGGCTAGTCTATACACTTTTTGTATTTGTATTTAAATTGATTAAAATGAAATTTATAATTTATCTTCTTTCATATTTTATTTCTTATTGTTTGTATAAAAAAGTATTAAAAAATTAAAAAAACAATGCAATGTTGTTGAATTGAAATAGTTTCTTGGTCGTAGAAAAAATAGTGTATGCAACTCTCATGTAATGGCTATTAATACATGATCTTTGCACTATTGTGTTTGTCTTCTGAAGGTACAGTTACAATTTGGCATATTACTTATAACTTACCCTGTATATTCATTTAATTTTTAACATTTTAGTTACAAAAATATTGCCCAATATTTCTAAAACGGTCTAATTCATATGAAGTACTATTATTTTGTCCAGTTCTATCAATTCCTAATTTGTCTTGTGATGTCTGGAATAAATTCGTAAACATCTTAAATATATCATAAAAAAGTTACATCCTTTCAATACCTAAATCCCTATACAAATATCTATCTAAAATAGGATTTTTTCATAACAAAAATATGAGTATCTATAGGAACATCAATTTTTACGGTTTTTGATAGAGAGGTGTGGAGTCGCGAAATGTTCCTCGAGAGAATTCAATTTTCCAATATCAACGGTTTATGGGGTAATAATATTTTTTATGGGTTCAATATAGTGCGACCAATCGCATGAAAACTACGGGTATACTATCGGGCCATAACGATTTTTCTTTGAAACTATCCGTTTTCCTTTGAAAAACTAATGGTAATAAATAAAAATGAATGTGTCTAATGCGATTATAATGGAAAAGTTACAGATCATCAATTAGGTACACCGTTAGAGTTTTCGAATAAAATAACGATTTATAAATATAAAGCTTGTGAAAATATTTTTTAAAATAGTAATTTCAAATTTGTTTGTTTTTCCTATTAAAGCTTAGGAAACTTTAGAACGAAAAAGTCAGTTAATGTATACCAATTCCAAGATACAGGATGGCGTTTATCGATGACGTTAACAATCGTATCTACGAGGTAGACGAAAAATTTACGATATGTTTTCTTCAACGTTAATTTACGTCATAGTGCCGTTTGTTCCATGCAAATCGGACCAATAATACCAGAGATATAAGCTTATGAACTTTTGTCGTTTCGTTTATGTCCTTTTTCACGCCAACGATTACCGCCATCTTGGATCGCTTAGCCAAGTCGAAAACCCATTAGCTAAGTTTCAATTGACAACACTAACAGGAGGCGACATTTGGCGATGACTTTTGAAAGTATTGGGCCCGCACTACCTTTGTTCATCTACTTATAGCTCCAACACACTGTATCTGTGACCATACCATTCGATTTTTTTTGTGAATTTTTACTCGTATTAAAAATTATTTTCAATTTCTCAACAAGCACCAAGCGGCGCACTTAGGGGTATTTGAATTATCTACGCGACCAAAAGTCAATTTTATAAAATGCAAAATTTTTAAATAAAAACGACTACCGGGGTTAGGGTGCTAGTTAGAGCACATTATCCATCCCCTCCCGTTTTCCTTCAGTGCACCCCGCTTCTTCACTGGCAGTTTGAAATTGACTGTTTTAGTTGGTATATGTGTATGTAAAAGCTTTCGAATGAAAACCTTAATTAAAACAATGAATATTTATTATTTTACATTTTTTTCTAAAAAAAAAGTTATGGGTCCTAGTATTGAGTAATGACACACTATCTGTAATATTTTTTTTATAATCTTTATCATTTTTAAGATTGTCTTAGTGTACTGAAAGTTACAAGTAATATAGCAATATATTTGGCTGATGATTTGAGTTCAATAAGGAATTAGTTATACGATAAAGGTATATCCGGTCATAATTCTTATTACATACGAAAGGTTAGAACTTTGAGTAGTAAATAATCAAAAAATTAGGAGCGGAAACCCGCGAATAAGTACTTTTTCAGCACTTCACATTTTTTTGCCGAAAACATCTATTACTTATTACTAGGAGAAAAATTAACATATGGTAGCTTTTTACAAAATTATCGCTAAAAGAGTGGTTTTAAGCCAAAATATGATTGGCAAATGTAAAGTTATTATAACTATTATGATGTTCAGATGACGCCTTTTAAAAATACTGCCCGTTTGGCCAATATACATATTTTGACAACCACCAAAATTTAATTTTTATTCAATTAATTCTGCCTTTAGTTTTTATATGGTTCCCAAGTGTTTTGCACAATAAAATAGTTATAATAAAAATTAATACATTTGCGAAACATATTTTTGCTGAAAACCAGTCTTTGAGTGATAATTTTTAGGATTGCATATAGAAAATAAGGCACTATCTACAAACATTTGAAATGAATATAGATTTTAGATTATCTGCTAATGATCCATTAGAAATCAATAATTCACCTTTACCTAATTCTTTGTATTCTGTGCGAGAATCCCATTAATGGTAAAACATTACACTAATTTAACTTCATTAACCACTTAATTACTTTAACCATTATTGTTAAAATCTTTTAAGTGGTTCTTAGTATTATGTGAGATAATTCCAGTAATGGTAACACATTCTTACTCGCAGTAATTTAATCCCATTAATTGCTTTGACCCCTGTTGTTAGTTTTTGGTTTTTCTCCTAGTTATGATTATAGATTTTTAATAAAGTAATAAACAATAATATAAAAATTATGATTGATGTTAAATACATTTTTAAAGAATTTATTTTTGTTTAGGTACACAAAGTATCTCGGGTGTAAGAATTGTAACCCGTAAATATTTGTTCTGTCGCATGCAGAATCTAGATTTGTCTAGACTTTTGTCGTGCGAAGGATACACCAAAGACCAAATTGAGAGTTTGAGACGCAGTTACGTACCCTTTAAGCCTCAAGTGAAAGAAAGGTGGTTGAAAACACATAAAAAGGAAGAAGTATTTTACAAATACAATGATGCATGGGTAAACGGAACTTTTGAGATGCCCGTGGTTACACAAAATCGGCCAGGCCGGCCAGGTAAATTATTTGGAGAGTCACGCAATCGAACTAAAAGGAGGACAACTGAGGAGATTCGATCTACTTAAGATAAGAAGTAATCATACATGCTGCTCAAGTAGAATTGCGGAAAGCTGGAAAACGATATGCTTCCGATGTACTCAAAGATCACATCAGATCTCCAACACGTGCAACTAAATATAAAAAAGCATTTTCTAAATCAAAAAGTGAAGAAGCTTGCTCTCTTACTCCATTACAAGCATTAGCAATGTTCGTAGAAGCTGATTTAACTCGTCAGCAATATGAAATTATTAGAAATACTATGTAATAAAAAAATTCTTCCCTTGTTATAGCCTTTTACAAAAAGTAAAACAAGAATGCTATCCACCCGCAGAATCATCCAGAGTAACTAGTACCTGTGCGGAGAGCGATTTACAGCCTTTAGTTGACCTTGCAGTTATGCGCTTGTCAATATTCCTAGAAGAGGTCCTGATATCATTGAAAGAACAAGAACAAGATAGCCTGAAGATAATTTGTAAATGGGGTTGCGATGGATCTCAGCAATCTCAGTTAAAACAAAAATTTGAAAATAATGCCGACTCAGACGCGAATATATTTCAGAGCTATTTCGTTCCTCTACGATTGGTTTGTAGTAATGGTGAAAAAATTGTATGGACAAACCCAACACCCTCTTCTCCACGGTATTGTCGACCTATAAGATTCCGATTCTTTAAATAGACGGGTGACATAACGGAAGAAGAAATAACTTTTGTGAAAAAATCTGCTCGCTAAACGAAAGTGGCTTCCGAAATAACGGGCATTAGTTATGACCTAATTTTTAAATTAAAGGTCATACTAGAAACGATTTCGAGCGGACATATAATCGGTCCGGAAAAATATGACAAATACGGATTAGATGCTGGTCGCTTATATGCGCAGCTGTACCCTTGGCACCCAATGACACCAACGATGCACAAAATACTTATTCATGATGCAGTTATAATAAAAACTGCATTGTTGCCTATTGGGCAGCTGTCTGAAGAAGCCGCGGAAGCACGTAACAAGCATTTCCGCTCATACAGCCAAGACTTCGCTTCTAAGTTCAGACCCCCTCTTAAGTAAAAGAAGAAAAATTATTTTTTTTGCCAGAAACAATTAATTTACTTATGTCTGCAGAGCTGCTTAAAACTGGTAATTCTTCAGAAAGCGAAGATGACAATTTTTACGAATAATGTTAGATAAAATTGTATATCTACATATTTTATCAATAAATATAGGTTAATTAAACATTAAAACCTTCGTTTTAATTATTAATATCGTAAATCTTTCAAATACCCATATGTGCGGCGGTCTTAATTAATTATTGTCTTTGATCTCATAATGATATATTCAAATATTTTAAGTTGTAATTATTGTAATTATTTTTAAATATCAAAAATACTAATAATCAAAAATGTTATGCTCGTGACAACGAGAAAATCAGAAACAGGTTTCCCTCATTATCTTATTGAAACAACATAAGTACCTGCAACAAAAAGAATAAGATCCCAGGAGAAATCCGAGCCTCGTCAATTTACGACGTCCCCGACCGCGACACTTGGAGGTCCTCGAGGAGCTTCGAAGACGCAAGGATAAAAACCGTGGAGGAGAAACCCTTCGGCGCCGTCCTGGCATCTCCTTTGATGTCATCTCGGAATATGTCGAAGCAAGGATCCGTTCTCGGTCGACCTTTTCGCTTTAAGAGCAGTTTGCGTGTTCTCCTTGAGGTTCGCTTCAAGGAGTTTTTCGACTATTTTGTTGATACTTCAGTTAAGTACGAGGTGAGTTCAAATTTAATAGTATATTATGTTACAAGAGAAGTTAACGCATTTCCATTTCTTGAAAATTAATTCATACCTTTCTTTAGAATTTACCGAGAGTATAATTCATATGTGACGTGCAGCTTTCTACCAAATCAGTTGTCAGAATTTTGTTATTAATAAGTGACAATACCAGTGCTGTATTATCGTATTAACCATGACTGCATAAAACACTTGTTTCGATAAAAACCTTTAGTTTTATTAATACGATTCTTATACATCTCTAAGAAAAATACCTACCAATGTTTTTGTGTTACTGTTCTCTTGGTTTTTATAATATTGCCACTTTTTATTAATCTATAGATTTTAATTCATTTTGGTTTATAGAGACAATTAAACAAGTTGAGTTTAATTGTAAGTCTATTCATTTTACCCAAGCTAATTCAGATCTGGATGGACGAGAACAGCCACTGATGAAGAACATACACTTAATGTGTTTCTGAGTGTACAGTAAAAGACAAAAACTTCAGTTCCAAAGCTTGCATTAGCCAACAATATGAGCGAGAGCAATAAGGAGGATTTTGAATGTCAATACATTTCATGCCTAGCGTTAAATAATATGAGAGAGATGTGTAAGGAGGATTTTGAAAGTCAATAAATGTCATCAATATAAAGTGCAATTTCACCAAGAATTGAGTGAAGATGACTTAGATAGGCGAATGCAATTATGTCAGGAAATTATGGATGCCATTAATGGACATAATATGTTTATGAACAAAATTGGTTTTTACGAAGAATCAAAATTTTCTGTCAGTGGATTTGAAAATAAACACCAATAAGTCTTATGTCCTTTGTACTTAAGACTTTGGAAAAACTGCTAGATAGGCATATTAGAGACGGGATATTGGTTCAGAGGCCAATATACCAAGACCAATACGCCTATAGTGCAGGGAAATCAACTGAATCAGCTTTCCATCAATTAATAAAAGGGTGGAGAACACACTGGAAAACAAGGAGGTAATGCTGAGAGCATTCTTGGATATTGAGGGTGCATTTGGCAATACCTCCGTTGATTCGATCATTAGATATCTCAAACACAGAGGAATCCAGGAAACATACGTGTCCTGGATCGACTCTATGTTAAGAGGGAGAGAACTATACACACAACCCTTATGGGAGAGACAATAGCGGCACGGGTAGCGAGAGGATATCCGCAGGGTGAAGTGCTGTCTCCACTCCTGTGGAACCTTGTAGTGTACGGGCTGCTTAGAGCCCTTAAAGATAAGGGACATAGAACCCTGGGATATGCCGATGATCTAGTGATCATGGCACAGGGAAACTACGACACTATAGTAAGAAATCGAATGCAAGAGGCTCTAAATATAGTAACAAAATGGACAGAGGCGGAAGGACTAAACATTAGCCCAAGCAAATCTGACATAATTGCATTCACCCGTAGGAGGAAATTGGAGGGACTAGGGCCTCTAAACCTAAGAGGTGCAAGCATCCAGTTTAAGTGGGAGGTAAAATATCTCGGGGTTATGATTGACTCGAGACTTACCTAGAACCAGCATCTAGAAAAAACCACAAGGAGAGCGGAAACCTCGTTAATGATGGCAAGGCGATCCTTTGGAAAAAAATGGGGGTTAAAACCAGACATGGTATATTGGCTTTATAACATGATGGTGGGGCCGATAATAACATACGCAGCTTTGGTGTGGTTGCCAAAGACACAGCAAAGGAAAGCAATAACGAGGCTAAGCAATTTCTATTACCGTTTAATTTATTTCTTTTGACTTTATTATTGTTCAACTTTTGCGTTTAAACAATTAGTTGAAAATTCATTAACTATTACACAGGGAGCGTCGTTATTACCGTTTGATTTATTTCTTTTGATTTAATAATTATTATTGTTCAATTTTTCTATTTAAACCGTTTTTTAGTTGAAAATTCATTTTCAATTATATGGAGTGTGCCGGTGACACCGATGTTATTAGAGTGTTTTTATTTTATTTTAAAATATAATTTTGTTAATAATTACTGTGTTTCTTTTCTTTTATTACTTGATCTCAACCGTTTTATTTCAGGGTACCGTAAGGTAGAAGGTGTGAGGTAGTGTATGTAGTTTCATTTATTGTATTTTTAGTGGCTACCCCATTAGCCGTGAACGCCTGGAGATATTTAAACTTCATTGAGTCCTACTTTGAGTACACTTTAGTGTACTACAGGACCACACAGCAAACTGCGTTAGCAAAACTGGCGCCTGAGCAACCCTTGTTCTGATTTCACCATCTCAGCACCAAACACGACTTCCGACAGCAGATGAAGCCTAAAGCATGTAACACTACTATTTCCTCTTTGCTAAGATATTTTTTTTTATATTAAGAGAAAAAATTTAATTTGTTCATGTTTTGTTTTATGATTGTACGAATGATTGCTTTTTTTTAGAAAGGGAGAGTTAGTACACCGTTTTTATAAATTAGTGTATATATGTACATAATTGTGTAATCGTTCGTTTCAAGTGAATTAAATCAATGTACTGTTCATCAGTGTTTGATTTTCCTGAACAAAAGTTCATCTTCATGTCTATAATTACATCGTTTATTTCAGAAACAACCTAAGTCACTTTTTGAGAATTTTCTGGAGGTGAAAAAATTGTTTGAACTAGGACCAGGACTAAGGTTGTCTTAAAAATAAACAAATATTTTAAATTGTCATATAACTAAGGATGTTTATGGAAGTTAGGTTTTTCTGCTTACGTGTTACTCAACTACAATGTTAATGTGGTAAACTCAATATGGACAAAAAGTTACTTAGGTTGTTTGTGAAATAAACGATCCAATTACAGTCCACACCGCACCGGCCAAAACCGATGAATAAACACGCAGTTAACACGACCCTTAATACAGCATTAAAACTTACCAGAAAAAAACTGCAAAATATACACGACTTACCTGAAAAATAAAAAAATATATCAGATATAAGAAACTATAATATTTAGTGTAAAATATACATGTAGATATGTTCTGACTATAGATCTAGGGCAGTGTTTTTTAAAGTGTGGTCCGCGGAGCCCTGGGGCTCCGCGAAAAAAATAATATTCATAATAAAAAAAAGTGAAGCAGTACTATGAGGAAGTTCGCCACAAAAGGGGGGACCTGGTGTTTGAGGACTTGACTTTTTTTTGTTTTAGAAAATTCACTAAGAAAGGATATGATTTTGCTTGGGATTTTTTTTTTAGAAATGTGTTTAGGGCTCCGCAAAAATATTTCGCTTTTCAAAAAGGTTCCGTCGCAAAAAAAGTCTGAGAGAAATATAGATCTAGGAGATAGGCAGTATTTATCTAAATTATAACATTTAAATTATTCTTTAAATAAATTAAAAAACGAATAAGTGCATTTCTGGCGATCTTTATACAAGGATATGAGAAAGGCAAAACATCTCTGTCATTTACTATCAACTGTATAATAACTGAAGTGCATGGGGCATATTTATAACCGAAAGAAAAAAAAAGTTTTGCTAACTATAAACTGGCACTACTATTACTACTCAAATTGTGGAGGATCTAAAGTCAAGCTCGTTAAAGATATCCCCACCTCTGGTTGGAACACCAGAGTATTTGGCAAAATTTCTGGTATATGCAATTAATTTATGAACATTTGTAAGTTATGCAGATATATTATACATTTTAGGTGCAACAGCGTTTAAGGATATTAGCGCGAGTAGATAAAAGAATGTGGAGGATAAGGGTATTTTGTCGCTATGTACTTTGAAAAACAAACACTTTTTAACCGACTTCAAAAAAGGAGGAGGTTCTTAATTCGTCGGAATATTTTTTTTTAATATATGTTCACCGATCGATAATTCTTTGATACGTTGTCGATTTCTATGATTTTTTTTTTTGTTCGAAAGAGAGCACCTCAGGGGTCCCATACAAATGTGGTCACGATCTAATAATGGGGTACATAAGAAAATTATCAAACTCATCATTTTTTAAGTATTTTCAGCGATAATTCTTTACCACGTTGAAAGCTTTCTGTGATTCTTTGTTCGTTAGAAAGGGGATGCCTCAGGGATAGCTTTAAATACAATACAGTGAGGATCTGATGATCTTTAAGAAAATAAAACATCTGCATGATTTTGAATTCGGTTATTTAAAATTACTTTTATAACTTGTTAGAATATGATATTGAGGGAATTGTAACATGTCTCCCTCCATACTTTCTGGATATCTACTGTGTTTTAACATGTAGGAGGCCACTGTAACTGTTTTTTCTAATAATCAAAATAACCAGAACCTTATAAACACACTTCAAGGTGAGTCTGCACTAACAAAATTAAAAAAACTTTTTATTTTGTTGGGAGGGAAAGTTGATTTGATTCTTATATTAACATAAAATAATTAAAATAACATAATTTTGGTGTTCGGTTGTATATAATTACTATTGACATTTATGTAGGTAGAGGATTTTTTTTAGGTAAATCAAACCAAAAATGTCTAAGAATTATTTAGTAATGGTAATTTTATAAATAACTCTCGTATATTGAGATTCAAGAGAAATGTTTATAGGTTTTAATTACCTGACAGAATATTAGATTTTTTATATACATTTTTAAAGACCTCAAACTTACGTCCTATATCTTTATTTATAGGTGTAGCGCCAAATATTTATTTTCTGTTCTCTAATAATTACTATGAAATTAGCGGCATCGTCTTGTTTATCGTTTAATGATGCTCATAAAAGTCATGTTCCCAGAATAAATTCCAAAATCAAATTTTTTTAAAACCTTGATTCCGATCTATTGCTTGTGTGTATAACACAAATAATTGGTCCAGAAGGTAAATCGTGTTTAAATTCCAAATCAATTTTATAATTCTTTATAAGAATTTTAATTTCAGGGAATTCTTTGGGTTGATAATTTTTTTCTGGCAAATCGAAACATGAATACAAATTTAAGAACAAACCTATCTAGAATTAAATGCAATAAGTACAATTTGAAAACTATTGATTAAGGAAAGAAGAATAGTGGATGCCCGGTTGCAGAATAGGTTCCCCAGTACACAGCTGTATCATAAAAGGCGAATGTATGTGACACTATAAAGTAACACAGTTGCGTGTAAAAAGTTTAACGAAGATAATTTTTTTCCGGCAGTGTAGGGAAAAAATATAGATTTGGCAAATATGTCAACAAAAATAAAAAGCAAATTTAAGAAGTTAAGCGAAAACTACATGTCGATATCTTTTCCATTCTTGAGTTATAAGCTGTTAAAATGTGTTACTTTATAGTGGGACACTCTATAGTATCCCGAACCAACTATGCCTTGGTTTCTTCGACCTATGTTTGGTTCATAACCCTATATCTCATTTTTACCAAAAAAAAAAACTGTCGCCATTTTGGATCCGCCATTTTGTATTTCTAATTTTTAATGTTATATTCAAAATCAGCCAAACCCAAAGACCCCTTAAAAATTCACCAGGTTTTATTTTTATGCAAAACACGCAATTTTTAATATTTTCAGGCGCCAAATTGGTTCCATTTTACATTTCCATATTTTATTCATCTCATGAAAACGAAAACTTGATATTTTGGATAAGAAAAAATATCCCTTGGTAATTCTCAAAGATAATAATTATAATGTATATAAAGGGTGTCCCATTAAGAATGGGACATACAACAACTGAAGATTCTCTGACGATTAAACGAAATATTGTAACGTTTTGTTAAACGTTCCTTTGTCATATTTAAAAATGATACACATCTGAAAATATTTCTAAAATCGATCCCATATTTTTGTCTGTAATGAAATAATCGATAATTTGTGCCTGTCATGCGTCTTTTTTGCTCTAGCGAGTATCTAGAGGGAGTAAACGCTTATATCGAAGTATCGAGAGAATGCCCTGCGCTGTGTACGATAAATATCAAAGTGTGCCGAGTACTCGCCAATATTAGAATTTGTGATTCGGAGAAAGTTCTCTTTCTATTGAAACTTTATATAGATACGGGCCGTAGAGTATTTTGTATGTTCTTTTTTTATCCAACTTCCAAAATTTCAAAATAAATTAAATACATCTCTGAGTGCAAATATCTCGACAACCAATCACTTTTTATGAGTTTCCAACAAGCGTACATAATTTATCGAAAAAACATTTTTAATAAAAAATGTGTAAATTTAAAGTTGACACTGCAATATATTAGTCAGCTGTTTGGGAAAGAAAACCATCTGCGTATTCTATTGTGCAAAAATTGATGAACGAAATTTATCCGCAATAAAAAAGCACTAGAAAAGTCAGAGTTCAAAACAGCACTTGTTGAAAATGATATGAAGTTAAGTGAGTTTGAGTGACATAAAAGATTCAAAGTTCGGTGAGAAAACGTGCCAGATTAACCCGTAAACGAACAGCCGAATCCAAGAGTGACAGTAGCGACAAGATTTAGGTATAAGATTTTTCAGTTATGCACTAAGCAGTTCGTCCATGTGTCACAAAAAATCTGGCAATTCCAACGACGAACAATTAGAATCCGATTACAGTAAGAAGAACACCGTTATGTCATACCCATTACTTCGATTTTCGAATAAATATTTTTTTATAACTATCAATAAATAAAAAATAAGTTATTAGGAATATTCCTATAATATTAACACTCCACTAAACCCCCAGTAGGCGGGATAACCAATTAATTACTTTGCCAAATGATGACGTAGCTGTGTTCTTCTAATTATAATCGGACCCTACTATAGTCGAACAATCTTGGGCCTCTGATATTTTTTACTTTTTGTAAATGGCATTTGGAAGGTAGTACAGGAGTCTGGTTGTATTATTATTAAATAAATAAATTTAAAAGTGTTAATAAACACGACTAATTGTTTAATACAGAAAATCAATAGTGAGAAGCAAGGGCGAATGCAAGGAGGGGAGAGGGGGGGCAGCTGCCCCCCCTTTCCGACCCCGAAAAAATTAAATTAAGATAAAACTTTTAATTTGTTATAAATATTTCTTTTAAAGTTTACCAGTACGAAAAGTAGCTATGAAATAAAATATATCATTCAATTTAATTTTTTTTTATATAATTAATAAAAATAATGTTTTCGTGTAGAAAAACTACATTCAATATTTTTAAAACCGGTACTGGTAACAGAATCGGACGTTATGTCCAAACATTGCTTCTTTCAAGCTGATTCTGCAATCATTTAATTTTTTATGCATTGGTCAAAGTCAGTGCATGGTCCAATCACATATCAGTGCTCAGTGCAACGTTTAGTTTAGTTCAGTACCTACGTAAATTTACCTGGAAAAATTTGCGAAAGTTTTGATATTTTGTGATTCTACGTATTTTGAGCTGCTTTTTCCGCAATTTTAATGTTATACTAGATATAACATCAAAATTACAAATAAAAATGTTTTAACGTTAAGCTGGCTCTTTATACAAAAAAACAAAAAGATGCAGTTTACAGAATCTCTTGTACAAATTGTGATTTACAATATTTCGGAGGAACGGGCAGACGATTAAGAGATCGAATTACATCACACAAGAATGACTGCAGACTACACCCGCAAAGATGTGCACTTGCTACACATGTCTCAAATGAAGGACATAACATGTCTTGGGAATCATCGACAATTTTAATTACTGAATCTAACCTTGCAAAAAGAAAGTTTCTAGAAATGACATAGCTCAAAACCCTAAAAACATGAACAAAAAAACGACATACATCTTAGTGAAATTTACCAAAATCTTTTATCAAAAGACAAACCGTTACGAAATTAACATATTGTGTCATCTCTTGACTCCTTGTAATAAGTTATTTTATAATGAATTTTTAAAAAAAAAAATTATTAATTTTTAAAAGAGTTTTTCATTAAAATGTTTTGCATTTATAAGTGAAATGGCATTTTTTGACAATGTTAAATTGTTGACAAATACATTACAGATTTAACAACGGAGTATATTGAAACTGAATTGGAAAGGAGATAACTTTAATTTTGGGGATTTTAATTTATAATATATAAATTTAATTGACTATTTTATGAAAAATATATACAAATTTGTTACAACATGTGAACAATCTCAACTTATTGTAAGTAGTAACTTTAGTTTAATTTGGTCCATTGTAACTGTTTTCCAACATTATTTTGTAGTCTACCCTGATGATGGAAATGATTTAATAAATTTTCGAAAGCTTGGATGAAGTAAAGAAGAATTTTCATTAACTTATTATTTGCTGAATTCCCCAATAATTGGTTGGTTTTATATATAATTTTTTTTTTTTTTTTTTTTCAGAAAAACCTTTTTATTCATTGATACTTATAGATTTGTGTCATTTATGCATCAAAGCAGGTGATTCACAATTAGGACACCATTTTCAGCACGGACCAAAAAACGCGTCATATCGACCCCTATCATTCAAAATAAAATAATTGATCTCTGGGCGCTTAAATAAAGGAACAAATCATCTCAAATGTTAAAGAAGCTTGTGCTTATAGCATTCTGGCTGACGAAACTGCAGATATATCTGGCAAGGAACAGCTTTCTGTTGGATTACGTTTCTTTGATGAAAATACCAACGAAAACAAAGAAGAGCTTGAAGGACTTAATGCAGTAAGTATTGCCAAAGTCATTGATGATTTTGTGACAAACTTAGACCTAGATCCAGATAAGTGTGTGGGGTTAGGTTTTGATGGATGTTCCACCATGTCTGGAAAAGAGGCGGGCGTGCAAGCGATCTTGAGGCAAAAGTATAAAAAAGCTTTCTACTTCCACTGCTCTTCGCACAAGCTTAACCTTGTCGTGAACGACTTGAATGTTATCCCGGAAATACGAAACAGCGTTGGAACTATCAATGAGATAATTAAATTTTTTCTGTTTTCTGTTTTACGACGCAAACTTATTGCAAACATTCCTAAATTGTGTGAAACTAGGTGGTCAGAGAAATATAAAGCATTCGTGTTTTTAAGAAACACTTTGTCGATTTAGTTGATGCACTAGAGACATTAGCTGAGGAGGAAAATGAAGCGACAACAAAAAGTGCATATCAAATGCACGCAGCGGCATGCAAATCTTCGTTTATTGTATCAGTATCATTAATTGCTAAGTATTCCACCATTCTGGAACCCGTAGCAAATATACTTCAAATGAAGACACTTAATAGTTAAAGTCAACAAGCATATTCAAACTATTGTTGAAATGCTAAGAGATCATCGGAAGAATGCGTAGAACGTAACGGCTGAAATTTTAAAAGAAGCAGGCGTTATAGCAAAGCCTTTGAATGTTGATATAACTGTGCTCGTATTACTGGCCGACAAAAGCATAGAAAAACGCTTCAGCCGAAAACCCATGCGACTTTTGGAGAAGAACTCTCATAATTTCTTACTTAGATTCATTTAATCATTGGATCTCTACAAGTAAGATTTTCCAGAGACAATCACCTGCATTTTTATTAACCCATTTTCATTCGGGTAACATGAAATATGTTTCACTAGAAGAATGGAAAAAAAAGTCTTCTTGTGACGTTTCTACAATTTGAAAGGCATTGAAGGAGAAGCTGAATTATGGTTCAAAATGTGGATTAAGATGCAGGAAACACCAGGCATCACCAAGATTTTGAAAAAGAGCGAAATGTTTTTTCCGACAATTAGAAAGGCTCTTCTGATATTGCTTTCGCAACCTTGTACCACTAGCACTATCGAGCGTTCGTTCAGCTCTCTTTGTAGAATCAAAACATTGCTAAGGAGCACTATTAGTGAAAATAGACTGAATGGATTAGCTATGCTTAGTAATCATCGTCAGTGGGTTTTTGCAAACGATGAGTAATCCACGCAAACTATTGTTAAAAAATTAGGTTTTTTTTTTCAATAAATTGTGAATTTGGGTATTATATATTATTTTAATACTATCTTTCCCTTAAAATATTGAATTCAGAAAGCGACCCCCATTTTGGTTTGAGCTAGATCGCCTTTGGTGTGAAGAAACAATTTGTCTCTCCCTTGTCGTAGCAAGTAGCTGGCAATAACTCAATCTTAGAATTTATTAAAACGAAATTCCGTGAAATTTTTCGTTACTAACAAAAATAACTATAACAAATCGAAACACGAGTCTTTCAGTTTCTAAATATGTCCGATGTTTACAACACAGTGGTTTATTTACATCGAAAAAAGCAATTAAATAAAATCATTAAAATTTAACTTCCAGTTACTACGTTCATTTTCTTAACATACAGGCACTTTCATTGTATTTATGACAGTAATGTTTTTATTTCGAATTTCTGAAGGGATATTTGAAACATTGTTGCTAATGGTATGAGACTTTTTATGAGATTTTTCGTAATAAATTCTTGATTATATATGCGGAATGGACTTAACGTTCATGTAAGGCCATATATCTATCGACAAACTCGTATGTTAATGTGTCAATGCTGTGCCGTAAAACATTTAAATAGCAATTTGCAAATAGTTGAGAATTTACTATTTTAACGTAAAATTTTTGTAGACCGAAAGCGAGAAGAGATAATTGTTAAGATCAAAGAAATTGGCATTATGGAAGTCATAATAGAATTAATTCTGTATATTTCAGATTATTTTAATTTGACTCGCCTGTATTAAAAGTTAGTGAGTAACTTACATGGTGAATACTACTATCAATAATGAATCAGTTGATAAAACTACTTCCAAATCAATCAAATTTGTAAAAAGTAAATTTAACAGTACATTTCCATTATTAGGTATAGTATTTTTTGAAATAGATTTAAAAATGAAAAATGTTGAGCCGATAATAAAGAATGTGAACCTTGAGGACAGTTAACTAAAACAACAGAATCATCATTTGACCACATTGCCTCTGGCGGATTGTAATCTTCAAATATGATAATGACACATTTTTTATTATTTTGCAATATATCAATGACAGTATTACAATGATTCTCATATCTTAATTCAGTGTAATTTGGTGGGAGATAGGCACCTCCAATGATAAATGGTTTTTGTCCTAACAAGCATATTACAAATAAATGTTCCACATTGTTATGAATTACTCTCAACTCCATTGGATTTAGAATCGACTTTATAATTATAATTACATCTCCACCACGACCTTTGCTGCTTGATTCCGTATTTCTATCACACCTAAATAATGTAAGTCAATTTCTTCCGACAACACGTTATTAGATAAACAGCATGTTTCAACATAACAGGAGCCATGAAAACAACACCGATCAGAGCGATGGAAGTCATTCTTAGTCTCACTCCCCTTGATATTTACATCAAGGAGGTTGCTCTGACGACAATGACACCTCCGCACGGTTGGAATAGAACCTGATGTAGGATCTGGTGAGGCGAGACGTCTCTTTTGGCGGGGAACGCTGGATACGCTCCCACTGCTTCAAGCGAACATGGACTTCATCTCACCGAGATATATCTTCCATAAGCCATATAAAGTTATAATAAAACAAAGAGAAGAGCCAGAAGTGGCAGGTACGATTCATATCTACACCGACGGTTCTAAAACAAAACAAGGCTCAGGATGTGGAATATACTCCAGATTCTTAAACCTAAACATAAAATGGGCTGTGAGCAATAGTGCCAGTGTAGTTCAAACAGAGCTAACGGGGATTATCATAGCAGCAAAAGAAATAATCAGAAAGAATATAGCTGGAAGGGACATGCTCATCTATACAGATAGCGAGGTCACGCCATATCGAAAGGTAACCGTCTTGCTGATTCACTAGCCAAGAAAGTAGCCAACCAAATACTTTTTGGACCTGGCCCTTCTATTGGCCTGACAAAATCGGTAGTGACAGACCTAATTAAAGAACATTCCCTTGTGAAATTCAAGGGAGCTTTTAAGTTATCCTGACAACACTGCAGCAAACAATGACTAGACAGAATCTACGCCTAGTCACAGGCATTCTGACTGGTCATTGCCAAGTACGGAAGCATCTCCATATCATGGGACTGTCAGAATCCGCACTCTCCAGAGGGTGCGAACAAGACGATGAGACCATCGAGCATATCCTTTACGATTGCTCGACGCTCTCATTTATTAGAAGATTTGTTTTCGGCGAGTATCGGCTAACACCGGCCGATATAAGAGAAGCACCTCTTGGCGACGTTGTCAACTACATTAAATCTGTAGGCTGGCTCACGAGCTAGGAGGTGCCTATCATCTTAGGAGGATGCACAATGGGCCTAATGAGGCCTAAGTGCCGTGGGGGTAACCCACCTTCCACACGCTACAGATACAGAGATGTTATTAGATAACAAACTTTTAATTAATATTATAATGTCATAATTAGAACTAAATATATTTAATTTCAAGTATTTTAATTTAGTTCGCAAGCCACCAACATTTTGACAGCAAATTTGCAATGGATAGAATGAGTTTTTTTAGTTGAATTTTTATCAATTTTTGGAACGCTGTTTTTAAACTGAATTCTAATATGTTGTTCTCCATTAATTCTTCTTTCCTCGAGCTCTGTTCTCCCCATGTTAAATATATCTCTTTGAATCTTCGTTTCATCATTATTTATCTTAATATTAGAATGTTCTACATTGTTCTTGTTCTTCAATATCTCAAGAACAGCATTTCTATTTTAAAAAACTACTTTGTATGGTCTTGGTCTTGATCCCAATGGCTTACCAACACGCAAAACTTTCACAACTTTATTTGCTTTTTCGTTTTTGTTTAAATTCCTTAACACCTCTCCATGACTTTATTTCTATCATCATCAATTTTATCTTTAAGTACGATTTAAGTGCTAATTATTTCTTAAGTTCCTGAATTTCGGTGGATTTATCTTGCAGCGCTTTTTCATTTGACGTCCTCAATTTGACAAACTCCTCTTGTAGGTTCTTTATAATACTTTTAAGCTCAGATAATTGCTTCACAAAAGAATTTGAGCATGCGATTATCTTGTAACAATTGCAGACATTTATCTTCAGTGGAAGTCACATTTGCACAATATATATAACTCCATTTTTTTGCATCCATCACATTTTAATGACTTATCCTACACTAACTCCTTTTTACTTCTTTTTACACTTTGACATTGTAAAGAATAAATCTCAGAACCCTGGTAAAACTGAAACCTAAAATGTTTTTTTATTGTTATTAGCAGTTCGAAGTTATTGTCTTTACTTTTTTGATGTGGGTCGATTAACTGAATATTGATTATTAATTTAGATGTAGGTTTAAAATTGTCTAATATCAAACAATTTATATTATCTTTGTATGCAAATATTTTTGCCGCAGTTGGTATATTACAGAATTTGTTTTATACAATGACCATTCACGGTGACAATCCACGTAGTTGTCAAATTTTTATAAAAGAGTATGGGAGAGTATTGTCTCAAGGATTGTTTTTTCTACGGCCATTATATCATAATAAAAATTAGCTGATTTGAGAAAGTTTGATATTGTAGCCGTAGAAAAATTTATATTCCATACCATGTTGGTTATATCTTTCCTGCTCACTTGTTTTATAAGTACCCGGGTGTCTAAATAATAAAGGACGTTGGCGATATCTAAGGAACCGTTTATCGTATAGATTTTGTCTCTAGGAGATTATTGGAGATTATTTTCAAGTTCCTAACTTTGCTGCTATGAAGGCAACGATAAAAACTAGTTTAAATTAGGTTGATAAAAATAGGACTGTAATCTGTTTATCAGCATTAAACCATCTAGTGTCGAAGTTAAAACCTTGAAAATAATTTTCAGTGATTCCTTTGGAGCATTTTTACCATGGAGTTAAAAGGTAGGGATACGCTATAAGCATCTTTTTTCAAACATTCAAAACGGTATCAATAGGAGTGGCTTATGTAGACTCAATATGGCTGATCCGCCAGAACCGGACTATTGGGAATGCAACTCAAGCCTACATTTTTCTTTGAAACCGCGATTAGCTGTTTGACGAATTCAAGAAGATATGGCGGAAGTGAACGCGTCTTACATTTTAATTTGTTCTACAGCCACCGAAAACCGGCGCTTTTCTTATTTGAAAACCCGGTACAACTTGGTATCTAGCTCTTCAATGACCAAATATAATAAATTTTATTTGTTAGTTGAATAAATTAACTGGACTTGGGCTTCAATGACTTGTCACAACATTTTCATTGAATTAAAATACTGCACCTTTCCAATATTATTTTAATTTACATTTTTTGGTTTATTTTATTGACTTCTAGCTATGGAGAAATTGATAAATTTGTTTATTTGTCATTATGTAATTTCATAAAATTCAATAATAAGACTTGTCACAAAATATAAAATCACTAAATTTTTGAATTACTCCGCCTATGTTACTATGCCACTGTACTGCATAATCCAGCTACATATCCATAAATGTAAAAGCTGCAATTTTCAGGTATTAAAGACTTTTTAGCGTATATTTTATGTTCGTAGTTAACAACAGATTACGGTAATTTTGTTATACCACTTTCAAGATCAGAATTTTATGCCTAAAAAGAAGCTGTAAAATGCATTTTTTAAGGTTATAATACAAAACTATCATTAATTAAGAAAATTTCTAATGTGATCCTAGTCTTTGGTTATATAAAACGTTGACTTAAATGTATTAATAATATAATTTTAAAATGTTTTGCATCTAATGATACAAAAATAAGATTTAATGAATAATGGGCAGAAATGTATGGGAAATTGCCCCACCCCCAATAAAGATAAGTTATATACCAATTGAAAGATATTTTTAAGGAGTACATTTTTTGTTATATTAAATCTTAATTAGTTGTCCGTTCCGAGTTATATCATCCTAAAGGCTCGTTCAGACGGTGACATTCATGTCGTGGCATCAAATGCTGTGACAGCGTTTGACATTCGACGTTATGACACTAGGTGTTCACACGTACCAACACTTGTGTTGCGACATACTATTATCAGGTTCAAATTCTTGGTTTTTGGAAAGGAAGGCGTGAGCAAAATTATACCAGTGGAGCTTGGGCTTAAAAATTTCATCATCACCAGAACCAGTTGTCATTGATTTTTTTCACCTTTCGAAATTGTATGTTCCTCGAATTGATCTAATTTTTACCCTCAATACGTTTTCTAATTTAAAAATGTTCAAAAACGCTTCTTCCGCTTGATCCCGTTTATTTCTATCCTTATATGCTGAAATGGACTTATCCCATAGACAAGGGTATTGCTGGTAACATTCCAAAAATGTAAGTATATCAAACGAAGACATGATCGAATGACAAACAGCACAATCGCGCCAAAAAATACATTATAGGTTTGTTCCAACAACAATCTTGGAACCATACACAAACCAGTCCACAACTTATTGTCGACGACTGACAGTCGACTACCAGTCCACGACCTGTCGATGATTGGGACTAAATTCGGAACTTGGTTGTGTTGGAAAACATGTTTCTGTTGTCAGACACACTGTCAATAACGTAAAAGAAAAAAAAACATTAACAGATTTTAAATTTGGTAAATAAAAAAATTAAAACTCATTAAAAGACTTATAAATTTTGATTATTCGACTGATTATTATAGTACATTAACTTATTTTATTTTTTACTCTATCTAAGTCAGAATAATAGTCCTTTTCACTTTCTACACTCAATATTCTTTCTTTGTATACTCAATAATATACTATAAATAATGAAAATAAATAAAAATCAAATAAAGATCGAGACTAGGATCGATGATGCTATCAAAACGAATATAATCACGACATTTCCAGAGTTGGTCGTGATTTATTTACGATCTCGCTTTCGTTTTGCGCATGTCTTGACAATTCGTTCCTATTCAGACCCAGGAACTGATTTGACAGTACAGAAACTGGTTTGTGATTAGGTTTGAGTATGTTGGAACACTAGGTTTTTGTACAGTTTTGAGTCCAAGGTTTGTTGGAACATCAAATCTAGACTGCGCAGAATCCCGACAGTACGTAAACCGATTTGCTATTGTGTTGGAACAAACCTATTGTAGTGTCGCACTCTCAGTACTGTCACCGTCGCCGATGTTCAAACGACAAAACAAGCGAGGCATTTGATGTCACTGCCGCGACATCGCCGGTGTCACGATGTCGTATATCAAAAATTTTTGATATGCGGCACTAGCGTCACGACACCATAACATCGAGACATTCAACTGTTCAGACAATAATGCATTGTTGCGGCATTCACGTCACGGCATTAAGTGCCACGACATAAAGTGTCATTGTCTGAACGAGCCTTAAATGTAACTAATCATTGGTAACTAATTGCACGATAGGCCAGTACTTATCATTATAAATGTAGTGCTATTTACAGGCAAATATGAGTAATTATTACTTCTTAGAACGTCTTTTCACCTTTGATTAGAGTTGAAAGTAACTACTTGCTGATCAGACCGAAGGGTTACTTAGCAGATAAACGAACTATAACCAACAGTCTAATCAGCAAGTATGTAGTTACTTTCAATTTTACTTACAGGTGAAAAGACTGATTTTTAGTAATATAAAAACAATTATAATATCCGGATATATCAAATATGATGATGTTATCCCACGCATGTTATCCCATACCAAAGTCTCTACGTGTTGGTTACACGGTACTACGTATGCCCTCCAAAGGGCCGGGTCCAATGGTCCGAGATAAAGGTAATGGACAAACATAATACAGTATGACCAGAAATCTACAGTACTGAAACGAAAATATATTTATTGTTCACATATAAATTTTAACATATTTAACAAAAATAACAAAGTTAGTGTCTATTATAATAGCCAATGATATGCTCTATGTGCCTACCATTTTGTTGGACGCATAGCTCAAGACGCTCTTAGAGTTTTCGTAATGCTAGGTCCATTATTTCTGCCAAACTCGTATGAGCGATTATAAGCTTCACATATAAAAAACATTTTTTCAGTTGTAAGCATCTTGTTCACAAAGTGTTGTATACTATAAGTATGACGTATGTGCTTGGCCAGCAGTGAAAGTATATTGTGTATAAATAGATCTACTGGTGCGCGCGCGCAGTGGCGTGTATACATGATGCACGAATACATTCATATACCCGACTGTAAAGCACATGTCCAGTGTTGCCGATTTGTTTTCACTTCTGTCGACAGTCTTCAATGACTGACTCATTTTTTTCTTCAATATTCCAACCTCCCTTATCTCCACAATTTTATTTATTCATTGATTCACTTATAGAGCTTGATTTTTACTAAAAATTTCAAGATAATATAATTTTTCTCTTTTGAGTTAGGATTTTTTTTAATGTTTCAACCCTCCCATTTTTATTCATATTTTTTTCAAAATCAATAGGCTTTGTTTTTTGAATACCCTATCTTGGATAATATGATGTCTATGGTATGGTCTGCGGAGAATACGAGGCGATCAGTGAAGAAACTGCTAGAAAGCTGCCAGACCTCATCTAGCACGTTCGAAATACTTGGAATACTTTGAGAACACTTGAGGATAGACATTGGAATTGTTATATGAATTAAATTATAAGTGTGAAATATACTTTAAATTAATTAGTGTATGTAAATAAATTATAAATAATAAACTGTTTTTAAAATAAACGTCACATTATCTTTGTTTTGAATGTTAGGATACGGATTTATCGGCCATCACCCGTATCTATAGAAATGTTAATCCATCCGATCATTAGATAAACATTCCCTAATTTGATCAATTAATAGTAACTTTTATCAACATTCCATGTAAAAATACGTCATAATATTGTAGAAAACTTTAGCTAACACATTTTTTTGTACACAAACATAAAATCATAAATATATCCTTGATGAAAGGATATAATTCAATTAAATATATAAACTAGATGAAAGCTTTATGCTCACATGACGATTTTGATTTATATATCAAAAACGCGGATTTCACGAGTGCGTTATTGATCCGCTCGTTTTTATTGTTCGTCCAATAATTGCCCGGATTTTGGATGGCCCGAAATAACATATTCGGTTTGATAAAATGTGATCCGTAACCAATATTGTCATAATTTGTTGTTTATAGTATGGTTCTAATAGGATATCAGTGGCGGTTATAATTTTTACAACGAAGAGGCTCAATATAATATTAACAGGGTGTCAAGAAATATAAAGTAACACGCTAGAAATGTGTCTAATACAATCTCGTTCAGAATATAACTAATATAGTTTATTTGAAAATGAATGATAGCAAAATTTTTATGACCCAAAATATAAACTCCAATACAACATCATAAATCAGTGACGGAGAATTTCTAAAATAAAATGTTTAGCATTATTTGTTCCAAAAGAAAATCTTTGGTTTACTATTTTTTATATTAAAGAATTTCGTGTTCCCCCCCACTGAGATACAGAATTATTGGTTATTCCTTTAGGGATTGCTCATTTACATTTTATGATGTATTGTATTCGAGATTTTTCAAGATGGCATCGCTGGTATTGTTCCTTTTTTGCTTGTTCCAGTGCCGGCTCTCTGTAGCTCTCACACATCTGTGCTAAGGCATATTGGAAGATGTTTGATGGCCAATACATCCAATATTATAATTATCTTTTAGCGCCAACAAGCAGTTCGTTGCGGCACTACTGAGCATGCACAATGAGCCGTTTCCAGACGATACTGCGTCATTAAACAGTGCAGGATTTATTTCCAATGTTAAAATTATTTTTTGCTTAATTAATTAAAGAGTACTAATTTTCACAAACATATTGTCTGGTAATTTAAATCAGTCTTAAAATACAGATATATAAGAAAATGTAATAGTTATTTAACGATCTAGTCTATAAATTGCCTTTTAATAAAAGAGTTCGTTTTAAGATTTTTTCGGCGACCGTATCTCTTTAAAATAAAAAAAATCAAACTTAAAATTTCGTACAAATTTCAATGTTTGATTTGACAGTGTCAATTTGCTTATAGCGTTACAAAAATTATCAATTAAGGATGTTCGCAATGCCAAAGAAGACAACAGAGCACCTAGGGAATTTTGAGTTACCTGTTCCATATTTTTAGGCTATTTTAAGTCTTTTCTAAGGCTATTCAATGCTATTCTAAGACTATTCTAAGGATTTAAGGCTATAAGGCGATTTTAAGATTATTTTAAGGCTATTTTTATACACTATTCAGAAATTTTTTTAAATTTAATTTTTTTCCAAAAACAACAATAATATAGTTTTAGGCTATTTTCAGGCTCTTAAAATATAAAAATTTATTTAAAAAATGCTATTTTTAAAAAAATTATTGCAGAGGGTTTTTCAAGTATAGCAACTTTATCGAAATGTTTAATATATTTCAAGCAGTGACCCACGGCTAGTGACCAAAATATAGTAGAGAAAAAGAAACACTGGAAGGTTTTTACCTAAATCTGTGCTGAGATCTATATTCTGTCATTGTGAATCCCCAATAATTTTGGCACAAGTCGCCACTGATTTCAAGAGCCTAAAATACCTTAAAAATGAGGTAATTATTTTAAGAAAAAAAAAAAACTTTAGAAAAATATAGTGCTTTGCTGTGTTCGTTCGAAGCTTGCAAAGTACCACGTATTTTTTTAAAAATGCTAAAATTTTCTTTAAATGTTTTAATTTCAAGAGCCAAAAATGTGGCATAGTTATTTTTAGAAAAACCCTTTAAAATTAGCAAAGCACATCGTATTTAAAAAATAGCTATTTGTATCGAATAGCTTTATAATTATAAAGGTCAAAAATATAACCTAAAAATAGGGCATAGTTTTAGAAAAAGAAGAAAAAGAAAAAAAAAGAAAAAATATAGAAAAAAAACTTAAATAACCTAGTTGTTCTGCTGATTTCTTTCTAGCAAAGCATCTTGTGCTTTTTAAGAACACTATTTTTTTTAAGTTTTATAATATTTCAAGAGACTAAAAATAGCCTTAAAAAAGTCTAAAAATAGTCTACAAAGAGCCTAAAACTGGCCTAGAAATAGCATAAAAATAGTCTATAAATAGCCCAAAAATGCCGCATAAGTAGTTGTTTTCAGAAAAAGAAATTAATAAACCGAGATGATCTGCTGATTTTGTAAACAACAAAGCACCCTGTATTATTAAAAATAGTATTTTTTTTTAGTTTTAGTAAAAGTTTTATAATATTTCAAGATTCTAAAAATGTGACAAAATTAGTTTTTTTTTTTTAAGAAAAAAATTAAAAAACCGTAGTGCTACGCTTTGTCACAAAAAAGCACCCTGTATTTTTTAAAAATATAATTTAAGGCCAAAATTATGTCAAATAATTGGTTTAGTAGCAATAGTCTTACGAAGCAAAAGGTCATTTTCTATCATTGCCAAAAGTGAGGAACAGGTTAAACTTTTAGGAATACACATACACAAACTAGAATTTAGGTATCACATCCAAAATTCATTTAGCAAAAGCTACTTATGCATTTAGACAACTAAAATTTCAATTAGACATTGTACATTTAAAAATGGTCTACTTTTCACTATTTCATAGCATTATGACTTATGGTGTTATACTCTGGGAAAATACAAGTAACCAGCTTAAAGTATTTATTGCACAAAATAAAGCTCTAACAGTCACTGCCAACCTATTTTTAAACAGTTGGGTATTTGTCCACTACCATGTTGCTGTATTTTTGAGTCTTTTATACATAAAAAACAAATTGGCAACAATATTAAAAGACAGAGCTCTAAACATTCTTATTGTACTAGAGCAAATGATATCTCTACTTCATGATTCTTACAGATATATCAGCTCTAAACTGTACAACTCCCTACCTCAAGCTTATAAAAACTTATCTTTTAACTTATTTAAAAATACAATTCGCATTTTTTTGTTATGTCACTGTTTTTATTCAACTGACAAATTGTTATCGTATGTGTCCATCTGCGCATGTGAGTAATGTGTAAACCTTTTTGGTGAATATACTTTTTAATTTGTATATTTTAAGTATGTTTTAATATGTTGTGTTTGCATAACTATACAGGGTGTTAAAAAAAAGTGTCACAAAATGAAATGGTGAATAGTATGACCCAAAATAAGCAGAAAAGTCTTAATAAATATATGACCGCAAATTAATGGTTTCGGAGATACGGACCATTTTGTGTTTATAACAATTTTTTATTATTATAAAAAAACAATGATATTTATAAACAATCAATAACAACATAGAGTTAAATGAGATGTTCAAATACTGACGTAGCGCTTCCCTCGCATTGCCATTTGCACGACCGTACATAAAATGCATGTCAGCTAATTCAATATTAGTGTAAACAGGCATAACAAAAATTTATAAAATTATTCACCCACAACAAAATAATAACTGCAAATAGTATCTATGAAAAAACATCGGTAGACTCCGATAAGAAAAGCAAGTTTTTGAGAATAAAAAAAGATAATCAAAAAATGATACAAAACACAAAACACTCCGTATCTCTGAAACCATCCATTTGCGGACATATGTTTATTAAGACTTTTCTGCATATTTTGGCCCATACTACCCCCCGTTTTATTTTGTGACACTTTTTTTTAACACCCTGTATACATTTTTGTTTGTCTACATTTTTTGAAATCGTTATCAGTATTTATTATTCTTTATCTATACCTGATATCTTTTTTATACTTTTATCATTGACATATGTAAAATATTTGTAATTTACATCAATAAATCTATCTACCATGTAACTATTGTTTCTGAAAAAAATCTGATTGAAAATGGGGGTTAAGGGGGTCTGTTAAACTGTGAAGAGTATAATATAGAATGTCAAGAATTAATGTTTTCATTCTAGTTACAAAATGAGTTGAGTTTTTATAGAAAATATATCACGTTTTAATAAATTATGTAAAAATTTTGGTATTAAAATTCGAGTCGATTTTTTTATATTATTTGAAATAAAATACTCCATATTAGGCGACTTTCCTCTATACTGTACCCTACATTCAAACATTGAACAAAAATTGTCTAGTAATTTTCAAGAATAAATTTAATCAAAAAATAAATAAATAAATAATATGTATACTCACAACAATAAACCAAATAAAGTATATTTGTCTTGTTTTCTATGTCTTATCTAAACATCAAACAACCAAGTTGTTATTTATTATTATGTTAATTTCTTTTATACCTATATACAGAGGTTTTTATTAAATTCTTTTTATTTAATACTGTCTTTTTTAAATGTTTTAAACGCAAAAATATATTTTCGTTATTTTTAGACTAATTAGTAATGGATTTTTTTTTGGTACACAAATAAAGCTGAGAAATATGTTAACTTCATAATATTAAGGTATATTATCACTTTTTAACAGGGTAATTAAAATTAATTAATTTATAAGGCAATCTGTCCAAATTAATTCAGTCTGAATTACGCAGTGATTTACTTCAAAGGGTTGACATTATTTCTTTGTGGAATAAATTAAATCACTGACATCTAGTGGACCCTTTTCAAATTTACATTTAAATTAAGTCATCTCAATTTCAAATATTATAGGAATAATTAGGGAATATTAAAGGAAGTGTGAGCACATCTTTAAAATAATAATAAAATTAGTGTACAGGGTGTTTCATAACGACTAGTTTAACAGCGGGTTGCAATAACGATTATTAAATATTTAATGATTCGTTAAACCTTAATCTCTCATTAAAGGTGTAGTACGGGTTGCATTCTGCTTTTAATAAATAACGACGCCGTAAGCTGGCAATGTCGCCTCCTTCGTCTCGTTTCATATCTCATTTACTTTGACAGATGTATATTGATAAAACTTTGAATTTTTCAATAATTTTTTTCAATATTCCAGCCAATTTATGTGACTGTCGAAAGGTACTTTAAATATATATTATAAAAAGTTAAATTTGAGTTCGTTTAGTTGAATTTTTATAATGGTTGACAAAAAAAAAATGCAGGCAATTTACTGCTACCGATAGAAGAAAATATTAATGCCTATATTTTAAAAAAATCCTTCAAAAACAAATTACTTTATTACATACTTAATTTCTATTTCTAACTACATTTTTGGGGTTTAAATTTAAGGTTATTGAAGAGGATCTCAGTTGTATTTGCAAAAATACTAATTAAGAATAACTAGCTTTTATTAAATATAAAACTGATACAAGGAAATCTAAAAGTGAGATACTTACAACAAAAAGAAAACTAAAATTTACAAGAGGCCAAATAAAAGGAGATAGGACAAGGTTCGTATTTGTTTGTTTCATGTACCTTCATAATTTATTAATTCCATTTTAATAAATAAAAGTTGCATTCTTATTAAAAAATCAAATTCCTACATTTAACGAAAAATTTTCGTTATAAATAAATTTTTATAAATAAAATATTTCTGTTGGCGGTGTCTCTAATATTACAGAAAAGATAAAAAGTTATCCCATGAGAATCCGATCCAAAAACCTCCATAAACATATTTCTTTTCACGAAGCAATCATCATTAAAACACTTAACTCACTTATCTTTCTAGTTTCAATGTTAAGACCGGTTTTTGACAATATCTCAATATAAAATTCCGAAAAGTTCTCAAATCTACCAACCATTTTTCCACCCGAAATTCATTCCCAGCTGAACTACGAAGAACTGACGTCACAAAAAGCCATTAAAACATGTATAAAGACCCGAACCCAGGGAGCTCGATTTTCATATAGAATCAGTATTCAGTACCTTTCCTGAATCGACGCTCTTCTTAACCGACGTCTATCCTACAATACCTCCTATTCCCCAAACGCTGTCAACATCCCACGCCTTATTTTCCGACGTTTGCCGTCCCTAAATATTTCCTACATAATGTCCTTAACGACACCCTTTGTCGCGCAGCACCATCAAATATTTTCTACCGTATATCTGTCCCGACGCAGTACCATAATAAATACCTTCCTCTCCATCACGACGCTAGGCGCCTCGACGAATCTAATGTTTGTATTTTCAATGATGAGTCAAAAGATTTATGTAACTTTGTTTGAGATATCACCGGGGTTTCGTTTAAATAAGGTCCTGACATTTGTTTCAAAATATTATCAATGTAGCCAATAAAACACATGGATTTCGGGCATTCACCCCGAAAGATAGTTAGGTTAGACATGGGTGAATTTGAGTATTTCAATAGAAATAATAAAAATCAATATTTAGAAATATACAGGGTTGTATTAAGTCATTTCAATAGAAATTATAAAAATTAATACTATAGAAATGTACAGGGATGTTTTATCTTGGATAAATTATACAAACCAAGATGGTAAAATTTAACAGTAAGTTAACCAAATGGTAACTCAAGAGGGCACCAAACTTTGCATCGAATCCTGGTATACCTTAATTAACATTATCACAACGTGGGTATATAAATTATTATCAATTAACTAGACGATCACCAGTACTTCTACTAGAGGAAAAAGGCCAAATACAGTAAGTATAGAATTTAAAGTAAAACAAAATTAAGAAGTAAATAATAATAGGATTTCAGACGTTAAAACAACGAATAAAATGGGAGACTTGGGGGTATGTCTGTCACTAGTGACGATTTCATGAGAAATGCATGGTTGCCAATATCTTCTGGACTGATGGAATGAAATTCCTTACAGGTAAGTTGTTTATTCCTAAATTATGTGATAGTGTAGACTTTATATCACTACAATTAGGGAGAAATTTCGCTCCTCTTATTTTTAAATATAAAGTATTCCATTTAATTATGGTTTTCTATTGTATCTCGTTAAAGATGCTGATATTTGAACAAAATTCAGTCACAGCCAACAACTTTAATTAAAAACATTTTGTTTTGTATATCCGATATTAACGATAATAAAGAAAGGGTTATTTATAATGATCCTGTATATTTTCCAATCCAAGTAAATTGCACATGTACGTAATGAAACGGTAACATCACGGTTCGTTATATTGACATAAATGTTATTGTTTCGTTGCAATATTTCGACAGTCATTTAACTGTAAGCCTTATTTACTTCTCTCTCTAAATAATTGTATGAAATGAGCATCGGATAGGTGGTATAAATGATGCGTTCTATAAATGTGACAGCTTGAATTTAGTGTATTTTGTTCAAACTGGTTTCGTTCCATAAAGCAGGAAATAATTACTAAAAAAATATCTTTTATTTTTAGTTATAAAATGTCTAGTGATTCGAAAAACGTATTATGTTAGACAGAAATGGAAATATATTGATATGAGTTTATTTGTTTTGATTGAACAATGAAAAATCAAAAGAATTGCAAATGATTTCCAATTGACATTTACATGAAAATGCATTATTATGTCAATTATTAACATCTTTTAAGCCTGATTATGGCTATTGTACCGAAACCGGTTGCCTAACTTTTTTTGGTCAATAAAAATATTATTTATAGTACCTTCTTGACCAAATGAACATATGATATGTTATCATTGACAGTTTAAAAAATAAACAATTTATAGGTCCGTACTCTAATAACTTATTTTAATAATTGTTTCATATTTTCAGTCCTTCATTTGCAAATAACTAATTTCCGTTGGGTGAACAAACGAAAATAAGGTCTGAACAAACGAAAATAATGTACTTGAAGAATGAGGGAAAAATGTGTTTTAAAATTATTTATTGATAATACAAAGAAAATTATATTATATTGTTTTTCTTTCATACTTAAATTAAAGAACTTATGTACAAAACTCGTTTCGCAAGCCTTAAAAATAGTCAAAATATTCTAAAATAACCTTTTAAATTACGTATTTTCTTATTGCTGTCCGGGTGAAAACACCCTTCTAGATGTTATTGAATAAATCATTATACAATATATTGATTAGATTACAGACTCAACCTTAAAAGTGCATCTGAAACCACCCCAACTGGATCCTCTAGAATTAAATATTTTCCTGTTAATTAAAGAAAGAAGAAACAACGCTACATTTTATTGATTAAATCCTTGTGTAATATATTAATTAGTTTTAAAAAAGATTCAGGAATCTAAGTACATCGGAAACCCCCTATCTGCGACCCCTAAAATTAAATATTTTCTTATTACTTTTAGTAAGAAGCTAAAAATGTTCTTGACTAAATCATTATATACTAAAAGAATTTATTTTAAAAGTTCATCGGAAACTAGCCCCGCTGCAACCCTTGGAATCATGTATTTCCATGTTGCTTATAGAAAAAAGAAACCCTGATAGAGTTTATTGACTAAATCATTATATAATATAATTATTAGTTTAAAAAATATTCAACATCAGAAACCACCCCTGCTGCGACCCTTAGAATAATATATTTTCCTATTGCTTATAAAAAAAGACACCTTGCTAGATTTTGTTGATTAAAACATTATATAGTATTCATTAATTTTAAAAAAGATTTAGCATTCTCAATACATCGGAAATTACCCCTGCTGCAACCCTTAGAATCGTATACTTTCTTGTTTATATTATATTATGATGATTGAATCAATAAAATCTAGCGGGGTTTCTTTTTTCTATAAGCAACAGGAAAATATATCATTTTAAGGATCGTAGAAGGGGTGGTTTAATGCTGAATCTTTTTCTAAACTAACAATTATATTATAAATTGATTTAAACAAAAATATCTATCGGCATTTCTTTTTTCTACAAGCAACAGAAAACTGTATGCTTTATAGGGTCGTAGCAGGGGTGGTTTCGGTTGCACTTGCTGAATCTTTTTTAAAACTAATTATATTATATGATTTAATCAGTAAAATCTTACAGGGTTTCTTTTTTCAACAAGCAACAGGAAAATACTTATATGATTCAAAAGGTCGCAGCAGGGGTGGTTTTCGATGCATTTGGAATGCTGAATCTTTTTGAAAACCAATTATTGTAGTGTACAATGATTTAATCAAGAATATTTAGCGGGATTTTTTCTTCCTAAAAGTAATAGGAAAATATTTATTATTAGGGGTCGCAGTTACGGTGGTTTTCGAGGCACTTAGATTCCTGAATCTTTTTTAAAACTAATGATTATATTATATAATTATTTAATCGATAAAATCTAATGCGGTTTATTCTTTCTATAAGCAACATGAAAATATTTAATTTTAAGGGTCGCAGTTGGGGTGGTTTCCGATGCACTTTTAAGGTTGAATCTGTTTGTAATTAATATATTATTGTATACGAATTCATATGATATATCAAAATAATATATCGATACATTCTGTATATCGTATAAAAAATATCCATATTTTGATTATATCGATATATTCTTAATGAAATGATAGTTAATAGTTAAAATGCGATTTGTTTATTCAGATGGTTAATAAAACAAATAAAAAATCTTATTTTTTTAAATTGTAGGAAATATAACAAAAATTTATTATTTAAAAAGAATAATATAACTTACTGGAAGTTTAAATATTTATACAAAAGTGTTGATGCTGCAGTATTTGAGAGCTTTCTGGAAGAGAATTCAAATAAAATAATTTAGACATTCTCATGCCAGATAAAACGTTTTCAAAATATTCTTATTAACCACTCTAGACTCTGAAAACCGAAAATAAAACTAAAAATATGCAAATTCATACAACAAATAAAACAAAGAGCCACGTGCACGCCCTGACGTTTTAGCTGCCAGCATCAACCAACGTCACATGCGCACGAGCGCACTCCTAGTTAATAATGTTTTCGATATATCGAAAAGATTATATCGATATTTTTTAATATATCGGTAACAAAATATCGCTTAAAATATTGATATATTTGTGTAATATATCGATATATACAAAACATCGATATATCGTTGCCATCCCTAGTCAGGACATGTCGTTTATATCAATTCACTCCTCATATTTTCCATACCAGGGCATGTTCCACTTATTTATTTTTATTTATTTTTATTTATTTTTATTTATTTTTATTTATTTTTATTTATTTTTATTTATTTTTATTTATTTTTATTTATTTTTATTTATTTTTATTTATTTTTATTTATTTTTATTTATTTTTATTTATTTTTATTTATTTTTATTTATTTTTATTTATTTTTATTTATTTTTATTTATTTTTATTTATTTTTATTTATTTTTATTTATTTTTATTTATTTTTATTTATTTTTATTTATTTTTATTTATTTTTATTTATTTTTATTTATTTTTATTTATTTTTATTTATTTTTATTTATTTTTATTTATTTTTATTTATTTTTATTTATTTTTATTTATTTTTATTTATTTTTATTTATTTTTATTTATTTTTATTTATTTTTATTTGTTTTTATTTGTTTTTATTTATTTTTATTTATTTTTATTTATTTTTATTTATTTTTATTTATTTTTATTTATTTTTATTTATTTTTATTTATTTTTATTTATTTTTATTTATTTTTATTTATTTTTATTTATTTTTATTTATTTTTATTTATTTTTATTTATTTTTATTTATTTTTATTTATTTTTATTTATTTTTATTTATTTTTATTTATTTTTATTTATTTTTATTTATTTTTATTTATTTTTATTTATTTTTATTTATTTTTATTTATTTTTATTTATTTTTATTTATTTTTATTTATTTTTATTTATTTTTATTTATTTTTATTTATTTTTATTTATTTTTATTTATTTTTATTTATTTTTATTTATTTTTATTTATTTTTATTTATTTTTATTTATTTTTATTTATTTTTATTTATTTTTATTTATTTTTATTTATTTTTATTTATTTTTATTTATTTTTATTTATTTTTATTTATTTTTATTTATTTTTATTTATTTTTATTTATTTTTATTTATTTTTATTTATTTTTATTTATTTTTATTTATTTTTATTTATTTTTATTTATTTTTATTTATTTTTATTTATTTTTATTTATTTTTATTTATTTTTTTATTTATTCAAGACAAGTAGCTACAATTCCAATTTTCAAGTTCCTACCTTTTAAAATCGATACCCCTCTACGAATGTTCACCAATTTCCCTCCTTAAAATGTAAAATCCATTAATCCTAAAATACGTCATAATTTATGTATAATGAGTAGATACAATTTCAGTTTTCAAGTTCCTATCTATAAAAATTCTATACTCCCATAAAAATGTTCACCCCCAATTTACCGCCATTTAAATGTAAATATTCAAAAACCCTGAAATACGTCATTATTTATTAATAATGAGTAGCTACAATTACAATTTTCAAGTTCCTACTTTTAAAAAATCTATACTTCCCCCCTTAAAACGTAAAAATCCAAAAACCTTGTAATTACGTCATTATTTTTTATGAGGAGTAGCAACAATTAAAATTTTTAAGTTCTTACCTTTAATAAATTCGATACTCCCTACACATTTTCACCCCCACTCCCCCCCCCTTAAAATGTAAATTTTCAGAAACCCTGAAATACAACATTATTTGTTTATAATGAGTAGCTACAATTCCAATTTTCAAGTTCCTACCTTTAAAAAATTCAATATTCCCATCAAACTTTCTTCCTCTTTTTTCCACCCCTTAAAATGTGATATTTATAAAATCCGTTCTTAGTGGGTGTCTACGTCGAAAAAGGTATAACTATACCAAATTTCAAGTTTTGGAGATCTTGTGATGAGTCAGTGAGTGGTATTTCGCTTTTATATATAATACATAGATAAATAATTTTAGGACATATTTTTCACTTATTTATGATAAATTGTAATAATTTGATACGTCACGTTGTTCAAGTACATCGAAAATAATGTATGGACCCACGATCCCAATAATGATTTTTAATAAATTGCTATTAGAAGTACTTAAGATTAATAATTGTTTATATTTTGGGTACTTTATTTTGGGAGGACAAATGAAAATAAGGCTTAGAAAAATGAAATTGCCGTATTTAAAGCGAATAAAATAAGTCCCTAAGGAGAAAAAGATTTTTTTTTTCTTTTTAAATATCTCGATTTTGAGGGGTGGAAAAACGAAACTTACGGTTGGAGAAACTTGGACAATAGAATGCCATTTTAAAATTAAGGTTGATTTTAAATTGTGTCATAATTTTTTTTAAAGGGCAGAAAAACGAACATTTTTGTTACACAAATGTGGGCAAATCGTGAACAAACGAATGCCAACTAAAAGAATTCTTATTTGGGGGGTGCTAACTTCACAGACATACAATAATTTATGGGTGATTATTATTAAAATTTGGATTTTTGATTTTAAAATTTTAAAACCGTGTATACCAGAAACTAAAGCTTCAAAGAATTCATTTTTTTATAATTAAATTTTGTGAAATAACGATAGGTCTCAACTGTAAAGCGTTATCGGTCGAACACCCTATATAACGGAATTATGGATCTATCTATAACTGAAATGGATTTAACTAAATATATCACATTATTAACTAAAATACATAATAATAATAATAATAATATAAAATATATTTATATCATTCGAATTACTTCCTCAAAAAATTTATGATATAAAAGAGTTCCTGGGACTAGAATCAATCCATCAGGAACACACTGTATATTAAACAATAGAAGAAAAAAATAATAAAAATAACGTTTAGATAGTTTAAAAAGTAAAATAATTATGTTCATTAATATATCAAAATATAGCCAGCCAGGAATTCTAGTTAATATTTAAGCTAAATGCAGTAATAGTGGAAAATAAAATTAGGTCTTCACCCTAAGGGATATTTAGAAAATTATGTATGTATTTATGAAATTCATTTTATTACCCTGCAAAATGGAAACTGGGACATTTACAGGAAAATTAGGTCATTATCTAGTTGAAAAATAAAAAAAAATAGAGTGGTTATTATTAATTTGCACAATATATGTAACTTAGATTTTTTGTTTACAATAATATTCTTAGTTTTTCATGATAGAAAAGAGGTCAAGCCAGAAATTTACAGAATATTTTATTAGTGTTTCTTAATAATTAGTTATGCCCCACATTTTATGGTAATTATTCTGAAAATCCTGTATTTATTGTTCATAATAAAGCAATGGTTCATACCAGCTTTAAAAACGAATAAAAAATGCACTAATATTTCTGAAACAATCACTCTCCAAAATATACATACCATCGATCAGAAAATTTCCACATTAAAACATTGATAAAACAAAACAATCAATAAATATCAAAAAAAGCAACAAAGAAAGACTGGTAGGTAAAAAACTGTCAACCAAACAAAAAAAAACAAGTAGATATTATAGTTTACCCGCAACAACCAGAAATCCTCTCAAGCTGGCTGCAAAACTGCAAAACTAAAAGTTTTTCGTTCTTCGTCCGCCAACCACTAAATTAGAGTTAAACCCGGCTTTCAACTGTTGAACACACTATAAAATCTGTCAACCCCAACAATCCTCTTTCCCAAAACGGCTACGCCAACGCACAGAATCCGCACCACAGCTGGATCGACAGAAAAATCACCAAAAAAAAAAAACAACAACAAATCACCACACGCTTGCTAGCGGCATTGCCGAAATATGTTCGCGGGGTCTCCACTCGTCTCTCTTAACGAATGTGTACCAGTGGTCGCAGTTGGCTGTGTAGCACGCTGACGCTGCTCTGCTGTCCTTTGACTGGTCCTGAGGAGGCCGTGAACGTTCCGAACAAGCGAAGATCAATATTGGCAGGCAGGCGAGGTACGGGTTTGGTCTGGTAGCGCGCGCTTACTTGATTTTGCTGTTGCTTTGCCGCTGGTCCTTACTTCTCGTTCGCGCTGTATCGCTCTGTCACTTTTCTCTCCTGCTAGCTACAAACGTATTGTCCTGCCGCTGCGGATTGTTCTGGTTCCTTCTTCGGCGTAGGCCCATCCGCAACGATTTCAATGTTAAAAATTAAAGAACGTCCTTCTGTTAAAATTCAATAAACTCAAAAGTTGCAAGGTGCGATTTTCGCAAACAAATGTTAAACACAAAAGTAACTAATTTTTATTGGTTATTTAACGAACAAGTTATTAATAAGGAAAATTAACAATTGAGATAATTTAACGCGCGACCAGAGCGAGCGCGTTAATGTTCGACATTGTTAATCGCCATTTTAATTCACGAGTTCGTTACAGAACTTTTCCGTCGACCATACTTTTCAAAAATAAAGATATCTTACTTTCAATTTTTATTTATTTTTCTACGTTCATGCAAAAAACAAAACTTTATTGAACTATATTTAGTGAAAAAACTGGTTCTTTATTGCACTAGTACAATAAAAATTTTATGATCATTTTATGATCATGACAAACATAAATATTCAAATCAACCCCAAATATTTAGTCCATTTTCATTTTCTGTGTTACGTTTTAAAAACAATTGCATATTTTATATTATTTTCAATCATTTAATAAATAAATTAATAAAAAAATGTATTTTATTACAAATTATGAACACAAACGTAAATAAATGCCTCAAACAAAGGTACACGATCACGGCTACTATGATTTGGATAATACAACTGCAGTTCTATAAAACATTTTTTGGTTTTTGCATGAACGTAGAAAAAATATTGTATGCAACTCGTGCAAAAAGTGTTTATTGCACTCACGTCGCGTGCAATAAACACTTTTTGCACTTTTTGCATAAATAACTATTAACGAAAAACAACAAAACTATACATTGAGTTTTTGAATTTTATGAAATTAAATAATGACATACAATGTCAATATAAATGTATAATAAAAGCAATGTACGTTGAGTTGCATATAATAAAATGGTTGATTAATAGAAAATCATTCATTAATAGGGGTCATTAATCAACGATTTTGACTAGGTTAAAATACATCATAAATGGTCGGTCGACGGAAAAGTAAATTTTCGTAATAAAATCGAATCAAAAAATCAAATTTATAGTAAATGTACAGAAACATTCAAATTTTTAAAAATAAGTTATCAAAAACCATAGTGTGTAAGTAACAGCCAAATTCAGTAGCTCAATCACTGTGAATATTTATAAAAAAAATTGGTAAACACGCCAATTTTAGATTATAAAATGACATTCTACAACGTGAAAATTTCACCCCTACTTTCAAACCCCTTCGAATGACAGTTGCAACCCCCACATTTGTAAATCTTCATTCTCTATTCAACAGTAAAAAGAAATAAATTTATCTGATCGACGAAATTCGCTACAACACCCTAAACAATTAATAACTACAGTTCTTAACAACTTGCTGCGTGATTATAACCGCATAATATTAATGGCAGTCAGTGTTGTACGTGGCATTTGAATTTATTAACTACAGATCAGAAATGTTGCGTTGATAAGAATAAATTTAAATATATTGCGTTACGCCATTGGGTTAACAATAACAAGCAAGTCCCAGTTGCATATATGCTATGTAAGCGTTAGACATATTAATTACGGGCCTTGTACAATACAGACCGTTTTTGTTATAATTATGCATTGCAATTGGGTTATTTTATTATTAAAATCACAAAAATATAAAATCTAATATCAGAAGTCGGATGAACCACGTGTGCCTAATTTTTCCTGTGCTAATTAGACATTATTTTGTTTTTGAATAAAATGGGGGAAGAAAATTCTGCGGTAGCCTCAATGTTAGAGCCTTTAGTTCGAGGCTTTTTTCGAACAATGTGCCTTCTGTGTCTTCCGGAGACGCTGCAATTTTGCCGTTGTTTGTGCCTGGATGTGTTGATACTGAGCAATGAGCAAAAGATTTTTGCGACGTTTATTATTATGACCAATATTACAGGTAGTTTTAAAGGCGAGGCATGTTTGTAGTTATTATTATTGGTTTCTGACATATTATTTGTATTTATTATGTTTGGGCAATGTTATTGCTTTCTAACATGTTTGGGTTTATTATGTTTGAGCCATGTCATTGCTTTCTGACATATTATTTGTGTTTATAATGTTTGGGCAATGTTATTGCTTTTTGACATATTATTTGTGTTTATTATGTTTAGGCAATGCTATTGCTTTCTGACATGTTTGTGTTTATTACGTTTGGGCAATGTCATTGCTTTCTGGAATATTATTTGTGTTCATTATGTTTGGACAATATAATTGCTTTCTGACATATTATTTGTATTTTTTATGTTTGGGCAATGTTATTGCTTCCTTACATCTTTGTGTTTATTATGTTTGGGCAATGTAATTACTTTCTGACATATTATTTGTATTTAATATGTTTGGGCAATGTTATTGCTTTCTTACATCTTTGTGTTTATTATGTTTGGTCAATGTTATTCCTTTCTGACATATAATTTGTATTTATTATTATGTTTGGGCAATGTTATTGCTTGTTGACATATTATTTTGTGTTGAGACTGATGTTGATATCCGGTTATTTTCTTTAGAAATTCAAGTAGCCAGAAAAGATTCCTGTAACTTCCCAGGGTAGTCAGGATATGGACAAGCTATCACGCATCAGATATTGATTAACTATTAGGATGCTGCCAGGACGTTCAAGACATGCATTTTGAACATATTCTACATTAAGATTGCTGTTTTTGATAATTTTTTATATGGTGTCATCTTCTTGTTCTGTGATCAGGCGCAGATTCTGTCTAATCATAGTCAAGTATTTGTTTGCTGTAGTTTTGTCAGAATATCTCAAAAGCTCCTTGGCAACTCTGCAGTTTTTTGGTTCCTCCTATCTTTTCTTGAATTTCACAGTGGAATGTTCTTTAATTAGGTCTTTCATTATCGATGTTATCAGTCCAATAGAAGGGCCAGGTTTTTTCTTGACTAGTGAATTAGCAAGACGGTTACCTTTCGATGTGGCGTGACCTTTTCTCCATGTTAAGTTTACCATATTGTTGATGGATACTTCGGTCAAAACTTCGCGACATTCTAGTGCTAACTAACTCTGAGTGTCTGCTATCTGTATAGATGAGCATGTTCCTTCCAGTACTATTTCTGGTGATTTCTTTTGCTGCTATGAGAATACCCGTGAGCTCGATTTGAATTATACTGTCACTATTACTCACAGCCCATTTTATGTTGAAGTTTAAGGATCTGGAGTATATTCCACATCTCGAGCCTTGTTTTAGAACCGTCGGTGTAGATATGAATCGTACCTGCCTCTTCCAGCTCTATTATTTGTTCTGTTATAACTTTATATGGCTTATGGAAGATATATCGCAGTGAGATGGAGTCAATGTTCGCTTGAAATTGTGGGAGCGCATCGAGCGCCTCCTGCCAAAAGCGACGTTTCGCCTCACTAGATCTTACATCAGGTTCTATTCCAACCGTGCGGAGGCGTGTCACTGTCAACAAAGCAACCTACTTGATGTAAATATCAAGAGGAGTGAGACTAAGAATGACTTCCTTGGCTCTGGTTGGTATGGTTTTCATGGCTCCTGTTATGTTGAGACATGATGTTCTTTAAATTTGTTGTTGTTTTCGGATAGCTGTCAATTTATGGGTTTTAGGTACCTAGACAACCGCATCGTATGTAGGCATAGATCTTATGATGGTCGTGTAAGTCCATGTGACGACTCTGGGGAAGAAACCAGATGCACCCCCCCCGATTCTTCTGTTTAAGAATCATTTTGTCGGTAATGACCTACTTTAGGATCACTCTTTTTATATGGTATTAATTTTGAGTTTTACTCTTTCGCGTCTCAAATTATTGTCATTTTTTGAGGCAAAACCTGAACTTTTAGGAGGGTTTTTGGCCCCCGTGGTTTAAAAAATAGTATACCTATATAACACAGGTCTAAAATCTCTTTTAATCCCAAGAGTGAATATTGTTGACAAAACTTGGAATATATTACATACTTTATAACAAAACATTTGTTCTTTCCCAATCTTTACTAAACAATATTTCGCTGAATTTACAGTTGTGCCTCATAGAACAGGCCTAAAAGATCGTTAGATTATTGTAAATGCAATGCCAGGGTAATTAGTTCAAATAGACTATTAGAATAGATGTTATCACGCTAAATCAAATTAAACAATACCTTTATCTAACATTCGCCAATCTATTGATCGTGTAAGTATGCAAGAAGTATTAAATTTATTGAAAAACAATTCTGAATAACATATTTTTTTTATTCAGTTTGCAAAATTGTTATGATGGGAAGATGAATATATATTCCACTCTTGCGGGAACAAAAATTAGTACGTAACCAAAAGTGTGATTATCCATGTGAAAACTAATTATATTCTTGCTGAATTCCCCAGTAAATATAGCTTTTCTACGATGTACCACACGTGGAATATTCTTTATGTAAATTTTTGTTGGGGTACATGGGTAAAAAGGCATATATTAGCGATTTTGCATACGATCTCCCATTCAAAAGTTGTTTATTCTTTAAAATGGGGCATCCTGGAATTATATATACTTTATTATTGTTTCCTACAGGCTGAAAATTTGCAGATTTATAATTTAATACCAGTTGAATAAGAACATATTAATAGAATAATTTTGAAAATTCTGAAAACAAATCTCAAAAATCCCTCTACGGAATAATAAGAACATCCCCGAACCCCACATGTGAAAACAAATACTTGGAGATTTGATAAAAATCTTGTCGCTGCCGGGATTCTAACTCAGACAGCAATTTAATGTACTAGTTCGGGCCAGACTCCGTTACAGGCCCGTTCTTAAATCTTCAAATACAGCATCGGTATATACAGTATGTCGCTAATGTATGGAATAAATTCATTATTTCTAAAATAATCGACTTTTGAAAAAATCCAAAAACAGGTCAATTTTAATTTTTGAATCGTCATCACATGATGTAGATGTAACGAACATTACGTCAACATTATTATCGTGGTGACGTAATCGGCAATTTTTTTAAATGCAACCATGTGTCTCAAAACACCTCATTGGAAAGGTCTACTAATCGTCTTTACAACGATGTAATTATTTGAATATTTATTTCTACAGGGTCGACCAAAACTGTTTTGGTCGACATACGCCACATACGACATACTGTATGAGAAATGTATTGATACATACTAAGCCCATATTTTCGTCTGCGAGATTTAAGTTTTCAGAGTACGTTAAGCGACTTAAACCTGAGTATGAAAATTGTGAATTTAATATAACCTAGATCGCAAATCGAAATCCGAAAGGTCAGAATGAAGGACATTTGTTTGTGTTTTTTAAAATAACCAAGTATTTGTTTTTACCTTTGGGGTTCGGGGAAGGTCTTAATAAATTGTCTTTTCAAAAAACAAAATGATTACACTGAAACAATCTTTTTCGCAAAACGGCCAAAAAATATTTCAGTTTTATCGAGCAAATCACATAAAACTCTCACATTACAGTAATTTGCCAAAAAACTCGTTGAAAAGGTCTAAAAATATCATCGTTCGTTTCCCTAAAGACCGGGTAATCTTTTACACTGTGAATTTTGCATGAAATTGCCTCATCTATCAAATATATTTTATTAAATAAAACATTATACAATTTGTCACCAAAAATAATTTTGCAAAGTATAACGTGGCTCCAAAGGTCGCTGGGGATTCCCCGAGTGACAAAACTTCCTCCTGGTTTTCGCACGATACCAACCACCCCATCATATATGTTTTCCACCGGCCCTCCCTTAATAGACTATTGTCACGCTAGCTTATACAGGATATCATCGAAAATATTATGTTTGATATCAAAAGGAAAACATAAAACCAATTAGTCTGGAATACAAACGATTAGTAGACGTCAGGCTGTGCATTAACCAGTATATTATGGCGTGTCACAAACGACTGTACCTTCTGTTATTATGCGCAAGGAAATAGTATTGACGCCTATAACTAACCGTTCCAATCTTACCTCCTCAAGGAAGTTTAGAAATTAGAGTAGCTCCCAGGTGGACAGGCCGTCCTTTTTTATCTAGTATTCTCCCAATCATAGTGCCTTTGGAGGTTTCGTCCTCCTCCTGACAGTCAATTAAGAAAGAGAGATGGCTCGTTTTATATGAATGGGGTCATAGACTTACATTACTATTTTATTACGAGATAAATTTAAATATAGATCGTTCACATGAATTAAAAATAAGAGTGGTCTAAGAACTGAACCTTGGAGTTCCCCATAGTTGGCTTCGTATTTAGACTTTTTAGCGAGTATTTTGATACTCGTTATATAGGATTTTATTTTATTTTTATTTTTGTATTTTTGTTATAGGCTAATTTTATTAGTCAATCATAATTCATAATTGAGGATCAATGGATCTCATATACCTATCGAAGGTTAAAAAAAGTTCTATTTCCAAAAATGTTTTTATTGATAACAGTCAATGGCTAAAAAAAATCGGTTCCCAAACAGAAGAGAAAATGCTACTGAACTATTTCGTCTTTGCCTATTTATAAATACGAGGATAGTCTGACAAGTTAACGACCTAACAAAGATACAAAGACATTATTTTTTCTTTAATTTTATTTATCTAGATATAAAAACTAAAAATGGCGACTTTTCATAACGTGCTAGCTATTAAAAAAACATTTAAATGTTAACAAACTTTAAAAACAATTCGAGGAACTCACGTAATAATTTACAGACCAGGTGTTAAACCTGCAAAATGTTAACAAACTTTAAAAACAATTCGAGGAACTCACGTAATAATTTACAGACCAGGTGTTAAACCTGCAAACAACCAAACCAAACCAAATACACATACCGCCAAAATTCTTGGACCCCCTCGTAAATATTAAAACGAAATATTTATCATGGCTGTTTTTTTGTATATTTAATCTTTATTTATTTCACCGTTGATATGCATCTAAAAATGTTTACAAAAACAATTTTAGGTACTGTTTAAAAACTGGTTCATATCGATTTTGAGTGTTTAAGTGATTGTTGAGTTTTTCTTTGCAACTATGCCTGGCAATAGAATTTCAGTGTTTAATAGAGCAAGAATAGTGGCTTTGCATGATGAGGGTCTGCCGAATCATCGAATCGCAGATAAACTAGGGATTCCCCGCGCTTCAGTTATCCGAATAGTGCGTTTATACCAGGAAACTAACAGCGTTGACTGGAGACGGGGGACTGGGCGTCTTAGGGAAACTAATCCAAGAGAAGATCGGTATGTAGCAGGTTACGTAGGTCGGAATCGAACCGTAACAGTCTCAGCTGTCCGAACTCATTTTAGAAGAACGTATGGTCATTATTTTCCAGTACCACAATACGGCGGAGACTTGGTGGAACCAATTTACGATCTAGAAGACCATTAAGAGTACCCAGCTTACTTCCCAGACATATAGCTGCTCGTCTACAGTGGGCACAGGAACACAGAAACTGGCTTTTAGCTCAGTGGCGAAATGTTCTTTTTTCGGACGAAACCAGATATGGTTTAGTTAGTGATAGTCGGCGACACAGAGTTTGGAGAGGGCCAGGGCGACCAGGAAGATTATTTTTTGCCAGAGAAGTCGTTTCATACCAAGGAGGAACAGTAATGTTTTGGGGAGGCATAATTCATGGTCGTCGTACGCAGCTTATTCCCATTCCAGACACTATGACAGCTAATAGATATGTTCGAAACATTATTGAACCCATTATTTATCCTCTCCGAAATAAAATTGGAGCCAATTTTATTTCCATGGATGACAATGCTAGGCCCCATCGTACGAGAAGGGTACAAAATGCACTAGAAATTCAGAATATTCAAAGATTACCATGGCCAGCAAATTCGCCAGATATGAATCCCATTGAGCACATGTGGGATTTCGTTGGAAGAGCAATCTCAAACAGAATTAATCCTCCTATCACCCTCCAAGAACTTACAGTCGCGGCCCAAGAAGAATGGAACAACATCCTAATGGATTATATTAACACCTTTATTGTTTCCATGCACAGGCGAGTTAATACCTTACTACAGAACAGGGGAGATCACAGCGAATATTAATGAATTTTTGATTTCACTCTAAAGTGGGTTTCTTCTGGATTTCAAATTCTAGTAATCATTTTATTATGCACTATTTTTCATTTGTATTTTATTCTTGTTCAGTTAAAATTTAATTCAGCCAATTTGTATTGGATACATAACCAAATTAAAAGTACTATGTAACACACTTCTTGACTTTTAATAATGGTGTCTCATTTTGACAAACATAAGGGGGTCCAAGAATTTTCGCGATGTGTGTATATTAAATAATTACCTTTGGTCGCCGAACACACAATATACAAAACAAATCAATCTCCACACAGCAAAAGAAAGCCTGATCATTCGAAAACCCTACTTAAATGGCAAATTTCATCGTAAGACCGCGCAAAAGCGAAACTATTGATTTTAACAATCTACAAGTGACCTTGAAAATACAAGCTCGTACCAGTCGTGTGTCTGAATGTTTTTCCCAGGAGGGTATAATTATTGAATGTTGTTAATATTCCGGAAATAAAACTGAAACGTTATTTATAACGTTACAGTCTTGGTGAAACATATTTTTTTCTGCAAATGTAACCGTTTTTCTGCAATTTCTGCCTTCAGCTTGTCAAGTACTGATGCGTAGTATGTAATAGTTTTTCCTTTTTGAAGATAATCGCGTTCAAGATAACTCCACGACTATTCCAAAAAAGAGTCGCCATCACTTTCCCAGCCGAACTGTTGTTGCTTTATTAGGAGCCGATTCCCCCTTCGCTGTCCACTGTTTTGACTGTATTTTTGTTTCGGGGGTATAATGGCGTATCCAAGTTTCATCTACAGTAATTAATTGGCGCCAAAATTCTGGAAATGTTCATCCAAACACGTTTTTGGTCTAATGTGAGCAAACGCGACACAAAACGCGCGGACAGCTTTCTTATATCTATATTCTGATTCAATATGTGACAAACATGTTCTTTGGACATATTTATAGCTGGTATCTCTCACTTTAAGTCGACGGTCATTTAGCACCATTTGGTGAACTTCAGCGATATTATCGAAAGTGGTTAGAGTTTTTAGACGTCCCGAAAGTTCGTCTCTCAAGCTCGTACGGCCACGTTTAAATTCAGCTGCCCAAAAGTTAACGGTGGTAAATGATGGTGCAGAATCCCCAAACACAGCGTCCAACTCATCTTTGTTTTGTGTAGGCGTATTGCCTTTCAAAAACAAATATTAAATTACAGCTAGTTACTCGATTTTTCCATTTCCAGAAAAACAGTAACATTGACTGACCCAAACAATTGTCAAACAACAACTGAACGTCCTAAATGGCTGTCAAAATATGCGCAATCGCATGCCTTAGTTTTTATTGACGAGTGCTGCCATCTTCATGTTCAAGACGGAAACTTCTCAGACCATCCTCGTATATAAAGATTATTCAAATATAGGGAGAATAATAAATTATTTTTATTTGGTTTTTAAAGTTATAGTTTAAATTAATCAGCACAAAGGAACTCTTCGAGCGCATCTCGTAGTATGAGATGGAGGGCTATGGAGGCTTTCGCAGGGAATTTTAAGATATCTAGCATTTTGTTATTTACCATAACCTATCATTTTTTCCTTCTGGTGAGTATTATGTCAGCCAAAGCTCAAGTTATTAGTATGCAGGTCTGAAGTTTTTTTCCAGGTAAGGTTGAAACCGTTTCTTTATTTTTTGTTGTGTAAAATTTGTGTCTTTATGCAATACTATTGAAATTTTTGCTTTCAATGCTAAGGATATTTGCTTGAGGAATAAAGTGGTAATTTATCCAGCTGGTTTAAATAGTATATCGTTGGTCGTAGGTAGATAAAAATAATTTTAACAGATATAGTATAAAAGACATCGATTTCGTAATAACGTGTTTAATCAGAAACCGAAAGTAACGGCCCTTACCGATTTGTTACTATTTTACATTTACGGACTTGTGTAATAACCAACTAGTCTGAAGGACCGCCGCTGTCACCACTGTAACAACCAACTTAGCCTAAGGGCCCATTTTGTTCAAATGATAGGTCTTTAGCTACTGTTGTCAATATACTATTGAGATTAAGGCAGCATTGTCGCCAGTCAAAGGGTCCTGGAGTCCAGAAGGAACATTTATAGATTCATTCTAGTCCTTTGAATGAATGAATGAATGTTTTTTATTATTATGAATCAATAAGTTTACAAATATAATTTAAAAATATACATACATAAAAACATATAATAAACAATAAGTCACAGAAGCCAAAGTAACGTGTACGTGACTATGAGAAGTATAATTATTGTATTAGTATTGTAAGTTAAAATTTAAAAACGTTCAAAATATAAAGTTATAAAATTAATTAAAATGCAAAAACATTAAAAGTATAAAAAACATATTATCTAATGTTAGAAAATATTATCTTAGAACATAAAATCGAACCATAAAATTATAAAAATCTAATGTACAAGTGGGTAAGTATTTGTATAAATGATATTATTTTATTCAATTAAGTCATGTATTTCTTTTCTAGGTCTACCTTTAACATAATCCTTAAGCATACTTTTAAAAGTTTTTAAGTTTGTTTGTCTTTGGATATTGTCGGGTAAGCTATTAAATAATTTGGTTGCCAAGTAAAGATAACTCTTTTGTCCTTTATCCTTGGTCATTAAGGGTATCACATATTTATGTCTATATCTTGTCTCATAACTATGTTCGTATGTCTTTAGTCGATCTCTATTTAAATATTGTCTTGTGTTTAATTGGATGAAGTATAGTTGCCTTATATCGAGGATATTTGTTTCAGCATAGAGAGATTCAGTGGAGTATCTTGTGTTTTTGTTAAATATTATTTTTAGAAAACGATTTTGACATATTTGCAATGATTTATGATACACTTTTGAGACACCTCCCCATCCTATTATTACATAGTTCAGATGAGGCTCTACCAAACTCTGATATACCATTTTTTTTCTTTGATATTTAAAAATTCAGATAGTTTTTTAAATCCTTACAATATACATCTTAATTTTTTTTAGTAGATAATTAATGTGTACCCCATCTAAAGCAGCAGTATAAAATGATATCCAAATATTTAATTTCTTTCGCAGGTCGTATTTTAAATTCATCTTGCATGGATAAATCAAAGTAGGTTGTGAGGTCGGTTGGCTGCTGAAAGGTAGGTACACTGTCTTCTGGATATTTAACGATAATAACATGTTATCTAGAAATTTTTTAATTTTTAAAAAGTTGGTTTCTATTTTTATTTTTAATTCATAATAATTATTTCCTTTATCAATGATCACAGTGTCATCAGCAAAACTTATTATTTTTTGGCCCTCGTTTTCTAGTAAAAATAAATCATTTATGTAAATTGTAAATAGCAAAGGGCCCAACACCGTCCCTTGTGGTACTCCACACGTTATGTCTTCTGTTTGACTAAACATATTATTTACTTTCACTTGTTATTGTCTGTTCTGCAAATAGCTCTTGAGAAAATCGTGTGCTTTACCCCTTATCCCTATGTTTTCAATAACATCCAACAATATAGTATGATCAACGGTGTCGAACGCCTTTGCTAGGTCAATAAAAACACCAATTACTGTTTCTCCTTTTTCTATAGAGTCATAAATAGTGCTAGTCAGTTCAAGTATTGCATCTTGGATTGATTTTCCCTCTCGAAATCAAATTGAGATTTTGAAAGTAATTGGTGTTTTTTAAGAAAACTATTAACTCTTTTTTGACTACCTTTTCTAATACTTTGGCTAAGCTAGATATAAGAGAAATAGGTCTGTAATTTTCTACGTCATATATATTTCCATTTTTGTATATTGGTGTAAAAATACTGTTTTTAGGGGTAGAAACGCCGAGGCTTCACAAATGCTCGGAATATTTCATAACTGGTTTGGGAAGGGGGAGGAAAGAATAATTATAATTGAATAAGAGTAACATATGTATATTTAAAATGATTATAAATTGACAAATAGGCTCAAGAATAAATAATCAATCCATATTTATGGAATAAATATTGAAATAAATTAATATTGATAAATATAAGATAAATGTAAGATATATAAATATGGGACGAAAATGGAAAAATTGGCATTATATGGAAATCAATTATTTCAAAACAAAATCCAAACAATATATTAATATAATTTAAAGATATTTACATATAGTACACAAATCGCTTTACAAAACTTTACACATTAAGGTGTTTCGGGACTTAGAGTCCCCAAACAAGAATCTTGCCTTTTGGCAAGAGTTTCGGACCGTAGTCCTTTTTTTTTACTCAACTAGTCGCTCTATTTAAACCCAACATTTACGTGACAGTTTTACTTTTTAGAATGTCAACGTACTACCTTGGATAATTTTTCAGTTCAGTGTAAGCCGTTGATTAGAATAATAACATAATTGTTAAATTCTAAATAATAATGTCATTTATTATACTTGTTACCGCCGATTTTTAAATTCCCGCCATATAACGGAATTTCGATCTTCGTTTAAGTGATTCCAATTTATAACCAAAGACGGTAGTTATTTTTCAGAAACTTATCAAATAAGTTTCCGATTTTTCTTTTTTTAATAAATCCAGGGGCTACCTCGTAACCGTAGATCAAACGACAAAATAAAAGAGGCCTTGACAGTTTGTAAACTGACTGCGCGTGTTGTGTGTTTTGGGAAATCCATTACAAACGTCGATAATTGGATTTTGTCGCGGAAAAATACTCTTTCCTTTTTTTTGATGAAAACATGAAACGAAGATACCGGAAAAGAAGTATTATTGGTCTCTTGTCATCTTGCCGGTTTAATTTATTTTAAATTGATAAGAATTTGGTGGTAAATATGGTGCCTGTCGAGAATTACAGGATGTGTTTAAAGGATGACAATGAAGGCAGCAGAGCACCTAGGGAATTTTGAATTAAAACCTATGCCATATTTTTAGGTTAGTTTCGGGCTATTTTTATACCCTATTCAAAAATGTTTTTACTCCTCGTTTTTTTACAAAAATCAAGCTTCGAACTAAGTCAGCAGAGCTTCTGATTTTTAAAGGTTTATTTCTAAAAACAACCACATAATGGGTCTGTTCCAACAACGATCACAAACCAGTCACTGATACAAGGATTCTGCATAGTAAATTTGGCGGTCCCAATATGCTACTGCGCAGAATCCTGGTGTCAGTGATCGGTTTCTGATCGTTGTTGGAACAGACCTAATATTTTTAGGCTCATTAACTATTTATTATAAAACTTATCGAAAAAAAAAATTAAAAAGGCCAAGGTGCTTTGCTATGCTTCGTACGAAGCCAGAATAGCAACTTGGTTTTTTAAACATTCTTTTTAAAAAGAAACCCACAACATTTTTAGGTTATTTATAGACTCTTGAAATATTATTACAAAACTTATTCTTAGTTAAATTCCCTATTTTACTAAACAAAGTTCTGAGTTATTAACTATGACTTCGGGACAATTTAACAAAATTTAAGGCTTTCTATTCCTTTTCCTCGAAAACACGTAAATGTCGCTTAATTGTGAATTAAAATTGAATACAGTATTACCAAACCATTTTAAAACTGAAATAAAAATTATACGTTTTTATTTGCCTGGCAAAAACGCAACACCCCGTGCATTTGAAACTTGTGTGCATATCTATAACACAAATTGAAATATTGAACAATTTGACACTAATGGGACACCCTGCATATCCTTAAGGTGTATGGTAACGTGCCGAAGGATGAGTCACAGAGATATTAGAGTTTTAGCAAATGTACGTAAGATTTCCGCTAACGTTACGTTAAACTTAGATTGTGACATTTTTCATAAACATTGAACGGGGTAGATTACAGTATATCCCTAAGATAACGTTAGCGGATGGTTAGCGGATGTTTGCTAAAACTCTCTAATAGCGGCCAACGTTCCTCTGAGAGTACCTGGCGACACCCTCTTGTATCTAGCCTGGCCGGCGCATGCGGGGCTCCGCGTCGATCGACCCTTCTTTCCCTAGCTACTCGTGGGAACCTTATGGATCCAAACCCACAAAAATCCAAGGAGACTGGACGTCAACGCTCACCTCCATCAAAGGAGGCTAGACGTCAACGTTCACATCCAGCAAAGAAAGTTGGACTTCATGTTTCACCTCCAGCAAAGGAGACTGGACGACAACGTATTCCTCCAGCAAAGGAGGTTGGAACTCAACGTTCACCTCCAGCAAAGGAGGCTGGCCAGCAAAGTTGAATTCCCAGCACAGGAGGCTGGACAGCGGCATCCACTTCCAAAATACGAGGTAAAATGCCGTAGATTAACCCACCCTCCACACGTTACAGATACAGATCCTTATAAGCCTCTGATACCAAACTTATACTTGAACAATCTGTGAAGTAGATCAAATAATCAACAATCAATAAATTCTTTCTTAATATCTTCTTTCGTTCCGAAACTTTGCAAAGAAATAAATGGAAATAAAAGTTTAAAACTGATGCGTCCTATTTCAATATAGTTTCACAATATTTTCAGTAGGAGTCGCGTATTACTTTTGTTTTAAATAAGATGAAACTTTTGTAACGGACTTTTTGATATACATATACTTTTTGAAATATTTATTAAACTTGAGGAAATCTTTTGTTTTATCCCACTCTACTATAAAAATAAAAACAACTGGTTGTACATTGGAATAACATCTTTCTTTTTCGATTTATTGTTGTTGAAACACTGCTCAAAGGAAAATGTTTTAACATGTATATATGAGAAAAACTAGAATAACAGAACCATGTTTGTAAACGTAGAACGAGGTAAATATTGGCCAAAATTTGTTTTAACGAGACTAGTAAATACATCAACGAAATGTTTATTTATCTTTCATTTACACGTACAATTACACATTTTACACCTATCCGCTCGCTAGACGTGACGCAAAAGGTCCAAAAAACAAAATCAACACCAATAGGTATATTTTTTAGGTGTCCCATTAAAAAAAAATATCGATAGTCATAAATTAGTCAATGTTTTTAATGATCATAATTTTTTTTAATCTGTTTGCATTTAAGAATAGACAAATAATGACTTTTCACTTAAACTCAATCGACAATATATTACTTTGTTAGTTTATTAAAAAAGAAAAAATCAGAAAAAATGGTGAGATCCATTGATTGGTTCTTGTTTAGTTTCTTTTTCTGAAGAATGTAAGTGATAAAATCTGCTGAAACTAGTACAGTTTAAATCAGAGACAGCTAAAGGAGGTTTTCATATCAATAAATACATTAAATATTAGGTAAAGTCGGAATTTTGCAAATTATTTATTATCAAATATTGTACTGCGAGCCATTTCATTATTCAGTCACGCTCTAATCCTCCAAGTCCCTCTCTGTCTTATTTGGCCTTTGAAGCTCAACTTGTCCGATTATCATACATAATTAAACCCCTTAAGACTAAACATATGTGACGACTACGAAGACGCTTTCGAGTACATTCCAGGTAGAACGTGATAATGTTTCTAGTTTTAGTGAGAACGTTCTAGACTACAACCACAATTTTAAATATGTATATAAATATTGGTGGAGGAACACGGAGCAGTCAGTAGTAGATAAACAAGTCCATTTATACAAATTGTATGGATGGAACGATATTTTCAGAAGTGGCGTAGCTCAGTGCTACACTTTCGATGCAAAGGAAAAGACGTATCGTCTCATATCATTCAATTTTCTGCTTTTCAAATGACTACGGTAACTGTCAGTGGTCAGTAAAAGTCGCGTTTGGCACTGCAGGTTCGGTCGATTCGACCTGATTCTAGAGTACACCGTTCGATGGAACCACAATTATTGTGTTTTATCATGGTATGTGTTTTATTGATATTGGATATACACATGGTTAATTTTCTCTTGGGTTTTCGGTTGATTTAAGAATTTTAAAAAGGGTTAAAAAAAGGTTTTGAGTGTCGAAGCGAGACAAAAATACCGGGAGGTATTTCTTTCGAGAATCACTAAAATTTTGTGGCTTCCACGCCATCCCTCGTAAAAAGGGAATTTGTTAATTTTCGAACAGTTTGGCATATTTTGTGACTGTTTTATTTGAGAGTGTGGAACTTGTGGCAGCCATTGCCTTATCACGCTGTTGCGGATAATTGGATTGGGGGGCCATGGTGGTCCATTTTGGCATCTCCCCTATCTACGCTCGCCTACTGGGACCTTCTAGAATATTTCGTTTTCCCTTTTTCGAAAAAAAGGGAAGTTTTCTCTTTTGATTAAATTTGGAAAAAAGGTTCACAGATAGAAAAATTGTTCGTTTTTTTTTTTAACTAGCCAGACCTACCCTGACACGGCTTTTCTTGGCTAAATATGGGGACAACCGCCCTACCACCACGACGACTACCACATTTTTGATAAGGCTGGAAACCTCTTTTTTCATGCAGCTAGGGTTGCGGATAAGCGAGGGACTTCCTCTGGTACCTTCTCCAGGTTTAGTGAAGGCAGAAGCGTTACCATGTTCTTTTCGGATGATGTGTCTGTGTCTTGGCTTAGGATGTAGTTTTGCCGGATTAATCTCTACGGCTAGTGAATTTGGTTATATTGGATTAAGTTTATTGATTGCACCGATTTATTATTTTTTTTTATTATTTATGCTCTGTTTATAATATCTTATATCCCTACTTATATTTTTGGTGCATTATTCAAGGGAACTTGAGTGTAGTCTGGTGGGATATTATTGTGAAGTCAGTGTTTGACTAATACTGCAGTTAGGTCTCGCCGTTTGATATTCGAGACTGGGGTCAGCTTCTCTTGGATTTTTTTTTTTTTTATTCATTCTGTTTAAAGGGGGGAAAAACACTTGATGTAAATTATATGCTGCTCTTGCGCTGTGTGGGGCTATTGTTCCCTGTGTTTTTACTTGGGTCTATGTACCTATCTCTCGCCTTTGGTACCAAACGCTAAAGACCATATTTATAACTTTTCGTATATTTTTCTCCTTTAATCTCCGCTACTGTAGGAAGTTTCACCAGTCACGGCTACGTGATACCGATTTGGATATTAATATTATTTTTAATTTACTTTATCAGAGGGTAAAATACTTAAATTAGATATTTAGATAGTGGGATATTTTGATAGTGGGATCGTTTGATACTTTAATATTTAGCTACTTTAATGTTTTGGTACTTGTTTTTTTTTGATACATTCAATATCTCGGTACTTTAATGTTTTGGTACTTGTTTTTTTTTTGATACATTCAATATCTCGGTACTTTAATGTTTAGCTACTTAATGTTTGGTACACTCAATATTTTTATACTTTAATATTTAGCCACTTTAAATGTTTTCGTACTTTAATATTTTTTTGCTACTTTAATATGTTGAAATATTTTTTTTAAAAAGGGATATTTATTTTTTTGGTTTTAAGCGGTTGTAATTTGTAGGTTACCAACCTCATTTGGTTACTTGATTTGTGATTACCTTTTGTTTTTGTGCACACATTTCAACTTTTAATAAATTTGTGTATTTTGGGAGTTTGTCCTTTTCTTCACCCGACTTTGATGACTTGCACGGTAAATTTGGTTCTGGATGAAGGGGGATTGAACTCACCTGGCGCCCAAGGAGAATAATCGATCAACTTTAGTAGAATTTAACCCACTCCCGTCTCCACATGAGTGACCCGATAGGCATACGATTGTGATCGACAGTCTACCATACATTGTAGCCCGTTGTGGCGGTTACATGTTGTGATAAGGTTAAGGACTCGTTGTTACGTTAGCTAAAGTAGGTTCCTTAAAACAAAAGTGTTTCTCAATTAAAGAAAAAAGGGCTATAATAAACCGTTTAGAAGCTGGTGAATAAATGTAACCCTTGCCAAAGAATTCGTCGTGTCAATATCCACAATAAAAAAATAAACATAAGATAGAACATCTATTTAATGCCGGTCGTTTTCGTCGTCGGGTTAGTACGACCTAATACCGCTTGTTCCTTTGACCTTCGTTATACCCGGATTATACTGTAGGTCAAATATACTTATGCATTATTAATAAGAATTTAATATTTTTAAAACAAATGAGACAATGATTAAAAAAACGAAGACAATAAAAGCCCACAATGATTAAGCCAACTAAAAGTAGAGCTTTTATTTAAATTAAAAATTTAATGTAAATTGAGAGAGTTAAAAACTTAACTTAAAACTAAGGTATTTTAAATGATACGCAATAAAATGGAATAAGCATAAAAATACAATAGAATTAACCTATATGGCGTAGCCAGTACGAAAATTGTACAGTTAATTCCAGAAATGAGAAAAAAATGCAGATTAAATGAAGTTAAGAAAGATCTATGTAATTATACAATACATTTTTATATAGCAGAACAATAAAACATAAAATAGTTAATTTAATATATCGTAGATCCCAAATCGAAATCCGAAAGGTCAGAATGATCTAAAATAAGTAGAATTAATTTGAAAATTCAGAATCAAATCTTAAAAATCCCCTTACGAATTATTAAGACCATGTCCGAACCCCAAATGTGAAAACAAATACTTGGATATTTGAAAAAAAGCCTGTCCTCGCTGAGATTCGAACCAATTTGTTCTGTACACAAATGTCCTACCACTATACCATCACGACACTGACTGTCGAGATTCCTAGACGGCAGTTTTATGTGCTAATTCGGGCCAAGCGGCGTTTCAGTCAGGCTCGTTCTCAAATCTTCAAATGCCTCTATGCAGCATCGGTGTATATGAGAAATGCATTGATGCATACTAAGCTCATATCTTCGTTTGCGTGAGTTAAAATTTCAATGTACGTTAAACGCCGTAAAGCTGCAACATTTTCTAAATTTCTTGTAGAATATCTACGAGTTGGTCTTTCCAATAAATTTTGAATGTGCTTGCGAACTAAGCAGACGGATTCGAAAATAAATAGAGCAAGAAGAGTTAGAATTTTGAAATGTTTAAAGTAATTTTCCTACTACTTAAACCAAATACATAGCGAATTGCTCTTTTTTGTAATTTGAAAATAGTTTTGAAGAGATACAAGCTACAAAGACTATAAGAAGGTGAACCATAATGAAGGTGAGATTCGAATAAGAAAAAGTAGGTCATTAATGCAGTAGATTAGGTCAGCTCTTTAGAAATCGATTTAATGGCAAACCATGCAGAGGATAATTTTTTTGCTAAGGTATCTATATGAGTAGACCAGAAATCGTCTATATCAAGATCAAAGAACCTAATTGAATTCACCGTTAGAATCGGCTTGTTGTTTAGAGTTAAACGAACCTCTGTAAGACAATGCTACATTTTTACACAAATTTGGCAAAAACTGCTTCGTGTTCTGAGAGACCTGAGCTAATTACTTGGTGCTCCAGCCGGTTTCAAATCAGAGACTACGTAATCAATAATAAAATTGTGGATGTTGTTTTTGTGATTCTAATTATTGAATCTACTTGCATAGACTGAATGATTCAAGAATATTTTTCAGACTTTTGAGTAGCACACTCTAGGAAAATCGCCGCATAAAATTTTCCTACTTTTTATAGGCAATGCGTCAAGGTTCTCGAGAAAGAAGTGTACATTTGATTTGGGTGTTCCATAAATACAAATAATAAACAAATTAATGTTTTTATTGTTTACTATGCAGAATTCGAAGACATTTTCTGCTAGTAAAAAATTGTATTTAGATACAGCTGAGAAGTTCTTGTTTAAGGATAAAATTAGAGACTCACAATGGTCTGCACTAATTCTGTCATATCTGCTAGTTATAGTGTATTTTTCAATAAAAACAAGATGCAGAGACACTACCGTTCTAATGAAATTAAATGAGGTACCGTTCAATGCACGAGACAGCAGCCCTAGCTTACGTCTCATTTAATTTCATTAGAACGGTAGTATCTCTGTATCTTGTACCGGTCTCTTGCAGCTGCAGCATATCTCTGCAGCTGCTTACTATTGTTAGTTCAAAATTTCCTTTAAAGTAAAACTTTTCCATAATTTACTACTTTATACATTGTCTGTTATCCACTTTAGGTGTGCCTGAAGATGAAGTAAATTTTTACTTCGAAACCGGTCGCAATTAAGGGAGATCTTTTGTTTTCCTTCACGTTAAAAAATGTATTAGATAGTAATTTAATAAATTTATTTTGGTTGATTGCTATTGAAGTTAAATTGATTTAATCTCAATGTATTTGAAAGATTATAGTAAATTTATGTGGGATTAATTTTGAGTATCATTGTCTTCCTATTAAAGATGACATTTGAGCAGTTGGAGGGAAGTGAGAGAAAAATGTTTATATTGGATTAAAAATCTACCAGATATAGTATTTTTTAATTTTATAATGACTGCCAACTATCGGGGTGACTGTTTTCAAAGGCCCACTCTGTACACGAAAAATTGGATTACTTGTTTTTGACACATCTTCAATAAATTTTACAATCTTTTTAAGGTTTTTATTTGAGTAATACAACAAGCATTTAAATACCTAATCAATATTTCATGAAGTGAATAATTTGCAATGAGTAATGATAAACAGCCGAAGTTGAAAACGCGTGGTAGTTCCAGTAACCCATCTACCTATACATCTAATCTCGTTCGGTATTTGTTTATTCCCATTAGCGCATCAATTCATTACTTCGGACATGCCATTTGTTTTGCAGCCATTTAAATTCGACTTGGTTCATATAGTGGCCATGTTTGTTTTCGTAATCGCTCATTTGTTATTCAAATTGCAAGGAGGAACTCGGTCGGGTTAAAATCAGTGTTCGGCCTATCTTTTCGGTTGTTCATTTGTTTTGTATGACGTCCGTTCTCGAGTAGATAAGCGTATCGTATGCTAATGTACTTTCAATTAATGAAAAACTCTCTACTGTATACAATTTTGAACGTTTATTTTTATTTGGAGGAGTATTATTGAGAGGACACACAGAGCAAGCTTTCCAATCTTGAAGCCAGTAACAGGAGATCTATTCGTTTATTATAACAATTACAATATTAATAGGATTTCCATACGTCCGGATTTACCCGGAGATGTTTGGATTTTTAAAGTGTCCGGAGCAGTCCGGCCGGAATTTTTTAATAATAATATTAACAATGATTTATTTAGATTACACTAAATTACAATCATAATTTCAATATTAATATATCTTATAATGAAAATATAAATAAAGCTGGTAACCAGCACTGTTCTTAAGAAAATATATTTAAAATAAGTTAGATAATTAATATAATTAAAACATTTTATTAACAGATACAAAAATTAAAATAAGAATTTAGATGTTTTTCTGAGGTTGTACATTTTTTCTGGTGGAAGATAAAATTAATTTTCAATAAAGATAATTTTTTAAACATCTTCCACTTATTTTTTTTTCCTGTAATTTGGTATTTTTGGTAACAAATGAATTTTTATACGAAAGGCAAAATAATACTGAGTGAAATGTTATCCACTATTGAGATAAAGGATGTTATTAATTTGTTTTTTTTGCAATAGTACAAATTTCAATTTTCAATAAATTTATTTCTAAAATAACTGGATAACAATTTTTAAAATAATTTATGAGTTTTACTAATTTATAAAATAAAAATAAACAAGAAAAAAAAGATTTAATTTAATTATTCCCAGCACAGATATTCGAACCCGGGCTTTTCGCGTGAAAGCCAGAAGCCCTGTCCTCACATCCACCACCAATTTTAGGATTTTAGTTTTAATACTAGTAATTAAATAAGTTTCATTAATTTTTTTTTTTTTAATATGAACCAAATAAAAATAAAAAAAATAAAATAACTCATTTTAATGTATATTTATTTTCAATAACTAAAAAATATACTGAGAATTAGTTTATTTAAAATTTTAAAAATAATAGTAGTTGTGTGTCCAAAATACGAACTGTGATTGGTGGATTTAATTTTTTTGCAGTCTTCACTCTACCTAGAATGGATATGAAATATGTGGGTGTAGAAAAAAAATGTTATATTAAATATGTTTTATTGTTTTTAAATAAAAATTTTGAAGAAAGTGTTTAAATATTTTTTTACACCCATATAGATATTAGCTTATCTACGCACAGACTACAAAACGAAAAAGTATACTATTGCCATTAATTGAACGAATATATTTTTTATCCATTCGACGTAATGAGAACACAGAAAAATTTTTAATAAGTGACAATTCTGTCAAACTAAATGTCAGTATATTTTTAGTTATTGAACTTAAATATGCATTAAAATTACTTATTTTTGTGTAGAATCGATAAATAATTTTTATTTATACAATAAATAATTATAAATAATTTGTTAATTTTAATAAAACTCTATGCAGTTAATTTAATTACGAGTATTAAAAAAAATCCCAAATATGCAGGTGGATGGGTGGTAAGAGTATCTGACTTCCACGCGAGAAACCCAAGTTCGAGCCTCGGCTGGGGACTTTTAAATTATTTTTTTCTTCGTTTATTTTATTTTAAAAATTATTAAAAGTCATAAATTATTTTAAAACTAGTTATTTTGTCTTAATAACCTAAAAATTTGTAAATATTCGTTAGTGGGTCGTAGAAAAAATATATTGTACAACTCGAGTGGATTATGGCCATCATATCCACTCTAGTTGCACAAACTCCTATTGTTTTAATAACCAATAATATGCCATTTGTTTAAACTCAGTATTTATTTTTTCATTTAATAAAAGCACAAGTAGGTAGGTAAGGCTTTTTTTTATTTAATATACAGTGTGTCCAATTATTCTTCATAAAAAGTTGTGCAAAAACTAAAACACAGCCATCAGATACCAAAGTTTATGAATCGTATACGACGTTTATCAAAATTAAAGGTACTTTATCCTTGAGAGCAAAATTTATATTTTTTGACGCACCTCGTATACGGCTCAAAAAATGTAATATCTGATGGCTGTATTTTGGGTTTTATACCATGAAGAACTTTTTATATGGATTAACTTTTTTCTATAAAACTAACAATAAAAACTTTATCATATGGTGTCGACATATTTACTGTATGTGTACAAAAAAATTATGTATTTTAGTTTTGACACATTTATTTCTAATTAAAAAAATAGTGCATCGGCAAAAATCTTTTACCACAAAAAAATTGGTGTTCAATTGTTTCTTTTGCACTATACAGATTATTGAAATAAATTAGATTTTCATATAAAACTAGCCGTAGCGTGTAAAATACCCTGTATAATCGCACACTAATTGGTATTGTTATAAAAGAAAAAGCGAGGGCAATTCAATTATAAAATAAAATACAGGGTGTCCCATTTAAAAAAATCTAACTTTAATATGTATCATTTTCTTGGAGAACACTGTAAAATTGAAATTATTTTCTTATATACACCTTGCAGTGAAAAGAAATTTTAAATAAATCAAATCAAATAGTTTTGGCTCCACAGACCGAGACGTTACCGGTGCCCCACCCTGTATATTTACTTTATACACGTATACTGAAAAAATGGCATACTTTTGTAAATACATAAAATATGCATTATCGTAAATTAAAGAACCGACCTACTGCTCCTGTATACCTGCACCTTCCATTGTATATTCCTTGAAAATTATTAATTACTTAGCAAGCCTGAATACGAAAATATTTATGAAATGTGGATGTGTTTATAATACATCTAATGAAGTAAATTGTTAAGTTTATAATATACTGAGATCCGTCAGTTTGTTTACACTGTTTCTAAATGAACACATGAGATTCGCTCATCTGAGTTTATTACAAATTATGAATACATTTTGGTTGGGTGCGTACTATTAGAAAAAAGAAATAAAAATACTGTTTATGGGGCATTCCATGCCTAATCGGACAACATTTAGCTTTTGCATCTTGGATTTTTTGAAACTTTTCTGTTTGAGTTATGGCTTGAAAGAGGCCTCCATGATTTTTTTCAAATTTTTTTTTAATAAAATGTTTATAATTTTGTAACGCCATTCCTATTAAGGTATTTATAATTTATTTTTATTATTTGATTCAATTATTGCTTTGAAAAAAAAACCTATAAAATTTTAATTCTGAATTTAAATATTTACACTATTTTCTTTAATTGACAAATTTGGCATTAAATTTTATTAAATTTATCATCAAGTAAAATAATGATGTACAGTCTGTTCGCTATACTTACTCGGGTTTCGGATTAAAAATTTTATGAGTATTTCCAGGTAAGTACCCGAAAGTTTGACCTGTTCTTTGGGGAAATATCAACTGGTTAAATGAAATGAAAAATAATGTACAACTTTTTAATTAAATAATAATGGAGAATCTTTTGTACAATTGAGAGCAGAATTAAACTTCTTCATTAATGGAGTCTAATGTGGCTATTATAAATCTAATAATAATTTTATATTACACTTCACACAGAAAATATGGTCTATGTATAATAAGAGGGTTATTTAGCTCAAATAAAATATTTTCTAACATAAAAATTTGTTCCGTGTAGAGAATTTCAAATGAAAAATAAAAAAATTGAACTTGCCAACAAAAATGAAAATCAGTCATTATCATCCAAAATATCATAATCGTCATCATCATCACTGTCATCCCCATTAATTGTTATTATGATTGGACTTATTTCGTTTATTTTATTTTCACGAGTCCACCAATCTTCTAATAGTTTCTCGCACTTGGATATACAGTTCCGCCACACTTCTGGAGTTGCAATTGAAAGTGCTTTTCGCCAAGTTTCCCGAACTGCGTCGTCACTATAACCATTAGGCCCAAAATGGTTGTCATAATATTGTTTTGCTATTCCCCATATATATATTCGATGGGATTAAACTGGCAATGATACGGTGGCAGACGTAAAACTTAATGACCGTAACTTTCAATAATCTGATCCACAACAAAGGTTTTTGGTTTTGCGTGTATATTTGCCAAGCGTAATAATTCTGATTTTAATGTATATTGAGGAAATAGTATATGTTCCTTTGTCAACCATTCTTTAACTTTATCAACAGTCCAAGAATTCGTTAGACTTTTGTTTAATACTTCAAAATGGTAAGGTGCATCGTCTACAATAATTACGCTGGGCTCACTTAAATCTGGGAGAAGTTTTTCATGCAATCATTTTACAAACATTTCTGTGTTCATATTATCGTGATAGTCACTGGATTTTGATTAAGATGAAAATATTAAATCAGCACCTAAAACCCGATTTCCCTCCTGCATGTAAAATTATGTGTCGCTTCTCTTCTCCATCGGTATGTTTGATGGACTTTACGTTATCATCTTGCCATATTCTCTTGGTTGCACCCCTAGAAAATATCCCTGTTTCGTCTAAATATATAAAATTCGCCCCTTCTTCTTTAAATTTAAAATATTTTCTTAGAAAGTTAATTCTCTTGTGCACGACAGAACTTCTTTCACAAATGGCCTTTCTGTTATCCTTCTTTTGAAATTTGAAACCCAAGTTATGTATCACTTGCCAAGTCTATGGCAAGTGATACATGTCAATGTCGTCAAATTTTCTATCTATTAATTCCGAGAGAATTGTATTTACGGTCACATGTTCCTTGTTGGCCCTCATTCGATAAATGGTATCACGAATTTCAAATTTCTTTCCATCTGGAATATCTTTCGTTTTCAATGATGGGCCAGTTTTGCGGTGATCTTCTTTCGGCAGTTCACTATTGTGATTTTGTAATACTCTTTTTAATTTGGTTTAACGAATTCCTAGAGCATCTCATACGCGTTGTTGTACAGACATTACCAATTTTAAAGGACCGCCATTCTTTTTCATCCGTAAAATACTTATGTACACTACAAATTAGACTATCTACATCTAACACACGTCTAGGCATTTTAAAAATTTCCACTAAATTTACAATATACATACAATGTCAACACTTGCAAAGAATCAATTCAACTGCAATATTCGTAACAAATTTAGTACCTACCCTAATGTTATTTTAATTTTTATCTGACCATTAGGGCAATTTTACCTAATTTCTTGAGAAGAGGCTTTTTGGAACTGGTTGTCAATGACTAATTTGCATAATTTTGTTAATCCGAAACCCGCGTAAGTATAGCGAACAGACTGTATGTATAACTGTCAAATCACTTCAATTTAGATGACAAACAGGGTTGCGCTTTCTTCATTATCAATATTAACCTACTTTGTTTGAATTTGTTTACATTTATTTATATCCTTATTTTATTTTTCTACGTTGTATTTATTTACTGTATATAAGTATATTTTGTTAATTGTCCCATAAAACCAGAAATAATAATATTTTCCTTTCAAGTTACATAATAGTAAAAAAAGCAATCATAACGAAACAAGAAGAAAAATGCCGAAGATCAGGTGTTTTGCATCTTAAGCAGAAGTAACAAGGACTAAAACTAAAATAAATTCTAATTACTAAAAAAAAAATTTTCAAGAAATATTATTACAGAATTATTCATTAAATGACATTCTCAAGAAACATTAAAAAATAGAACATTATGAGAGAACATTATCAAGGAACATTATTAAGGGACATTATCAAGGAACATAATCTGTGAACATTATCAAAAGGTATTTTCCAAAAAGCATCAAATAGTATTGTCAAGAATGCCTTAAATAACATTATCAAAAAAATAAACAGTAAAATTATTAAGAATTAACATTATGAAAAAATATTATCAAATATTACCAAAAGAGTTTTCCATGATAAAAAATGATGCCAAGTTACTCGTTTAAAAGTGTATGCTTAAATCATTTTTTAAATGCGGGTGTTTCACCAATTTTTCCCAACCCTGTATAATAAAGTTTTAAAATATTCGAGGAGGCGCTTGGGCACGATTTCTGATGAAGCAGATTTTAACCCTAGGGCGGGTTTAGGAATCCCCTTGAATATTTTAAATCGGAACGTGCTTCAGATTGTGTCAACTATATATTTTAAAACTTCTTTGCATATTTTACTGGCATAAAAATATGATGAATAAATATTTTTTTTGTAAATGTACTTCGATGTAAAGAAAACGAACCTTATTCCAAATTATTTGTTATTCAAAAGCTATTATCAGTTCATAAAACTGTCTACTGTTTCGTGTTTTATATTTTATAAAAGAATGAACTATATATTAAAATTATTAAAAAATGATTTCCTTCTTTAAGCATTTATAAAAACGCATTAAATTAAAAAAAAAAGTATCGACCAGTTCTTGTTATATTTATGGGTTACAGGTACTATAAACTAATATGATTAAACCAATCAATAATTGGAGGGTTCAGAAGCCAATCAGAGTAAGTCAGTTACCTAAACAAAAATGAAACTTTAGAGAAAGTAAATACATAAGATATAAGATATATAAGATATAAGAGCTAATAATTTTTTATTAAAAAGTGATACAAGACAATTTTCTAGAAGATATAAAAAAATCTATATTGAAATAGTTTAAAAAATAACATTGATTTAACACACATAGTAGTCTGTGAAGAGTATTATAGGTTTACTTTGTTAAAAATGAAAAATGATATCAACTTGAAAATTTCTGGAAAAAATAAAGAGAACGAAGCCTATTGATTTTGAAAAAAATCCGATTAAAAATGGGGGATTTTAGGGGGTTAAAATTAAAAAAAAAATCAAAAACGAAAAGAGATATCAACATGAAATTTTTAGTAAAAATCAAGCTCTATTATAAGAAAATAAAGCCTATTGATTCTGAAAAAAATCTGAATAAACTGAGGGGTTAAGCAGGGGTTAACATATTTAAAAAATCCTAAATCAAAAACGGAAAGCGATAACAATATGAAATTTTTAGTAAAAATCAAGCTTTATTAGATGAAGCCTATTGATTTAAAAAAAAAATTGAATAAAATTTGAGTCAAGGGGGATTGAAATAAAAAAAATTCAAACTCGGAAACAAAAATGACATGAAATATTTAGTAAAAATCAATCTCTATAAGGGACTGAATAAATAAATAAAAATGAGAAAATAAAGAAGATTGAAATATTGCAAAAGTCCTAATTAAGAAACAAACAACGATATTAAATTGATATCATCAGGAAAAATCAAGCTTTATAAGTGGGTTGATTGCTATCGATTTTGAAAAAAATCTGATTTAGAATCGGGGTCAAGAAATCTGTTAAACTGTGAAGAATATAATATAGAAGTATTGTACAGTTTAGTGATAAAGTAAGAAACAAAATTCATAATTGCATTATTTAATGTTTTCAAGCAAAACGCTCGGACAGGTCAATTTTAATATTTAATAAGCTGCCTTATGGCATAAAATTTTTACTTATGACGTCATGTATTTTGCAAAATGACGTCATCATTGTTTTTATTTTTAAATGGCAGCCCTAATTTTTTTGCTGTTTGTAATAAATGGCAAATTACTTAAATGATTGGTACCTTAAATAACATTTTTTTTACAAAATAACTTATCGAAAGAAATCAAAATTTAACTTTAATGAAAGAAAATCCTAATAACACCCCAAAAAACAAACAAAATTTAGCGTAAATATTCAAATTGCTCTCCTTCAACCATTTGGCACTGACCAATACGAGTGTAAACACTTTGTACACTTCGCTCAAGGACTTCAGGTGTAATGTGCTCCACTTCAGCGCGAATTCTTTGCCGTAGCTCATCTACATTATTTGGACTATTAAAATACACCTTTGATTTTAAATAACCCTACAGAAAAAAATCCAAGGGAGTCAGGTCTGGGGAACGCGGTGGCCACTCAATTGCTCATCGACGTCCTATCCACCTTCCGGGAAATGTGGCGTCAAGATATTGACGGACGGTTATTCCAAAGTGGGGAGGCGCCCCATCTTGTTGAAACCAAATATTCTGACGGGGTACATTTGCTTCGTGATCATTTGGAAACATAACTGACAGAGCTGGAACTAAAACCGCAAAAAGGCCAAATAACGTGAGGCTGTAAAGTTTTTTTCAAAACAGTAAGGCCCTGTTAAACGCCGTCCGATTATTCCAATCCAAACATTTAATTTACCTTAGCGTTGACTGTGAGAGTCTTGAGTCCTGTAAGGATTTTCTCTTGACCAATACCTGCAATTATAACGATGTGATGTCCCTTTCAGCCAAAAAGTGGCTTCGCAGCGTAACATTAGTTCTTCGCAAAACTGCGGTCTGAAGAATAAAGGATCGCTGTATCATCTGCAAAACTCTATATTCTTCCGGGTCAGTTTAGGTTGAGTAAATCATTTAGATAGTTAGATAACAGTAACGGCCCCAGAACCGTTCAATCCATAATCTAAATAAAACTCAGTACTTAAATTCGCCAATTTGTACGACCTGCGACCGATCCTTCAAATAGTTGCGTACTAAATTGTGTGCTACACATCCCAATTTCCTCCAATGCATCTAGTAGCTGCAGACAATCTACAGCAGGGATTCCCAAAGTGGTAAATATTGTAATGTCTATCCTTGTAACGAGGCTAGTAAGCCTGTTAGGATGGAATAAATAAAATAAAGAGGAGATTACTATACTTAAAAGAGTCCGCACTTTTGCATTAAAACTTTTACGACATATGTCAAACTCGAGATGTAAATTTTAGTTAGAATAAATACAATTTTTTTTAAATAGCGTTTCATTCCGTCAATCTTTAAATATAAAATTATTACCTTCAATTTAATCAAAATACGACTCAAAGTGCGTTCACTTGTCATATCGCAAAATAGTGTCTATGTCTTCTCTCTACTTTATTCTATCATAATTAGATTTTACGTTACATTACAACTTGTTAAATGTTTCTATAGCGATTTTCATCTTCAGTTTGTATCTAGTTATAAGTTGTTCAAACATTTAAGTGTTAATAGTGTTAATTAAATTAACAACGAGTTTTCTGACTTGCTTTTTTTAACGCACAGTTGAGAATTTGTCCCAAAATATCTGATTTATTTTCTGACAAATAAATAATGGTCTCCTTGGAAAAAAATGAGACCTAATTTTACAAAGTGTGATATTTCGATGATACTCAAATCTTTTAGGCACTTGTGAGACATCACAAGAGTGGAATTTTTCGGTCTGTACAAAAATCGAAAAACCCAATATGCCGGCCATAAGAAAAATGAAAGTTGAGGCAGATTACGGTCTAACAAAAGACGATTGAGACAATTTGACAACTATCAAATTATTCGTTTTGGATGTACATGCGAAAAACTAAATCGGTTTTTCAACGATATTTCCATAACCAACTGGCCAAACGTAAAGCTAAAGCCGGTTATCAAATGCACTAAGTTTCTAAAACATTTCCTGTTTAACCTTTGCTGTAGGTATAATAGGAGCCGAGATCCCTGTATAGAGAAGCGAATCTGGAACACACTGTATATTTTATTGGTATACCTCCTATTACTGCCTTAGAACCATTAAAATTAGTATCATAAATGTTATTGCTAAATGGTTTCTATTATAATATGTATTAATTCCTTTTCTTTTAACAAAAACGTTAGTGAAAATCCGATAACATCCTTAAGAAAGCAATACATTTTCTAAAGCTTTAAAGCAAACCGTTTAAAATGTTATTTGTGCACTCCGTTGTACAAAAAGAAGCTTATTTATTTGAGTCTCCAGAGAACATAAAACATTGTAGTTTATGCGAAAAATCCATTCCCTCGACAAACTCAAGTAGGACCGCAGTTTCTTCAGTAACGACGATGTCTAACCAGCGAAACGGTTATAAAATGTTGGAACTTCGTCCTGTCACACTTTATTGTCCATCTGCAAATCATTGGGGCAGAAATAAAGATAGCGGATGTCCAAAAATAACCGGTGGGTTAGGTCGGTAATGGCGACCTTTTAAAAGTTTTGTGACATCGTAAAAAGAAACCAGGACAACTGGCTATACTTAGATAACTCTTGATTGATTGGATGATAAGCCCGCAATTCGTTCCTTTTGTCAACTTAAATAAAAAATATTGAAAGGTTTTCTATAAATTAGTAAAAACATTTTCAAAATGGGAGGATTGATAGAAGAGATGAACAGTAAACCAAAAATAATAAAAATAAAGGTAAAATGGGAGAAATTTTATAGAAGATATAATTAATATATAGGTAGAATTACTATTTTGAAAGTGTATGCAACTTAGGATAAGCCTCAAGTAAACGAAAAATTCTTTGTAGATATTTTAAGGTATTTATTCCCTCCTATTGGGCCATTAACAGAGCTAAACTAGATGCATTAAATACCATTAAAGATTTAGGTGTTGTGTTGAATAAGAAACTTCTTTTCATTGATCACTATAGCATCTAACGTCCGAATGTTTTAGGACACTGGGATTTGCTCTATGTAAGATCTAAACTAGAATAATGTAGTTCCAACATGTGACCCTCAAACAAGAAATTATAGAAGACGCATCATCCGAAAATAGATACGTTTCCGGATCCAAACCTTCACTTTCTATTGCTCCTTCAAGCCGCTCTGCCAGCTCTGCTTTCTTTCCTGCCGTGTCCAGGTCACGCCGTACATAAATTAATGAAGAAAATAGTCGGATCCCGTGCTAATAGAAACTGTTGCATCTATTGATGCTCTTATTGAAGACGGAAGAAGTCAAATTTACTTGGCTAACAGATTCAAGGTTTCACGCAGTACCGTGCAACGTGTATTTATACGTTTTATAGAGATGGGAGTTTACACTCGACGTCCAGGAACCGGTCCCCAGAGAAGAACTACTCATGGAGATGACTGTTTTATGATATCGTTTTAAGAAATCGTCACACAATTTCTATAGATTTTATAAATAACCTTGAACACATCAGGAACGTAAATGTTAATGAATGAACAGTTAGAATAAGGTTGAATGGAGCTAATCTGAGATCTCGAAGACCCGCTATAGGACCAGAACTTTCCAGGGAACATCGTGTAACCAGATTACAATTCGCTAGGGAGCATCAAAATTGGAATGCAGATAATAATAATAATTTATTTCCCAAATAACAATATACATACAATCTTAAAATTAATTAAATACATGATATAAAAAAAGAAATCACAATAAAGATGAACTTTATTTCACACATATTTATATTGTGGAAAATAAATTGAGGGCTGGAGCTTTGTGTTGCTTACAGATGAATCCAGATTTTGATTAAGATCCACAGCGAAAGAGTCTGGAGAAGAGAAGGTTAACGATATGCCGAGTGCACTTTTAGCATAAATTAAAGTGTCCCGGAGGTCATTATAGGTCATCTAGATGGATGTAGTATCGAAAACTATGAAACAAAAAATCACAGCACCCCCTTTATACACCTAGAGCGAACACGAGCTGGGTTTTTTATGGGACACATCGTAATAAAAAGTACACAGACGGATAGAAAAAAAAAATGTAAGAAACATCGAACTCTTTCGTGAGGGGTTAAAAAAAACTTGGACATCGAAAAAATTATTACTATAGTGTGTGTTGTGCCTTCGAGTTAACAAAAAATTTTGGTACCCCCTCCCGCCACCCCGCCCGTTTTCAAATGCCGTAAAAAAATCTTTGTATTGCAAATTTGTATATATGGCTGTATAGAGAGCACCAAAAGTAAAACAAAAAATTGATGCCACCCTTCTTCTCCACTTTTTTAAGGGGTTAAAAAAATAAAAAAATTTAAAAATCGGGCTCCGTATGGCACACCTTTAGGATGAATAAATTACAATAAAAATCCAGTTCTGTCTCAAATAATATCGATGCTAGTCTAGACGTTCTCCAAATCATTCCTCGACGCGCGAAAAAGAACCTTCCAGTAACTTTTCGAGTCTCGAGGCCAGCGGCACAAAATCAGTACCGGACTGGAGGAAAATGGCTCGCACGACAATATTCTAAACCTTGAAGAATCTGTTCATTTTTAAGTAGTTGTCAACTGTTCGGTTTTCTGTATCCAATTCCAGATACCGCATTCTGCTCTTCCTGTTAAAACAATGGTCAGTTTGTTGAGCATGCAATACCCTGTTGACAAACTAACTACTGTATTTGTGTTTTTTCTTATCAGATATGTTGTCAATTTTGGCAAACTGTCCTTTGATGAACTGTTTTGCTTGCATATTTTTCCAAGGTTCGAGTAGAGAGATTGTTTTGATATCCAATTTCATTCACAATTAATTTAGAATAAATATTTTTAACCTGAAATATTGGAATAATTGCTCAATTGATCAATGTATTTAAAGCTCATGAATATTTTACAGGGTGTTCAAGTAAGTGGCATATTCAAAGATCAATATCTTGTTTATTTCAAATAATAGAATATAACATGTATTGTATTTGGCATTTTGCAGTTTGATTTGGTTTTCAAATTGCATTAAAATTTCCTATAAGTATTGAAAGTTATATTTATTTGTTAATTTTTTTGCAAAAATCGCACTTAAAACTATAGTAAATAATTTGACAGCTATGTACAATAGGGAATTACCTACATATTTTAAATTTAATTATCTATACCGAAAATGTATTATTACCAAATCAATATTTTTCTTCCACGCCACCGGATAACATTTTTTGGAGAGCATTCGTGAAACGGATGCAAAATCCATCGTTTCTCTACCCCCCCACCACAATCAGGACTTGAACAATCATCGACGATGCATTATTTTCTCTGGATGGCGATGTTTTTTACACAAGATCGCTCACGTGTTCATAACCTCTCCTATAAAACTAGCAGGCCGTGAGCGGCATTGGTGAACCGGTAACGATTGATCGATACCTATTTCAACAGGCTGGACGGTAGGTATACGATCGGTCGTAGCAGTCGCTGGTTATGACGTGATTGATCAAATCGTGTTAGTTCCAGACGCGTATCCTAGTGAAGGGGTAATGGGATAATTATCCCTATGCCCAAGTTTCGTAATAACGAAAGTGGTACAGAAAATATAAAAACAGAAATTGAAAATTGATAGAATGTACATTATTGCAGAAACATTATTAAAGAAATAGTATCTAAATACAGAAAATGAAACTAAATACAAAAAATGTACATGCCTAAATAAGAATGTACATACCTAAATACATAAAATGTACCTAGATACACAAAATTACTTTAATACCGAAAATGTAAACAAAGAAATGGTAAATACCTAAAATGTAAATATACACAATGTAAATCTAGCAGGGGCGATTTCTCCATTGGTTCAGTTGTACAGTGAACACCCATATACATTTCATAAAAACATATATTAAAATAAATAACATAAAAATATAAATTCAATTTTAATAATTTTGTTTTCATACGTGTTTATCTCTTTTGTTTGGTGCTCTGGCTAATCGCGTCTCATGTCAACAGGTCTTTGAAACAAACAATGTGCCTGCTTAAAATCACTTAAATCACGTTATTTTGTGCATCGCACATAATCAAGGCGTGACGTCACAAAGTAGGGAGGAGCATACGAATCTTTCCAATCCAAAAGTGTCCGCACTTTTGCATTAACACTTTTAGTGTTCAAAAATCGGTGCCCCTCATAACTTCAAAACCACTGTACCTATCCTTTTCAAATTTTGAACACTATTTCTTTATATAATTTACGAGGTAACGCTGGAGAGTTTTTTCAAATTTTTTTATATTTTTTTTATTTTATAATAACAAATTAGCCTATTTTTATCGCAAGAATCGCGTTTTTTACTTCATAGTGTTCCCAAAAAGTAAAAAATTGAAATTTCGAAAAACCCTCCTAGCGTTACCTGGGAAAAACGATTATCTAACGAGAGAATGTTGATTTTTCTATTTCTGATGATCCAGCACCGAGTTAGGAGGGGCACCGCAATTCTATTTTTTTCCGAGACGCTTCCGAATAATTGCTGTCATTTCCGTATTTTTTAATATTTCTACATGACAATTATACACAATATTCTTTGAATGTTATACTTTAATGTACCCTTAGTTTAAATAAACAGATTTTAACTGTGTCGTAAAAAAAATCACAAAAATGTGCCTTTTTGCACGAATTAACCTTAACCCCCTCTTAATAAATATAAATAAAAGAAATTATAAGAATAATTTAATACACAAAAATAAAAACTCATCTTCAGTTTTATAGGAATCTGTTGACAAAATCTGCGGTAAGAAAAAACCAATACAAAAATTGAAAATATATTAACGGACAAGAATTAATAGATGAAAATGATATTGCAATTAACTTCAATAGCTACTATAGCGAATTGGGACAGAACTTCGCAAACAATATATTGCCTCCTGACGACTTTGAGGAACAGTTAGGCATACTTGAAAGCACTATGTATTTACATCATGTTGAAGTCGAAATAAAGGATGGAACAACATCAGAGCTGAAACCATTAAACAAAGACGAAATTTTACAACCTCTAACTTATCTAATAAATAAGAGTTTTAATGACGAATGCTTTCCGGAATGCCTAAAAATTGGGATTATCAAACCTTTTTATAAAACAGGTGACAAAACGTTGACCCAAAATTAACGACCTATATCGTAAAAATAACAAAATTTTTAAACAAATTCCAAGTGGTAAGTGATAATCAGTATGGGTTTAGAGAAAAAAGGTCGACGGAAGATGAATACATGCTCTAATCCCCAAACTATACAATGCTTTAGATGCAAAAACACCTGCAATTTAAATCTTTGTTGACTTCTCTAAAGCTTTTGATACGTTATGGCACAAGCGTTTACTAGAAAAAATTAAATGTTATGGACTACGTTGAAAAATATACAATATATTAGAAAGATATCTAAAAAATAGAACGCAGTACGTGAACATCAATTGAGTATTAAGTGAGTTATCTACAGCGTTCCACAAGAGACCGTACTTGGACCTTTTCTATTCACTTTATATAAATAGCCTAATGACATTACATACAAATGGAGAAATAATAAGTTTTGCAGATGACACTGTCAAAACTTACAAGTCACAGAACTGGCACACGCTGAAAACAAATATTCAAGATGATTTTAAAGTAGTTAAAAACTGGTTGCAACTTAATACACTAACGTTGAATATAAAAAAACCGAAATATTTACCATTTACCTTATATGTAAATAATTTGCCGCGTTTTGATTCGATACATATAGGACAATACTCAAATACCTGAAGTATCATCAATTAAATACCTAGGTATCACTCTAGATACATTTAAAATGGGATCTATAAATTAAAAATATTACTCAAAAATTTATAGGTTTGTTACATAAATTTAAGTACTTACGCGAGTTTTTAAATGAAGATCAGCTAAAAACTTATATTTTTCTTTGGTGCAATCGCACCTTACGTATGGGATT